>UELW01000001.1:29517321-30117321 GCA_900490495.1 Danionella dracula | reverse complement strand
GAGACTCGCATCGGTATCTAATGAAACAATGGAAAACTCTCTCACTATGACAGACTTGCTCAAAATTTGCACACAGTGCGAGCGACTTAGCAAGAAGGTAAGAAAAAAAACGCTTAACAGAGTGACTAAAGAGGTGCCTTTTTTGTTTACTCCGTTTTCTTTATTGTTGTTTTTCTTCATATATTTGTCTAAAAAGATCCATTCATTGAGTCTATTTGCTGCAGTGCAGTCAGTTCTTTGTGTCTTGCATCATGAACAGCAGTGACTTGTTTTTCTCTCAACATATCTACA
Organism: Danionella dracula; assembly: GCA_900490495.1. Taxonomy (NCBI): domain Eukaryota; kingdom Metazoa; phylum Chordata; class Actinopteri; order Cypriniformes; family Danionidae; genus Danionella; species Danionella dracula. The sequence goes on along the minus strand of UELW01000001.1, from coordinate 30,117,030 downwards.
AACTAGTCTTTTCCGAGAGTATTTACTTTGTTCAACTGTATATGCTTATTAGTAAAACTTAGTGTTTCCATGCTAGTGTTTCCATGTCTAATTTCTAAATGCGGATATTCTATTGTTTACTCCAGCAAGTAATAACCATGTAATAACGCTAATGTTTATAAGCACCTTGCTTGTGCAAGCTACTTCTTCTTATTATTATTAAGCAAAAATGCTAGCTCCTTTTATTTTTTTATTAATCCTTTGGTAGCCGGTGTAGTTCTGAACCCTTTTCTTTGTGCCTTAAATTGACAGAGGAATGTTTTGCAAGATGAACTGTTGTAAAGATATGTTAAATGTCATGAAGCGTTGTTTCTTTTTAACCCACACTAGATTCTATAAAAGTCTAGAACACAGCGTTGATTTTTTTGAGTAATTTTTGTGAAAAATGGTCAAATAAACATTTATCTTTTTTAGGACGTTGGCGTGCGAATTCCTAGACCGTTGGGAAATGGACCAAGTAGATTTATACCAGAGAAAGAGGTGAGTGTTTACACCCTCCGCCCTGTTGCCATTAAACCCAAATCACATGTTTTCTTTCAAGCTGAGTTAATATTGTTTCATTTGTGAAAAAGGATCTTTTAAAGGTAATTTACTGTCAATAAATTTCCTCGTTTCTTATTCTCTGTTTCCTAGATACTTCAACTCAGTAAACTGGATGAAAGAACACAGTCCATTTTTGAGGATGCTTTTGCAGTGCTTGGTCGGCTAGACAACATCTCCTTGCTGATAGGTTTCCATCCTCAGTATCTGGAGTGCTTTCTTAAAACACAACATTACCTGCTTCAGATGGACGGCCCATTGTCTCTGCACTGCAGACATTATTTAGGGATAATGGTGAGATTACAACTGTACTTTTGTACCTTGCTCAAAAATCCTTTTACTCAAAAAAAGGATTCTTCTAAAAGCATTTTATGTCCAACAGGCCGCCGCGAGGCACCAGTGCACATATCTGGTCAACCTGCATGTGAATGACTTCCTGCAGGTCGGAGGTGACCCGAAGTGGTTGAAAGGTTTGGAAGAAGCTCCACAGAAGCTGCGGGCTCTCGGGGAGCTCAATAAGATCCTGGCCCATCGTCCCTGGCTGCTCACCAAAGAACACATTGAGGTATGACTTCAGCCTCTGTCACTCATGGACACTTGCCCACTGCACTTATGCAACTCAGAAAGAGGACAGAGATGTTTTATAATGCAGCTAGGGGAAAACTGTTCCAAGATCGATGTGAATTTAAATTAATTTATAGCAGTATGTTTGTTGTTTGTGTTTTGAAGGTATGTATTACAAGATGCGTATATTGAATTAACTAACTGCACAAGTCATCCTGTTAGCCAAAGAAAGATTATGTGATTGTAGAATTTTAGGTTAATGGCTTGTAAAATGAAATCTGTTTTATTTAGAAAATCAATAACTGAATTTTCATTGTGTTAAACGTTTTTCTCTTTTAAAGGTGCAGTATGCATTTGAAGTTATTCTAGTAAACCCAAACTCTGTCAAAATAAATAAACTTGTTTCCTATCAGCAGGAGCCATCTAAAACTTCAACACACTGCTGGTTTAGGGTTGAATTTGTTGTGGAGATTAGAAATCTTAGCACCTGCACTGAAAAATGTCCTAAAGCACTTTAAAGTGCCCCTATTATGATATTTATTGGTTCATAAATTGGTGTTAAGAGTCTCCAGGAAAAGTTAACAGAAGTGCAAGGTCAACGAATAATTTCATTCTCTTATAATCTGGATTTATTTTTACCCGTTTTTTTCAACGACTTTCAAATGATTTTTGCAGTGAGTCACTCTGTTCAAACCCCTGCTTTATGTAGGATTTATTTCAAGCCGGTGGTGGTGGTTATGGAAGGAGCCAATCAAACGCGATCCACAGAGAATGAGTTCTTCTGAGTCAGTCTGCAGCAGTTGTTACTAAGTAGTCTTCTAACAGTTAAAAAAAGAAACTCAAAATCAAAAGAACAACTCGCTTGAGTGAACACAGACAAGATAGCAGATGCTTAAGTGAATGGCGATTTGTTGCAGAGACTCACAACAGACTCTTTTTAAAAGCTATAGTAGGCACACGGTGCACTTTCAAATTTAAACATCGAACTTTTAAATGTTCAATTTCAAAATCCTTAATATGATCTCTTTAAGTGCGAACAGCCTCTTTTTTAACAAAATAGCATTTTTTTCTGATTGTCCAAGCATACTTGTATAAAACAACACAAAACCATCTAAGATCATCTCACTAAATGTATAAAAGATCAGAAAGATGTTAGGTTTTCTTACCTATAAACTTTTATCTATAAATATAAGATCAATTAGTTTACAAGCCATTAACTTTAATTTAAATGTACAACATAATGATTTTTTTAATCATATTAGTTAAGTTTTTCATTGAAGTTTGGATTTTATTATTTAAAAAAATATATAATTGCATTAAACTAATCTATGTTATATGAATGTTTTTCTAAGAACTAACTTCAATGAAGAATTTCTTTGTGGCCACATGAAGCTAATTGAAATGATGTTGCTGATCTCATCAACAGAGACTACTGAAGGCAGAGGAGCACAGCTGGTCCCTGGCCGAGCTCATCCATGCTGTGGTGCTACTCACACACTACCATTCGATGGCTTCCTTCACTTTCGGCTGCGGCATCACACCGGACATCCACACAGATGGAGGACACACATTCAGACCTCCCTCCCTCAGCGGCTACTGCGTGTGTGACATCGCCAATGGCAACGGCTCTCTCGAGGAGATGTTTGGCAACCAGCAGGTGAGGCATCTACAAAAAACACATGTTTACATTCCTGTTCAGACTCTTTAAATAACACAAAATTCTTCCACGTTAAGGTGTCAGAATCATCCAGCGAGGTGGAAGCGCTGATGGAGAGGATGAAGCAGCTCCAAGAATGCCGCGATGAAGAAGAAGCCAGTCAGGAAGAAATGGCTACTCGTTTTGAAAGGGAGAAGACCGAGAGTATGCTGGTGGTCACCTCAGGTAAGTAGAGTGGTTTGGATTGTTGGGAAGCGTTCCAAAACTACGTGTACTAAATAATTATGCTTTCTACAGAGGATGAGGAGTGTGCACCTTCCAGAGATGTCTCACGACACTTTGAAGACCCTAGTTATGGTTATAAAGACTTCTCTAGACGAGGAGAGCATGTGCCAACCCTCAGAGTGCAGGTGAGAGGATTTGATGTGCATTGCTGTCAAAGAAAAAGGATGATTATAATAACAGCCATCTGCTTTCTGACTTTGACAGGATTATAGTTGGGAGGATCATGGCTATTCTCTTGTGAACCGACTGTATCCGGATTTTGGACAGCTCCTGGATGAGAAGTTCCAGATTGCCTTCAACCTGACCTACAACACAATGGCCACACATCAGGGTGTGGACACGTCCATGCTTCGACGAGCAATCTGGAACTACATCCACTGCATGTTTGGGATCAGGTAAGTCCCTGCAACACCATAATTTGTTGTTCTGTTCATGTTTAAGGAATACAGCCAGTCATATTAGGTATTACAAGTTACTTCCTGTAATTTTTAGAGACGTGTTTACATGAATACAACTTTAGAGTGTTGAGACACCAGCAGAAATCCTAATCTTCAAGTGCTAACATTTAGAAAAGATTGCATTCAAAGTGGATTGTAGTGCTCATGTTTGTTCAGTGCAGGGTATGACCTAAAACCAAAAGAATAAATTGCTTTTAAATTCGAGTTCAAATGGAAATATATATTTTTAATTAAAAGCCACACAAGACTAATACACTACGTTTTACTAAAACAAGAAACAGCTTCAAAGTGCAACCATTGTTGAATCCTAATTTACGAGATCAGGAGAAAATGACGAAGTCTGGAAGCCTTGGTACCTGTTCAGATCAAGACTGGAATTTAAGTTGTTAGTGAGTGAGTTTCATGTTAAGTTCATAGGTAGGCGCGATATGGAATCCGTGCTGAGAAGGCAGAACAAGTAAAGTGATACGAATGAGATGAATGGCATGGACATAATGTAACCAATTAGTGTTTTTAGCAGAAAGCAATAAAGGCTAAGAGTTTGGGTAAATCATCCACTTCCTCTTTCACAAAGCAGCAAAAGAATCAAAAAAGACAAAAAAAGGTTATTTGGTTGATCCGAAAATGAGAATGAAACATTGGTATTTGATAAGTTGCTTTCACTCGATTAGCTCAGTCTTTTATTATTCAAAAAGGTTTAAAAACAAAAGTAATGAAAAAATTCACCACTGCAGAGTTGTCAAAGGACAAAAGTATCGCTAACAATAAAAAAAACAGAGGTACCAGGCTTTAAACGTGTTTTTATTTTTCAGCTTTAAAGTTGGCCATTTTTAATGAAGTGTTAATGAAAATCTGCTCGTCTCCAGTCCATGCCTCCAGTGGTCAGTTGAGACATTACAAATGCAGTCAATTTCTATTTCACATCGAGAGGGAAAGAGAGGGGTTGCCTTCCCAGGCTGAACACTGCTTTAGAGAAATCAGTACCAAAATAAACTATCCAGAAAAACATTCATTTTGATGGGCTGAAAATTTGAACCGTTTTGAAGTTATTGAGTTTTGTTGTAGGAATTGTGTTTACATAATGTATATAATTCATATAGCCATGGAATAAATAATCTTGTTCTTAGCTCTACATAAACAAACAAATAAACTAACCATTTTAGGATGTTATTAAAATCTTGCACTCTTTTTCCACCTTCAGGTATGATGATTATGATTACGGGGAAATTAATCAGCTGTTAGATCGCAGCTTTAAAGTCTACATCAAGACCATGGTGTGCAGTCCAGAGAAAATCACCAAGAGGATGTACGACAGCTTCTGGAGGCAGTTCCGGCACTCTGAGAAAGTAGGAAATAATCTAAAAGAATTTATCAATGACTCATCCTAACTAAAGTTGCTTAGAAACCTTCTGTTCTGTTTTGCAGGTTCATGTTAATTTGCTTCTTATGGAAGCACGAATGCAGGCGGAACTGCTCTACGCTCTGAGAGCTATTACTCGCTACATGACATGAAGTGCTCTTCTTGTCTACATTTTTGTTTTACTATTGATGACACATTGGGACAGTTCGATAAATAAAAAAAACAACAAAAAAAATGGCACAACTGAGGAGGAGAGGTGGATGGCATGGTTGTTGAAAGAAGGAAAAAACTTCAACCAAACCTACTTGTTGAATCAGTTGTGCGCTTGGCCTGTATTGCCGCAGCAGGCCACCAGTGGGCGGCAAAGTGCACCCAATGAGACTGCCAGCTTCTGGAGACCAGATCTTCTTTAGTATTTAAAAAAAATGCTGTATAATCATATCTTTTTGTGAGATTTCAATAGACACACACAAAATTGGCGACTCCAGTGCTGCACTGACATGTCTATTCAAGTGTTTTTTTCCATTCGTTTTATATTGTTTAACTTTCTTGAGCGGTGGCTAAACATAGAAGCATTACTGAATTTTGCAGAAACGCGTGCCTGGTCATGCGCAGCACAGTTGCCGAGGTGCCGTCTGTTCATGCTGCTGTTTTCAACTGAGAGGCCTCGAGACACCCAAACCATCAGCCATGTGTATAAGCTAATGCATTGTGTGTATGTGTGTGCAAGAGAGAGACCAATTCTAAAGTGATAGCTGTCTGAGCCCTTCTGATTGGTTACTGTAAGACACTAGTCTTGTGACATTTCCAATGTATGAATGCTATGAGTTAAAAAAAAATCCAAACATACTTTTTGGGGTTTTCATGCATTTAAAATATCAAAGCACTTTTTAAAAAATGTTAAGCTTCAGCTGTTATGTAGCTGTTTTTTTTTTGATGACAGTTTTCTATCTTTTTTTATGTGTTACTGAAAAGGTCTTCCTTTTGTGATGTGCTTCCTGTTGCTCTGATCCATCCGCCTTATCTGTCTTCCTTTCAGTGAAGTCTGGAGCTTTTCATTTGCTGTTTTGGAGGTGTATTATAGCTAAATACCTCTTGTTCTATATCTTTAAATATCAAAGTGCTGTCTGGTGAGCTGAACGTTGTCTTACGATGATGTGCGCTGCTGTCTGTACAGACGTAGAGGCTAAGAACCAGGCGACCCACAGGGCTTTGGGCTTCAACCAAGCTTGTTCTCGAATCTTTAACATGTGCAACGAAGATGTTATGTCGCGGACGAGTGTGTGCGTGTGTTTTTTTTTCAGACAGGAAAAATTTTCTGCTGTCTTTTTTTGTTTACTAAAACCAGTTGAGTACTGCATTCTGATGATGGCAGGACTAGAGGGTGGTACTTTTTCCTTTGGAAATTGATATGAGCAAGTTTTAAGTCAGACTTGAGAGACTGATGTCAGTTACTGACAATTTTATAAGAAATATTTGATACAAAAATAAAACATGATATTTTACTTGTTGCTCCCTTTGTAATTTCTTCTTGAGACAAAATTATCTGTAGCACAATAAGGAAGGAAATGCTGTTAAAAACTCCTGTTGTGTAGAACTCTACACATAATCGACATTTTAATGTAGAAACATGTACGCAGCCAGATATCAAAGCAATATCATGGGACCCAGGGACTTAGCAAAGCATCCCATGCTGAGCACTAATGATTTAAACACACAAAGTTGACAGCAATTCGTCTTCACACAGCAAGGATTAAAACAAATCACAATGTTGACCTGAGAATTCCTGTATGAATATAAAAACACATATTTCCATAAATATTTCCCAGATAACTAATAACTTCTAGTCATTTGTGAGTGTTTGGAAATCACCACATGCTTCTCTCTCACACCAATGCGAGAAGTCTTGTTTCCTAATATTAATGGAGAAACATCCCTTTATGACGATCAAATAGGATTTCACATTAAAACCAAATAACACATTTTGGTCATTAGTTTTTAAATGTTAAGGGCAGCTGTGTTAACTCGTGTTCATGTAAAGAGTAGTGAGCATCCAGCTGATGAGAGGGAAGCAAGTGCCATATCGTGAGCTTGATTTTGATTGTATTAAGCAAGTATGATGATGTTTCCATTCTGTGTACCTTGCAGACTTTTCTTAAAATGTCTGTTTAATAAAATCTATCAAACAAATAGTTTTGGTCATGTTTTCTCTTTGTATTATTACATGGAACGGAATTCACAGTTTCATGTGGAATGAGGATATTTAATTATAAATTTTTGCAGCATAATAAAGTGGATTAAAGTGCAATGTAAAAATGTATGTGAGAGTTGAATTTATGGAACAACTTAAGTCGTGTCTTGTGTCTGAAGGCGCTGTTTGAGCCTCTCAGCGACTGGTAGAAAGAGCAGCTCCCAGCGGGCTTCCTGAACCTGTCTGACTCCGGCATCAGAAGGCCACAGCAGTGCTTCTTTATCTGTCCAGAACACAAAACCTGAGTTTTAAATGAAGAACTGCACCATGTGCGTGTATGCAAGACTATTCTTTTGTAATGTGACTTGTTTGATCTATCACATTATAAAATAAGACAGATTATTGTTTCGCCACCAAATATTAACTGCAAAAACTAAATAAAAACTACAATAGTGTTAAGCGATAGTTCCTCGTTGATGTTTGATTAGTCAATGATGGGTCTTAAAAAACACACCAAACATGTTTGAAAAAGGTTTAACAGATTTCTAACCATTTTCAAAATTTTGGTAAGTTTGCTGTTCTAAAATGATCACAACAGTTCCGAGACACAGTCCTACATTTAATCCAAAAATGCTGACTTTGTGTTGCAGGTGTCCCACCCTACATATGACTTTGTTCATGCAAGCACTGACATTGTGTACTTAACATAGTGGCAACTGAATAATCAAAATTATTATCTAAATTTGTTCATATGAGTGCTAACAATGTGTATCTAATAAAGTGGCCACTGACTAACAGCAAAATTAACATCTGGATTTCTTACTGTGAATGCTAGCAATGTGTACCTAATGACATGGTCACTGACAACGCAAACTTAGAATTCGGATATGTTCTGCAGCTGCTTGTGCATTTATCTGTACCAGAGTAGAGCTTTAAAATCTCCAGCAGCTCAGAACTCTCTTGAACTTTTCCGTCTGAAGAGCAGTTCCACAGGGTCTGACACAGAACTGCGGCCAGATGCCAATCCCGAGACCCCAAGTCCCTCAAACACTCCACCAGCCTGAGGAGACAACGCAAGCAAAAAGCTACAGCAGAGGAAAAAGAGTACTTTCTCTTCATGGGCTTCATGAACAAATCTTCAGGAAACCAATGAATCAATGATACTTCCAAATTAGGAAGTATTTATCACAATATAGTAAAAACACCTGTAATGGAGGAAGCCTGTGTGATGAATGGAGGCCTTTGATATGTTGAAATCATGTACTGCTTATAATAAAGAGATCTTTTTATGATCTGTGATATGATTAAACTCCTGAGAGGATTGAAAATAACGTGAAGGCATTACTACCATGGAACAGTGTGTTGCAAGCAATGACATTGTGTAACTAATATAGTGGCAACTGAATATCCAAAATTATTATCTACATTTTTTCATATGAGCGCTAATAATATGTACTTTTTTAATGTGCGCTTTATAAAGTGGCCACTAACTAACTGTAAAATTAGCATCTGGATTTGTTATTATGAATATCAGCAATGTGAACCTAATAAAGTGGACACTGACAATGCAAACATAGGATTCAAATTTGTTCATGTGAGCGCTAACGATGTGTACCTAATAAAGTGGCTTCTGACTAACTGCAAAATTTGCATTTGGATTTATTATTGTGAACAATAATAACGTGTACCTCATAAAGTGCCCAAAGATAATGCAAACTTAGGATTTAAATTTGTTCATGTGAGCACAGGCTTCCAAAGAAACTAAGGATTCTGTCTAGGAAATCTAGGAAGTCTTTATCACAATATAGTAAAAGCACCTGTAGTGGAGGAAGCCTGTGTGATGAATGGAGGCCTTTGAGATGTTGAAATCATGTACTGCTCATAATAAAGAGATTTTTTTAGGATCTTTGGTATGATTTAACTCCTGAGAGGATTAAACATAATGTAAAGGCATTACTACCACAGAACAGTGTGTTGCACTTTAGAGAAGTGCCACTAAAGAAGATGCTTTGAAATCATTCGTAAAGTGATGGAAAAACGAGTCTGAATTGAAGCAAATATAAACACATTTTAACAGAAAAGATTGGAGAGAAGGAGAGGTGTGGGGTTACTTGTGAACAGTCTCCTGGCTTCTAAGCTTCACCCTGTGTTCTGGATCTGCTGAGAGGTTGATTAGAACTCCACATGCTGAGAAACATACATCAGGGTTCTTTGAGTCCAGCAGAGTGATGACAAACTGCTCCACTAGAACAAACATGAAATTTACAACAGTGCATAATTTTTATATTTAGGAGCTGAAACAGAAGTAAAGATTAGGATCCGATTAAAAGGTAACCAAATTAAGTTGCTACAGAATGTCTTCTGTTGTCTGATGAAAGAAAGTCTCACACCTTTGTTTTGCATGATGAAGTTTCTCACATCTCTGATCTGTGATAGGTTTCCAAACACACGTGTGGCCTCCAAAACAGCCTCCATGCTACTGGCCAGCAAGGGCTTCAGCAGCACTGCAGCAACAGAAGGAGTGAGACGGAGTATTACATGCACCCACAAACTGAGAAGTTGTGCAGGATTTCTTACGCTTTGAGATTTGAGCATGCTGGGATCTCAGTGTTGAGCTCTGGGTTGGGTAGAAGGACAGGTTGTTGATGGTAGCGACAGCGTTGATCATTATCTCTTCACTCTCTTCCACACTCCTGCTTTCTGATGAACACATAACACTTAATTACTGTTTCAAAACTGATCATATTGATCAGTTATCATGAATGAATTGCATCAGATGATGTGTTAATTCTTTTAATTTGACATGGATAATTGTTGAGCTTTTTGGTAAGCTAAATAATTAATTGTGTTTTAGTAGTCAAATAAATGTGAATGCTCTCAACATAATAGGGAAGACACCAAATCATCATTAGTAATGTAATGAGTCTAGTGGTATCATAAAGAGTGAAATGAATAGGCACTAGAATAGAGCCATGGGGTATGCCACAGGATAAAACAAGGACAGAGCATGTTACCTGCACATTGTAGCAACCTGTATATTAAGGCAGTTTGGTCAACAGCTTGGCTGTGGTTAGGTTTAACAGATCCAGTACAGCAACATCTTAAATTTTCAGTTTTCGTGTTTACCAAAACAGGATCAAAGCCAGTTATGAAATACACAATAAATCTCCCACTCATTTCCTCTCCTATGCTTCTAACTGTAAATTCAAACTGAACAATAATTTCAATTCATTTCTAAACACGTCAATGTGAAGTATCCTTTCAAAAAGGAAGCACATAACCACCTCTTCACCTAACCAAAACCTCTTTATCAAACTTTCATAAGCTGCTCGAGCACATCACATTCTGCAGCATCAATGGGTAATTTTAAAAGCAGTGCAGAAGTTCACAGTCTGAAAGTTCTCAGCATTGGAGAGGATGCAGTCAGTGCCAGTAACTGACAAGAAGAGAACTGCATGTGATTAGAGTACTGGAACAAACATGCACATTTGTTCAAGTTCAACTTAGTTAGATGGTTTCCTTGATATCACTGATCATGAAAAAAGGAGAGAATATTACGTTGTCATCACACCATTCTATTCCCAAAATCAGTTGCTATAAGCACAATTCAAAATCAAATAGTGCTGGAAGCCTCAAGTAGGGGCAGTAGGTCCATATTATCCAATTCAAAAAAAGAACAGCATGAACATCCACCACAGTATCTGTTCTGTTTACTTGACTAAAGGATGGATTTGTGAATTTAACTTTTTAATTGGCACTGTCAAGTTTCTTTGGATAAAACAAGAAAATGTAACACACACGCGCACACGCACACACACACACACACACGCACTGAGCCCATTTTTTCATTTTTTTCAAACTGTGAAACAGTTTGAGAACCACTGCTCTAGAGTAAAAAAGACACTGGACAAGATTCAAAACAATTCTAAAACTAAACTATTTGTAGCTGATTGCTCAGAACCTGTGTTAGTGTGTGTCCTTATTTTTAGTACCTATCACTTCCAGAAGAACCTGCACACACAATGGGTGAGCAGCCATTGCAGTTCCTACTGTGGGGTGGATGGCCAGGTTAGCCAACAATCTGAGCAGTTTGATCAGGACGTCCTCTCTCTCAGGAGACTGAGACTGCTTTAGGGGTTCTTGGTAGACCTGGAAAAGATCTAAGAGGATGTCTATCCCTCTGTCCTCCTCATACACTTGCTCTCTGGCCTCACTGCTCTTGGCTGTTAGATTTCCAAGTGTAAAAAGAAGACGCACAACGAGGTCCTGTTTACAAGAAAACACAGCGTAATTAGAAGGTGCATTATAGGAGTAAAATGGTTGGGTGTAAAAATCATGCAAAAAAAAAACTTCTAACGATCTAGAATACAGAGGTAAAACAGATTCCTAATGGATGCAAAATAAGACAAACTAGATTCAGAAGGAGCATGTCTGATGATTGGCTAATTTCAAAAAGCTGAAGTTTATTAGTCCATTTCTTGGATCATGTGCAGGCCACAAACTTCTCTCGTTGATGATTAAAAATAGGTCAATTAAATGTGGGGTACATGAGTTTTGGGCTTAAGGAGGCCTTTTTAAAGCATGTATAACTGAAATATAAGTAAATGTCTTAACCCCGAAGACAGTTTGGAACAGTTTGTTTCCGTTCCATGCCATATTTAGGTTTCTGCTGGTATCTCCAAATGGTTGCCCCATTGACTGTATACAATATGGATGTAATATGCGTGATGTCACCCATTGTTTTTGCAAAAGCAAAAGAGGCTCGGAGTTTGGGTAAATCAGCCACTTCCTTTACAAAGCATTACAAACAAATTCAACAATAGGCAAAAAGAGCTTATTAAGTGGATCGGTTTTGATGAGAATAAAACTTAAGCGCTTGGTAAGAGCCTTGATTAAACCAGCCCTTAATTACGCAAAAAAGTTAAGTTTAATACAACCTAAAGAAATAAAATAATAAGAAATTCCCCCCTCAAAGGGGTCATGAAGAAAAAACCTAGCAATAGGAATAAAAATGTGCTTTTTTTCAGCTGTAAATTTGTCAATTTTTAACCAGAACCATTGTCCAGAATAAAGATGGTTAAGATAAGATTGTTCTATCAAATAAAAAAAGTTGCTACATTTTCCTGTTGATGTAAAACAGAAAAACAGATTCCACTGCAGAAGCTGATGGTCTTTAAATCTATTAGAACATTCTTTGAAAGTGTCAAAAGGTGACTATTATGTCCTAAATATTTACAGAACGTTATGAATGGTCCTCCTTGTTCCTTTGGCACCAAAAGGGTAGTAGATTAAGTCATGATGTTCTCTACTAGAGAAAATTAGGGACCATATCTGCCAGTTTCTTAAAGGTTTTCTGCTGTAAGATATATGTTACATTATGGGAACATGTTAAATATTCCATGCAGGGCATTAAAATAAAGTCTCAAAATCTTTCTACTGCTGGGTTTGCCGCAAACATTTGAAAACAGCAAAAATGGTCAGAAAACCTCAAATTTCCTGATGAAGTGGGCTTTTGAAACAGCAGATCTTTTAAATTCAAATACATTTGTAAAATATTAGCAATCAAAACATTTAAAATACTTCCTTGATTAAAGGATATTGATAATATGTAGATTATCATGTAAATAATGATTTTAAAATAGTAATAATAAACAACAAGCTGGACCTACAATATATTTTTTTTCAAAAGGTTTTCAAAAGTTTTCTGCAGCTCCTTTTGTGTGTTCATTTGCAATATTGAAAAAGTGAGGTGCAAAGAGAGAGAGAGAAAGAGAAAGAGAGAGAGACCGCCTCCAAAATTCTAGAGGACAGTATGTCCCTGAGTGAAGAAGGGGATGAGTGTGTTTATGATACCTTGCACACAGTGTGAAGCGTGTTTATTCTTTATGAGATTAGAACCACATGATCTCACAACTCTCAGCGCCAGAAAGAGAGAAAGGACAGAACATTTGAGCCGTCACAAAAATAAAACCAAAAGGAACACACACCCGCATATGCATACATGCCTTTAAAGACCACTGCTCTGGTTTCATTCAGCTTGTATGTTTAGCAGAGAAGGTCGGCGCTTTCATGAACTTGAGGCAAATTCACCTGTTTCCTGCTGTGCTTGGCCAGCAGCTCCAAAAATAGACCGGAGCAGTGTGGCGTCTCAGCCAGGGCATGACAGCATTCAGTGTAGGTGGACAGCTTGCTGGAGAGACACCAAACACAAAAATGCAATTATAATCACACAAAAATATGGTACGCCTATATCCACATCCTTACCTGAAAGCCAGCTTTGTCAGATCTAAAGATGTTTTAGAGTTGACATAAGATTTTATGCAAGTTGGGGGGAAAATGCTTGAGGGTGAAAAATGAGAAATACCCACAGAAACGTTTTACAGAGAGAGCCACTTTTCTCAATCCTTTTTCAGAACTTGCACAGAAATTGCAGATAGATTCTATTCTATTAAAAAATTAGGTAGAAATCTTGATTCAATTTCACCTTTTGAGTGATTAGAGTGAAATATCAGAAGAGTTTGTTTCTTTCATTTATCAGAAGGCTTTGAAAATGGCCTGGATTAAAAATGTTCACAGGATTTCTGAATTTAGCGTTTTAATTGATGAAAAAATATATACAAATCCAGCTACAATCACTATAAATCCAGCTGCACTTAGGGTCAAGACTACATCCACCGTAAAAATGCAGTTTTTTTAAATAGGTTGTTGTTATTTTGGTGTATTTCTTTTTCTCATTTTCATTCATTCATTCATTCATCTTCATGTCGGCTTCTTCCCTTTCAGGGTCGCCACAGCGGAATGAACCGCACCCGGAGAAAACCCACGCGATCACGGGGAGAACATGCAAACTCCACACAGAAATGCCACCAGCCCCAGCCGAGCCTAGAACCAGCGACCTTCTTGCTGTGAGACGACTGTGCTACCCACTGTGCCACCGTGACGCCTTCTCATTTTCAAAATAATTTTATTTAAATATGTATGATTTAACTTTAATTTCAACAAGAGTAGATGGCAGCTTATGGGGTAGGAATCTTGACTTTGGAATGCACTGCCTCCCCTTGTTAAAATGCCTCTCAAAGTAGAATGTTTTATGTCTTGTCTTAAAACCCATTTTTACTCTTTGGTATTTAGTGTCGTTTTATTGACGTGTGCACTCTTGTTTTTTGTTGTTGTGTTTTATCTGTTTTAATCACTTAAAAACCTAATTTAGTCATTTAATTTAGTTTTATGAGGTCAAATTATTGTTTCATTTAAATACTTTCTCAATAAAGCCGATTGAATTAACTTGATTTGTGTTGGCCAATCAAACACCTACAAAATGTGACTGTCATGTTCCAGACAAGTCAAAAATATTTTTCAATTTTTCATCTTCATTTTGGTTGAAGTTTTCAGAATGCAATAATACAGTGCTGTGTTTGCGTGTGAATGTAGGGGGAAACTGCATCGAAAATGCTGTTTTCACATTAAACCCTCTTGTGTGGATGTTTAAAATATAGCTTGACAAAGTTGCGCAGTTGTGCAATTACTATTTTTTTTTTTTTAAGATAAACTTGGAAGCACCAACACTCAATAGATCCTCCAGACAAAATCATCACTTTACTGTAAAGCTTTCTGTTGTTGAACCAAATTGAATAATTAATTTGTGATCGGCAAGCTGATTTTTACTATTTCTTTAAACACTTGGTGCAACATACCACCAAATGTATTCTTGAGAAGGGTAGCAACTAAAATGTGCAGGATTTCACCCGATTTGTGATCCCTGTTTTAGTGTGTAGTTAGTTGCATGGAAAAATAATAATTAGGAACAAAACACATGTTCTGCACCTCAAATGCTGGTTCATGTTCAGAAGCAATGTTGGAGCACTCCATGAATGACTTTATAACCCTTATATTGTTTAAAACCATGTTTATTTGAAAGCACACAAAGCTCACCTGAATATTCGAGCCACGTTCAAACAGATATCAAAGTCATCGCGGTGACTCTCCAGAATCAAGCAAAGAGCTGAAAAACCTTTGTTGGACAGGAAGGATGGTCGGGACTCAGAATGGTCTGCTAGATTTCTTAAAGCTGCTGTGACCTGGAAAGATGGTGAAGACAGTGAGTAACTACATAACTACAACTACAAAAGAAACGTTTCCATTTAACAATATGATCAAAGTAGTTGAGAGGGAATCAAGGAAACATTCTGCAGGTGGACAATAAATGATTAGAGATCATCTTTTAATCAAGAAGAAATAACAGGTTCTTTAAAGCAGCCTACTAAATCTTTCCCTCGAGGGCTCAGGGCACTGATTAGGGTACAGGGAGGAGGCCTGCAAGAGCATACTTTAGCAAAAACTCTCATTTCCATCTGCCAACGGGCTAATGAGTGGCATAGCAATTGGTGCTGAACGTCAAATTATGCGTGTCGAGTTCAGGAAGTTTGTTTAGGCACAGTTTTATCGTTTCTATGAAATGTTGGAAGACTCCAGGCTAAAATATGGAAAAAGGCATCCTCCCAGACAAAAGTAAAAACAAAAGTAGAGGAAAAGCACATTAACATCAACCCTTCTCTGACCCCATTCAAACCCCACCCTTATGAAAAGCTCATATTTTGTTCCATTTTGCTCCCTGAGGAGAGTTCCTAGAATCGGTCGGGTGTAGTTTAGTGTATCTTTCCAGTTTTTTAAGGCTTCAGAAGACAGATTTAACATGTTGGCTGAGACTGTATGCTTGTTTTTAGTGGTGTGCATCATGGAATCTTACCAAATACTTTTGTCAGAGATCATAGAAATGTCATTTTGGCTTTTATAACTGTATTCAAGTTCAAGTTAAAATGAAAATCCACTCATTATAAACTCAGCCTCAAGTAACTAAACCCTGCATGAGTGTTTTACATTAAACACAACAAAAAGAGAGTGGTTTTTGGCTTATGGAAGTTATAACAAAATCCTTATTTTTCAAATGAAGAGTCCCTATCACTACTTCTATTATTACTACACCCTTTATAGTAAAGTACTCTTTCTGTGAAGGGAAAGTAGATTTGTATGTGCAGCAGTGGGCAGGTTCAGGGGCACACAATGGCCTGCTTAGCGGTTGCCTAATTATAAGGCTGTTAATCATCTTGTCAATTTTTTTTATTATGTTCCTTTTATTTTGCTGACACAGCAAACCATTTTAGACGTAGAATATGCTGAGGAATCTTTTTCTGCTAATGTAAGATATTACAAATTCAATCAAAAAAAAATTACTTTTTAACGCTAGTTGGTTTTTGAAGGATAAAATAGAATACATCAAAATGAAAAAAAAAAACATGTTTGCACATACACAGATTGCAGTTAAAAGTATTTAAAATCAGTGTAATTAAGACTTTTATCTTAATACTCAAACCTGTTTTTGTTCCAGAGGATTACAAAAAATCCTTGATTCATCTTGAATCAGGGGCAAACTTACCATTGGGCAAAGGTAGGTGACTGCCTTGGGCCCTCAACTTTTTAGGGGGCTTCTTTATTGGGTTTCCAGCCATCTCTTGTAATATTTAACAGGGTTTCTACTGGTTTGAAAAGGTTAATTGTAACTATCAATTTTATGTTTCGAGAATTTACAACGGTTTTCTCAACATCTGACAACTCTAACAAAGACTTTTTGAGTAGTTTAAGCATTAATGCACATTTTCTCAGACTATGACAACCCTTACAATAATTTTTTCATTTAAGCATTTATGCACATTTTCTCAGACTATGGCAACCCTTACAATAATTTTTTTTTAATTAAATTTTTTAAATAATTTATTTACCATTTAAGAGCATCTTCTCAATCTCTAGCAACACCAAGCAACAACAAAAAACACACATCGAATGAGCTTCACATGAACATCAGAAAAATTAGTTTTAAGGGTTAGAACAGTGAATTGATTACTTTTTGAGGGCTAAAATTTGGGCTTTTAAATTTTTTACTTTTTAATACTCTTTAAGACCCAGCAGAAATCCTGTTGCATTATTTTTATTTGAAATTTAAAATTTGCTTGGTATTTACCCACATTTGTCTTCAGTCACGTCACCATTTTTACCCCTTAAATTTGCCAAATTTAAGCTTTTTATTCTACCCACGCACTAGCATACACCATATTAACTCTTGAAATGTAGCAAATTTAAACATTTAACTTGAAAACCCCCAAAAATATCTCCAAGAGCGACAATGTTTCCCTTAACTGTACAAAGTTAACCTAAAATGTATAATTTTTTTCTGAATGCCCCACCTAAAAAGTAATTTGTTACTTGAATACTTATTATAACAAATAATTTAAGACCCCGTGGAATTCTTTACATTGGGCCCTAAAATGACAAATTCTGCCATTGACTTGAGTCTCTGTGGACTACCACATCTAGTAAATTTAAAGTGATTCATTAAAGCTCTCCAAACTCATTAAACACACAACATTTGCTTGTATATTAAATGCATAAATGGGGATAAAATAACCCATCATATAAAGCATAGGGAACTCTCACATTAAGACATCACATGTAACCAACTGACAAGTACTAGTTCTTTATATAGAGTATTTGACTACATTTTCCATTTTGACATAATTACCAAAATCAATCTCAAGAAATCCAAGTAAGTTTCAGCCTTAAGCCTAACCTCAGCCCAAGCAGCTTTCAGGGAATCACCCACCTGTACCAGTATGTGTCCTGTGATGACATCCTGCCCTTCTGCCTCTGACCCATGACCATTAGCTGGGGTTTTTAATGGGCCATGCAGAAGTCTCCTCGACAGTCCCAGCAGGACTGCAATGAAGCTTTTGTCCAGCAATAGCCTGGAGAGGGCGCTGTTTCCTGAGAGGAGCTTCAGTGAGGCCACACAGTACAGGACAGCCTCACCTTTACCAAACACATCCTCACTCTCTAGCAGGGACAAAAGGGAGTCTATAGAGAAACAATAGGCTGTTGTTTGAGATAATGACTGGTTTGATGATGATTATTTACAGTAAACATTAATCAGGTCTGACCTAGGATGGAGCTGGTGAGAAACAGGGCATCATTACTGGGGTCTCGGCTGATCTTGAAGACGAGTTTGCAGATGTTCAGTAAGTTGTTCCCACTAACATTGAGCTTGTGACATAAACAAAAGGAATGTGTTAAAACTCATTTAAGAGGTCAAATACAGTTTTACATTTGCTCATTTTAAATCCCCCCTAGAATTCATAAGTAGTGTATTAGCATTTTGGAATCTGTATCAGCTGTACAAATATAAGACTGTCTAAAATTTACAGTATGTATAATTTGGACATAGCATGCGTGACGATATCCATAGGTATTAGCAGAATGCAAACAAGGCTCGGAGTTTGTGTAAATCAGCCATTTACTCTTTGACAAAGCATTATTAAAAAATAGTCAAAAACAGGCAATTTGGTGGATTCGAAATGACAAGAATGAAATCTCAGTGTTGGTAAGTGGATCTCTCTCGAGTAGGCCGGTCCTTTCGAATGCAAAACTTTAATATAACATAAAGAAAGGTAGTAACCCCCCTTCCCCCCTCCTCATATGTGTTATGAAGGTCAAGAAATTTTAACATGGAAATCAAAGAGAATTTGCTAACTCTGTGATCAGCCTCAAGTCAGTCGAGGAATTACAACTTCAGTCACTTCAAATGATGCATACAGATAGAAAGTGGAGGGGTTGCTGCTTGAGTAAGACAAGCAAAAATGAAACGTTGAACCTTTCTGAGTTATATTAAATTTGAGCACAACGCTCCCGGGGCTATGATTAAATCAAAGTAAATAAACCCAATTTTCAGTGGTAGAAACATACTGGCAATAGACAATGTAAAATGTAAAAAACTAAGATACCTCAGAAGGTTATATGACCATATCTGGAGAATGGCTGAACAGATTCCAAAACTTTAACACACTATTCATTAACTCGAGTGGATATGTTAAAAAAAAAGCAAAAGCTCAATTTTTTATAAACTTCCATAAGTAAGTCAGTAGTTACTTTTTATCTGCCTAACCTGTACAGTAAATATGGTGATATGTAAGATATGCATCCACATACTAGGTGTAGTTTTTAAAAAACATGAATTTGGGAATGAACAATGCTTCGGCCTTGAAAAACTTGAAGGATTTCTAAAAACACAAACTTATATTAAAACATTTGAAGAAATATGCTATATTAGATAGGAGAACATTTATGTTTTGCATAGTGAGGTAGCATGCTCCAGCTGAAGTGGCCACACTTCATAACCATCAGAAGCTGTAACTTCTTTTCATTTCTCCACAGTTTACAGTAATTCCTTCCTCATGAATCTACTGAAATCTCCAAACGTTAACTCATCATGCATTTCACATTTTAAAATCTACATCATCACAAACCTGTACTTCTTCTGATGATATATGATTCATAGTATCTGGCTTCGTCTTGCTTTCTACTATTCATGTCAATCAACTATGTGTATCCTTTGAACTTAGTCTTCTGCTACACACTGACTACCCTTTGAACTCGTCTACATGTACAAACAACAAAATTTGGAACAACAGCCCATTTCCTTCTTGTCGTTTAGCTTCTGGTCACATGAGGAGTGACACAAATGACCTGTCGCCTAGACCCCCCTTCCTTCAGAAGAGAGATTATGAAAGCATAGTAGAGCATTTTATTTTTACTCAGTGTAAGCTTCATTGAGGGTGTTTTTGCTCAAATTTGTGTTGGTCAGTTTAAGCACAGGTTACTTTGAATTCTAGCAGATATCCTGAGTGTTAGCAATGGATTTTTAAAAACAAAACCAAGATGGAGATGAATGAAAGGTTTAGGAGTTGTATGGTGCTTCACATGGGCGAGGATAAACAATTGTTGTAATATTATTTCTGCTTGATTTGTCAGAAATCTGAAAATAAAACAAGCTAACATTAGCATCTGCTAACAGTAATGTAGAGTCCATTTTGGCTATCCAAGCTAACTTTTTTTGTCGGTTGATTGATTTAATTAGGTAAATGATGTGTGAATGAATATTGCTCTGACAATTGTAAACCATCTTTGAGCATATGGAAATGGGGAAAAGTGATATAAACATTTTTATTATTATCATCATTATCATACATGTGGATTCTGTTTGTTGCCCTGTAATTTCCAGTTTATTCAATTTGGTTGAATGAAATCCACATTTCAAATTTAAATTCTAATCACCACCCTTTACACTTGGACCTATCCCCAATGCATATTTTAAGCCCCAATTTTAAAAACTGATCCCATGTTTGGCACATGACATGACAGATACACCTGGATTTGTAAAAAGGGGTTTCTTTTTGTTTTAGAAATGTGAACTCAAGTGGCATACAGTTTTCTGTCCACAGGGAAGAACCCCCAGACTGCAAACGTTTAAAGTTATGTTTTGTTATGTCAATTAGTAAAAACATGTACCTTCGTGCATTTTAATCTATTTTAAATCAGTGTTTGGCTTTCAGTTATCCTGATCGCACAACATAAAAGGTGAATGTGTTTGGAGGGAGAGACACAATAGGTACTTACAGCAAGAATAAGTTTGGCTAAAGTTAAATTGAGTTGATCTGATCCAACGTCCACAAGCCTGAAGAGTGTTCTAAGTATGGTGGACCGCTTTTTACACTGCCGTCCCAGCATGCCTCTCTCCGCCAGGGCATCATGGAGGCCATGGCATGAGTTACACAGCTGTCCCACAATCTCGTCTGACACAGCATCACCTTCAAGAATAATTTTTTGGAACAAGACAAAACTCAATCAGTATTCTTTAAGTTCCAATCCACAACAGGTATAGGTCATGTCAAAACATGTCAAGGTCGTATTTCAGAAGTAATGCTTCACAGAGTATTAATTGCAGCAATGCCATCCTTCAACTGTCTCAGTGAAGGACAGTGTAAGAAGAGCAGTGTGTGGCATACAAAGCTCCTTTCATTCAGCACCACTGATGTGTACACGCAGTAGGCTTACTGACATTTCAATGACATTTGGCCCACATATCAGCACCCACTGACAGAGTTAACATGGGCCTTTAGGCAAATTCCCTTACTGTAATGTGAGTAGTTTAGATGATAGTGTGCACAGGGTGTGAATCTCTGTGAAAAAAATAATTCTAAAAAAGACATTAATTAAATTAATTGGTCAACATTTAAATTATTTAATGTAATTAACACAATGTCTTGTTTGCACTGCCTGTGACGCTTAAAGGCTAGTTTATAGTTGAAGTTAATAAATTAATCCAGACTTTATATAGCTTCATTGTTTGAATTCTGAAACTAAAATATTTAGAAGAATCTTGTGAATAAAGTATTTTGAATTTAAAATACATTTTTAAAATATGGGTAGTAAACATTGGGTTTTATGTGCATTTCATCCATTTCTTTGCATTGCACGTCCAAATGCCCAATCATGCAAACGCATTTACAACATTGTAAATAAATTAATTTTTGCAGAACATACGATTGATTACTTAATAGTTCTTGGGGTAGAGTTGGTCGTCCTATAACTGAAAGATTAACGGTTCAATCCCAACTATGGTCATTCTGCCGTTGTGGCCCTGGGCAAGCCACTTCACCCACATTGCCCTTAATGGATGTGTGTGACAGGAGGGGGGTGTTTGGTGGTGGTCAGGAGGCCGTAGGCTTGGATTGGTAGCCACATTCTGTCACACTGCCACTCAAGGACAGCTGAGGGCTACCAAGGTAGCTTATTACCACCAGAGTGTGAATGTGGAGTGAAAGATTAATGTACTAAACATTGTAAAGTGTCTTTGAGCTCTGGAAAAGTGTTACATAAATTGAATGCATTATTATAATCATTATTGTTAATTGGCAAAAAAAAGCTAAAGCAATTATGTGAATAAAGCAAACCTTTGAGTAGTAATGCATGGCAAACTAGCAATATACGACTTTTATTAATCCTTAACATGATCCAAATCTCCTGGAAATGATTTCAATAAAAAGTTATCTCAGCAAGTCAGATTTACTGTCATTTTGGACATTGATTTCCATCCTAACTATATCAATCTTTTCAACAAAATTGTTCACTAGTAAAATCTATCGTCTTCCAAAGCTACTTCTGAAATCTGTTTCAAAGATGCTTGGCATTCTCCCCAGTTGGAATCTCGGCTGATGCCATGGAGAATATGAGAACCCTGAGCCTTTTTAGACGTTTTATTTTAATCTTTTTGAAGAATTTCCATTGAGCTCATAAGGCTGTCTTAAATGTCCAGTGAAACTAGAAAGGATTTCATGGATCTCTTGCTCCACAAGCTCCGCTCTGAGCCTTGCCAATCTCAACACAAGCTCTGTTTATCTTTCTCTGCATCCAGATATTGTGTTTTCTTTTTCCCTGCAGCTTTGCTTTCTCTCTGGAGCAAATTCAAGTGCAGCTCTCAAGAAAGAGCTTGCACAAAGATGATCCAATAACCTCACACTTTTTTACCCGTATTAAAAAACACATGAGATGCTCATATGGTCTTCGTATTGGGAGACTGGTTAAGAAAGTAGTGTGAAAGGATAGCTAAATGTAAGAGAAAACCCAGTAAAAGTTACATGGAGTTGTTTTTTAAGTGTGAACTCTTTCAGAAACTGTATCCATTTAAATGAACATCACATGTCAGGCATGATTTTTTTGGCTTCTAAGGACCAAATCACTCCAATTAAAGCATATTGTGCATTAAGTTGAACGTTTGTCATCTAATTAAATGACAGCAAGGTGATGCATTCAGAAAAATCATTGCAGCACATGGCAGCCCAAGTGGAGAAGAATCAAGATTTTCAGCTGTCTCATTCACATTATCTGATGTATTTGGAATGTATTTTCACATTGTTTGCGAAATAGAGATCAAAGTTTTAAAAGGTTAAACATATAATTTAAAATAGCTAACTAAACATCAGGATTCCTTGAACCTAATAATGTTTAAAAAATTCTCAGATCTTGCATTTTTCTGAAAACTGGAAAGTATGAACTGACTGAGTTTTTACATAAGCGCAAAATAAGTTTAATCAATAGGCTTAATATTCCTACCCAAACATGCAAACAATGTCAATCTGATGATATTGGTGTTTTAATGAGACAGTTGAACTATTGAGGGTGAGGATTAAACCCATCATCACCTGGTGCAAAGGACTCAAACTCTTGAAGGACAGGAAGAATTTTAGAGTTCCAGAACACAGATTCATCCATACTGCCATCTCCATCTGAGCAAAAACAAAAAGAGGTTGAAGATGTACAGACCAAAAGTAAAAGGACATCACAGAGACCTCATTGATACAGGAAGAACAATTTTGATTGTTCTTAAAAACATCGGTGCACACTACAGGATGTTCAACACAGCATGAAAAGGTCAGATCCTCACACCCACTCATCTTTTCATTAGTGTCTGCTCTCTTCCAATGCCTGAGCATTTGCATTGTAGACGAGCAGCAGGAAGCAGTGGGTTGCAAAAACAGCCGATCAAACGGCTATCAGCTGGCATGCGGATGAAAAACCAAGAGACTGTTGCCACTAAAGTGGTTTAGGTAAGTTTGTGGCAAGACTGTGTCAGGAGCAAGGTTTACAAGATTGTGGAGCTTAATCACGTGTCTGACAGAAGGTTAGCGGTTTTGTCTGAAGGTATTTACTGTATAGATAAAGCTTTATACCTGGTTTTGATCCACGCTGACTGGAAGCACCAGTTTGCGGTATCCTGTAAGTCACAAACACACACAAACATCAGCTAGCAGAGGAGATAAAAACCTATCTCACTAGCTTTGGAGCTTCACATATGAAACCATTAAACCACTCAAAATAAAATAAAATAAAGCATTTTCAGTCAGAATTGTGGTAGAATTGAGTTTTCCAGCCAAACACAAGAGGTCACTGTTGTGATAGCTCGGTACAATGTTTCATAACTAATTTTAATTTTTAATTTTTTGCTTTAGCACCGTTATAGTAGGACAGTATACTTTTGAAATCATTCTTGAGTAATAGCTCATAAAAAAACAAATGCATGTGAAGGCTTTTGTAACAGACAGGAAACCACAGGTTTGCATGCTTGTCTCAAAGCAAGTCGTGCATTTTCATGATTCATGTTTATCAAGATATACGCTATGAGTTTGCTCTGTGCAATCATTAATATCAGATGGAACAGACCCATATACAGCGCTAACACCACTAAAGTCCTACTGCTTAAAATACTGCAAGGTTTTATCGATCTTTGTAAAATATCAAGTGAAATATTCACAAGGTATGTGAATACAGAAGATGTGGGCTTTGTGCAGCTAAAATAATGGCTCTTTGTTGATAGGACCCTGGGCTGAGATGTGATGTCATCGTATGAATCTCAAATGAGACTGTGGATGGTCAACGGATCAGTCGGTCAGCCAGCCACAAACAGCCAGCATAATCTAATATCCATCCATTAGCAACACTAACAAGAATATGGTGCAGATAGAAAGAGAGTGATAGAGCTTAGTGCTTGATTATGGTTTTTGATAAATTCCAGATCATCAACAAATGCAACCAGATTGGAAGCACTTGGAGGACTTCATGTCGTATTCCAATCGCCCAAATTAAGGTGAATATTATTCCATCCTAAGAAAAATTCAAGCTAGAATCAAAAATTCTTAAGAAGGTTTAACTTTTTATGATTCAACAAATCATTACAATGATGCAAGTAATTCAAGTGCAGAAAGACATCAAAAACAACCTTTGTTTGACAAGCCTGTGCAGATCAGTTTCAGAGGATGATTTTGTTGCTGTAATATCAGAACAATGTTGAGTTTTTCTTTCTTCTGATTTCTCTGCTCCATTCCTTGTCTCTCTGGACCTATCTGTAATATAAATAAAAATACAGTTTGGGCAATTGAATGTATCTTCTCCAGCATATAAACACACTTTTTTGCAAATAGACTCATTTTGTGTTGTGTCTCCAGTTTTGGCGACTTTTAGCATAGCTTAGCATAGATCATTGCATTATTGCATTTGCACCAATAGCAACAGCAGAATGAACGAGAAGGGTTTTTTGTTCTATTTAAGACTCGATGGAATTAGCCATTTTTATTTTGTTCAAAAAATATTTCAAGAGATCTGTAAAATTATTATGAGAGCAAAGTTCTTGGATTACTACACCAAAAATAAAGCTCAGATCATAATAATGTTAGCCAAAACAGGTACAACTTTACATTTCCCTTACTTTTGTCATTGTACACAAGCTGAGATGGGACGAGACATGTTTTAAAAGCGAAAAATACAGCAATACTTTCAGTAACTGCTATTAAATAACAATGTTATTTGTTGAATACAATTCAATTATCTATGCTAACCTATGCCAAATCTGGAATACAAAATGGTAAAACCAACACATATCTGGATAACTGCACGAGATAATTTTTTTTTTAAGTAGAGTGTAACTTATCTTCTCTTTTTTATTATTTTAAGGGCCATTTTGCATTTACTGGGATAGGACAGTGAAGAGTCTGACATGAAGTGAAGTGAACTTAAATCAAAAACTAGGGTATCATTTTACTTCATCAGAAAGAACATTCGGACAATTTTACAAAGTACCATCTCTAATAAAAGTCAGAGCTTATTGCAGTCTAGCTAACTGTGCACAAGGATTAACTTGGTAAACACATAATGTGAGGCTAAAATCCTGATTTAACCTGATTTCAAGTGAAAGTATCTATATATAGATAAATCAGTTTGAGTTGAGGATTCACACATAGCATGGGCATGAGACAGAGCAAATCATATTAAAATAAAACCTAAAATTGAAGTGAAGTGAAGTGAAAGTGATCAGTTGGCCAGATATGGACCCATATCCAGAATTTGTGCTCTGCATTTAACCCATTCCAGTGTACACACACAGCAGTGAACAAACACACCGTGAACACATACACAGTAGCAGAAGGCAGCCATGGCTGTGGAACCCGGGGAGCAGTCGGGAAACTGGTGCTCAAGGGCACCACAGCTGTGGTTGTTGAAAATGGGAGAGCAAGTGTTTCATCACTCCTCTCAAGCCATCTTCACACCATCTTCAACTCGGTGGATATGGGGTTCAAACCTGCGACCCTCTGATCACAAGTAGATGGGTTAAATGCAGAGCACAAATTCCGAGTATGGGTCAATCCATATCTGGCCAAATGGTCACTTTCATTATAAGCAACACACCAAATACAATTATACCCTCTGCTCTAAACAATCTTTTAGCACATGTAAGATATACCTTGCAAAAATGTTTTTAAAAATCTATTTTCTTACTTTTTGTGTTTGGAGCTGTGGTTTGTAGTCTGTTGGTCGATGCTGCTTTGATTAGCCTGCCACGTGTGCCGACTGATCCTGGCCTGGAACTGGTTTGGGATGGTGGTTTGGGAAGGACTGCTTTAGTCTCACCTTCATCTTTATCCAGCAAAAGAGACACGCTAGGTTTCTAAGATTGAAAAAAGTCGTCAATTGCTGATTCCTGCGTTGATGTTACTCAAATGACTGAAAAGCCACCTACATGTTCCAGTGGGCTGAGTCGAGTTCCAGAGCCAGGCCTAGAGTCAGGGGCTTCAAAATGCTTGGCATGAAGACTAGAAAAGGAAATGTTAAGGTCAATTAAAATAAACAGTCTCTCTGTCTGTCCTATTCGGTCAGCACTGCCTTTGATAAGATGATTGGAGAATTTTTGGTGACGTAGTTTACTATTAAAAACCCATTAACAATAACACATCTGGTGAGAAAATACATTACTCATGCATCTGCCAAAACGTCATCTTACTGAGCATATTAGTACATTAGTATTACAGAATAATGTCTCAAGAGAGCTTTATAAGTATTCAAACAAATCACACCAGAAGTACATGTCCACCCACTCCCATGAGGCATTACAAATTATGCAATGGTATCAATCTCCAAGACTCTTAAACTACCTATTTCTCTATATTTATAGTCTTACAAACTTCACCACATTTTCACCAACCATGAAATATTTTATTTACCTGATTTTACCTTGTAAATTTAGAAAGGTATAACTAAACATTCATTATATGGTTTTGCTATTTTTATTTAGATTACAGATTGCCATATTTATTGTTCTCCCATAGACTACCACATTGGTTCTCTGTAATTTAAATGGCAAAGGGGTTGATTGGTGCTTAGCTTATAAGTCCTAAATCTAAATTTAATCAAACGGAACATTACTTTTATCATTATTTAGATTTCTGCCAAACTGGTTGGTGCTGTAGAACTTCAGTTTGAATTATGTGCATTAAACATAACCTCATACCATTATGTGGCTGTACCTGAAAGCAGAAGGTGGTCGTCCATCACGCGCACGTGAGGATGAGTCTCCAAAGAGCTGTCGTTGCTTCTCTTGTGGAGTGAAAGGCCTCTGTGTGGCAAGAGCTCTGAGAGATCGACGGGCTTCTGACACAATCTCAGCACTTGTCTGTCTCCTCATGTAGACACACTCACTTTTCTCCTGCTTCAACTCCATCATGAACATACTCGACCAGAATTAAGGCTCTGAAATCTTGCCCATTCTGGGATTGTCTGTAGCTATAACTGGAAAATAAAGAAATCGTCAATCAAATAATGTTAATTAATCTTTGAATCAGTAACATATTGTTCCTAATGTGGTTTTATTCAAATGTGTTGCTAAAATTGATTAATAGAAATGGAAGAACATGCTTTTTCTGCTGAGACATTTCCAGACCATTCTTATATCAGATGGCTGTTCTAACCACGTATAGGTACTCCTACCCTCACTATATCGAGAACAGTTAGGTTCAGGTTTTATTTATGATATTAAAGCACTGTAATGACTCTTAAAACAAGAATACAAATTATACTAATTAAATATGTATATCCGGTTGTATATATACTTTGAAAATCTTTGAAACCACTTCTAGACTAATTCTGCGTGTTGCGCATGCGCAGTAAGCTGTAATAGGATAGGAGAAGTGAAGTGAGCAATGTCCGGACACACTATCACTATGGAAACACACAACGCTATAAGTAGCTCTAGCAAATAAACCAGCCAAAACAAACAGCCTGACATCAATAAAATTAAGTAAAACATGTATAGTACACTGGATTGCTCTCTTGGTTTCTTAGTGATCCACAAAACACGTCCAAATACCAACAAAAAATAATTACGCTCTGACGTTTTGAACAAAAGCAACCATCAAAAGCAGCTGTTTACTTTTAGAAGTGATGTTACACGTTGTTGATAAAGATGATAATACTGGATTTACCTGAATCTTGATTCCCATACGACTTTATCAAAAGACTATCTTTAATCCAGAGAGATGAAAGTGTGAAATCCAAACCTGGCAAGACTTTCTGCAAAGGACACTCGCGAGCACGCGCATGGTCATGTGATTTTATGTCCCTTTAGTTTGAAGGAAGTGGCGGGAATTTTGTCGCTTCTGTCGTTGTCCTTTTCCCTAAAATTCGTATATATAGTTTTGGAAGAGTAATTATCTACTCCATTAAGTTAATTTATGTAAACTAGCTGCAGTTACATAAAGCCACATTTCTTTGTCATAAAAAATATATATTGTAAGCATTGTTCACAACGAAAATTAAAGAGTTTGAAATGAAATCATTGTCTTTATTAAAGATTTACTAAATTAATGATAAGGCATCGTCGAAGTTGTGAGGAAAACGTCTGTCATCAAAAAATAGGTTTAGTTCTTAATGTTAACAAGTTGACATTCATCAAAACACCAAAGTACAAACGCTGATTTACATAATGTAACCATAACAAAAAATGTAGTATACCTGTTTCAACTTCGTTTTGAATTTAGCTCTATGGTTTGATTCAAATAGCTATAAAAGCTTCATTCACATGGATACAAGAAGTCATGCTGCCTGTTAGCTCTGGCCAATAAGGAGTTTATTTCAGGTTGTTCTTTGCCCAATTGCAGGGTAAATTTGTTTTTTCTCTTTCCTTATCACTGTGGAGTGTGATGCCATGATAACAGTCTTGATAACAGTATGCATGTCTTTTCATGCATGTCAACCTTTAAATAAAGCTCACACATGTGGAATTTGGAGAGAACATTGTTCATGTAATCATCTTTGTGAACCTTGACACATATAATTTGCTCATAATACCCACGGTGACAACTCTTCTACGTCACTGAGGTAAATTGGCATGCAAGGTTTTCTTCCGCCTGTCGCCTTGGCAACCTCGCTGGCTCTTTAGACGAATTCACTAGGTAATAGGAAAAATGTGGTGAAGAACTGATGTGTGAGGACAACAGTTTGCAAAGTGTAAATTGTGTATAACAAAGTTGGGGTTCTCAAAAAATGTGTCAAACATATACCAGTAAGTGACTGAGAAAGTTTTTTTCTTGTGTTGTAGTTCAGATGTATTTGTGTTTGATCTGCTATAGTAGGATAAAGGAACACAATTTCACCTAAAACCATGCAGGGTACTCTTGAGAAAATTCATTGTGCAGCTAATCAGAAACTCAGAATACACTTTTCACATTTTAGCTGGGGAATTGTTTAAAAAATAATTTACAGAGTTTCTAAGGGTAATGTTAAGGCTGTGTTTTTGTCATTGAGAAGTGCTTGAAATGTGGACTATGTGTTAGAAAATGCTTTAAATCACAGGTGTCAAACTCCATTCCTAGAGGCCCACAGCACTGCATAGTTTTGGGCCAACCTTAACTGAACACACCTGGTTCCACTAATTAAGCTCCTGTTGGGTTGTTTAATGTTACACAGGCGTCCCTTGAAACAGGGTTGGAATAAAAACCAGCCAGGATTGCGGCCCACCAGGAATGAGTTTGATATTCATGCTTTAATTGTTGCTGAATAATTGTTGTTTTGTCTTAAATATCACCAACATTTTTCAGTTTTTCCTCTTTTTTTGTGTTGTTTTTTAAATATGCAAAATAATGGAAAATGTTGACTACTTAAGAGTAACTGTCAACTCTTTTGACAGCATAATCAATGATTACACCAAAACATAACCACCACAGTTAATAACATTTCAGAACAAAGAAAACTTTTAGCTGTTTAATGTCACAGATCACTGCTGATCAAGTTTCACACCTCCTTCACCTGTCTCCCTCATCATCTCCGGCCCCAATTAAGTTTCTTTCTACAACTTTTTGAAGTCAACAGTCAGTCATAAAGTTGTGAGATACACTATATAGTAAAGTTTTGCACATTTATGTAATATGCAGAACAATTGATCATTTTAACTTCTTAATTTCTTACAACTCTACTTATAGTGTTACACTGTATCTATTTTCAAATGTTTACCCAAACATAGCTCCTTTCTTTATAGATTGCTTCAACTCTTTGGGGTCCTGCAAACCTGTTAGTATTAGTTGTCGCTAATTCACTGGATCTCCTCAATATCTTTTGAAATGTTGCCTTTCGGTTTACTTGTATGATTGTTGAAGTTAAATACCATTAATAAAGTCTTTGATATTTGTTAACCATTTTGATTCAAAACTGCTTCAAGGAGCAGTTTGTGGTTAGAATGGTATTGCAGTCCCAAAAAATGCTGTGCAAAGTGGGTGCCTTAAAATGAAATTTCATTGTGATCAAA
Source organism: Danionella dracula (assembly GCA_900490495.1). NCBI lineage: Eukaryota > Metazoa > Chordata > Actinopteri > Cypriniformes > Danionidae > Danionella > Danionella dracula. The sequence goes on along the minus strand of UELW01000001.1, from coordinate 30,086,427 downwards.
GATGTGAGGTAGTAGACCAGATAAAAACACAAAATTGTAACAATGAATGTTTTTGTGGGCTGTATCTCTGGTTTTCAATGGTAAGATTCTGGCCCAACTAATACAGACAGTGAAATCAGTGCTTGAAATTAACTTTATCCTTATCTCTTGACAAATTTGTACAATTTTATCTTTGTTTTTTACATACTACACATTTTAATTTTGACATCACCCTACATCTATTGATAACACATAAAGTAAATGATAAAATGATTCCTTCTAATGTGGTTAAAACAGTTTGAAGAAAATATAGATTGCTACCACAACTGCAAATTCGATTGAAAAGCTTGTAATTTGTGACTTTGAAAACTCTTAAAAAACACATGTTCATCAATCAAATAATTTTCAGGTATTTAACTCAATTTGTAAAATGAAATTATACAAAGCATGTATCCCTTTTTAAAGGGAATAAAAATCTACAACCTGAAATACAGGTGTTGTATCCTCTGTAGGGAACACAATTTCCATTTGTTTCTTTTGACAGAAACATGTTGATGGACTAGTTGTGAGAATTAGCAGCTGACTGCTTGCCATGTTGCTTTTTCTATTCAGTGAGTGTCTTTGATTATGTTGCAGTGACGACAGACTGGACTGACTCATATACTCGTGGTGCCATACAGTGCAGCCAGATACACAAACACACACTTTGTTCTGTGAGTTTTGAGTAGGTTGCTGTATATTTCTGACAAATAAATGAAATAAATGTTAAATAGAGATGACATTACACTGCACATTATTTTAAAATGGTTACACTGATGGATTAAACATACAATTAAGACGCTAAAACATTTTATTCATAATCTAGTCTGGTCACCTCCTACATTTGAAAAACATGAGTCAAGTGAATTGAAGAATCTAAATTGCTTTTGGTGCGAATGAGGCCCTGCATAGTACTGTCTATTTATTGTGTACCCTGCCTTTCACTCAATAATGTGCACTCTAGATTGATTTCAAGGATCCCAACCAGGATTAAGTAGGAAAAAATTTTTGTCATTTATATTTACAATATAAACATAATATATTTTGACGGAAAACTATGTAAATTTGATTTTTATACTAAAACGAATGAAAAAAAGGAGGGTGTTACGGTGGCGCAGTGGGTAGTACAATCATCTCACAGCAAGAAGGTTGCTGGTTCGAGCCTCAGGGTGGGTTAGTTGGCATTTCTGTGTGGCGTTTGCATGTTCTCCCTGTGATCGCGTAGGTTTACTCTGGATGCTCCGGTTCCCCCACAAGTCCAAAGACATGCGATACAGGTGAAAACAAAAATTTCCATTGTGTATGGATGTGAGTGTGACCGGCGTAAAACATATTCCAGATGAGTTGAATGTTCCTTCTGCTGCGGCTACCCCGAAAAGGACAAAGCCGGCAAGAAGATGGATGAATGAAATAAAATAGTTACCAGTAGATAACAAAATGGATGCATGTATATTCAATCACCTAAGAAGTAAAGGCGCCAAATTATGTCACTTTTGAATAATTTATCTTAAATATTTGACACCTCTAAAAAGTAGAACAATAGCAATTACTACAACATATGGGCTATAAATAACAGATAAAACAAAAATTCTAACATTGAAATATGGTTACTGTAAAGATAAAGACAGTACAGTAATACAGTACAGCGAGAGCACCCTTTAGATTTTAATATAGAATGTAAGCATATTAAATCCCCTACATTCTCACACATAAAAGATAGGACTTTTATTTGTTGTTGCTTTATTTATTGTTTGGTAGTAAGGCTACTTCATTCGATGTAAACAATGGATTTCTTTGTTTCTGTTCGCCATGTTTCTAGGAATTGCCCTACGCTCTGCACTCCCCCCTCTCCCTGAACTAAGATTTATAGGTAAAGCCCTGTGCCTCCCTCCACTGCTGATTAGAAGGTTCCCAAAGGATTGTCATAAATGTGCTCTATCTATTTCCCCCTCCACTCTCTCACCCCCATCTACAGTACATTACACTGCAATCCTTTCCAATGCTCTTGTCAATGGGTCTGAATGGGTCTGTAATGAATAGAATCTACAGCTCTCTTCTGGCCTGGCAAACAAAGAAAGGAGTGTGCTAGTGTGGGAGAACTGTTACGAGAGTGTTGCTGATAGTATCCTAATAAATTGTGACTTTGGCTCATTTTCTTTCTGTAATATTGACAGAAATTGCTGAGGGAGCATATTGTGTACCTTAGATTATTTCTTCATTGTTTGACAAAGTGTAGGAACTCATTTACAGTTTCGGTAACAGAGATTCTGGTCAGCTAATAGTCACTGAAAGAAGTCAGAAATGGGTGAAAAGGATCAGGTGTCAGATAGTGGAGAAGCTTTGTTGGATATTGTAATATTAACAAGTGCTGTCTGTTTTCTTCTCTCCCACTGCATGAATAGATGAGTGTGTGTGTGTATTGCAGAGAGGTTTTGCATGGACAGCAATTTGGAGTGTTAAAATCCCTCTCCTGGTCTCAAATTTTGGTGGACATGGTAACATTATGATTTATTTAACACTACTAGAGTGTTAAATACAAGTTTATTTAACACTACAAGAGATGGATTAAAATGATCTCATTAAAATGTATCATGGATGCAGTGTTAATTAAACTCTCGTAGTGTAACTATAACTCCCATAGTGTTCTTATAACTTGCATATATATATATATATATATATATATATATATATATATATATATATATATATATATATATATATATATGCATTACCTCAAACACATTTTTAATAAAATCATCATTTGCCCATCGCATTGAAATCACAGGGAATAAACACCATCTATGAAGGTCTAAAACAAGGCAGAACATTCTAAATGGGATTGAAGTCTTGTGACTGCTTAGTGTTATTAAAGCAGTTGCTTAATGAGTTTAACAGTGGCTAAAGAGTAAATGACTGCAGACTCTCAGGTCTTATCTCAGAGTGCACTTACATCAGTTCTCTGTTGTTTGAAAGGAGCAACTAACGCAGAACTGATTGAGATTGATTGTCCTTCACTTAAAGATTTTTCTGTCTGCATTGATTTCTGGTTTTTACTGATCACAGAACTGTGCATTTCCCTGGTCATTTATCTGCTGTCTAATGGGAGGCTTTCCTTCACTTCACCACATTCGTTTTATTGACCTATAAAGAGTTGGCTATTCCACTCTAGTTTGAGTGTGGGATTTGTTTTTCTAAAAGGAATACCATGAGAAATTAGTCAATCCACTAATCACCCTTGCGAGACATTGCTCTATTTGGGTGATTTCATAAGTCAACATTGGTGTGCATATATTACACAAGGTTAGACTTTATTTTGCAGCAATATTACAGTTCTCAACAAACACACTTAGAATTTTATGCACCTTTGCTTCATGAGTGAAATAGTTAATTTTCTACAAAAGGCAGTGGTTTCATGACTTAAACACATCCAAGATTAAAATAAAGCCACAATTTTCTTAAAAAAAAACTGCGTATCCAGTGGTACCGCTAGAAATTTTGGGCCTCTTGAAAGAATTGTTTTGGGGCCCCATGCTCCCCAAACACACAGATTTCACAGGGAGTTAAAAAAATGAGTTATGTGAGTTATAATGAATATAAATAATACAAGTGTATGTTTATGATTATTTCCTAAATCATGGTTATGTATTAGGCCATGTCCACACGTACCTGGTTATGTTTTTTTAAAACTGAATTTTTAATTACCCTGTTTACAAAAAATAGCTTCCTCTCAAGCGCGGATAAAAAAAACTCTGATACTGTAAAGTGTGTGTCAATCCATTAGAGGGCAGCAGACTACTTAACCCTGAAGTTATATCGACCAATTGGAAAGCTTCTCTCAGCTCCGAGGCACATTCAAGCTACCTTTCAATGACTGGGAAGTACAGCTCCCACAAAGATAAGAAGAACGTCATTTATAAATGAAAATTCTCTCTTCGGTCTTTACCAACAGCTGTTTCGATCTTAAAACTTATCTGGGCTTCAAACAAAACTGATTCCTTTTGTGCCTGTATCAGTGAAGCCCGTCAACATTAACAGCTTATTGATGCAGTTTGGCATGTCTTCTGTAAATAAATATTTTATTAAAGAAGTTGTGTCCATGTGTGGTGTCTCAGAAGACATGATTTAGAACAGAGAAGCGCAGCACAATCCCTCTGTCTTCCATTATCCATTAGGAGTTCGCCACCAATGCTCCGAAACTCTGCCTTTAATCAAAATAAACACGGTTATGCTGTCTACACAGAAACTAATCTGTAAAACACTTTAAACACCCGGTTACCTTGAAAAATATTTTAAAAAGTGTGGTTACAGAATAACTAGGTACACGTGGACAAGCTCTTACTAGCCTTTAGAAGTCAGTGTCTGACTCATTTGCTGATTTGAAGAGTAGCCCACCATTCTCATACCTACTTGAAATGCTGAGTGCATATGTGCCTGTGACAAAGCCTAAGGGTGTTCCAGTCATAGATCCTCTACATCACACTGCTTTGTGGCAGATTGTTTTCTACCACCTAATGGTTGGTGAACATGAGATCCCTCAAATCCACCCACTGTGGCTGTCTTTCTTTTTATTTCTCTGTCTCTCAGTTACCAGGTCACCCTATCCCTCAAATGATGACATCACCAAACCACAACCCGGTTCTTCAATCTGTGTGTCACCAATACCTTGTCCCAAAGCTTTGACCGGTCAGATCGCAACTGTGACAAATCTACCAGATCTCAATCAGTCGAGGTGAAAGCATTCATGTTACACACATGAATCTTGCAAGAGAGACTCTTTTGTCTTGAGAATTGTTATGCACACAAAAATCCACCCCCTGAAATACCTTGTTGCACACTTGGTTCCTATAGTAAATTTAGTCGGATAACATACTCACTCATGACATAGATGGAAATTGATCATGTGTTCAAGTGGTACCTATTAGCATTATTTGATTAAGAAATAACTTGATTTAATTTTAGTTTGTGAAATCTTGGTTCAATCTTTGAACGAAAGACACCTCAATATGGAGGCCAGATTTGTTCCCAAAGCAAACATCCCTCCTTGAATACACATGCACACACTATTGGCAAAACAGATTTGTCCTTAAGAGTTATGTAATCACCCTTGACCTTTGGGTTGTGCCTGGTTGTATTTCAGAGGAACTGATTCCAGGAATTTTTTTATGGGATGTTCATGGAGAGACTACTAACTTTTTGGTTGGTTTCTCTGTGTGTAACATTTGTTTTAATAAGTGAATGTTTGTGATAAGAATCAATTGGCTTAGACGTAAACAGAGTGTGTTTGCACAAAGAAAGGGCTTTAGTTTCTTTCATTACAAAATTTCATGATGGATTCCGGAAAGCAGTCATAGAAAAAAATAACTAGTAAAACCGGTAAAAAAACAAATGGAAAATTAAAATAGACAATCTTAAAAATGACAAAAGTTATTTGAGATTTATTTCATGTAAGGTTTTTCCGTTTACTTTTAAAGAGTAAAAAAGAGCAACAAAGACATTTGATAGCTCAACCAAGCTTTATTTACATGCGCACCAGGTCTTATACAAACTAGATAACGGTTCAAAATGGATACACATGAAAAATACTCACAAACACCTAGTAGGGATGCCTGACTTTAAGATATGAACAAAAGTTTTTTAAATGAAAATAGTGGTATTTGAGTATTCTCACACTGGGCAAAGTACAATAAACCTGTAACATTTCAACAGCTTGTAAATAGGAAGAGGAGTGTTTTTGAGATTCCTCTGTTAAAAAAAAGTTATTTTCTTTCTTGGAAAAAAAGTGAATGAGGATGCAAGGCAGTTTCTGAGGAGGTGAAAATATTGTCCAGGTCTTGTATGGGTAAATTTACATTTGATTTGATGATCACCACCGAACGGTGAGGAGATTAACAAAGAGAACAAAAACAACTTAACTGAAGTCATTATTATACAAGTCAGCGGTGTCAAACACATTTTGCACTTTAGCTAAAGAAATTTCCATGTTATCTACCTAGCTTGAAAAGAGTATATTCTTCTGTTTTACCAGAATAACCCAACAATCATTTTTAATCTTCAAATAAGTAATGTACTCTATTACTTAAATACTTCCTTCAACCAATTAAACTGTTCCATTATGCTTTATAGTTATTGAATGTTCAACTTTTACCTTTTTCACCCTTTAAGGTAATTCGACAATACATTGTTTCTATGCGAGTGTGACAACTCTCAGATCTGACTTCAGGGTGGGTTACTGTAATGACACGGCACAAAAACATTAAACATGTGATGATCTGTGAGAAGAGGCCCTGCTCTAAACATGCTCTGCAGCTCACATCACTTGTTTGTAACTTTTAATACGAGTAGAAACTGTAATGTCTCACATTGTTTGCTACGGACCGATGTAATCTGATTACTGTAATGCATTACCCTCAATAGTGGTGTTAATACATTACTGGTTATTAAAGCAGCAGATTCACTATGCAGTATGCACACAGTATAACACTCTTGCTACATAACGGCCAATCTCACATGTGACATGTACAATATTTAGTTTGCACAAAGACTTTTAAAGAAATATTTAATAGATATATTACAAAGCAGTGAAAAGAAGATCACTACACTTCACAAGTATAGCAGGATGTATACATATATATGCATTGAACATGATGCATATGTACATTTACATGCATGCATACGAAGATGTACATTTGCAGTGAAAGTATTCCCTCTTTGAGAGACTAAGACAATGTTAGGATTTGTACATATTTTGCGATAACAGCTGAGCACATTTCAAACAAATTCAAAATGAACAAAGTGTCAGTCTCCCATAAAAAAAAATCAGTAAACTGACAACAAAGGGCAGGTTACTGTATCTGTACAAATATTCATCAAACATTTCTGAAATTGTGTACAGCCAGGTTGCAGTTTTTTCAAGATGAGGCCCTGAAGATGTAATGTAGACCCCATTCTCCCCTGAGGAATAGGTGCACACAGGGACGTTTTGCAAGTCCTGAAAATTCACCGTTTGTTTGTGATTTTTGGCTGCCAGCTTGTTCTACTTTTTCAAGTAATTTGGCAAAAGATAGCTTATTGTTTTTGCTCAGTAAAGATGGCTCCCAGAGGAAATGTCCATCCAACATTGAATGCTGCCATGATGCTAATTGCTAATGCTAAATGATTACTGCTATTCCTTGAGGCCAGCAAAGAGGCCGTATATAAAACAGGGGTCAACACTGATCATTTAGCACCTGGTATGACATGGAAATGTCTGAGTTAAAGTTTAATTTTTATCTATATTACATTTGGCTACATTTAAATGAGAACTGCAAACACCGCTTTGCTTGCTAAATAAGATGCCTCTATCTGCTAAACTTTCAATTTTACATTTTTTTTATACAATGGCAAAAAGTTACATAGGTAATACGCAATCACAAAAATTGATTACTTAAGGATTATTAAAGTAAGCTATATTTCAAATCTACTACTGGGAACATTAGATACAAATAAAAGCAATGGATGAAGTGCTCTGTGTTAAGCTACATTACTCACCTGAGTATTGACATTTCTCAGGTTAACTCTTCACCTTTTAGTTTGGCTCTTACATTGAAGACAAACATAGTGCGCAGAGGATGAAAAAATGGAACAAAAAGAGGTTAACCAAAATGAGACTCTAGCCAGCAAATTAAAAGAACTGCTACAAATAGCCTTTTTAAATGTTTTATCCCGATTATTCAACTCTAACAAAGGGCTAGTTTCAACATTTTATAAGGTTGTACAATACACTAAACCTTCCCTGTTAGTTTGAGAGTTTCCTCGGTGGGGAGTCTTGTAATAGTTTGTTGAACAGAAGGTAAACATCATCAAGATGTTGTAGTCAAATGCATCTTTAAACGCAGATCTCCGAGAAGTGTTCAAGCCTGTTGGATGTTTTTGTGCATTTTTGTAGTCGTTATTCAGTTGTTTTGCTGCAGTTCTGAACCTATACAGAGAAAAAGACAAGCATTTAATCTCTGGGTTAAATCTTATAGGGCAAGTAAAGGAATAAAATACATATTGTTTACACAAGTAAAAATTTGTGTAAAGTCAGTCAAGCTGTGGACATACAGCTCTATATAACATCATTATAATCCTTCATTGAAGTTGTAGAATGCTAACCTCAGGACATCAGATCTTTTCATTACACTGTACTGTCAATGGCCTTGGATTTAAAATGATTTGCTTTAAAGGATCGAAATAGACCAACATTGTTCTAAATCACTTTTTATCAGCGTTTATATCTCTGTCGTGGGTTAAATTTTTTGTGTACTCTATATTGGCTTACCGAAGCTACTGCAGTCAGCCGGGTACCCAACTCTGATTGGATTGCTTCGACCCAGTGAAGTTTCCCACAGGATTCAGACTAACAGCGCTTTGCATCAGTGCGTCAAAGTTAAAATCCAGTCCATCAGAGTCCATTAATTCGGATCGAATTATGGAATCCACATCACAGTCCAAACTGCCGTTAAAAATATCAAGGTCCAAGTCGGAGGGAAAACGATCGGTTGCTGATGGATGACAGATCCCATTGGTTCCATGCAGCCCAGAGTAAAGTGAAGACTCTGTCATCAGCATGGAGGGTTGTGGCTGCAGGTGCTGCTTTGCAGAGGCTAAATTGTTAGCATTGTTTGCAAGACTCTGTGCCCGGTTGGAGAGGGAGCGCAGAGAACCCTGGCCATTGGAGCCTTGGAGATTTTGTTTGTTCTGCAGCGGACCGTTTCGCCCATTAAGGACCGAGCTGAATGATGACATCATGGGATCATTCCGAAGCATGAGGCCATTCCGCAGTCGTGAGTTTTGAGAAGTAACCGCAGTGCTGGCCTGAGATATGAGTGGGTCCGACTGGGTCATCATTACATCGCTATGACTATGTGAGATCAGTGAATCAGAATTCAGCAGCTCTTGAAGTGAATTCCCAAAACAAGAAACAGTGGAGAATGACGTTTGCTTGTTTTCCTGAATGGTCTGCATGGGTGTCTGACGTGCAGAAGGTGCAAAAATGGGGCTGTTGAATCCTCCGTTGTTGCTCACAGTTTGGGGTGCAGAGGAACTTGGAGGAGATGCTGTGCTCTTGGAGCCAAAACTGAAAGCAGAGGACCCTGTAACGACCTGCACCTGTGTGGTGATGTTGTCCAACAAATCGACCATTAGGTTTTCGGCCTCGTTAAGATTCATTGTTCCAGTAAGATCAGCAAGCCCGGGAAGTTCACCTGGGCATGTTTTGGAAGAAGAGGACGAGGGAGGGGAAAGGCTGCTGGGGCTGGAGTAATGCATTGGAGAAAGGGGTGGGCCATCTGTGACGTCATCAAGCTCTGGATTGGCCAGAATAGGTGATAGGCGTCCACTCAGGGTGCTAGCATTGGAGTTGGTTCGTGAGCGGAAATCCGTCCAACAGGATTCCAGTTCATCACTGCTTCTGGAAGTGGGACTTCCTGGCCACTTGGACAAACCACCTGCAGATATGTTCTCCAGCGAACCCTCTTGGGCAGCCTGCAATGCAGCCTTTTTCTTGGCTGCTCGCCCACGTGCAGTCTTGGTGTATTTGTTACCATTGTCCATGGAGACTGCACGTCGCCTTGGAGCTTTGCCTCCCCGCCCCCCTTCAGGATTGATCATCCACCATGAACTCTTTCCAGTTCCTTCATTCTGGACACGGATGAAACGGCTGTGCAGAGACAGGTTGTGCCGGATGGAGTTCTGGAGAGGAATGAGAGAAAACGTGGCATTAAAAATAGTTCAAATACTTTTTTTTTAACTAATTAGTGAACAATGACAATAACTACTAGTGAGAAGAATCAGGACTACACTTGTAGTATATGATTCTTGAGTGTGTTTGAAACATTTGAATATAAACCATATGAACTTTAAACATTAAATTTACACATTGAACAACTTAATTGACAAAATTCTAATTTGTTGGCGAAACTTGATTATCTATTCAAGCCACTGAGGGCAAAAAATAGGCTAACACAATGCTCACACCTATCTCAGGACATCCGAAGAGCAAAAACCTCTCTTTACTAACAAATAGGAAACCAGTGTAGAATAGAGGCCATTGTGTCTTGCGTGTACTATATAATCTCAAGAGGTTGAGAAAACACAATGTGTTGTAACTATAGCAACTTGGAAGAGGAAACATTTTAAGGTCTCCAGGAAAAAAAATGCAGATAGAACTAAGTTTTAACCTGGCACATATATTATACTGAAGCCCTGCATCTCTTGATTCTCAAGTTGTGTTTATTTGTAGAGATATGTTGTGCGATACCATGGATAGCAGTATTTACAGTGCCAGGTTTCGCTAGAGATTAATGACATAATGTTTGTGTGTGTGAGGGACAAAACAAGAATGGAATGACTTGCATCTCAATGTTGTGAATGAACTCATTAAAGTAAACCTTTTATTTTTTACTTTGGTACAGTTTACACAGACAGCAAAGACACTTTACAATGAAAATGTGATGTCTTTTTATTGCTAAATAACAATGCTTCTTCAATATTTCAGGTTTTGCTTATTACGTCATTCAGTTCTGGGAAAGCCCTAAGGAGAGCACAGAAAATAAGTGTAATAGAACATTTTTACTGGGTGTTTTGAAAGCGTTCTCCTAGAAGCAAAACTATGAAGCATCACAAGGTCAAATATGTCACACTGAACAACAAGCCTCAAGCTCAGACACAAACAAACAACTGTAAGGGACAAAAATAGCAAATACTTTCTCTCTATAGTAATAGTATATTCTTTTCTAAGCCACTATTTTCACTTTGAAATAAATAGCTTTTTCTAATTTGAATGAAATCTTTAGTCAGTATAATGTGCACGATATCTCTCCATTAGTGAGAAGCTGGTAACCGAGCGTCCAGCTGTACACAGAGTCTCACTGGAACACAGAGACCTTTTTGTCCGGCAGCTACATGTGGTTACAATCCATCAATGTCAGCAGCCACGCAATGCACACACACGCAACTGCAGCTTTGCTCACATTCCTCTTATGACGGGTGTGTTTTGGTTGTCCCCCGCTCTTTCTTAGTGAATGTTATTGTGCTCAGGATGGTCATTTATGAGATGACAGGGACTAATTTGACCACAAATCAATGAAAGTTGGATTGACAGAAAACTAAAAAGGTCAAAAGATAAAAAGTTTGTAGTTAAAATGAACTAGTTTATGCCTATCATAATATTGTCAGTCATACTGCAAAAAAAAAAAAAAAAATGCATTAATGTAATGTCACCCGTAAACCTATCTATGCAGTTTATTAATATAGGAACACAAAGATGATTTACGTTTTATTGAGTTTTCACGAGTTAGCTTATACAGAATTAGCCCTTGATTGAGAGCATGATTCATGAGCTTAAAGAAGGATACTGGACGAGCTGTAGGGCTGCGAACAATCAATTTAAAATCGAAATTGGATTTATTAGCCAAGATGATGTTAAAAGGGAAATCACTTTACCACTCACACGCTCTCAGGTTGTGTGCCTCTAAGCTACCGTAGTCCTCTTTTTCATATAATTTTATTTTTGGTATGTCTGGTAAGTTTCTGTTGTACGCTCCTTTACTTACTTTACTTGCGGTTAATACAACTAACATCACTCTATATGTGGGGATAAAACTGAGAAATCATTTTTAAGAGACACATTTTCTACAGTTGTCTGAAAATGGTTCAGGTTACCTTCTTCAGTCATTAAACATCCCAACCCCTGCTGTAAAATGTGTTTGAAGATTGTGATGACTAATAATTGCAGCGAAATATTTTCTTCCACTACCTAACATAGTACTAGATAACTGAAAGAGAGGCGTCTGTGAACCTGAAGGCTAAAAAAAAGAGAGCAGGAGCCTCAAAATTCTTTTTAAATAAATTTATAGTCCAAAAAATTTGTTCTAGGTCTGACTATATAGTTTTGGTTCAAATAATCAGGTCCTCTACTTAAGTGCTTCTGGTATTGTTTTTTAAATTGCAAGGAAAAATGCTTAAAATTTTAAATTAAATATGAGAAAAAAAAACATGAATTGCTTTGTGATTGAGAGCATAAAAAAAGATTCGACCCTTTAGTGACCAATGAACCAGCTTTACTTTACAAACTATGATCTAACCTACCTTAACACTGACTTTTATTATTCAATTAAAACAAGCGTTTTTGATGCTTAGCACTTTTTTCAACCCCCCTGACAGACTGACAGGACAGACAAACTCCAAATATCTTTCACAACTTCAGATTTTCATCTGTAAGTCAGCAAAGAGCGGTTAATATTTTTCTTCTACTGAAATTCACGAACCACGCCACAAAACAGACCATAATTCTCATCTCCATAAGCCCCACTTTAAGTCCTTCCTTCCCTTCTCATTCTCTCCAGCATAAACACATACACTTTTTGTAGTAACTCTGGGCAAAGCAGCTGTGTGAATAAGGGTTTGGCAGCAAATGTTTCACTGCGGTTAACTTTCAATGACATGCAGTACAGATGGAGGTGGAGGGCAGTGTGTGCGAATGCCAGTGCAAACATTAAATAGTTTCATTTACAGAGATCTGCAGTATTGGATACTATTTCTGTTTAAATCCAAGAACAGTCCTTCTGCGTATTTGGTCCATGCATGCATTTTTGTATTTGGTCAAAAGCAAAGAAAACATACCGAGGCTGATATTTATGTGACTTGCAAGGGTCAAATCGAGGGAGTTGGACAAAGAAGAAACAAGTTCAACAGAAGATAAACCGTTCAAGGAACAGACAAATCATCAAACCAATAAAACATTTGAAATAAAATATCTTTATCAATGACAAGGGATTCTTTTTATTGTCAATGCAATACAAAACAAGGTTTGAGATCATTTTTATGCTTATTTTCTGTATTTCATTTCAAATGAAAAATATTTTTTGTCAGTTATGATATGCTGGTTTCATCAGAAAAGATTATCATTTAGCTTGCTACCAATGTCACTGACACAAAAAGTCTATAGAAAATGTAAATTTTGTTCATGAATGAAAGCACGCCAACACACGCAGTCCAAACACACTGACCCAACCCATCTCGCCTCGCACCCTCCCTCTCACCTCATCCCATTCCCAGCTGCCTTGACTGCTGGAGAGAAGGAGAGAACATTCCATTCCATCCAACCAAAATGCGTATTTTCCATCCAGAACAGGACGTCTCTCCATTTGTGTGCATGGGTCTAGTATGAATGTGTTTCGAGGGAGACTTTTTCTTTGAATTGCCTGAGAACTGTAGTGGACTCCATGCAGAGATGAATCCAGCTCTCTGAGAGCACATAGTGTTTTCTGTTCTCAGATATTCATTCAGAGGTTTATTCATCCCAGCCAACCATTTAAAAATGTCCTTAGTTTGCTTAAAGTGCAAGACAAACAATACAGTAAATCATTTTAATGTGCAGGCCATGCATGGATAGCCGGCTAGAAACAATTACACAATGACAGGCAATCCGATGGGAATGTTTATTTGTACCCTTAAGAGTTTTATGTTGTGTTAGATGGAATGTTTCCAAAACATGACCTGCACAATGCACCTTAAGCATGTAAGAAAGCTAAACAGGGGCTGTATGTTTGTGTGCTATGCGAAAGTTGCATAATGCGTCATGTACACTGAGCTCCTTGTTTATTCTAGGCCGTCAGATCCAGGGGGTGGTGCCCCTCCCAGCCCTCTCTGTTTAGCCAATCACGCTGTACGCACACCAGTTGCTTTGGTGACCTTACTGTAAGCCAGCGAGGTACACAATTCCTCCTAAAAGTAATTATAAAAAAATACTAATTCAAAGAACTGGAAATAAATGTAAAGTTAATATCTACAAAACTGTTTCCCAATTATCCCAATCATGAAGTCACTGAGGCTCAGGAGTGTTCCTGTCGTAATAGTATTAGGTGACTGGGACTATCTCAGGACAACATTATCTACGTCTCGGGTACAGTTAGTCGGATTATCAAGCCTGTGTTGTGTGCCAAAGAACCACAAATCCCATCCATTCAACCACAAATAAATACAGAGGATAAAAGGAAAAGAGGAAGAATACATTCTGATACATATCCTTTCATTATGAACTGCATAAAAAATATGAGAATTATATGGTAAACATACAAACCATTATAAAAACTTTTATAGTACCTGGTAATCTTTGGACTCCTTTCGACACTTCACTGATGGGTACTTGCATTAAAATTTCATTCAAAAATTAGGCGCAATATTCTAATTCTATGGAAGACCTCTTAAATCACATTGAGATGTTTTGCTGTTTATCAAGCTGAGAATGTAAAATACATTGTACAGTTAAAAATGTTGTGTAAATGGGGTCCATCACAGTCACAATCGCAGGTCCCCATCTTTGCTGTCAGACTGACGATCGATAACCCCCTCTTCATCATTTCTTTCCCTTCTCTTTCTTTTATCTCCACCTTCTTTTATTTTTCCTCTTCAACATATAGGAATATACATTCTGTATTTTATGTTATTAATAATAACCATTTTTCTTGTTGAACATGCTTAAAAATATATAAACATAAGTGTAAGTAAAAATATATGTTAAGCAGTAATAATAAGCAAAGTTTAGATTTCTTTAAACAGAAATAAAAAAACCTATAGCACCAGAAACATTTTAACAGAAAACTAGTTGTTTATTTATTATTTATAAAATTATTTGCTCATCAACTTGTCAACATTAACTAAAACCAAGTCTATCAATAACCAGACAAATATCTCTCAGTACAAGATGTACAGAGTTTAAAGAATTAAATAACAAACCAGTGAAGTAGGCATTACGTCCAGCTCTAATTGTAAGTATTAAATGTGCTTTTCCTGTCAGGTTTGTGTTGTTTTAAATTAATACTAAACTAAACTAAATTGTATATGCTATTAAAACATATTGTGAATTTTTATTTCTTAATTTGAATTAACATTTTTTTTACTTGAAAACTGAACATTTGAATTTTAAGACAATTTTTTAGGCAAAATATTTAAGTAGCAAAATAACAGTCACTAGCACACTGCTAACTTGTCCCAAGCATGATTTGCTAATAGCGTTCTAGTTACTTGGTAGTCACAAGGTTAGTTGTATAGAATACCCGTATATTAGCTTTCTTAAGAAAACTTAAAAAACTAAAAATGACAAAAAAAAATCACTTGCCTCTGACTGATTCCAGGTCATTTAGGTAAATGGGGATGATACCCGACCCCCAGATATATCTTCATCTACTGTTCTGTGATCACTACTTTTCCCTGTAGATGACCCCTGACCTACTTTCTGAATTTTGCGATTTAATTCAGCAGATTGAATTGTAAAATATTGAGTTTGATGTTTCAAATTTCTTTCTCTTAAAACTTAAATGCTTTTACTGCAAACCAGGAATCTGCAGCCTAGCAATTCAGAACAAAAACTAAATCAGACGTTTGAAAATTTGTTAAAAAAAAACAAAAACCCAGATGTTAGCTATTTCAGACGTTCAATATTCAAGTTACAAAATTCAAATCAGGAAATTATATAATATTACTATATAAATTATATAATATTTTCGGTTTTATTCATTGTAAACGATCAAAAATTAATGCCAACACAATTAAAAAAGTTTAGGCCATAAAGCCTGAGAGTTATTGCTCTTGAAGTTATAATTTATCAATTTTGGATTGCTTTTATCTAAATTGACATTAAATTGGCTTCCCATACAATTGATCCCATGACTGCTGGTGGTTCAAACACCCCGCTCTACTGGCTGACCCATATAAACATCATTGAACACATGCACATAACATTCCTTCCTATGCATGTCTATCGTGTTCTTTCTACTACTCGACTCTCTCCCCGCACGTCCTAACTCTTGCTCCACACCCTTTTTGGCATCTTGGACTATGAAAGACCCATGGTTGACCCAACCGATAAACAACACTAAGCAGACATCAGCCACATATGGTGTATTTTTAGCTACTATTTGGAACACCATGTCCCTTAATGTCCCGGGTTAACCTGTCAAAAGTGATGGAGGGGACCTGTTTATTCATGTGTTTTAATCTGATGAGTCTTACAAAAAACACTGATTTGCAAAAATATGTTGGACTTAAAATATATAATAATGATTTTAATCATTGATCACACAAAGGACTAGTTTGTTAAGAAAAATGCAAACCACATGTGTTGAACCAGCCAAATGTTTTTAGTCGTCTATAGCTGCTACGTTTGCTTCATTCTAATGGCAGACCGTGCTGGTGACAGTTGAATGAATAAACACTTTCAAATGATCAAATCGTCACATGAACTGTGTTGCGTGACACTGTTGGGATGATTCACCGCCTTAATATGGGTTATTTAGAGTTTTAACAGCCTTGTAATGTAATAGGAGATTTTTCTTGTCTGTTTTGTTAGGTGTAGCTGTTGAAGTTGCATTTCTGAGACTTTTGCTGTCTTTCAATGTTTGGAATGACAATGTCACTTATATGTGCATTTAGAACAGGTTTAAAAAAAAGTCCCATTCTGTTTTATTCAGTGGATTTATGTTGTGACTTTTCAAGCTATGTTTCCATCAGGTTAGAAAGAATCAGAAGGCTGTTTTTCAGTTGGTGTTGAGAATATTTTTACATGAGAATTAGTTTTATTGCATGCCAGTCAGATTGCAGGTCTGTATTAGGTCCTATGTGACTGAAAATAAACAGTTCTGTACTAAAAATGTCTCAAATGAGTCCTGCAATGACTACATTTTTTCTTAAACGGTGTTGCTAAATGTATTATAGAATTATAAGGCTGCATGGATATCGGCTATTTGAATATAATGTGACTTATTTAATTAAAACACATTTAACACTGTACTGCAAGCCTGTTTGTACATCTTTATTGTTTAAAATTAGTTAGAATGTGGGATTTTATTAACAGTATAAAATCATAGAAATCCTCAGTTAAAACTCCCAATAATAGATTGTGTAAAACTATATATGTAGAGTTTGTGAGCATGAGGTCACCCATAGATTTCTATAAAAAATAGGAATGTTTAAAAAAAGACAGGAATATAAGGGGTGAAACTCTTACAGAAGGGGACCCACTTAGCGCTAGACTATTGGTGGTTTTCCACCGGATTTTAGTAACAGCACAACATGGCTTCACTGGATTGGTTAGGAAATGGGTTAGGACGAAAAACCATCAAAAGAATCACTGAAATGCTCAGCCGAGCTCTCCAGAGTCAGTCAAGTTCCCTACATTCTTTCTGGAGAAACATTGAACTTTGCGATTGACCAAACAGTGTTCAACATCAAATTGCAGTGGAGTTGTTTCCACCTCAAAATGTAGTGAAAAAATTCTCAAAAGCATGCCGAGGCAAGTCGAGTTGAGGCGTTATGAAACAGCTCAGTGGAAAAGTGACTCATGGCTCTCACTTATTTTCTTTTTCTGGGAGCTCAAAACTGCTTGATGGTCATAGCCACACCAATTGGCAATAGCACCACCCACTGACCAATCAGATGAACCACTAATTCAGATCAATGAAGACCGTACGTGCTGAAGTGTAGTCGCTGTAGAAATGCATCGGATAAACAATAAAAAGAAAGAGCTTTTGGATATCCCGGGCCAAAAGTGTTTCTTGGCATACCAAAAGATGAATATAATTGTCGAAAACGGGTGGATTTTCTGTGTGTCAAGAAAAAACCAGCAAGGAGAATGGTTGAAGCATGTGTGGGAGGAGCAGGCAATTGATAACTGGCTTTAAAGATGTCTTTCTCTTCTGGAATGCTGGGATGATTTAACAAGGACTTTCAATAACATCTGCTTCATTTAGCCTCAAGAGGTCAGTAGATGAGGTTTCAGACACTTCCTTATTGGTCTAAGAGAAAGCAAGAGGTTACTGCACCCACCTAACAAAGCTGAAAAAGCAAGCAAGATCATGGCTTGCATAAACGGTGCT
This sequence comes from Danionella dracula, assembly GCA_900490495.1. Lineage (NCBI taxonomy): Eukaryota > Metazoa > Chordata > Actinopteri > Cypriniformes > Danionidae > Danionella > Danionella dracula. The sequence continues at coordinate 30,068,515 of UELW01000001.1, read as the reverse complement.
CTTAAACCCGACGTGATGTTTTTATCTAATGACTTGTTACAAAGTATTGTGTGTCTACATGTGTTCTTATTCTTGATGGAAATATTTGTGTAAAACTCAAATGTGTCTTTGCTGAGCTTGACAGATTGTGAGAACCCAGGACCCCAGTTGCCTGCAGAAAACTGATAAAGATAAAGTAGCATGATTTTATCGTGCCACTGTATGCAGCTTCAGAGGATCATATAACCAGCACTTACTCCATCGCCTGAACTACTGTGATGTATAACTCACAAGGGTCTCTCTAAAAAGAGACAAAGAAAAAAGCGTAACAGCAGAGACTTTCAGAGGGTTTTCTGCTGCACCAGCACATCTCACCCCTCCTCCCCAACCCCCTAGTTCCTGCTGCCTTGACTTTTGGGCCACATGATTTCCTGTTTCTGCTGATGTGACCCACACAAACAAAAATACACTCACTGTGTTGCACGTGCACATTGTATCACACACAGTCATGGATCATACTGATGGTTATTTAGACAAAATGCATGAGCCATAATCAGGTGACCTACTTCTAAGTTATAACGTGCATGCTTACCGTCCACTTGCGCTAAGCTCATGAGAGTTTTACTCACAACCGCCAAGTATAAATGTAAATAATATTGAATACTCTGCTTTAGTTCTTACACAGCTCTTGCAAAGACTGATGTGTTACTAGGTCTGCACAGCCTTTTATCTCAGTTTTGGGAAACAAGCACGTGTTTGAGGATGATACCATTGCTGCAATGTGACTAAAGATAAGGTGAAAAGTTCATGTCCTTTTTGTGCAGTATGAAGAGCTAACTTGATAAAATAGAAGATTATGAATACAAGTTCGCACTAAAATAAAAGTGATTTTCTCATCTTTTTTGAATGTTGTTTAAAAGCTTAAGTTAGCTCACTATGATTCCACAACATGTACTAATTGAAACTCAGCTCATACATAACTACATGTGTTTTACTTCACTATTAGTTAAAAAGAAGTTAACCTTTAATTATTAAAAATTATTATTTTTGTAAAATATTTAACTATATGCAACTTTATGACATTGTATTTATGTATAAAGATGCTTACTCGCAGCGCGTAAACATTGTTATTTTAGTTTTTACAATTTATTCTACATAATGGAGTTGTTTATATTTTAAGAAAAATTTACTAATTTAGTTTTTAGTATGCTAATTCTACCCACGCAAATATGTTTAAGAGATTTCTCACTTCCAGAGAGTGCACATTTAACCTCTACAGTACCAAACAAGTAGAGAGTGATGCTTGCTAATTTCTTCCTGCAAAATAAACCAGACTGATTAGATGATTAAGGCTGGGGTCACTTTGGCTGTGCGTGTGTTTGGATAAATAGGAGATTACAGTTCTAAACATAGAAATATTGAGACGTGCAGGAATACACACATCATCCACCTCAGCCCTCTGTTTTTCTTTTACTCGCTTGCTCTTCAGCTAAACTCAATAAATGACCAAAAAGAAAGGCTTTTCACATCAGCTTTTTTTGTCCCGAGGCAATCACACACCAGTTGATTTGAACAAAACTACCATCAAGAACTCAATAAACAAAAACAAACGAACAAGTGCTTGTTTTCTCGTGCGCACTCTGGTTTGAACAAAACAGGCCATTCTATGTGAAACTGGCTTTGGAGGAGTCGATCTGTCACTGATTTGGTCATCTCATTTTCTTTCTTCGCGTCTCTTTGTTCTGGTTCTTTGAGGCACACAGGACTTAACCACCAACACACTAATACAGCAGCTTCCCATCATGATGAAACAGACTGAAACACAGCACATGGACGTGTCCTCTGAGCTGTGCTTGCACTGTATATTGATTTTCCCCTTCCCCCAATACTGTCACTCTTACGCTTTACTTTCACAGAGATATTATACCTTGTGCTGTATGTAAGAGGTCAAGGTTTACCTGGTTAGTGCGCTTCAATAAAACCTTTTTCTAACACATGTAGTCTCACGTATTATCAGCACACAGTATTTAAACTTTACTTTATAGAATCTCTTTATTGAACCTTTTTGAATTGTGTGATTTAGAAAAGTCAGACAACAGAAACACATTCCAAATATTTCCATTAGACCTATATTTTCATGCAACAGACTTTTACCTGCTGCTACTGAGTCATGGATTAAACCAATATTTGAACATAAACCAAAAACGTCTTCAAACAGGCAGTGAGTTTGTTCTTATGCAAGTCATGCTACATCATGTCATGCACCCAGTTAAACTTAAAGGAACAGTATGTTCTCTAGAGATTGAATTGTCAAAACAAACTGTGACTTGTCAATCTGAAGTTTTTTGGGTTAGGCCATCTCTATATATATATATGTTTACGTAGAGATGGCCTAACCCAAAAAAAGATAACACTTTATTTTTACATTCTGCTTCCAGATATAAATTGGGATATAAAGCCATGTAGGACAATCAGACACCTCCAAATGGTGACTATACAGTTCCTAGAAAAGTGCCTGAGGTGATTTCAACTTATTACGGGCTGGAACGCATGTCTCCATGGCAGTGGTATCGCAGCAAAATCTGAAAGGCTGTTGGTGAACTCCTTGATAATAGATCAGTGACACAAGTAGGACATTTCGTTTCACTGCTTCCTCCTCCTATCATTTTCCTTTTCTTTCTCCCTTCTGCCATTTTGACTGGCTGACTCCGGTACAGAGCTTTTCTCTAGTGGAACCCAGCACAAAAGCCTTTCAGTAACAACTCATCTACTGCATTGAACTGTTTGGCACAGTTCCAATGCATTCACACACTCCCCGGCAAATTGGGCTTGTTCCAGAATCATTGCACGCGCACACTCATAGTTGAATGGCATGGGCCTCTTTCTGGTATTAGGAAACAGCTCCAGGAGAGAGTTTTGGAACGCCTCACAACCAAGTCAAATGTGAGCGAGCACATAGCACTGGTTTCAATCCATTAAAGAACACTGATACACAAGCAGGGTGCCTATCCACAGGCTCAATCTCAATGTGAAACTGCTTTTGAAAGACGTCTGTAGACTAATCCTTCCCGAGTGAAAAAAGGAGGGGGGCCCGAAAGTGCTGACAAGTTCTTCGGTTGAAGATTTTAGAGCACAGTTCTTTGACAACTTGACAAACCGGCATGGCAACTTTCTCTGACAGATGCAACATGTACACCTTTGCACGCACACATACTCAGTTAAATATCCTCCCTAAAATAATAATAACTACATTTGATCATTTCAAAGTGACTTTATTTCTTTGTTATAAAGTCAAGTCTGGTAACTGCTACTGTTTTTTGAGTATGGAAACCCACTAAAATGCCTAGGTTTTCTTGACACAAAAACATTATTCAGACTATTTGAAGAGTTCCATAACGTGTAAAGACCATTCATATATAGATCAATTTTCTCTACAAAATTTTCAGCGCCTTGACACAAAACAATGGGTGCTGACACAAGCTCATACGTCTGGCCCAGCAATATGCTCATAATTCGAGTCGGATATGTCGCCTTGTTTTATTGCGCAATGAAATCAACCAATGAAATTTGGCTCATTTGATGACATGCTGTTGGAAAATAAAAAGCCACTGGAGGGCACTCAATACGCACTCTGGTGTCGACCTCACAAAAGGAAATAGCGAAGAAGAACAACAATTTGAAAAAAAATCTGAATTCTGACATTGTCCAACCATTGTTGCTCGACAAAGTCCACAAAGATTCTAAAATGACTGGGCGTGTTACTGTTGTTCCCTGAGCGCAATCCATGGGCAAGGAGTGTAACTGCATCGACATTAAACAACAGAGGTGTGAATTTCAATTTTGTCCAGTTGTCATGTTGAAACCTATATCTATTTACGATGCACATTTCAATAAATCATGTGAACAAAAGAAAGTTTCTTTTGCTATAACATTACACTTTTTAGCAAACAAGCCCTCAGGAAAGCAATGAGCAACTATCTTATGTTCAAATCCCAAGTTAAAACAAAATGAATTAGCTTATGTATGCTCTACTCTCCCTGCATGAAATGTACTAGTGTCTTCACACACTAAGGTTGCCTACTGTAAGTTTTATGGTTTTGAATTGCTGCTAAAAAGGGAAGTAAAGACCGCTTCTAATTTTATTTGCAGACATACAGAAGCTGACAGATCACGAGATGGATGTAAAACTAACAGAGACAGAGGTGTTCAGGATGTTTATTCATGGTTCCTCTTAGTCTTTAACTCATAGTTGGCCTAAAATACGAGAACCATGCCTTTATACTCTTAAGGTGTGGCTGTCAGCGGACACCTTATGTACTTGTGTTTCAGTGTCACCGAAACTTCACTTTAGACATGATTGTTTGATGGAAAGGTGTGACATATAGAAACATTTTTATGCTTGTGCTTGGTAATCATGTTCAATTGAATACAAACTGTATTTTGTTGACCAATACAGACAAACAAAATGACCGGCAGACTAGAAAACAAATCCTTGCATAACGCAAACTAAGTTTTAATCCATAGTTGAACCCAGAGTGATCTGCCCAGAGATCAACAGATACAGTAAACACTTTATTAAGATTGGTTGGAGTATTGCTTTATTTTAAAGTGTTCAAAGTCAGCATTCATTGCGTGCTGATAACTGTTCACACAATGATCTATGCAAAGTGCTGATATTCAACACTCTGCTCTCAATGAAGAGACCAATAAATACAACCATTAAATCACAATATTGGAAACTTATTTCATTTCATAGTAGACGGAAGACAGACAAAACAGACAGATAATAGATGCTAATAAAGAGAGAAATTTTTCCCCAGACTTCACTCGGCCAGTGCATCTTGTTGAGTATATTATGTAAAATGTAACTTGATCCCATATTTGTGCAAACGATATGCGTCTAGACATACTGCTGAGCTGTGTGTGTGTTCGGTTTAAAATATGGTGTGCACAGTCTGCCTAACAACAGTGAATCATAATTTATTGAGCTGGGGAGTGCCTGCCGGGCTCTTAGCAGTTTTGCATTTGGGCACATATGCGTGTGAGCTTGTTCTCTGTAAAAATTCACTGACAAGAGACACTCGTGAGACACTTTGTCCGTCTAGACATTCAGTGTCTGGAGATATAAGAGTCTTGATGTTTTCGCCCATGCCAGGTCGCCTAGCGCATGTGTGAATGTGCAGTGGGAGCTTTTTAAAAGTGGATCATTATTCACTGTGGGAAAGCTTAGCAGCTCAACAGACTTTCTGGACTTATGTGGCACGCCTTGGGAACTCGAGCTAAAGTTCAGCCAGTGCTAGAAGGAAGTGCTTTAGAAGTACACAAGCCAGGCTTGGGACAAATATGTTGAAGAAATGTAGAAAAGTAAAGTTTTGGACACCACTCAAAGATCTAATTTTGTCATTCTTTTACTCTAAATGCACTTCCTTTTGAAATTACTTTGATTTGTAGATTATAAATGTTTTGGTTTGATAGAATTATTACCGGTATTATATAAAGGTAACAAGCCACATTCAGGGATCTTGAATGCATTTTCTGTTTTCTGTAACATTAATAAACTTGTTTCAAACTTTTTCAACAATTTAAAACGAAACAATAATGAGTTTAGTTGCATTAACGTGGAGACTAAATTATAAAAGACCCCTAGCAGTCAACTCTTATTCCTTTCCTTCTTTCTCCCTCCCCCTCTGCTCTCTTCTCTTACACAGAAAAAAAGAACTGGAGGACTGCCAAAGTACGCGACTGCACAGTGCACACTCAAACAGCACAGCTACACACTGACCTACATTTGCTTCCACTTTGCTGATTGAGTGCCCTACTGAACCTTCCAACCAATCACTAACAGGGGAGGAGTGCAAGTCAACCAATGGCGTTCCTTGCCCTCAGCTGAAGCTTTCAGTCTCTATACAATTCAAAAGCAGAAAGTATGCTCGCCAAAATGAAAATTTTACAGGCTAGTTTTGTATGCATTTGCACAATATTTGCCTCTTTTAGTGTTTTCATTGCAGGCTCCGGGCAGTTGTGCCAGTCTAAATGACTGGTTGCTTGTCTCATGTTAAATTGACCTGTTCATCACTGAAACCTCAGTGGACCGTGTAGAATACGGCCCAATCAAATGTATGGTCCGCATAACCTGACACTCGACAGAGACATATGAGCTCCTGTATACACTTACACAAACCAACACGCATTTAACCAAAGCTAAGTCAGGGTCGTTCAAGGGTCATATTGTCGAGCAGTGATTCCAAACCTTAGGGGTACCGTGATTTTAAGTGATCTTAAAATGTTTCTATTTAAAAAAAGAAACTAAAGAAAATATTAGTTAATTAATCAGTGAATTTTGAAATCATCTGAGACCATGTCAGGTCACTTTGACCTGTGTCTGTGTCATTACTTGTTGCATTTTAACTTGATTGGTTTCTACTGGACTGGTTTTTTGAGACAGCAGTGACGAGCATAACCTAACATTCCGACATTTTCTCCCCTTTTTAGAAACAAGACTAGGTGAATTTATGGACAAAGGTTCACCAACTAAAAGGGGCAGTATGCAAGAATTGAACCAGAAAATGTTGTAACGAGAATATTAATAATGTCCAGTTCAAGTGCTAATAGAAGTATTTTTTATAAAAGGAACATTTGCAGTTAGAAATGTAGGGCTACATTCTTTGTGTTTGTGTACGTTTTGTGCGCTAATGTGATGTATTTCCTCCCTCGGGTTGTCCAATCTCAGATTGTGCTGATATGTGCAAGACATAAACATTATTTTTTTTCTGAGATGCATTCGAGTGAAACTTCAAAATAAGTTACCGTAATTTCTGGACTATAAGCCGCTACTTTTTTCATAGGTTTTCAACCATGCGGCTCATACAGAGGTGCGGTTATTCTGCCGATTTTTTTCCACCGCTAGGGGCGCTCTAACCAGAATTAGAATCAAAACTAAGACAAAATAAATGCAAAGAAGAATACGCTAGTTCTTCTTTAGCAGATATAAGTCGGTAGAAGCGGATAGAAGGATGACAAATTACCAATCCTGTCAAAGTCTATCTTTTCAAATCCTCACCCCTTCATCATGGAACCCACACGAAGAAGTTTTAAGTTGAAGGCCATCGATCTCGCTATACAAGAAGGAAACCGCGCTGCTGCTCGGAAGCTTAGCGTCAATGAGTCTGTCAGTGGATCCTGACAGCTTGGAGTGCTGTGAAAGAATCCACCATCACCAAAGCGTTCAGAAAGACTGGACTGCTACGCGAAGAGAGCGGCGCACTTCCAGAGCCAACATCACCGGAGGATGACAGTGACACTGAAAGCGGGACTGATGGAGACAGATGTGACAAAGCGCTGAGTTTGTTCAACTCCGCTGAAACCCACGAAGTCGTCTTCTTCAGTGTCGAAGATGGTTAAGGTGACGTGATTTCACACACAGGAGAAATGAAGATAAATACTGTAAATACCGGTTATTTTCTCTTGGTTTTGTCCCATTTTTATCAGCAAAGTTGCTGCCGTGTTAAAATACAGGTTAGGAAAGGATCTATTTAGGTACATACATGTACATTTACAATTCAAAATCGTTCTGTTCCTGTAGTAAATATCTAATCTAAAAACATATATATCTGTGGCTTGCAAAACTTTATTAAATAGAGCGGATGCGGCTTGTATGCAGGTGCGGCTTGTTTATTTTTTTTATTTAAATTTTTTTTTAAATAGAGCGGATGCGGTTTATATGCAGGTGCGCTTTATAGTCCAGAATTTACGGTAATAGACTTGGAATAACATTTGTGATCAAATGTAAGCAAATGGTCTTTTGGGATATTAAGTAATTATAGTTCCATGAATGCAATTTGAGGAAGCGCAATCATATAATTAACGAACAATAGACAGGTGTTTTTCATACTTCTTATTTGCTTCATACTTCTTAAGATGTGAAACAGTATGCACTTCACTTCCAATTTTAACGATTAAGTGCAAAACTTCATCCTCCACCTCTTTATCAACATCTCTGGGGGGTTCTCAGGGTCAGGGCAGAAAAGTGATCTTCCATGGACAGCTCACCCAGTACGATTATCCAAATCTTGCCATAATTGTTAGTGTTTTCTGGGCTAATTCTATGTAAGCGGACTGAAGTGAAACAAGAATTTGTAATACTGAAAACGTGACCGTTATTAAACATGGCAAGCCATCAGACAGTTACAACACCCTATCATCTCAGGGAGGAGGAGGGGACTATGAAGCTCAGCATATATATTTTTTCTTGCTGTCCAACGAATTCAACAAACAGATAGAGATCTAACCCTTTTCTTCAGCTTTTAGCATGTTAGTTGTTTGTCACTCTGACTTAATCGGTCTTGTGTGATACATCGTGTGAAAGTGAATCTGATGTAATCACACTACAGAATCCACGATAATCTCCATCCCTCTCAGTACACACAAACACACACTGTCCTGTATGTGTGCTTTCTCACACTGTACACTAAGTCAGCTCATATGACTGGTCACCTGACTAAGCTTCAGGTTTACTAATCCTACACAGCACATCACACCAATGAGAAATCATCTTGTACACTTTTGAAAAGATCCAACATAACAGGCCTCATGCACAATCCCATTAGTGCTGTATACTGATCAGTGGAAATCTCAGAGCACTAGAACTTAGCGTGCCAGCTCCAAGCCTTTGTGTTCTCCTGGAAAAACCTTGGATCCCGCTGCACAGCTGCAGGAAAAGGGAAAAAATAAAAGGGAACAGAAAGCTGGGTGGAAGAAAAGGAAAAGTAAAACAAACAAGGGCAAGAAGAAGTGGGGGAGAGGAGAGGCAGGAAAAGCACACTAACCCATATTTATCAGCGAGGGAAGAAAACCTGTGGGCTTTACTAACCATTTTGACCAATTATGCACACTCACCTAATCATGTGTGGCTCTGACATGATAAAAAGGAACTCTCATCATACTGTACGTGTGAATCAATCAGGCTAAAAGCCCTCTCAGTTGAACAATGATGTCATTCTCAGCAAGATCTGCAGTCCTGGATCATCCGTTCCCTCGAGATCAAGTTCAGTCTACGATTTCTGTCTCAAATTTCATTGCTGAATTTTTTGTTTTGTTTTAATGTACTGCAGTTTGGACAGTTTAAGGGCAGACATTCTTCTTTATGGTTTTTAGAATAGATCTTTCGTTTGTCTGTTGTTTGTCTCATGTTTGAACTTCTTAAAATGACTTAAACGGCGGTCACATGACAGCTTAACCTTCTCTCATTGGCCAGAACTGTCATTTAACGTATTTCCTATACAGCTTTTTGACTCATCATAGCTAATGAGAAAATCAATCAAAAAATTCTGGAAGTAAGTTAATTGAAGGATAACAAGTTGGTAAACAATACATTGCTTTCAAAACCGAGAAATGGTTACACTGACTAAGGTCCTGTCCACATGTAACCGGTTATACACAGTTTTGTACAAGCTTATGGTTTTAAACCACATACAGTTTATAGAGAGCAGCGTTTCAGTGTAACCAGGTATTTCTTTATAAACTCTGTTCAAGGTGAAATTTGAAACAACAGATGAATCGTTGTCATGTGGAGAACAACATTTTTTTAGGGTCGTATTGGTTCCAAAGCTGAAATTTGAAGAGAGTGAGGGATTGCATTGTTGTCCATTGTGCTAAAGGATATGTACTAAAAACACATACAACATTTTAAATGTATTTAATGACAGAACAGATTACCAAACCACAACAATATGCAGTAGTTTCTCTAATCAGACGAGTATCATCACTATCTGTTTTTAAATCCAAACTCAAAACTATATTGTTCACCCAAGACAATGGTTTGTGAATTTCATTTATTTTGACAAGTATTTTACCTGGTTCATTTTTCATTTTGTAACTTACTTTTAATTTATCGACTTTGTTCAGCACTTTGGTCAACAGACTGTTGTTATAAATCTTTGCTCTATAAATACATCGTCATTGTCAGCTCAATGTAGTTGACGCTGATCTTTGTAAATTCAACACAGTGCAAACAGAGTCAGTTTTGGACAAGAACTGGATTGAGCCTCAATTTTATTTTGTTTTAAAAGCTAAATTTTCCTTTCTAAAATACGTCTTAATTATCTTTGACTGAGCTGCTATATAAAAGGGTTATCAACTGAATAAAACGCAACTAATTTGGGAGCTTCTGATTAGCTGATATATCTTTGGGTTGAGGAGTCGGTTAATTAATTGGCATTGTCTTTATAGGGTTTTAGGAGTTTTTTTCTAGAGTTTATTTTACCACGAGAAGAAAAACTTTCATATTTAATAGGGCATTTTTTCATTTAGCATTTGAAATTGCTCTTCAGCTCTTCAGAACCTGTGTACATTCATGTACATGTTTAAATAATGTAGAGGTATGGCTTTCAAAATAAAACAGGCTCAGGCTGAAATAGTAAAGCTTGAGTCGAACCACGCCAACATTTTACGGGTAGATTAAATTTCTAAAACAGCCCTCTAAAGTCTAATGTGACGTCAGCCTGAGGTTTCTCAGTCTGTGGTTTCTCACAGATACGAGTCTCTGGGAAAGACGGTCTTTTACTGCAATTTTTACAGGAAGAAGCTCAGTGACGTATTTAAAGGATTGAATATAGTGTTGTTCTCTCAGCCCTTTTACAAATATTCTGTAATATTCTGTGATTTATTTCCATCTGCATCTTCATCTTAACAATATTCAGTACTAATAATAATGGCTCCGATCAGATATTTATGTCAACAAGCTCCAAGATTGCCTAGAGATGCAGTCACATCAATGTTTATTTTATTTAAAAGTGCATTCTGGGGGATGTAGTTTTGGCCCAAGCTTTAAGATCTACAGTTTTAAAGAAGCTTAAAAGGCATAATACAATACCAGTACCAAGGCAAAAAGTGCTTTTAATTCCTTTTAAAACCAGCTTTTTTCAACTCCTTATAACACAAACCATTTGGAAAGTTTACTCCCTTGAATACTAGCTAACAATCATGAACGACATCGAAGATCTGCTGTGTGTACTGTGCAAATACAAACAGTTTGTGCTAAAAGGAGCTTCAACATAATGAACCGTTTGTGCTTAAAACTACGTTGAGACTATGTTTCCCCCAAGGTCTACACACAACACAGGAGTGTAACCTCGCACCCCCACCCCGTTCACAGTAATCTGAGAGAAAGTGAAGGAGGGAGGCTCTGATAAAAAAGGAGGAGTAAAAGAGAGAGAGAGAAGCAAGGGGCCCCCTTCTTCTGGTAACACATGTAACCCATTCTTGGGCTTCTACATAAAGGGAGAAATAACACTGAACAGAGTTCTATACAAATGTTTCTTTTGTATCAGAATGATCACTCCTGGAATATAGCTGAGAGAACAGAATGGTGGTTTTAACTCAGAGATCAAGATTTTACTTTTGTAACACACATGCATGCATAGGCTCCAGGCTGCGAGAGGGAGTTCACGCTACATTACTACATACGATCACTCATGCGCACATGCTTTCATCCTCACATAAAAGAATTGGCCAATCTTTGAAGCAAGGAAACACATTACTGAAAATAGGGTGTGAGTGGGAGTCTGTGCCCATTTAACTGCATTCATGTCAAAAGCCTCAACACACACTACAAGAGCGAGAGGACAAACAAGACTCTGGGCCTCTCAAATATTTCTTTAAAAACAAAGGAGGTGTCGCAGGGGTAAAGGAATATATAGCAGATTGGTTAAACTCTGTGAACCCTGCATTTTCTGTTTTTGAGAATCAAGGAGGATGACGGCTTACTAAAGATTTCATTACATTTGGTGACCTTCTGTCACTCATAAACTGTTCCATGCAGTGCAGGTCAAAAGTTTCTTTCTAGTGCCTGCAAAGACTTTTTTACTTCATTAAAACTGTAAAAACAGTGATATTAAAAGTGATCATGATTTTTATTTGATTGTGGAGTATATGTTACAAAATAACGTGTGCGATGGCATAGCTGTACATATAGAAAGAACCCCCGATTATTTGGGCTTTGCATTTGTGGCTGTACTTGGTCCACATACTTTTTTATACTGTTTGAGTTTGATTTTAAAAGTGAGCTGAGTTGTGCCAAAGCAAAATTTTTTCTGATGAGATAAAAAGACATCCTGTTGATTGGTCAATCCTTGAGCTTACCGATTGGCTAAAAAGAAGTCACTGTTTCTAAACACTAAAATGCTTAACATCTTTAGAATCTCTGAATCCAGTAGCAGTGTCTTATCCACTTGGATGATGTGATGGCTGCTTCAGAATATTCACCATACACCAGCTAATGGTGAACAGGAGACATAGGGGAGACAATCAGAGGAATGTAGCCAATTACAAACAGTCTTACTCTTTTCAGAGCAACATTCTGGCTTATCAATGACCCCAGTCAAGACCTCAGTTAAAAGTATCATCCTAAAGATGGTGTTCCTTTATTGTACAGTGTCCCTGTCACTGCACAGGGGTGCTAAAACCCACAGAGACCATAGGGTGAGTATCCCCTGCTGGTCTCACTAGCACCATTTCCCAGATCAACCTAATTTTCCTTTGACGTCTCCCATCCAGGTACTAACAAGGCTCACACCTGCTTCACTTCAGTGGGAACCAGTCGTGTGTTGGTGTCGAAGGTTGGTGTGGCTGGGGTTTTTGTCTTTCTGCCATAATTCGTCTTTCTATTCATAATTCGATTTCTATCACAAGTTCACTATTCACTAAGCAAGCAGAACTAGACTGATTCCAATACTCGTGGATAGATTTTTTAATGTTTTTATTTTAATGTAACTACACAAACTGTGTTTGTTTCCCTTATTTGCAGGCTTTTCATGATAACCTTACTAATTGCTGGAGACCGACATCTTCTGTAATTGGTTGCTATGCTATGAGGAACCCCCTGGAAATGGAAAACCACTCTACTGATTGGCCTTTTATGTTTTGGAAAGTTTGCCATTGGTCAGTTCTCGAAACTTTACAATAATGTGCTTTACAATAATAGTAGGGTAAAAGATTGGAATAATTAACCTTTTTACTTCTTCAATAAAATAGTTTGTCATTTTTTCTACAGTAATTGTATGTGTTTGTGATTAAATAAAATGTGTTGATATTAACCTCCCAGTTAATTGCAAGCCTGCTGGATGCCGTTTGCATAAAGTAAACTATGTATGAAAATATCTTTATAAATGGATGGATACATTTCCAAATGCACCACCTATCATGATGCACTGAATTTAATTTAATCTTGAAAAAATGTGATGGTAAAAACAGAGAGAATTTCTGAGAATGTGCAAATGAGACCCAGACAAGCACAGAAAGAAACAAGTCGGAGATAGTCGGAATAAGACAGCATAATAGATGCCCAGGAGCTGTGGAGCGATTTCATGCCCTCATAAACACTGCAGCACACATGGGTAAAGAGAGAGAGAGAGAGAGAGAGAGAGAGAGAGAGAGAGAGAGAGGGTAATGTGAGGTAAATAGGACAAAAGCGAGACAATTTAACTAAAATAGTCAGCATGAGCTTCAGATTAGATTGTCTACTTTCGAATGAGAGGCAAAAGCCTTGTGCCTCGTTTCTGTGGCTCGTAATGTTCTGCTTCCTCACTCTGACCGAGCTGGCTGATAAACTGCTGATGTGTCCAGCAGCTGGAACCGTTGCCGACTTTACTGCCAAGTCAGCGTTTTTTCACCCCATTCAGCTTGATCCAATGGGCTCCACTGACATCTCTATCACTAAACCTGACCCGAGGGCAGGTTAAAGACAGGTGTGTAAACACTGAAGGTGCAGTGAAAAGAGATAAGCCTTCTCTGTTAGCGTGTCAGGCACTCGGCTCTTAAAACAGATAATAAGCATGTGCTTATGATCTCACTGCTTGAGGAACATCAGATTGGCTTGTTGTTTAGAACACACTGTATTGATAAGGAGTCTGACACACTGTTACATACTACTTGTATGACATCAGTTCTTGGAATAGTTTTCACTTTAAGAAAAATGCAGAAACTTTCTGAAAGATTTAGCTAGGAGTACAAAGGCCATGCTAACAAGTGAAAAAACCCTGTAGTTTCACTTGGAAACTACCTACTGTACAAACAAGATTTTCCAATCCGTCATTGAGTGCTATCTTTTAGACTTTAACTCCAACACTCCTTACACAAGATAATCAAGGTTAGGAGGACTTGTAGCTGGACTCTAAAGGATATTCACCAACAAACTTCCAAAGAGATTTGGTTTGAAACAAACACTCAAGTCAACGTTTTATACATTTTTATGCTGCTGTTTTTTATTGAACATTTCCTTATTCTATGTGTGCTTATGTCACTGTTTTTTTCCATCTGGGTCAAAGATACACATTGACGTTCAGAGTAAAAATTGTATGACTATCCGGATCCATCTCTCAAAGATGTAGAAAAATTAGGACTTCAAAATATAACTTGTAGCAGGGTGTAACATAATACACTTTATAAGAACACAGAGGTTTCCGTTATATCAAGTTATCGATTTGCTCTTGTTCTGACCTCTGCATTTTCAATCCATCTCAACTTTTCAGGGGACAGGCTTCTATTTCGGGGCACAGTGTGTTGAATATGTTTAAACGAACGTCAACATACATTTTTTAGCAGTTGTAGGGCTGCAGTGGTGTTTAAGGTATGCAAAAAATAATTCTGATGTCTGATTCACCCTGAGAGTAAATTTCCACAAAACTATTTTTCCTAACAACCTTTTCCTAACTACAAAGCCGCACCTCATCTCTCATTATTTCCTGCTTCCTAATCAAAATTCCTGCCATATAAATCTCATTTTACTGCACTCAATTAAAGTTTAAACAAGAACAAATGGTTTGTGTTGTTCTGGGACCGGCTGACTTATGTAATTTGAAATGGCGCATCAGGAACATACCAAATTAAACTTTCAAAAGCCCCAGGAGAAAACTTCTAAGAGATAAACATCTTGAAATCTGAAGAATAAAAAGAGTACCGAAGCATCCCCAGCGTATGACATTCACTTAAGAACCTTTTCAACCAGGAATGGGTTTAAATAAAATCTTTCAAACTATAAAATATTTTCCTGTATGAGGGGTGGGGAAGTAAATTTGAACAGAATGAGATAGAGCATGAAATGGTTGAATCTGCATTTGTTCTACTACCTTCTACTCACTCCTATCTGTTTAGATGACAGTTTTCTGCCTAACATTTGCATAAAGTAGGTTTGAAAATGCATTCATTTATCAGCACCCTAAAGCTCATCTGTGTGTATTTGCATAAGCAAATAAATGTGCCCTGTGTTTTGCATACTTTGAGGTCTGGAAACACAACATAGGCTGTCAGCACACCCCTCCCCTTTTTAAACTTTTTTCTTTGGTTCAAAAATGTAAGTTCAAATATAACCACTATGTTCTTAACCACTATGGCAAAGCTGTCTAATAATAACTTTTCTAATAAGCAACTTAACAGCAATGAATAATGTTACTCTGTGTGTAACGGTGTGAAAGTGACTGTGTGAAAACAGCTGTTTTAAAATCAATTGAATGATTGAGAACAAGCTCAAAATCACAAAAAAAAAAGTTACTTTTTTTTAAACCTGACATGTACCTAAACATGCCCAGGCATGCTCACAAGCTCAGTACATCAACAAACACTGGACTATGACAGTTCACAAGCTAACAATCACAGTAACGGCAACATGCCTACAAAACAGCTGATCTGTGTATAATGCAGTCTTAAAGTTTTATTAAACCTACCATGAAAATCTTGCGTTCTCTCATTTTCCTGTAGGGAAACCTCTACCTCCAAATTGAATCGTTATGTAATATGTAGAGCCAAATACAAATAGATTTGAATATAAGCCACTGTTGCGCTCCTCACGCTTTACAGCTTTACACGCTTCACTTTACAGTTGTGTAATGAGCAGCCCTTCATTTAGCACATATTAATTCCAAATATAAAATAAATGATCTATTTGTTTACCCCAACCTCCTAACAATAAAAAGTTTACGGGAACTTTTAAAATAGCCCACCTATATCCTGGAACTGTGCCGAGAGAAATTCTGTGAATGCGGAGCCTCTGGAGAGTCGGCGGATTACTTTCACTGCCACAACTAAAAAATGTCTTTTGGGCCTCACCCAGCACTGCAGATCTCCATATTAAGTGTTCCAAAAAAGGAATGGTGCAACATGTTATGATAGTAGAAGGTTGATCCTTTTATGCTGTGTAATCAGATTACATGTCAGATGAGGGATAAACAGCAGGGTTATGAAAGATCATAGTGTTATGAAGAGAAAACAGAGAAAAGAGTGGTGAACATGATTGAAGGTGAGTGTGTATGTTAATGTTTGAGAGGAGACTCATTAGAAGCCTCCCTTTACAATTGTAGGAAGTTCATTGGTGCTCAAAGTCGTGAACAATAGCTCTCTTTTTATACAAGTACATTATTTGGCACTAGAAGCTAGTATTTTTCTGGAGGAACACTATATGTTAATAAAATATCTCCACTTTTGTACATAAGTCAGCCTCAAGTGGTCAGATGACGAATGGCAGTTCTGTCATTTCCAATCGCGCATCTTGAGGGAAGGTTGGAGGTTGCCCGTCGTTTCAAACTTGACCAATAAAACCAAAAAGCTTGCACTCATCTTATCACAATGTTTCTGGCCATTGCGTTAGTTGGGTTCAAAATATCTATTAATTCTACTAAAATCCAAAAACATTAATTAACTTTAAAAGAAAATCCAGATTTTGCTCTTAAAATTGAGCTCAGTAAGATTATTATATGGTTCAAACTCATGGTTCAAAGTTAAAATTATTTAATTTCAGCAGTAATGGAGGAATCATTGCTTTGCTTAAAATTGTGACCATTACACAGCATACAGATCATGTGTATCCCACATTGCATTTTCTAGTAAAATGTTTTTATTGTCATTTCTGTATTAAACAGATCTGTAGCATCCAATGTTGATGTTTGAAATCCCAAACAAACCCTCCCTTGGACCATAAGCACCGTGTTAAAATTGTAATAACTTGTGCTGATTGGTTACAAATCTTTTGACATTCTTCCAGTTTCGCATTATTGATAAATCACATGCCCTTCCCTTAAGATGGAGACAACATCCTCTACAAATTCATCAGTGGTTAGGAGCCAATGCTCTACCTATGCACAGATCATTGAGGGTCTGCCTGGGTGGTAAAATACATATTTACGTAAATGAATGCACAGTATGAACATTTGGGACATGGCATGGTTGTAAGTGTGTTGATCCAATGACTTTCATAAAAACACCCCAGACTTAAAGATAACTCTGGGCTTCTGAATTAACTTGAGCCTGAAAAAGCTCCTTAGCACAATATATTTTCTTAATCATATATATAATCCTAAGATATTCATAAACTTCTTTCTAATGATATAATATTCAAATGCAAAGGTGTGTACTCAACATAAAAAAAGTATTTAACAGAGGTCCCGCCAAAGCCACCACCCACACTCCAAACACAAGTCAACACTGGAGATATTTGCTTGAATATGTGTCATATTTATCTTAAACTAACACTAGAGCAAAGTTTAATCAAACTTGGATTGTCTTCTCTCATATTTAAAAGAACCACTATGTCCTAGTCAACTTAATGGAGACATGCTTTTTTTATTTGAGTGTACTTAGGCTAAAATTGGTCTTAACACTTGTTTGACTGACATTAATCTGCATGGTAATTTAAGAAATATGATCATGAACACACACAGGCCTGAATGCTAGACGAGTCAGTGTGCAAACAGTTCCTTGCTGAGCTGGATTCCACATAGCTTGCCGTTGCCACAGACCCATCGCTAGCTCTCCTTCCACTATTATAATTCATGGCTATTTTTGACCAATGAGACAGGCTAGGTGGGCCTCCTGCCGCAAACTCAGTCCTTGACCTTGCACCTACAACCCTTCCCTACACCCCTCCCCCACCCTGTCCTGGCTCGGTAAGTGAAAGGCCCATATGTCTTGTGCTGGCTGTGGCCCATGGTCATGACATTCCCTTTGAAGGCAGTCCTGGCTGCTGACTGCTAAGCAGAAGAGTGCGCCATTCTGAGTCGTTATGCAATTCCTAATGCCATTCAACACCTACGTAAACAGTCTGGCCGGCTTCTAGCGCGGGTACATTTACCGTGCCAAGTTTTACATAAGCCAAGCAGTGGGGACGGGAACTTAAAACGTTTAGATTTACGGATGTTTACCATAATAAACGCTTTTTAGGAATTAAAAAACAGGGGGATGAATGACAATAAAAAACTAGGTGAAAAACAAAGGTAGTATTTTGAAGTACTTTAGATTAAGATTTCAACAGATTATGCTTAAAAATCCGAGAGATAACTTTTCTATTTATTTTTTTCAAAACTGAACATGGAAGTTATTTAAATCCTTACACTGAAAATATATTTTCCCTTTAACCTTAAAAAATAACCCAAAACCTCAAATACTTGTTTGCTGTAGTAAAGTGTGACCAGAAATAACTGAACATGTTTCTGATTCTGATGCATTATAGGGATGTGTGACAAACACGTTATTCCTAAAAGGGCCTCTCACAAGTACATATTTTGGATGCCTGCTTAATGAAATACACCACTGAGGCATCCAAACTGTATATTTTTTATGGTGAAAGAATAGAGATGTAGTGCTCAAGGGGAGAGCTTACCTTCCAACCAGCCGAACTGTTGCTGTCACCTTTGTCTTTAAAGTACGGCACACTTCGGACCATCCAGTCATAGATCTGGGACAGTGTCAGTCTCTTGTCTGGAGCACTCTCGATAGCTTTCGTGATCAGATCTGCATAGGACAGATTTCCCCAAGCATTCCTCCTGGAAGACAACTTCCGGGGAGTTTGTTGTTGGCCCTGACCACTGACCCCTGGGCTCCCTGTGCTTGAAGAAGCTACTTGGGAAGAAAGGGGAGACCCTGTGTTCTCCTGACCACTAGAGAGATTCGAATCCTCTATCATGTTTGGGCTGCCATTGTCTTCATCTACGCCATTGGTGTTGATTGTCATTGCACTGTCGTCTTCATCATCCTCCTCCTCAGGGATGATATCAGCATCGTTAGATGGAGGCTTTGCCAAGCTAGATTCAGGCAGTGGCCAAGTGCATGATCTTGGACGCTTCTGTGGCTCAAAATCTGGATCAATGGCAACGTCCAAATGGGACAGAGGCTCTAGGGTTGTGTCTGCCATGGCCTCTTCCAGTCTTCTCTGTCTGTCCTCTTTAATGTCTTAGTTGAAGTTAGATAAGGAGTGGAAAGTGGGCACTATCACATTCCATGAATGCCCCTCTACTTTACTCGATGCTTAATACTTCTTGAGTGACAACAGTGAAAATCTTACTGGGCAGTAATCTGTCTCCTCCCTGTGTTTCAAAAAAGACAAAAAAAAAAATGTAAAAGCTTATATTGATATTTAAGTCATTATAAATTGTTGTACATTTGTAGACATTGACATTTAGTAATATAACTAGTAAGGGGTTTATAATTTGGCTAGAATTGTTAATCCTCAATGATGTATTAAGCTAAAATCAAGTTACAATTACTACGCATCCCTTTATAGATCACAAAGTGCTTCATAGCAGCTTTAAAACATTGGATGCACATTTTAAATTAAAAAGTAACCACTAAACAAGTAGTTGGCTAGCAATATAGACAACTACTAATCTTATATTTTTGTAGTGTCTGCTGAATTCCTCTGGAACACCAGGGTGCGCAAGCACGCACATGCAGAGGTACTAGCAGCACACTCAGATCAAATCATAAACAAAGATTAGAGACTATCCAAAGTGCCCCAGTTTCAGCTTAAATCAGCACTTGCTTCGCACCACGTTTTACTTCCCACTAGACTTTCATCATGATACTCATCAGGAATTAATATATGTACATGTACACACAGATTCTTTTTAGTTCAGTTGACAGTTATTTTTTTTAAACACTGAAAAAAAGATAACAAAAGCAATCGGTTATTAAAGACAACGGTGGCTTCTGTCATTGCACATTTTTAATAGAGAAAATGTTGGGTTGGGTTTTAGCAGAGTTGAAAGAAAATAGAAAAAAACGTCTACAAATTCTATATTTTGTATCCCTTAATGTTTGCAAGGTTTTAAATGATTGAACTCATCTCCAGGCATATTTAATTCCACGTAAAGTATTAATACCTCACTGCTTAAGGGGCAGGCATGAGCATTACACAACATGCAAACTTGACACACAAATGTCTGCCAAGTATCACACTACTAGTCAAATGTTTAACCTTGACAGCCCTGCTATTAACAATAAAATCAGCTCATAACTGCCATAACAACAGTTAGAATATAATCAATAACAACAACAACAACAACAGTACAAGGATTACTAAATACAATGCGTATTATAATTGAATTCTCATGCACTTCCAATGAGTGAATATGCGTGCATTATAACAAAAAGCAGTAGTTGAAAACATACCATCAGCCAGCGCGTCTCTTCTGTCTGTGTCGCACTCCAATCACTTGGTGCACTGATGTAATTCAACTAGATCGCTCCAGCGCAGCTCGGACAAAGCGCCACAGCGTCACTGCACACAAGCATCACCCGCAGATTCACCGTGCTGACAAAGAACCCAGCTGCCACTACTACAGCCTCTCTGACGTATTACGACACTAATATCAGAATTAATGCGATGAATTGCTATCGATCGCCACTCATCACAAATCTCCAAGAGTTAAACGTAGCTATCGTTTATTTTGTACTGTCTCTTTAAAACGCGCGCGAACAGAACGGCGTCACAGACGGAACGGTACCGAAAAGTCGTATCTAGAAGGAAAGGGTACGACTATCTGAACGCCCAAGACGACTGTCTGCACTAATCTTCTGTCAGCACTCAAGCTAGCTCAAGTTAAGAGAGAGTGAGTGGCTGGAGGAGGGCGAGCTGGCGGAGAAGCGCAGCCTCCGCTGCTGACAGAGACCTGCCCCCTAGATTCCGCGCTCGGGACGGGATCGCCTCTTAAAGGGCCCCTGCTCCCTAAGCGCAGCTGCCAGCGGAGCAAACCAGAGGCATGCTTGAACAAGTCACTCCAACACTGAGTGCCCGTATCGCTTTATCAGATATCCAATAATAGTTTCAGCTGCTAAAAAGTAGTTCAGACATGTAAGAGCGTTACCATATAGTTTGTTGTGTGTGCGTGTGTGTACAGAGATTGGAAGCTTTCCATGAAATAAGAACAAGGTTATGGTTGACCATTGAGTGAACTGATGGCTGAGAATGTTTCAAACAGAAAACTTGATTCTAGAGAGTGGACTAAGAACTTTTAATCAAATGTGGTGATTTTCTCTTACTTTTACTTAATGTGAAATGCCTTTCCAAATGCGTGTATTAATGTTTTATAGAAAATTTGAAGAACTAATGGAAAATGCTAATTTTAAAAACATCCACGTCTTAAGGTATGTTCGGTCTACAGTCTAAAGTGACACAAATCCCATTTTTTAATCATACATTGTGACATTCAACCTGGGTGCTTTCTGCGCCTCCGCCTGCCATGCATCCACCAGACCTCTGCTCAGTGAACTCACCTGTCAGAGGGTGGCCAATAAGATTTTCTCAATTTGTCCTTATGCGATAGACGAGGCAGCTTTAAGTAATACATGTTACCATAGCTGGCCGCCAGTTAGCGCAAAGATACTGCTTTTCTCAGCACAAACTGTAAATGATTTGTTTAAGTTATGTGCTTAAAGTACCGCATTAGACGCTAAAGCGCTATAGAGACCATTAAATAAGAGGACCTTATAGGGAATACCTTAATGATAAAGGGATAAATAGGGAATTATTTAAAAGTTTTTTTAACGATATATTAAAATTTAAACCTTCGGCCATCAGACGCCTACACTATGGCAACGTACCGCCTCTTTGGACTCATTTTTGATTACCGGCTACACCCACTCTGGGCCTCTTTAACTTTGTCAGAAACCTATGAGCTACTGTCTGTCAGAGGGGAGGTGTTCTTCAGCTATGTTCAGACCTATGCAAACGCATGCCAAATTCGGCAACGGCTTCTCTGCAAGGGGCATTCACACCTCTGTTGATGCAATGACACTTCTTGCCCTTGGATGGCGCTCAGGGGGACCACATCACATGTCCTCCCCTTTGTCAGGTTTTTTGTTATCTTCATGGACGTAAATTAACAACTCTGGGCATTCTGACACCAACATGATAAGATTTTCACTTCCGTAAACTTCTGGTCTATTTCCTGCCATGAGTTGACACATGCCAATTGTCTCTTATGTCTAGAAAGTACTCTGAACACATGATCAATAAAGCCAGCTTTCATTGGTTGGCTGTGAAATCGTGCACTGTCAAACCAAGACAACATGACAGAACGGAACTTTTTTTTACTCTCATCGATTGGAAGGCCAGATGTGTGAGCTCCTGTCCCCATTATTTTAGGCTTGAGCTGTGTACATGTGTGTAATTTCGCACTGATTATACGTATAGGCGAGTGGTGGCCTTACATCAAACTCTAACTTATACAACCTTCCTCTAACACCCAAGTCAGTTTACGTTTCCTTAACACCAAACTCAGTAGCTTCTCAAGTCATTTCTAATAGACAATTGCTTCATCTCTGTGGCTCCTCCCTTGAAATACTCTGCATCGAGCAATGCTTGAATTAGTTGGAGTTGGAGTAGTGTAGTGTAACAATCCTAGCAGTTCCCTAATGCCACTTTTGGTTTGAATGTTATTAGAAGGTTTAATTATTTGGGGTTTGTGCAAGTTGTCATTGAAGAACACATTACCTCTAATAATTAGTAGCTTCTCATTTTCATGCTTTGCATTTTCATCTTCTTTTTGAAACTTTGACTGAAGTGCGATGTTTTAATGATGGGTGGATGAGCCTGAACTGGGCACAGGAAATTGTCTTTGTTCTGAAGTAATGGCAAAAGAAACAATTGCTGCTATGTCATAAGACACTAAATACTTGTTCGTACAAATGTACCTTTTGTGAAGGCAGGTCTTAATGCCTTCACATGCACACACTTTTCTCTGATGTGATAAAACAATAGCAATGCTCTCCTTTAAAGTAGAATGAAGTACACTGATGTTTGGTGAAACCCAGTTTTATGACAAGTTCTAACGTAGTTTTGTTATAGATCAGACAAAAAAGTTATTTGCTCTGGAAATGTCTAAATTTTGTACTGTGAATGTAACAGATTTTTGTCCATGTTTCTTTTTTCTTCTTCTTTCATTCATTGTTTTGGTTTTGGATTATTGGAGGTGTCTGTATAAAAGTAATTTGAACTCATATAGTTGTGTCCCCGTGTCCTTTAATCACTTTTATGTCTGTGCCATTGTAACAGTTTTTTTATATGCTCAAAAAAACTGCCAAGTTGTTAAGTTTGTTTTTATTCTGTTTCAAATATATTTTTTGAGATTTATTTTTTAGTTTGCTTCTCTACATTTCCTTCAGTTCAGAACTCACAGTTCTCTTTTTTTATCACATTGAATTAAAGATATTTTTGTCGAAAGAAATGTAGAAAAATGACTTACGTTTCAAAAAGCACAGTTCTGGGGAAAAATGTATTTGACCTTTTCGTTTAAAGTAGAAAGCATCAAGTAATTGATTAAAAAAACGTACTCACCTTGGAGCCCTGTGCTTGTCGAGGCATGCCTTCGCTCACCGTCGCCTGGCCCTTTAATCCCAGCGTGAAGTCGCGCTCTCTGCCACGCCCCCTGCTGTCAACCTGGCTTCGTTCAAACACATGACGTAATCCATAATCAAGAAACGATGTGCCCGTCTGCGCACCTCAGAGATACAAGTGTACTGCGATGACGTCTTACAAAAACACGAACGCGCCTTTGTTCCTGTAGAGCTCCGCATTCTGGCGGATACAGAGATGGCGCAACTATTTGTAAAGGAATGCAGGCGCAGCTTCCACTTGTTTATTTCGCGATATTCAGGTTAACGTTTTATTTTCAAGCAAAGACGTTATGGCGCTCAAATCGTACTAACATCGTAAACTCTACATACTTCTATAACATGTTGACTCTAGTGCTGTTTTGTTTATAACGCATGCGTGACCAACAAGTGGCTTCGAAAGACGCTAATTCAGTTCCTGTCAGCTTTGTTTCCTCAGGCACATCTCTTCACTCCTTATCTTCTCTAAATCAACCCTCCCCCTCTGTGTGCTACTTCTTTGTTCCCTACCCTGCAAGTATGGATGGTATCCTGCAGGTGACCATTACTGTAGTCATTATTGTTTGGTAAAAATAAGCAAGATGTGCTGCAGGATAAATAATTTCAGAACCGACACTGGAAACCATTCAATCTAGATAAACATAAAAGGTTTTGGTCAGCTTAAACATCTCAAAGAGTAGTAATGTAGATGCACCTTCCAGGTCTGGTTTGGCATACAGGAAAACTCATAGTTGGAGTCGATGAGGAGCAGTGCAGTTGGATGTAAATTACAACTTTACTGGCGGCACTGAACAACAAACCCTGGAAGATGAGGTGTTTTTTTCTTTTTGGTGGACAGGCACCAGAGTTGCCTTCTACTGCCACCTTCCTTTCACAAAAAGATATGACAGGTGGAAGAAAAATCAGATTTAACATGAACATAATTAGGTTTAACATGAATATGTATATGTATATGCAGTATTTCATATATTTGAGTTGACGTCATGAGCTAATGCTTTAGTAATTGTTTCCCAATGAATAGTAATTAAACATATCAATAACAAAACTAATAGCATATACTATAAAAAGATAGATAGATAGATAGATAGATAGATAGATAGGCAATTGTTTTCCTTTTGTTCTGGAACTTGTTAGCTGCTATTGTGAAATTTGCATTGCCATGATGTGTTTTTTTACATAAATTTGATTACAAACAAAAATAAAAAAACTTATATATTGAACATGACACTGTACATGGATTTAAAAACAGCAGAAACATTGTTTTGGGATGCTTGAAGAGTTTTAGCATTTAATGCCTTTCATTAAAATACAGACACATTTTAGTTTTTATTCAACCTAATAAGCAAAAATAAACAAAGTAGTTACAGTAACACAGTAAATGTAGTAACACAGTAAATGTAGTAAAATAGTGCATACCAGACTTTAAGTCAACAGATAACTAACATAAGATACAATAGTTTTTTACAAGCTATTGCTGAAAACTGAAAATGAGAAGTCCAAACTGTTGTTCACACATCTTAATGTAAAAATCTGGTTAATAATTCAATTGACAATTAAATTTTGAGAGTAGCTTGGCTGATAATTGACCATCTAACTATATGGTCTCAGCTATAATATTCCAAGTGAAAGTGATTCCAGTACTTAAGACACAACCTACAGTAAGGGACAACATCAATCACTTCAAGGACTACTCACTCGCTCAAGGACAGCTCGCCGAACACGTTTCACTACCGCTCACCACTCACCCTATTGATGCTAGGCAATTATAAGCAGTTGTGAAATGGAAGTAAGTGAAAAGCACTCTGAATATATATATATAAGTAACTTTGGTTATTAAATCATTTTATTAAATCATTTCTTAAATCAAGTTTTTTTTGTATAAAGTAACAGGCTCTCATATTTAACCATAAGAAACATTAAGCTCACAAGCGTTTGCATTTCCTCCCGCAGTTCAAACATGCTTTAAGTCAGGGGTGTCCAAAGAAGGTAATTGAGGGCCCCAGCCATGTACAGACGGCTTCAAACAACATGTAACACACGTGATCATAATTAAGCCTATTTTTAGATTAGTATGCATACTAGTCAGGTTTGCAACCAAAACGTGTAAAGCTACAGTCCTCCAGGACAGACTTTGTACACCCCTGCTTTAGGTGAGTAAATCCCTCTTACAAATTAGTATGGGATTGCATGTTGAGCCTTGTGTGGACTTTTGACCTGTTCAGGTTTTCTCCATGGGGACCTGGAGAGAAGAAGCCTCCATCACTAATTAGGACTAATCGGTTAAAAGAAAACAGAGAATTTAACTTATTTTTCCTCATAAGTTGTCCGAAAATGTACTGAATGCTGCAGCTTAAACACTCCACTAGAGGGTGGTAGTAGTCTTCTCTTGGCACGTGGGGAAATCTAATAAGTATGTCTGATTGAGTTTTACACAATAATTGAGCTGTGGTAGTCATTGTGATTTAAATGTAGTTAAAGGATTTTAGATAGCTGCAGGTGAGTTAGAGCTCAGATGGGGTTCGACCTCTTGTCCAGTACTGTTCCGTCTGCATCTCTGTGAGGCGAGACAACGTCCTCTGGAAAGCAAAAATCTCTTCATCTGCTGTGAACAGAGTCATCCGCTGACTAGCCTCCTGAGTAAAGAAATCTAGAGGTTATCATCAAACATGATCAACACATTATTTTCTATATTCGTCAATCAATGTCACATATGTACAGTAGATTAAAAAAAGTATACTGGGTATGAGGATAGATTTTGTAAATGAAGAAAACCTCAAAATGTTAATTATGTTATTGGCTTGACAATAAAATAATCTAAATGTAAGCTAGGCTTTAGTAAAATAGCCAAGTTATATGATTTAGGAGCTTGATTTTTTGCTTATATATATATATATATATATATATATATATATATATATATATATATATATATATATATATATATATATATATATATATATATATATATATATATATATATATATATATATATATATATATATATATATATATATATATATAGTACTGCTATAGATATAATGCTGTTTAATTAGAAAAAGCAATATTAAATGTAAAGAGAAATATTTTATTTATAATAAAATGAAATTAAATAAAATCACTTAATTAATCAATTAAACAGCAAATGTGCTGTATATTTATACATAATATACAAAATATATTTTTAAATAGAATATGAATTGGAAATAGAACTGACAAGGAGTCTTGGAGATATCAACATTACCGATTTATAAGATTTTTAAGATTATAACACAATGCTGAGTTTGTGAGCTATCCTTACATCATTTAGACCAAGTTCATCCAGCATCAGACGGTCCCTTGCTTCTTCCCCGGTCATCTGTCCCTGATCAAGGAGACCGTTTAGGGGCCCATCAGCCAAAATCACTATTCGAACCTGAGAGTTGAAGGATTTAAAAGAGTTGCGAAACAAACTCACCTTTAAATTCAAGATGTATGAATTATTGAATTTCATGAATTTTGCAAATGTGAGAATAATACTGCACCTTTTGGTCATAAAAGTTGTCTATGAGTGTGGTGAAACGTCTGGCCTGGTCTTTCATCCCCACTCGGAGGTGAGGAACATTTCGTAGGATGATTGTATCAAAATGGCGGGCAATCTCTAAATAATCAGCGGCACCCAATGGCTTCAAACAACAAACAATCAGAGCATCTAAGTGACGGACAGTCAATAAATTTGTTAAAAAAAAAACAAACATCTGAAGTACATTAAAGAGGAGTAGGTTTTTAAAGAGCATTTTTGATTGGTTATAATAAAAATAAAATCAATGTTCTTTATGCAAACAAATACTATTTTCTGACATTTTTTGTACTGGATAACCAAATCAATCAAACCTTTTGAATTATACTTTAATCTGTTCATTCAGGTGATTTCAAATCCATGAATCCATAAAAATGCTTGAATTTCAATCTTGTGGTTTCAAGGTGATAAACGTGCTTGGACTTCAAGGCACACAACAGTTTGCATGATGAACAAACAAAAACAAGAAATGAATGAGAGCTAAAAAAAACCCCAAAAACTTTTAAACCAACATTAGGTCTGTCTTACAGTCCCTTGATAAATATGAAAATAGACATCAGAAAAAAATAATTAAGAGTTATTTACTTGTAAGTGTGTAGTCTGAAAAAAGGCTTTCCAGGGCTTGAAATTATAAGTGTAGTTTGTTTGATATTACTAGCCTCTAAACACATTGTTTTATTTTTTTTAATATATTGTTAGTATTATCTAAATAATCCCTTTCGTGAGATGCATGACAAGCTAGGAAAGAGACCTTGAATTAAATCTTTTGAAAGGCATCAGAACAAGAATTTGTGTTTTTTTTTTCTAAATTCAAACAAACATTTGGAAAATATTCAATATCATATATCAGTTAAACGTGCATTGCATGAGGCCAAAACACTTGCAATTGAGAAGCGTTTCCACCCTTTTATATTTAAAAATGATATAGCCAGAAGGTTTTATTGTTGAGTAAAAATGGTGTTTTGATATGTCTATGCTTGTTTTTTTATTCTGCATTTCTGCAACATTTGAATGAACATCTTTCAAGACTGCTAATCCCATTATTTTTTGCCTGGAATTGTAGTTTTAGTTCTTAAATGGGACTTTTGTTCTTTTTTGTATAAATGATTTTACCACATTGAGAAGGTAAAAAGTGTAGAACAGCAAAGTTTCAAATATTTTCAACCATTATTTATGTATCTCTGTCTACATAACAATTTTCTTGTTTTAAAAGAAGTGGATATGATGATTCAGTGATATCTTTAATTACACAAAAACCTTACCATGGCAAATTTTGAACAAAAAAAAAAAAAAATACAAAAATCTATGAACATTTCAAAAGTTTTCATTTCTACACCTTAACATAAAATGAATCGGTAGGTCTCTCAGGAATTAGGACGCTATTTAATCCCCTGCATCTCTCCTGTGCGTTCCTTCTCTCTTGAATCTGTGTCTGCAATTTCCTTTCCCCATGTACTACTACAATATCTATGGTAACTTGGATCTCTGTGGTAACTAAGTGGACAGGCGCATTGACACATGCTGACAGAGTCCTAACTGCATTAGCCCAACCAGGAAGATGAAGAAGTTGAGGACTCTTCAGACAAATCCGCACACATATACGCACACAGACAGAGAGAGAGGGTACATTGAAGTGAACAGTGCTCTCAAAAGCTCTGAAGGACGCAGAGACAGAGCTTCGGCTCCATTAGACAGCAGCATGCTCATCCTTTCTTTCCTTCACAAATACAAGAAGAGAGCAGCAAACTGGTAAACCAAGTCCAAGGTTAGATGTATAAACAAGCACACACACACACACACACACACACACACACACACACAAATACTCATGTTTGGGCTCGTCATAGACAGCGGAGTGCACTTTGAACAGATATAAAATGATGACTTGAGACACTACAGCATATAGTGTCAGGAGAGAGGGTTGATGGACTTATAGCTAAGTGGCGAAAATACATTAATGAAGGTGAGGAATGTTGTTTTACTGGGAATGTAGTATGTTAAAAAAAATAAGAAAAAAGAAAAAGATTGTAAATCGTGTTTTTCCATGATGATGAATAATGGTCACATAGATTTACCATATTATCCCCTTTTTAAAGCATTTTCAATAAATATATGACCCATCTATACTATAATAGCACCCACAAGATGACCCTTACGGCTTAAAAAAAATGCCCCTGCTGAGCGGACCTTACCTGTCAGTCAGAATTCGGTGAAACATCAATATTTAGTGATGCTTCAAAATCTTTAAAGTTCATTATACAACGAAATTAAAGTTGTTAATAGTCTTTTATTTACACAATCCAGTCTGACGGGGGAATTTTATTCCACCGTTAAACAGCAAAGCTCATCTCAACATGATAAATAGGAAGTTTTTATTTCAATCTAGTTGAAAGTTTATCTAGTTTAAAGTTACTATTTTCTGAAATAATACTTTTTGTATAGGTGTAAAGTGCCAATATAAAAAGGAAATCCTTGAGACCCCAAAGTTTAGCATCTATGACACTATTATCAAAACTGTATTTAACTTATAAACATGGGAAACAAGGAAATAGTTCTTGTTTGAACTATAACATAGACCAGATCGGCAAAAGATCTCAAGTAATGTGGATGATACTCACTTGCCCACAGAGTTCTTGAAATGTGCAATCAGCGATGCTTCCACAAGTCCGACTCAAGGTTATTTCTCTTCCCTGCACAGTCAGCACCCTTGGCCCAACCACTGCTCAATCGGTAAAAACACATTCTAATTGAGTACCAAAACAGCGAAAATTGTCCAGACATCAAAACACCATTTTAAAAAAAAGTAAAATCGTCATCATCTCTTTTTCATTTCATTCCCTGATAATAAACAAAAAAATGTTACTGAATCAATGCAGTGGTTGCTAATCTTTTGAAGAAACTGTGATCACAATCCCCAAAACAGCTGTAAACAATTAATTAGTAATATAAACATTTTATTTCCTTCCTTTCGGAGCTGACATTGCATGTGTACCTTTAGTTTTTTTTAGTTTTCACTAATTCATCATTGGAGGTTAGTGGAGGGTTTAAAAAGTCAAAATTAAAGGTATTCTCCACCGCAAAAATTTAAGTTTATTCTCCTGATGTCATTGCAGACCAGTTATAGCTTCATTTCTACTTTGAAAATAATTTGAGACATTTTGGATGCATTGGACTTACATGTCTTAAAAAGGCATTTAAAACACCATTAAATGTCTCCATCTGCCATTGAAGGTTAGATAAAAATTATGACACATTATCGTCTCCTCATCTTCTCTGTCAGAAAGCTCATGCTCATTAAAAGTGTGTTTATGTCTTAGGTAATTTTGGCCCCATTTTTATTTATTTAATCTTTATTCTTTTATGTCACTCAATTTGAATACTTTTGCTCAAATCGACATTATTACAAAATTAAATTAAAATACATTGAGACCTTGAGATTATTTTCTTCCTCATATCACTTTTTTGCTGAGACATCGTTTACTGTGAATAAATTGCATATTGGCTCTCACCCTACGGCAAGTCAATAAAAGAATAAAAGTGTCTGCTAAATGTATGTATAACATGATTTAATTATATTTAAGTATCTACATGGGCTCTCTCATGGTTCTGTAAAGCTGCTTTGAAGCTGTTTAAAAGCTGTAATATAAATACATTTTACCCAACATAATAAATCTCAAAAATCACAATAAAGGAAATGAGTTCAACAAACAAGTTGTGTAACAAGCACATAGAGAAAACTACACTTAACCCATTAAACCTCCGCCATGCAAAGGCAAATGAACTTGCTTATACCATCGTTTTGTCGGCTCGCCAGTTCCTCAAACAACATATTGACAGCATTCTCGGCGTCAGGCTCACTTGATCTATGGAAAGTGTGTGAAAGAGAGAGATAATTGAAAATGAGATGAGCCATGTTTGAAGTGCTCAGATCAAACAGTGTGTGTGTGCGTGTGTGTGCGTGTGTGCTTGAATGTCCACAGAGGCTCAATGGAACGGGATGCTAGATGTAGAACGCAAACACTGAGAGAGTGTGAATAAGAGAGAGCAGCAATCAGGTGTCAACAAACACATGCATATTAATCTCCTCTAAAAGAGCAGCTGTTCAGACAAAGCCTTTCTAATAAGTCAGAAAAGGACGATCTGTCTAGGTTTGTATTAATACACTATCATGACATTTCTAACATTTGTTCCCTCGACTTTGTTCATGAACACAGGCAACCGCACACAGTCCATACACTCTGAATACAATATAAATAGCACTCAATGCGAGTTAAAGCAACTAAGAGACACGGTCATCATTTAAACAGCCTATCCTTCACCGAAACCTTGAACTTTATAATAAATGTTTGTATTAAAATCTTAATATAAAACTCTTTTTTTTGTTATGTTTTGTTCTAATCAGTGTAAAACAAACAAGAC
Organism: Danionella dracula; assembly: GCA_900490495.1. Classification (NCBI taxonomy): domain Eukaryota; kingdom Metazoa; phylum Chordata; class Actinopteri; order Cypriniformes; family Danionidae; genus Danionella; species Danionella dracula. The sequence goes on along the minus strand of UELW01000001.1, from coordinate 30,036,909 downwards.
CTCAACTTATTACAAATTGAAGGTACAAGTTGAGAGGCTCGGTGTGAATTTAACTCTTTTTAGAGAGGGACTAAGTAGACTACGAACGAAAGATTTAGCTGTGCAACATATTCTCACAAGTAGTTTTTTTTAGCTAAAATGAATGAAAGTAAAGTGAAACAACAAATCAACCATATCATTATGAGATCTACAGATGGTAACCAGTGAAATTGACCACCAACCTGTCGCACCACCTGCTTCAAGGTAATCATATAGCTTTATTGCCACTTGGTTAGCGCCATCACCTCATAAATGAGCAAACAGTCGTCTAGTTTAGTTTATCAAAGTTGATCAAAACTTAACATTACTAATTTATATACCTCAGGTTAGCTAATCATTGTTGTTTTTATACATAAATAGTCAGTTATTGACAGACAACACCTCTTTTTGGCCAAGATCTCGTCAGGAAAAACTGTGGCAAAACAATAAATACAGTACATTTAAAAAAATCTAGGTGCTGTCCACTTATAAGGGATCATCTTATCCTGCAACAATTTTAAAAGCATCTAGTGTCTTGAAAAGCTCTATTTAAATTGAAGGCATTATTATTATTGTAAGTGATCATTTTATTTTTCTTCATTTTTAAAACCCACAATTTTTTTTGGAAATTCAAAAAAAAAAAAAAAATTCCAGAAAAAGTCTATACATAAAAATCTAAATTGTACAATAAGTCATAACTTTTCAAATTTAAATTTTAAGTAAAATATTAAAGGTTTTCCAGTACCTCTGCTGTAATAAATGTCATTTATACACATCTGAAATTAATATTATGGTTCACATTTTCTATCTCAGGAGAAACCTAATACACACCTAATACAACTAATCAAGCTCCTCTGGTCTTATTTGAAGATACTGGTGTGTTACTTCACACAAGGTTGGACCAGCAGTGGCATCACTGAATGACTTGGAATACCCCTGAATAACTGTCGAAAAAGGTTTTCTCTGGTAACTTTTTATGTCCCATAACAGTAACCATGACATGGCAATAGGCTACTGTTTTGAGCCAAAAGTTGTAGTGCTACTATACGTCTTAAAGAGGTGATGTTTCATCTCTTGTGCAGTGCTCTAAAATAAGGCATCTTACATATAGTATGATCTTCTAGCTGGCTTTGTTTCTCGTGTCCGGTAATCAATCCCAGTGTCCAGGTTCACAATCTCACAATACTTCTATAATAAAAGGGTAGAAATAGATATGGTTAGATAATACCATCTTAGATTAGTTTCTTTTTTCTTTCAAAACAATGCAATGTGTACATTATCATCAACGTACTAATGTCAAATACAATCAAACCATGTGATCCTAAACATTCTGATTTTAAAATGTGGGGTTTAGACACATCCTTGTTGCATTTGTTTATTAAACGAAGGGGAACAAAGGTTTTTTTCGGCTGGAAAACCGAGGCTGTGGGATGCTCTTCCACAAGAACTGAGAACTGATGCATCTGTGGACATTGTAAAAATGAGTTTTCAGATGTATTTTTTTATTTTTAGACAGGCTTTCTCGGGTTATTAACTTTGTTTCGTTTTAATCTCAGTTGTAATATTTTAGAGGCCCTTGCCAGGCATTTTGTCCATATATGTCTTTGCCGTTGTCCTGATTTTATGTTTGTAGTTTACTCTGATTTGTTTTAACTTGTTTTATTGGGCAGTAATTTCTCTGTGATAGGAGCTATATGAATAAATACTACTACTGCTATTTAATGTCTGCCCTTTCATTACATTTTTCATTTTCAAGTAACTAACACGCTAACAGCATGCAATCTAAATAATATATAGATTTAAAATAGACAAATAAAAGATCAATTTGGAATAGCAAGTACTCTATAGATAATTTATAATGACTGCTTTGCCCCCTTTTTTATCTCTTGTAAAATATATCTGCTGGACACTGATTTTGGCTGTTGGACAGATCATTTGTGTTCATGCTTAGTCGTATGCTGTGATGAACAAGTCCTCTCTGACAGGCAGAGGAAAAAGATTAACATTAAAAGTGAACAAAATGCTGGAAAAAAATGACTGATGAAAGGAAGGGTGATTATTTTTAACAGGATGTAGATAATATGTGGTATTTTAGGTGAGAGGCCTTTGCCTGATTCGGTCCTCAATGACAGCTCCAGTGAATTATGAAATCAGTGAATTCTACGCCAGCCTCCTCCTTGAACTAAAGATAATTAGCAATCACCACACTGAGCATGAGAGGAGCCATCTATTCCTCTTTTCCTAGATCTCCCTCTCCCCCATTCTACAGCGCTGTCAACTTTTCTCTCTACAGCGTATAGTTCCGTGTCCGAGGCAATTGGCTGAATCAGTCGTAATGACAGGCTGACAAACCGCAAGCAGGAGAACACAAAAGGAAAAGTGTCACTTCATCAACCCCGCTCGACCTTGTCACCAGGCGGCCATGTAAACAGCCACAACCATCAAAATGAGTTATTCCTCCGCAAACCCCGTCTATTTTTTTCTTCCTGTAAAACTTTTCATCTGCACAAGTGTATCTTAACGGTTGATGGGCCATCTCGCAGGAGAGGGGGAGAGAAACACAATCAGTCATGCTTCTTTATAATCAGTTGAAGACATGTCCTCTTGTGGATCATTGCATGATTATGGCCTTTGATGGGTTCATTAAGGACTCATAACTCCTCAAAGATCTTCATCGTTAGGCCTTTGCCACTCAGAAAGCACTTGGCCATGCAACTCTAATGTGCATCTTGGCCTGCAGAGCCACAAAATCTGCAGGATCTCCATAGTAATAAAATACAGAAACGTAAGCACATGTTCATTTGATGATTTAATTTGAATTTAAACACCAAAGAAGGTTAGGAATGCATACTGACTTAACAGGTGGAGGTTTGGGTTGTCTTTCAAATATTCAAATGTTGTTTGAAATCACCACTCGAAAATTATAATGTAAGGGTTTGTGTAAAAAATTAAACATAAAAGCATGTCTGGAAATTAAATTCCCTTACCATCCCAAACTCTGAGTGTTAAGAACACTTAATTTATACACAGTTCCATTATAGAGTTATTTGCTACAGATATTGTAAACCTAAACAGTAGGAAATGTACGAAATCTGCTAGCAAACCCCTGAATAACGTTACATATGCGAAGTAGTCTGAAGGTAAACATCTGCGGTTAGAACTGTTTCACCAAAATGATTGAAGCATGTCATGGGGCCTTCACCAGAGTAAGAGAAGAGAAGATCCCAGGACAAAGAAGAATAAAGAGTGAGGAAGAAAGGAATCATGAAAATTTAAATAAACTGTGTGTGGATCTGCTCTGGAAAGAGATTTTTGAGATTGCCCCCCATCCGTTATATTTAAACATTTCAATGAGTGGTACAAAAAAAACTGTTGTTCCAGAGGTCGACCAAACCAGTATCAACAAAAGAAACAGTTGAGCTTTTATCCCTGGTGGTCACATAAACATTGGCTCCAATTAGTTTAAAAAAATAAGTCCATTGGCATAAACAAATACACAATCTCTTATGTAACACATATAACATGCATTTTTAACAAAAACCCGGAATGATTGTAAAAGTTTAACAAAAGTTTTTTGAAAGGCATGCTAAACTCTTAATGTCATATGTGCTGAATATCTCATAGCTTCTGCATCAGAATGAAATCTCTCTCTCTCTATTTCTCTCTCTCTCTCGAGCTGTTATATGCTCCTCAGAAAAGTTGCCTTTGAGTTTTTCAAAGCAAGGGTTGCCATTGAGCTTCAACAAAAGCCAACGATAGCTGCCGATTGGGCGCTGATGAGGTCCACTAGCTCATTACTGACAGCCGAAAACATTTGATGCTTTTTCTCCCTCCTGTTTGGGAGGAAGAGTGGTGGATTGGCAGAGCTTGGCTTAAGGAGCTCGCACTGGGGAAACTGAAAAAGAGAGGTGGCTAAGGGGGACAGAGGGGAAAGGTTGTACTCCATTCATCTTTGTGTGTCTTACAGCCTCTGTGGGATGGAGAAAAGAAAAAATGGGGGTGGTTTAAGGGGAAGGGGGGCAAAAAGAGAATGAGAGACAGCTTAAAACAGTGCCTTTATGCTTTTGAGTCCAGGACGACTCCTCTTACATCAAAGTGTTTTACCAATGCAGTGTGTGATTTCTCCCTCTCTCTGTCTCTGTGTGTGTGTGTGCCTTGAGAGAATGTATTGAGAGATTATGTGACTAGTGAGGGTGAGAGAGAGAGAGGGCTATGGGGTGGTTAACGACGTGAACACACTAATTACTCCTAATTATCTATTCCCTTTACATGTAACCGGCTTTGTTAGTTACTCGGAACGCTCTCAAAACATACTCCAAATGTTCTCACAACCTCTCCTTGCCCTGTCTAGGACCCTTAAAGAAACATCAGCTTCGGAACATCTGTGTCACTTTAAAAGCACAGACCCCCCAGAGCCTCATCTTTGCCATCCCAATAATTCACTCCTGAAGCTTGGGTAATCTATATTGGCTATAAAGCTGAACTGCCAACTTTAGAAGTGACTTTTGTAGTGATGGTTTAAGTAAAGTTGCACCTAGTCAATAGCAGACTATTTTATTTAAGGCAGGGACAAATTAAACACTTTCATTTACATAAAGCTACGAAATGCACCTGGGTTAAAAAACATTAACCTTTAAATAGTTTCAAACTTTTGAATATATCAAATTATTTTGTAATGTGGCTACGTTATTTGCATGTAGTTAGTGAGGAAATTAGAGAGATGAAAAGTTGGTAAAAAAAGAAAATAACGACCTTAAAAATAAATTTGCAACTATGAAATCACAATTCTAAGCTGTATTCATGTTCTCATCCGCCAGGATCTTATTTAAATAAGATTTAACAGCTGTTTTTAGTTTTTTCATTCTTCCAACCCTATGAATCCTAATTAGGGTCATGGGGGAAACCCACCAAATCACAAGGGTGTCCTCAAATAGATCCAAGAATCTTCTGGGAGCTGTAGCTGGTTTTGGTCCTTAAAAATCTGTTTTAAAGTGTGATTCATTGATTAGCTGTACTTTCTCTTTGGTTAATCAAATTCGATAAAAAAGTAGTATTTCAATTTCTGTCAAAACCATTTGTTCCTCTATTAAAAAGCACAGTCAATAATCCAGTTTGTCCAATTTTTTTTCAAACAATTGCATCATGTTAGGAATATTTTCTTATTGCTTGTCATAAAGAATATAATGGTGGGCTTCTCTTCCACTTTCAATGTCTGATCTCTAAGTGTGTTCTTATGGTCATGGCCAGTAGTTCAAAAGCGCACAACCAGCATTGGAGACTGAGGACATCCTTGAAAGGTGGACCGTTGCAGATGAAATGATTTCCCAAACAATTTACCAAATGTCCTGCTTAGTATGAATCTTGGAAGCACATGTTGATGACAGTGCACATTATTTCTCATGCAATATAATCAAGAACCTTCTAATGTCTTTTTTTTTTTTTTTACCCTTGTAGGTCTTTTGAGTACCGAGCCTATTATAGCTGGTCTGGGAGAATTCCTGTGTGGATTGACTCTTCAAACATATTTAGCAACTGTTTTAAAAACAATTTTTAAGAATACTGGATGTTTTAGATGGGGAGGACGGAATGCTTAAAAATACACAAAATGTCCCAGTTTCTTGGATTTTTTTGCCAAATTTGGCAGCTGTAAAATTTGGGCTAAGCATCTTATTAATCTGACGATGAGGTCAGTTTTTAACTATTCTACAAATCTTCTCTACTGCTTATGGTTAAGGTATTTTTATTTGAAAAGTAAAAGAAGATAGAGAATGCGAAGAATTATTAGATATGTGAGGTTGACAAAAGGTCAAAGGATTGACAGCATTCATCCAACATAAATTGTATCTTTTCAGTTTTTCTGCCATCATCATGTCATACAATCAACATGCACTCCTCCTTACTCATCAGACCTTCACCATCGAGATCAAAACTCTACCCCACACACATACTGAATCCTATTTAACTCAACCAATTCAGAAGAGCATTTGTCAAATAATTTTTTCCTCCATTCTGCTGTTTTCTTTGTCAGTGGAATCCTGCACCTACAGCCACTTTTTCAAAATGCAATATGCTCAGTTCAGTAAACAGATAATGTGAAAGAAAAAAAAATCATGATAAAGTTAAGATCTTTGCTCTTCTTTGAAATGTGTTTAGAAGACACTGGTAAAACCTCTTCCCCATTGGTAAAGCTAGGAACGTGAACTTCTTGACAAGTCATCGAGCGCAAGTCAATGAATCTGTCACACATTATTAGGCTCGACTAGACATGAGAGGAGCTGCTTTGGCCACCCTGATTCCCTAAACTAGGATCCTGGGTTGCTCCAAAACCAGATGGCTCAACAAAGAACCCGAAGCATTAGAGGTGCGAGGCAGTGAGAAAAGTATTCAAAAGTCTTACAAGGCAAGATTAACACAGGACAGAATAGAGGGTGACTTTAAGGACCCCATGGATTTGGTAGAGACTGGCTAAACTGGAGTGACTCTGCTGGGCCACTGACCATAAAAGAAACGGGGGTCGAACCAGAAAAAATCCCAAAGTGAATAAAGCACCAAGCAGCTTTATTTCTCACACATTCTGTGGAAAGAGGAGGGCGATATGTGGATTAGGAAGACATTGAATTGCCAATCTTCAAAGCATCCATGTATTCGGTCTCCTTTACGCAGAGAATAAAAAATAAAGATTTTAAAATATATTACATTTTCCATCAGTAACAAGAAAACTCTACAAAGATTTATTGGTAGTTTATAAATGTATCTGTAAAAGAAATGTATATAAAGATCATTGCAGTCATGCTATTACAGTAAACAGTAAAACAGAGTTTAAAATGACGTAGCTTTTAAAAACAATTCTGTTGCGTCCAAAATTGGTGCTGATTTTGTTCTCCCCATAAAATTATTCAATAGGAATTCTTAGGAATTCGGTTTAAAGCAACTTTAAAAAGCGTTAAAACATTTTGATTGATTAACTTTCTATTAAACTGTATTAATTCTATTGAACGGTATTAATAGATTTTGGCTCAGTGAAACTCTATTGCAATCACTATTGACCAAAAGCAGAAGCATGTTCTACCAAGGTCAAAAATCTGGGGGTCATCACAGATGTCTCATATGTCTTTGACAAAACAAGTTAACTCTGTTTTCAGAAGCAGTTTATTCCAGCTTTGAGTGATCTCCAGATTAAAATCACATTTTTGGATTCAAGCCTGGACTGTTGTGATGCTCTATACTGTGGTCTTGCTAGTTCAGCTTTATCACACTTGCAAGCTGTTCAAAATGCTGCACCAAGGATGTTGATCCAGTCAAAAAATATCTGCGCATAACTTCAAAACTCATCTTCTCATTGACTATCTGTGGATCTTATTTTAAAATTATTATTAAGGCCCTACATGCCCAGGCACTTTCATATATCAGCTACTCACCCTTTTTATTCTCTTGAGAGCACTTCGCTCAGTGGATTCTGAGCTTTTTGTAGTCCCACATATCAGGTTAAAAACTAAGGGGTGCATGTTATTCGCAGTAGTTTTTCCTAAACTCTCGAGTTACGGTGCACTTTCAGCATCGAGGTTTTTAAATCTAGATTGAAGACTTTTGCATTCATAAGAATTTTAATGTGTGTTGTGGTTTTAATAGGAATTTCCACTTTTATGCTTTTTAACTCTGCTATTATTATTTGTGTGCTTATTATTTGTTGTGTACTGTGCTCTATAATAAAATATGCTTGCTTTCTTGTTGGTTTGATTGATTAATTGGAATACATTTACTAGAAGTGAATTAATTAAAGCTAAGGGATTTTGATGGTAACAAATGAATTGATCTTGTATAGAAACTTCCCTCTACCAGAGGGAGCCATAACTGCATGAAAAAGAGCATTTAGTCCCACCTACTTTCCAGAAGTACCAAAAATTTAATTGGAGTTTAACTTCTATGTCCTCAAAAACCAGTGTACAAGATGTTTATAACGTTTACAAAATACAACATATAAAATTGATATGTCATGACTATCTAGCTATGCTCAAAACTAATACCACTTCAACCCTACTAATGGTCAAATACCTCTCCGGAACATACAGAGATGAACATTTAAAAGGCAATAATGTTGTGAAATAGTATTAAGAAGGATGCTGGTTCAAGATTTCTTTGGATCTTTGTTCGTTCCTGCATTTCACTCAGACAGAAAGTTGCATTGAGCTTCAAGTAATATATATATATATATATACATTTTTTTTTTTAAATTGCACTCCTAGAACAGTTACACCCAACAAAATTAGCTGGATCAAACTAGAATAGTTAAATATGTAAAATAAAGCTTATAAAACAACAAAAAAAGTTTATAACCATAGATAGATAGATAACCAAGAGTCCGTGTTTTTGTAAGATACAATCACCAAACAATACCAGGAACTACTGAATGTGTGAGTGCTGTACATCTTTCTTAAAGTAGTTTTCAGCTATACAAATCAAGAAAGAACTATTGAGTGCACTGACAATATATTGTAAAAGCAACTGTATTGGGGCAACTTCTCCATCTGTAGTTTCCCTGTTATAAAGATGGCCGTGATAAATGTGCAAGAATGCGCCCAGGTGTAAAATGCCTGAATATGATCATCTGATTATTTATGAAAGCTGTCAGGATGCTGTTAATTAGCCAGATAGCACACAGATAATGTTGATACCTGCTTAAAATAATGCAATTAACTTGTAAAGCAGACCGAACCATCGCTGGTGTCTAAGCTTAAGTACACTTTGAAATGCAAGCAGCTTCATACACTGCTGTCTCATTCCAGCCAACCCACGCCAGTCATTAAACGACACCCATCACTAATCCATCAGTCTCAGTTTCTCGCAGTCTCTCTTTCCTCCAGGTATGACAAAAGTTCTCTTTTTTCCTTTTTTGTAAACATATATGGGGTTGTTCATTTTCTACCCCAAATAAATTACATAAGAGAGAGAGAAAGAGAGAAGGAATAAATAAATTAACTGAAAGAATGACTTTGTCTTTACCTTGAGTACGTCAATGAAAGGCACAAAAGCAGCTCTCCGAAGCCCATTTTTGTACAGTTCTGAGACAGAGAGAAAAAAAGATGCTGGTTAGTTCACTCTTTAGCCTCCTTATAATGTCATTTTCCGTATATGATTGGCAAATAAAGTGTCTATTGATGAAGTGAGGGACGGAAAGGGACAAGGTACAAAAGGGACGAGGAGAAGCAGAAATTGATTTCTGTGGGCAGCGCTGGAGAAAGGCAGTACATGAAATTCATTACATTCCCAAACAATGAGCTGAAGAGAAGAAGTCTCTCTCTTTTGGGACAGACAATACACCTGCATCACCATGAATAGAGACTTCAATTAGCCACACAGGGACACACACAGATGCACAAGAGAGCATCGTGGGTATACGCTTCTGTCTGCACTGTAAAAGCTTGTTTAAAGCTGCCTTGGACAAGGATGTATAAAGGAAACCGTGCTGTCATAACAGAGGCTTGTTGAGTTGTAAACAGTCCAGTGATGGATGTACGGCAAGTTCTCACTTCATGTAACGAAAGCTTATGGTGAGGATCTGAGGGTGAAAGAGCTGATGAAAGCTCATTCCGATTGAGGTTCAGATGACATTCACTTTACTTTCCAACAGTGGAGAAACTGAAATGTTTCATCAAATATGTATACAGCCTAAACTTCCAGTTCAAGTTTGAAATCTCTTTCACATTTTTGGAAAGTTCACCCAGAAGGATGGTTCAATACCTCCAAAATGTTTGAACTAGGGGATTCGCAGGGGATCTGCTTGAAATAGTGATTTTGGATGAAGAGCTGTCCTTCAAAGACCACATCACCAAGACAACTCGAGCGTGTAGTTTGCGCTGCACAACATTCGAAAGATCAGAACTTAGCACACAATGCAACTCCTGGTTCAGACCCTGGTCCTCTTAAGTCTGAACTACTGCAACACTCCAAGCAAACGCGCTCAAACCTCTGCAGCTTGTCTTATCTTCAAGGAACCGAAGCGAGCTCATGTTACTCCACTCTTCACAAAACTATCTCCAAATCATCCCTTATTTACCTCCAGAAGCTCTTACACTCCAACATGCCCTCCAGAAGGCTGCGCTCAGAAAAGGAACAGCGACTCAAGGTTCAGTCCCAAAAAGTCCCATAAATTCTCTTAACAGTACCTTCTCTCTCACTGTCCCTGGCTGATGGAATAAACTCCCTGATCCAGTCCAGAAAGCAGCAACACTAACAGCTGAATAAAGAAACTGAAAACTCTTCTCTTCAGGGAACACTTGCTATAAAAAAAACATTTTTCTATTCTTCTCTTTCTGCTATGGTTGATTGATCAGCTGATACAACTTCTATGAGCGAACTGAGATAGACTTCGACTGTGTAACAAACTGCATATTGTCTCTCCACTATCATAAGTTGTTTTAGACAAAAGCTCCTGTTAAATGCATACATGTAAATGTAAATAGAGTGGCCAGTATCACAATTTTGTGGCCAGTTTTTTTACTCTAGTATACAAACTATTTACTATTTAGATGATTAAAAATCAACATTTGAAATGGTATGTAATTTTTAAAAATCAGACAGTTAAATCAGTGCATTAAATCTAGCATTATTCTGGTTGCAGAGGTTTGTTAACTCACACTGTCCTTGTGCATAATCGCTAAAATAAAAAAATTAAGAAGTGAAGTGTTATCTTTTTAAGAAATCCATCAATGTTCCTACTTCCCCAAAAGAAACAGCTCTAAGCTAGTATGAACATCCAAGTTCAAATGCGCTCCTCTTTAGCACCTCTTCATCTTTATATCAATAAACGAGCAATCTCCCAGTGCCATCTCTCTCCCTCCCATCTTTCATGTGCACCCGTCCATCCATTAGTCACCTAATTAAAACAGAATAAGATGGCTATTAAGTTTTAGCGTGTGCTTTGTTCTCAGTGGCTGGTTAATGTTAGGAGTGGATCTCTTTATGTAACTGCCGCTCGCGGTTTTGTTCTCAGCACCCAAGGCCACTTTATAAAACGAGACATTAACAGGCTCTAAGATAGAGATGGCAGAGAATAGCGCGAGTAGTGTCTTATCTCTAGCCTTATCACGCGCCCTCTCCAGTTTAATGTAACATCACAGCAATTGCACAAAAACGATGTCTGTTGAATCAACAATGAGCCAGGGGAAGAAAAGAGCGGGAACGATGGACAGAGATAAAAGACTAACTGCTCACGTTCAAGCGGGTATCAAATAAAAAGTTGTTTCTTTTTATGATGAATGGCGCAGAGGCGAGAAACCTTTGATGCCAACAAGGTTGAGGTTCTATGGTTTAAAAAGATAGTTCACACAAACCATTCATTCATTCTCTGTTTGCTCTAATTCCTAATTAAGGAACGAGGGAGCCTATCTGATGCAGCGGTACACCTTGGAACGATTGCTACTCACACACTACACACAGTCAGATTGAGATTATGTGGATTTTAGGGGGAATAAACAAGAAAACAGCAAAACAATTTTAAATGGACATTTCCTCTTCCACAAAAAGCACTTTACAAGCATTGCGCAGTTTATTATTGATCTAAGAGTCTAAAGATCAGATGGAAGCAGTAGTCATTGTATTTTAAATAGTCTCAGATAAGTTTCAACTAATCCACCTCGGAGAAGTTCTCAACGGCAGGTGTTTGAAAGAGGAAGACAGCAATAAAGCTGCATAGGAGTGAAAGACTTTAGGGGGATTATCATCGGAGCTCAAACGTCATGGCATCAAAATACACAGATTAACCTAGGACTGACTGTACGGGGAGGTGAACGTTAAAGAGGTATAAGAAAAGGTGAAATATGATGCTGACACCAGAGAACTGGATTAGAATACGAGATGGTCGTGGAGTTTAGGAACATGTTTTTCTTTCGAGCCACACAAAAGACTGAGAGTGAGAAAGGTACGGGTGTCTATTGTTATGAAACTGGTAGGGAACAATGCAAGGTGAAAAAGTTCTAGAGTCATGTGTGATTAGAAGGTGACAGGTCAATATTCTTATCCTTGTGGACAGCTAAAGGTAAAGGAATAAACAGATTTTAATTGAATTAATTTATTTAAGATTGTCAAAACTCTGAAAGAAATACAATAAGCTGTCAACCATAGAGTTCCTTTTGACTATTAAGAGGTGAAAAACCCACTTAACATGTTCTCTAAGCCTAATTCAACCAAATGTGCCTTACATTGTGAAAAAAAAGAGTAATCAATTCGCTTATTTTCATGTTTTTATGTTGTGGAAACAAAACAACAGAGCATCCGGAGGGGAAAAAATCCATGCACACATGAGAAGAACCTCAGTGAGATGTAGGGGGCCTTTAACCACACACAAAAGTCAGGCTGAGCTGCTCCAGTGCTAATAACATCACCAGTGTGTGGCACATTAATACAGCACAATGTCAAAAATAGTCAAAGTTACATTACAATTTAATATACTTTGATATTCTAATTTAGTTTCCTAAAAAATATATTATTTTTTACACCTTTAAGAAGAACCATAACTAAAACTTTACTTTTAATTACATATTGGCAAAATAAGTGTCTGGTTTTGTTCATTTCATACCCTAGTATAGCTATCACATACTTATGGTTTTTCTCCTGTGTTAATTTACCTTGTTTAGTCTGGTGTATTTTATTTAGTCATTCTGATTCAGGTTTCTGGTGAGCCTGGATAACTGACTAACAGACACTACTTGTCTGTTCACCTCGTAACTAGTTTCTACTTGGCCAGTTGTCTGGTAATGGTTCTGTACAAAGTTTCAAGTTCTCTTTCGATCTCCATATTCTCCATCACATCCTAGTGTATTTTTGGAGTAAATTCATAAAAGAGTTTTATTAATTGAATCTTCCATTTTGGATTAAAAAATAAATAAATAAATAAATCCTTTTTTGTTGTACATCTTATCTCTATGCTCTCCTGCCAAGCTGTGACAATATGTTTATTTAATACAGGGTTACTTAAAAAGCAGGTGCAAACAGTTCAAGCAGTTATAATTAAAACAGTAGTTGATCAAAAGGCTTTACAGTTAACCTAAATCAGGATTCACATTTAAGTGTTCTTGTGAAATGCATCACATGTTAAGCATAAAAGAAGATGCTAAAATACTTTTGAGAATGACAAAGTATTGAAAACATCTAAGGAAAAAAAATTGTTCTAAAAGCAGATTTAAAAATCGGAAGCTTTTGGATGAATCTGAAATGGATTAATCCATAACTTTAGACCACATATGGACATCCATATTTTTGAGTGTGATGGTCTTGAACAGGGGTCTCCAAATCCTACACATTTTTGGTTGAACCATTTTAAAACACACCTGCTAAACTAATTCAGCTAGAGTAGTATGCATACTAAATCAGGTTTGCAACACTACAGGACCGGTTTTGGGGAACTCTGTTCTAGTTACTTTTAAATTTGGTTCTGCAAAGATTTTACATTGATCAAAAAAGAAACCCTAAATTTAATATATTGATTAGTTATATTCATTTTAATTATTTATATTCTAAATTATGAGTTTTGACAGCTCTGCAGCTGAAGACATGATATGATAAACCTGCATGCTCATTAACAAAAAAGACCAAGATGATCAGATTTGAGTCGATCTTGAATTGAGCCAAAATCAAATTGCTGTCTTCTGAACAAAATATCCTTTATGCTTCTCTTGGACACTCATCCTTGCACATAAACAGTCATGAATGATTAAGTTACATCCTTCTCAATTTTCTTGCAGAGAAAACATCTATAAAACAAATATAAAAACAATCAACTATAATAATGAATAAATAAATTAAGACTGGAATAGTTTAGTAAAAGTGAAGTGAAAGTGATCAGTTGACCAGATATGGAGAGCCCCATATCTGGAATTTGTGCTCTGCATTTAACCCATCCCAGTGTACACACACAGCAGTGAAGAAACACCCTGTGAACACACACCCGGAGCAGTGGGCAGCCATGGCTGCGGCACCCGGGGAGTAGTCGGGAAACTGGTGCCTTACTGAAGGGCAACACAGCTGTGGTTGTTGAAGATGAGACAGGAAGTGTCTCATCACTCTGGGGATCTGAGGTTCGAACCTGCGACCTTCCAATCACAAGTCAATCTCCTTATCCACTCGACCACAACTGCCCAGACATGGTACTGGTACTGTTACTGTTTAAGAGTCAGTAACAGGTTAAAGGAAGATATTTGCAAATATTAATGCAATAATGAAGTATATAATGAATAACATATTTGGGCAAGTTTGAGTATGTTACATAAATTTGTTGCAGACACATCCTCACCTTCAGGGGGTCTGTTTGAGGTTGCCACCACCACTACCCCACACTTAAACAAGCCCTCAAACAGCTGTTTCAGAATCATGGCATCCGCTATATCCACCACCTGCAAAACAATAAAATTTTAAAACTAAGCATTTTTAATAGAACATTTAAATCAAATGTATTTACATTTACAATACAGAAGATTTGCAGCTGCAAAGGCAAATAATGAGTAAAAATGAGATAATACACATATAAGGAGAATGGTTTTAATTTCACTCTGACTTGAAATGAAATAATTGTTGAACTACTGCATTTGTTTAGGTCAACCAACAAATGCAGTAGATACATTCTGTCCTACGGGAGCCAACACAGGTGGATCAACTACAGATGAGCAAGGTGCTATTTTCTCCTTTTTGCCCTTCTCTGCCTTGAGCTAATTACCACGATTGTGCACATGCATGTGTACTTGTACATGTGTGTGGATTAGAATGAATGAGCAAAACCAGGTGTTGTTACATTTTAAAAACCGAAGACTCGGCCAAGGTCCTTTGACATCACCCTCCCCTACGCGCTCACACACAAACACACAACAGACACAAAGCCACTCCACCTGACTGTAAAATGGCCAAACAGATCCAGCTTTCTGCTGGAGACAAGGACAAGTGGTCAAAGCGCTGAAAAAGGTAAATAATTGAATACATAAATAAATACATAAACAGCGCTTCCAGGTAAAATCAGTGGCACAATGACAGCCAGATGGCCGCCCAGAGACCAATGCATCCACACATATACACACACACCCACATGCAACTGCTCTCTCATTGTGCTCTTGAGGGCCTGGCATGGCTGTCCCTGAATCTCAGAAGCGAGAGGATGAGTGGTTCTTTCATTATTATCAATTTCATCATCAACATTCATTATTATCCTTTAAACGTTGCCTTTTTCACAGCATCGAGCTGTTGCCTCGCACACATCTGGGGCTGCTGACCCTCTAGCAACAAAAACAGCCCTTTAGTCGATACCTAACAATGAGACCGACCATGGTCCAGTCTCCAATCTTTCTGCTGATTTTGCAGGGTTTAAATGCATTCAGTCAAAAGCTGAGTTTTAGTAGCGCTTTGCATATCAGGAAACTAGCAGCCAAATTTGGGGCCCAGGATGTTTTTGTCATGTAGAAGACCTCCTCTTTCACAGAGCCCCGCTTTTCTTAGAGGACACACTTATGAGTGCCGTTCCCTCAGCATATGTTGTTTTTCTTATATTGAAGTGTTTCCTTTTTTGCATATTAAACCGTCAGCCCGATCAAACCCAATTAGCATCCTCTATAGTGGTCTAGCGCGCGGCAAGGTGGAGGCCGAGCGCGTGTTAGAGGGGTCGTTGGCTATAAAGATGAGGTGCTACGGTTTAAATTGGATCACATTTCCTTAAAGCACCCTCCTCCATTCTTAGTTTCAAAGGAGTCATTTAATTATGACCTTTTCATCTGTCCTGTATTTGTTTCTCTCGCAGGCACCGTGACACTTGTACACACGTGCGGTAATACGCACACAAACACGTTTAGTCTTAGAGTATTGATTGCCAGGTTGAGTGCAAGAAAGCCTTCTGTGGGGTGTTGTTGTGGATGACAGTGAAAACAACAGTGCGGGTATTCAAATGAGCATCCAATTATGCCAGCAAAGAGTCACTTTTGTGTGGTACACACGGGTGCCAAATTGCACTCTTTTGATCTTAAACCTTTACTTACACAACTCTGTAGATGAGTAATTTCACCCAGCGAATGACGGGCCTGAGACAAAGCCTCAAGCGGTTTTTGCTTGCTCTTCCTTTTTCTATATCTCTCATGGTCCTTCTCTCAATACCTTGCATTCATTAAGGGAATGGAGAGGGACAAAGGGGGAAGGCTACAAATTACTGATAATGATGCCGGACTAATGAAGAGAATGGAGAAATTTCATTAGCATTTAAGAGGCATGGATGGATGCGACCCGCCGTAGTCGCTCTCCATTACCCCTCACTCAAGGAAGCAAAAGGGCCCGACTGAAACTCGATTCCTCATTTGCATGCTTAAGTGCCAGTGGCTCCTGATTGGTAAGGGGCTGTCAGCTCCTCATCTATGCATCATAAACAAAAATGTGTGTGCTTTCCATATCGTTTCAGAGATGGCTGATGAGCACATTGAAAGTGCGCGTCCAGGCAAGAGTGAAACTCTAATGAACATATGAAAGGGAGCTGATATGAGGTGAGCTTTTTTTCTATTTAAAAGCCCCCTGAAAGCACTAAGCGGAGGCTTAGAGGCACTCTTCACGGCTTAAAAAAGTGCACTAATAGAAAGATATTGAAAAATCTTTAAATATATTGATTACACATTCCAAAATTGCCCCATGGGGTTTTCAAATACAGCTAAATAATATTTGATTTGGGTTATGTTTGGTGGCTAAAATGTTGCATTTAATCTGAATCAGGTAAAGACTCGACATGTGTCTTTTAGTTGTGTGCAAAGGTGCCAGATTCCACTAGATGGCTCCAAAATGAAGAAGCCAGGTCATCCTTTTTACTCATCCTGCATTAGCATGTTGATTCTTTCTCAATGTTATAACGGATCCATCACACAAATATTGAGAAATAAAATTAATATTTTGTAGCAGTTTGAAAATTTTCATCTTCCACACTCATGTCCTCACCTGGAACTCATCAAAACAAATGAGACAAGTTTCCTCTGCGATCTGGATAGCAACCGGAAATATAGGGTCATAAATTGACATTTGACCAATCCGTCTCTTTGGCAGGCTCTGTTTCAGTTTGTGGATCCCTGAAAGCAGCACACAAACTGAAATCAATACAGCTGGAAACATTTCCAATGGACTCAGATTTAAGTTGAACAACAGTTTTTAAACAATTACATTGATTACACATTTTTAGTTATGAATCATTTTGGAGCCTGAAAATGTGACCACCAGCTTTTGAAGCATTTAAATAAAACTCAAATAGAGGACTAATGCTTGACATTTCACAATTTTTTCTTTTCTTTTTTTTTTTTTTTTCTTGAAAAAATGCTGAGTATACTATTGAACGATTAGAAAATAGAATAGAAAACAGACAGCTCAGGTAAATAACTTCATTAAATCAAATAATTTAGTAAATCATTTCTATTTAGTACTTACTTCTGTGGATGTCTAACATGAATCCATTGAAATGAACTCTCTTTTTTCTTCTGTTTTCCACAGATGAAAAGAAAAAGTCCATTAGCATAGTTTTTCCACTTCCTGTTGAATGTTCAATGTGTCGTGTGTTAAATTAAACCCAATAATCAATTAAAATTACGATTTTGACAACAAAGTGTTCTTACCAACATTACCATGGATATAGAAGCCACATGGAGGATGAGGCTTTGGTGGCTCCTGTCGAAGAAAATAAGCATGTACTGTACAACAACTTACATGCTGTATTCAAAATAAAGATTGGTTCCCTAGTCCTAAAAAAGTTAAATCGCCCCACCACTAACCAATTATATGAATCGATAATGCCCAACTCAATCCAGTGCTGTCTGACCAGGAAGTGTAAGAGTAGCAGACAACAATGCAGAAAAAAAAAGTATGTTTCTGATTGTCCAAAGTCTAAATGTTTTTGCCTTACTAAACAATTAATCTAAAGATTTTGTGCGTACTCCCAAGCAAAAGTTTGTAAGCAAAGTGGAATTCAATAAAGCACTTATAACATGGCTAACTCTGAAAACTTTTGTGACTGTCAGTGTGTTGAGGAGGAGCCCCAAGTAGTAAATAAATTGGGGTACACAAAAATTCACAACAAAGTTATGTAATATGTGAATATTTTTTTCTGATGTGGCTGTTACATGATGAAAGTATAGGATGTGGCGAAGGCTGGCTGCGGAAGTGGGACTGGGGTAAACAAACCCCAACAATACTATGTGATTCAAAGATATTACTAACAATAAATACTGCGTTCTGAAGCAGTCTAGAGCAGTAAAGTTATTATTCTAAATGCTTTAAAAAGGGCATAATATGAAGATGATTGTTTCAGGAAACACAGGGAGTCATCATTCTCATCCCTGAACTTTTTTATAGGTGCTGAATGCTATTTGAGCAGTGAGGCGCAGCATTCTTGGATGACAGCGTGTGACTTCTCACTGACTTCCAGAACTCTCTGTTGCTCATTATTGTGGCTTGTGGCAGTGGTCCAGTCATGGAAGAGTGGACAAACACAGTGAAAACAGTGAATGAAAGAAGAGGCAGATCCTGTCAGGAACAGGTCCACAAGGTGGAGTAATGCTCTATACATTCAAAGCACCCAACCAAGGGAAAACGTTTGCATGCTAGTACTTCATCAGAAGATATTTAAATTCAAATATTAAGTGGGACAATAAAAAAACTGTAATAGTACATTTGCTTAATGTTATTTAAATTACAGAAACAAGTTGCAACAAGAAGTAAAATCGAAATCCTTTGCACTGTTTAGTTCATGCAACACATGAATAATTTGCCCCTTTAGCCTTTAAAAATCAAGAACAGGGCACATTTCTGTTCATGTTTGTGTTTATGTCCCCATATTAAAATTTGAGCTGGGAACCCATTTTCCAGACAATAGCAAGCCCTCATTACTGGAACAAGGGGTAACTAGGGTGTCCTGTCTCAGTAGGGGGTTCTGCTGAGATCCAGCAAGCACCCGGTCTGGATTTTCCTCCCACTCTTTACCCCCAAAAACACAAACAGGCTGTGTTGACCTACTAATTAGGCAATGGCATGATGCAGTCTTTGGTTTTTGACTAGACGTTTACCAGCTAAAGTTTTTTACACCATACAAATCGTTGGGACACATACTTATGTTGGAAACAAACCACACCTCCAGTGAGTCTTTAGAATTCTTCTCTTGATTTTCATACAGCACATTTTTTTCACCATAATAAAATGTATCTTTTTCCAGGGATTTTACTTTGTTGTGCAGTTCTGAGTTCGGTTCACTCCTCAAATTTTCTTTAGGCTGCAGTAGAGAGATTGGAAGGTTGGTATAGCCTGAAATCACTTGTGTTAAGTGTCCAAGCTGGAGAAGTGTGGCTCTCTGTTGAGCATCCTCCCGCAAAGAACCAGAGTGGACAAGACTCTCATAATGGCTAATTAGTCCATCATGGGAAGGGTTAGCTGCGGGTCTCTTTGATACTGTTGAGCACTCTAAAATAGAAAATATACATAAAATAGAATATGTCACCATTTAACCAGTTGTTAATCAAAGCAGAGCATATCTTCATATACAGTTTTTGTGGTTGTCAATTTCATTGCTGAATTCATTCAAGTATAGATTACCAATAGAAGTGGTTGGAGAAAGAAGAGCATTATTGCTGTCCAACAACAACAAAAAATATTACTTTTGGAAAATAAAAATTCCAATATTACATCCAATATATTTTTTTTAATATTAGTAGTAATTTAAAACCAATTTCACCAGCATGATAGCTCTATAATTATATTTCATGATATTATTTCATGATTTCATTAACATTACAAATTTTAAAGCGAGTTTCTCGTAATTCTTACTCACCTCTTCCCGAGTTAAGTGATTCACACTTTATTATTTTTGACAGTGATATTTTTTTAAACAAAACGTTACTTCTTAAAAGAAACCCTGTTGACCACCGGGTTGTGTATGCCGCCATATTGTTGATTCAAAATATGATAACTTTATTTGAACAGAAATTGATGAATAATACGTGTAAACCGCTATTACTACCGTGACGTGGACCATATAGCTTTTATAACACTATTGTAACAAATTATAACGTATAATGTCGTTAACTAAACGTAATTTTGACGTTAAATTAAACCTGTTTTAATTCGTTAAAACATTATTCTAAATCTACATTTGTTTCACATTAAGGAATTATCTCTTCTCACGTTAATTGCCATAATATTGAATAAAACCTTTCAATATATACATCCAAAGGTTTAAACGTTTTCATTTTTAAAACTTAACGTGTGTTTTCTTTTACCCAATCAACGGTCCAAAATTTTGTCATGTGACCACGTTGGTATGTCACATGTCAGATGTTCCTCAGCTGATCGGAAGTGAGAACGATAGCTGCTTGTTTGCTCGCAACGAAAAGGTAATGGCCGAGGCCATAGCAGACACGAGAAGGCTATTCTCGAAACCACAGACCTTGAATGATGCTTATGGGCCACCGAGTAACTTTCTAGAGATCGATGTCTCCAACCCCGAGACAATTGGCGTCGGTCGAAACAGGTTCACGACGTACGAGATCAGACTGAAGGTGAGCAGCTAATGCTGGCCTGATCAGACTATCACACCCTCGAGCTTTCCGATCTTTCGTTAAGTTGAAATAAATAGTTTTGTTATTTTAAAACATGATTATAGATATTTGTTTATTTAGGTGATGTCAAATAGTTAAACCCGTCAGCTCACTCTGAATGTTTAGGAGAACCTATTATGTAATAATCTTGTAAGCTATTTCACTTTTTGCTATTTACTCAGCTCATTGGTGTGGTGATCAAAGTAATAGTAATCTATTTAACTTCTCCTGTAAAACAGAAAAATATTCCCCCTAATTAATTAAGTGTAAGTAAGTATCCTAACATTACTACTTACACTTCATATTTTTGTTAGCAGTATTTACTGCAAAGATTGCAAAAGCTGGTAGTCCCTAAAAAAACACAGAACAATAAATTAAAATGTACATAGGCAGGTTAGATCATTATAGTCTGTTCTGTGTAAGGAACATTTTAATTGAATCTTTTGAGATAAACTTCCAGCAAGGAACACGATGAAGCAGAACAAAATAGATTTTCGTGCTTTGTCATGTGATGAACTGAAGCAAAACTGATTCATAATTTTGCAAGCAACTTATTTATTACTTTCAGCTTTAATTCGGTTCTCTGGATAAGCTGGTGGAAGGATGTTCATACAGTAGCTCATCCTGTAATATTCTGTCATTTCTTTTTAGCAGCGTTTAAAAAGGGGGAAGCAGAAAAGTGTTTAAAAATTGTACATCAAATAACTTTTGGTTCTTCTATCATATAAGATTGCTTATAAAAACTGTAACAAAAGTGACAAATCGAATTTTTTGATAATGTCCACATTTACTTTCTGTCAATGCAACAGATCTTAATTTTTTTTCTTGTCTGTAACTTTTGGGATTCAGTAAAAATGAAGTAAAATTAACACAACAAACTTGAATATCAATCGTCTCTTAGGGCAGCACACCTCTTTGTACGAAGCAAAGATAATAGTGTTTGTACTGAGGGCTTTAATAACTGTGCATCGAGTTGGTCAAGTGACACCATTAAAAGTGAATTTTGTTTAATTGTTATTTTCCAGGTGAGTTATATTAAGTGTTTGTCTTATTTTAGACTTTATTTTTATGTATTTTTAAACACGTCGTTACATCAGTCAGCAGGCAAGACTCAGCTTGCCAGCGATTGGCCTCATTTTTTTAGAATGTTGTTTTACTAGAAAAAAAAAACACGTGCTTTTGTGTGAAAACAAGTATGAAACAAACTTTGTTCTTTCAAATTAGTAAGTAGTTTTATTTTTTTTTTAATATTGTTCCCGAAAATTTAGCTCTCCAAAGAAAATGCCATTAAAGGGATACACTACCCCATTAATTAAACCGAAGTGGTTAATCACTAGCCCACATCACACGTCAAATCTGTAAAAGCCATCTCAGGACAGAATTTGAGATATTTGGGTATAAACCAGGAGGCCAGAGACTGCCTTACAACTTGCGTTGTCAAGCTTAAAAAAAAAAAAAAAACACTAAAAATGTTGTCAAATGCATCCATCTGCCAACAGGGGAGTAGATGTACATTTAATGCTGTAAGAGTCCATATTATCCTCATCTAAACAGTCACTGTGCTCATTCTCAAAGCAAAACATCATAAAGTCTGTTCATGTCTTCAGTTTATGCATGCACATCAGACAAAAAAGGATTGCTTTGAACATGTTTACACAAAACACTATGAATTCCCAGAGCTTAAACGCAAACAGATAAAGATGCTGATATCTATCTTTTTTTTATATTTACCATAAACTCTTCTCTTCCTCTGTATTAAGAGCAAGCAGCAACAGTGAGCAGTGGTTGATTGAGTGAATATCAGATGCACAGCTTTTTGCGGCTTTGAGTAAATATGTTGTGTCCTTAGCCCCATCGAAAGGCAGGGAGTTTATCTGCATTAAGAGAACTGTGAAGAAGGTACACAAATGACATTAAAATACAAATATCTTAACATTTTAAATAAGAGTATTTGAATTCTATCTTATTTTTAGTTCTCGCTTTATGCTTTGTTCCAGCTACATCATGCTACGTAACTCCCAAAATGCTTATTTATGTAAGGTTGAGTTCAAGTTTAAACATTGTTTCTGTCAGATTTGCTCTGATTGCTATAAAATAAGCGGCTTCAACACTTCAAATCTTTGAATGCTACCAGTTTGAATGCTAGTCATTTCTCTTTAATTACTTTTGGTTTTGATGAATAGCCTATTGAAGACTGGTTCTGCCGGAGTCATCCAGAGGTAAGAATGTTGGTTATGTAAACAAAGTTCCCTGAGCAGTCTGAGTATGAGAGCAGAGATAGTAAGCCGTGAAAAATAAAACCCTGTTGTTTTTAACATTAACATATTTATCAGATTCAAGCTTTGTAGATGAAATTCAAAGCCTCAAAACATCTTTTTCTTAACTTTTCTTTGAAATTTCTTTGACATGCTCATTTAAGGAGGCGTAGATGAGAATACGAGAATGTTACTCCTTTCCTGTCCTAAGCAGTCATTTTCCACAGCTGATGAGTAGCGACAGCTCCTGTTGTGTCTGCTGATAGGCCATAGTCTTCCACAGCTTCCCTATTGTATTTTTAGCTCTGCTATACCTACTGAGAGAGCACCGCCTGCCATTAGCACAACTCTAAAGCTACTGTACTTGATTAGCGTATAATAATTAGCATATGCGTGTAATCAGTATTATTGTGTGTCTGAGTCGAAGCTGACCCTGCTTTGCATAAGGGAACACCCCACACATCCCTCTCACGCTATCGCTCTCTCTCTCTCTCCAGCCTTCAAGAAGAGGGAAAGAGTGGAGCTGTCAACTTTTGATTTACTTCAGAAGTTGCCCAATTGCAACAATGACAAGCGATAATAAGATTCTGTTTGTGTTTTGTCATAGTAACACTGTCTGTGTTGATTACATGCTTTTGAATGCCAAGGGCACCATCTTTCTTTTATGTTCTTCCACACTCTTTCTCTTCAGTTCCCTGGCCCACCATTATCCTTTCCATCGTCATATCACACATCCCATAGATCATCCTGGCATGGGAAGTGAAAGAGAGAAGCCAAGCCATATTTGTGTGTGTCTTGGAGAGGGAGGCGAGAAGTTTCTTAATCCCTTTTTCAGAGTGGAACGTGTGAATGACTGGGAGTGCAGACCTCATCTTAACCCCCTGCCAGAGCCACCCCCCACTGGATGGCATAAAACACGGCCACCCCCCTTTCCCCCTTTCCCCCAATATCATCTCAGAATGGGGTGCATCAAAACTTTGATTTGGATGATGTTGACGTATGGTTGTCTGTTATTCTGAAGCTTAAAGTTAAATTGATTTGCCCACATGCCAGTCTAAACTTGTTTGGTTCTCATTCGTTTTTTTAAAATGAATAATTATATTTGAGGGTTAAGTTCTTCTGATGATAAAAAGTTACTGTTATTGATTGGACATCAGCAAATCCCAGTTAGATTGCAGTTAAACCCCAGTTAGCTTTGCATGTTTGATTTTCTTTTGATTGTGGAAGTGTTCTTTTTTTAACATATGTTTTTTTTGTTTTTGTTTTTTTAGAAAAACATATAGCATAAATCAGGGTTTCGGTGGGGTCTTAGGTTTTTCAAATCAAAATTTTTAAAAACTTTTAGGCCTTGAAAGTCTTAAGTTTGCTGTTTTAGGTCTTGAATTTTCTCTAACCTTCTACCTTGAATGGTCTCTAGCAAAAGACAACCATTAGACAATTTTGCCACATATTTAGGTCTTAACAAGTCTGAAATTTGACATTATGAAACGTGCAGAAACCCTGACAAATGAGTTTGAAAGTTTGAGGGGGGATTTCATGATGTTAATATAATATTTATTAGCTCTAAAGATTTTAAAACAATTGTCTGAATGGATTGGGTCAATATCTGTAACTTATCCTAGGCTGCCCCCCTGCTAATGTTAGACTCATCTGGCAGCTAAGGTCATGTCAATGTCTTTTCCCTCCTAATATTAACCCTTACACACAAGTATGGTTTTCCTCTATTAAAAATGCTCTTTATATCGCCTGTCAGCTCTTAAAGCGGGAGATAATACTAGATCTGAAATTATGTTGGCTAATCAGATGTCCTAAAAGGGGGCTGACATGCTCTGGATGAGCCAAAAATTCCAGCTCAGCTTTTAACACAACACAATATTTTGCTTTTAACTCTACTTTTGGTAGAGTTTTCAGAAATTCTCAATCACTGAGCTGCTAGTCTCACCTTTCTGATGTTCCAACATCAGAACGCCAGCTTAACGTCTGAATTTGGTACAGAAACTTGGAAACACTTCAAGAATCCAGAAGTCGTGGTTTCATTGGTTGAACTTATCTGGGTTTTGTCGTTTGCCTGGAAACAACGTGGAGGCATATATGAAGAACATCGAATATCTAGTCTCAGCCTCAGAATTCACATCTGCATACATTCACCATTCCCATTGATTTACTCAGTGTTGTACATACAATTGGGGACGGGGACTCATAAGATGTTGTATAGGTCTAGTATCTCATCTTTAGTGACTTAAAAAAAAATATGGCTTACCTTATTGCATGTCAGTCAGTTTTCACACCCCGAAACTTAACGCAATGCAAAAATACATGTGATTGATTGTCTGTCATGCAGTCAGGCCTCATGTGTGGTTCTTGACCAAAAAAAAACCCTGCTACTGCAGCTTAAAATGAAAACTCTTATGTTTGGCTCCTGCATTTCTTGAAGTATTTGTTAAAACAGTTAAAAGTTTCATATTGATTTCTTAGTAACTCGTGTACTCTAGAATATCGTAAATGTCAGTTAACTTTTTTTTTTACAGTGAACTTTGTTTGTCTTCAAAATCTTGCATTTGACACACTTTAAACCTAGATTCACATGACTACAAACCACAAGACTGAAAGCTAATTAATGAAGCATTTGCTTTGGGGTTCCTCTAGATGTGACTATTTCATATCTGATCAGTAATGTGGCAGTTCCCCATGTTGTCGCCTCTGTTTTATTTTTGTTTTCTTGCCAAGTCATTTAACTCCGGCTCTGTAAACAATCATTGTGACTCATTGCTCACAGTCTGGAGGACCCTAAACCTCCCATTCTTCGTTTTTATATGCAACACTCTTTTTTTCCCAACCCATCTTTCTCCCCTCTACACCTCCTCCTTCTCATCCCCCTTTCATTCTCTTTTTCCAATTTCCAAAAAGCCCTCTCTTTTCCTCTCCGCTTCTGCCATTACTAAAAATGGCTTGCTTGCCTGGTTGTCAGTCCCAGTCAAGTGTAATCCAAAGTCTACAGCATCCTCCCCGACAACTATTTTAATGGTAATGGGAAGCATATTGTATCAAGGCTACCATATCCTACTTGAGATGACAGTATCAAAAGTGGGAGTTGATGCTATGGGAACAAAGACAGGGGGCAGCTTTTTGCCAGAGTAAGGGTGTTGGGCGGGTGTGTTTTGCGTCTGTGTGCGAGTAAAAGCGACTTGTGTGTAGAACACGGAGGGGGGATGATGGCAGTGGGGTGCGAGTGCTCTCATTGTCCCTCTGTTCTCTTCCCTTTGGAGCTATGATGCGATGAGATGGCATTGTGCTTCCATTTTTGCTACTTTTATTTTGAAAACGAGAGAGCAAGGCGGAGAGATGAAATGCTCGCTCTTAAACTTGACTTGATCCGACTCGCTAAAAGCTAATGCATAGCTAGCGCAGGGCCCTTACGCTGGGTTAGGTGACCTCTTGGCTGTTTTTTCACTGCCCTCTCTCTCTTCCTAATGAGGATACACCATTGTCCCCAGCACACACACATGCATTTGAGAGGCAGACCGGGATTCTGCCATCTCCTCATATCGACATATAAGCCATGTGGAAGCTTTTAACAGTGCGGAAGAGTGAATAAAAGAAGGAGCGCTTTTAGTGCACCTTTTACACAATTGGCTATTTTTGGGTGTTGTGCATAAAATGGAGCTGGACTGTATTTCTCTCTTTATTCTCCCTCTCACAGACTTCTCAGTCAATTTAACGTGTTCCCTCTGGGTTTTATCATGTGTGATTTTTAACCTCAAGAGATGATGCTTTGTTGGTGACCCTACCTTATCTCTAGGCTTTAAATGAGATTTATGACTCAAGTATGGGGTTCTTTAATTAAATAACATTCAGGTAGTCTGTCTTCGTGTAGTGTAGACACCATAAAAGGAAATTGAAGATGTATTTCCTGTAATACACAGTGGAAATGTAATGGGGCTAGACGATTTTTATTTATTTTTTTTTTTGTGGTTTTTGTAATTTTGTGGTTCATGTGTGTTTAGTGTTGTTCATGTGTGGTTTTTTTGTTCTGTATTTTTTGTAACCATAACATGTAATAAATCTTTTTAGCCTTTGTAGAACCATGTTTAAATTAGCTTAACATAAATAAAAGTAAATCTTGTTATGCAAAGTATATATGATTACAATTAACATTTATCAGCTTTTTCATGAGTGATTTGTTGAGCTTTCAGCCTAGTGCATATATAAAACCAGGGTTTGTAAATAAGACAGTAACAAGTGTAGATTAAAGAAATATTGAAACAAAGGGATTTTAATAATTCAAATTTGTCCAAAAGCTGTGGATGTTGGGTCTGTTGCATTTTTTAATTAACTGATTAATTTTGTCAAAAAGTCCTTAGCTAAATAAAAAGTAAAAATGTTCTACCTGTTACACTCTTACATGGCTGTAGTTGCATTTTCTGTGATTAAAAAATTGTGTTTGCTCATATTGCAATTTAATTGCAAATGAAAGTAATTGTTCATCCCTAAAAGGTAATGTGCTTTACAAACAAAATTACAATAATAACATTAAAATGCAAATCATACATACACGAACATACATTTCAGGATAAAAAAAATATGAATTTTAAACATTAAATGCATATTTTATAAATAAAAGTATCTCCTGTTCTGATACAATTCAGCAATGTCTAACATTTTTAGAGATTGTGGTTAACTGGCACTAAATAAAAAAGAATCATTACATGTTTGCCTTTTTACCATAAACCATCTAAAGCTAACCAGCAGACTCCTCATTACTGGAGGTTTAATCACATTGCAGCATTTCTCCCTCACAGGTATTGATGGAGCTTTTGAAAAGCCCTGTCTTAGCCACTGTGCAAGGCTGCTGTGTTAATGAATTGGGCTGTTTTCATCTGCTCACTGAGTGTTTGATGTGTAGGGGCTTCCGTCTATGTGGTTAACTTTGGTTGCCACAGTAATCAGGCTCTTTGTTGGGCTGTTTTGTTTGCTTGTCTCAGGTTTGATTGAGATCATTAGCAGTGAGGGGAGGACAGTTGTACTCTTTATAGTTTACATCTGCAGCTGTATACAGTGTGACAAACACATGCTGGAATAAGACTTCTCTCGTTGCAACATTTTAATTAAAGTGCTACTGGCGGTGCTTATAAGTTTTGCTGTTACACTGCTGATATTTTAGTAGAGGAATTTAAAATCCACCTTAAAGAGGGAATCTCAGTGTTTTTTTTTTTTTTTTTGTTGCAGGTGGATAGGTCATTTTGCAATTGCAGATAGCAAAGATCTTTTTTTTTTTTTTTTTTTTTTTTTTGCTTTACATAAACTTCAAGTTTGTCAATTGTCACTGATCTATTTCAGAATTGAATGGAATTGCGTTGCTTTGTCACTTTTAAGCCTGGTTAACACCAAAAGAAACTTTCTGTAACTAATCGTTTGTGGTTGGTGGATGGACAGCTAGTGGGCGTTCCCACTCATGTTAAGCAATGACATTTACATGGCTTTCACACTTGCTGAAAGGTGTCCCTCTAATTTTAAAAGAAGCGGGATCACTTATTAGTGTCGCTGTTTGTTGCTTTTGGTGCAAATCTGACTTTACAACATGCTCACATCAAACACGAGCAAAACAAGGGAGTAAAATCCTTTTTTTTTTTTTTTTGGTCTATCACTGATAGTAGCGTTTTGTCTTGTCACCAAATGTTGTTACTCTCATTTAACCATGAAGGTGATTTGGCGCTTTTGTCCCTTTTTTTCATGGAAGCCTTTTTTTCAGGCTTGAGTTTTTAATGGAGGGCAGAAGTTTGCTGTGGATGATGAATCATTACTTCACTATTTTATTACATTTGACTATCGATAGTGACTGATGCCATAAATATTCTGTGTAATTACCTATACTTGAATTTTATACAGAATATTTTGTTACATATGTTTCAAAACAACTTCTCACGTAACCTTAGAAATTAGAGCCATAGCAATTGACAGCATGTACTGCAGCTAAGGTTTCTTAATTAAAAAAAAGGTTTAAGAAATGTGCTTTTAAATTTTAGACCAGAAACTAATCCTGTTCAATTATCAACTCTCCTTTTATGACCGCGACACATAATGGTCCCAAAACTGACATAATTATCATGAGTGTGTGCTTTAAATGACCTGTTTTGGAGAACAATTGACATGGGTATTAACTTCTTTAGACAAAATTCAGCGTTTCACCCATTCAGAGAGTATTAGTGAGTTGAGGTTCAGACCTAATGCTTCTTCAGAATTGAGGTTATGCCCTAAATGTCATCTAGTTATTGCATAAGATTGAGAAAATCGATAGACTTCAAAATCAGATGTTTCACGTTCCTGCATTTTATGCTGACCTTAAAAACTGGCACAAAAGTTTTGAATTTGCCAGAAAGACTAATAATGGAAAATGTTTATTATACACATAGTAGATATTTCACTAAATTATACAAAACTCACCTCTTAAGAAAAATACTGAAAGATTTCAGGAAATCGTTTTTATTTTGTTATTATGACAAAAAATCCTGATTGTAGCATTGAATAAAATGACTTGATTTCTGTTCTGTGTGAATTTTTCTTCAAACAGCCACCATCTCACATATGTCACTAAAAAGCCATATTCAAAATCACATTATTAAGTACGTTAGTTGTGTTTTCAGCGTTATCCTGTACAATCAATGAACTGACATAAAGACAGCTGTTTTTTTTTACTTTACATTTAAAAAAGACTGTAACATTATATAATTATAGCATTTATAATTAACACGCAAACAAATAAAATAAATAAAAATGATGGCTTTCAAGCCTGATTTTTCAGTGCTCGACGCTCACGAGCTCCTCTTTAGGGTATGCAACTAACCATGCTAAAGCTTGAAATGATCTCGCGTCTAAGATAACTTCTGGCTCTTCTGAGAGCCTTTACAGTCTTGCTTTTTTTGTTTCTGCCACATTATAATCACTCACGTGTCTTGTTGCCACTTGTGAACAGTAATTTATACAGACCAGAAGTTAGTATTTTTATTTAAGAAATCTTTGATTCGCAAAAAGTTTTATCAATTATTTTTTTGTAATCAATACATTCTATTAACTGTTTCAGCCCTAATTATTTACAGTATAAATGTAAAAAAGGGCATGAGGTTGACCAGAGAGGATGAGCAGTTAATGCACATATGTTTCCTCCATCAACTTTATTTTAGACTGTCAGATCTAAAGCTGTTTGTGAATGACTGCTGATTCTTTGATGGGAAGAGCGCATTAATTAGCAGACCTTCTTAGTACTGTTAACTTTAATGAGACTGGAATGAAAAGCTTGAGATGGGTCAGATGAATGGATGGAGAATCAAGCAGAGGTGGCTAAAGGCTGAAAGAATAGAGATGGAGGTGGGGGCTGAAGTGGAGTGGTGGGCATTTCATCAATGTTCCTCATTGTAAGAAGAGATCTAGATTTTTCTGAAGGGACCCTCTCAAGGCTAAACACCTGACTCGGAGAAGCTGAAGAGATGACGGAGGAGATTGAAGGCCTGGGGTAACTGAGGATCGATGAACATTTCAACTCTTCCAGTCCAATTAGGACACACGTGAGACTGTGCCTCCAGAGCGCGCGTTCATTTTTTTCGTTTAACTTGTTCAGAGGAAATCAACCAGTGTAGTGGAATCGATCGGTACTTTTATTCCAGAGGCTGTTTGCTGTTTACGCTGCCTTTTGCCTCTTCAGTTTCTCCTTGAATGCCGTCATCAGGCTGTTCTTTTATTTTATAAACATCTGCCTCTCCAGTGACCCTGCTTTTAGTGTTTCTGTGGGCCTTTTTGTGAACCAACTATTTATTTGATGCTTTACTCTAATGCTTGGTTTTAAACTCTAAATCTTGGTTTTATGTTCAGCCAAGCTGTCTCTCATAGCTAGTCTGGTTTGCAAGCTACTTTTATGAAAAACATATTTCAGTATAATTAAGATTTTTGTTCATTCTCCTTCCCTCCAGACAAACCTCCCCATCTTCAAGCTGAAGGAGTCACGTGTCCGGAGGAGATACAGCGACTTTGAGTGGTTGAGAGGAGAGCTGGAGAGGGAAAGCAAGGTGAAGGAAAAAGTGAAATATTGCTGTTGCTTTGGAAGGGATATGTTGGATGAATACTCTGATGCTTTTCATCATTTTTTTTTCCTTCTAATGCACCATGTTGCGTTCTCCAAAGAGGCTGTTTCAACTAGCTCTGTTTTGGTACAGCCTGCATGATCCTCAAAATTCAGACACTTTTCTCTTTCATCGTATTTTAGAGAAGTTTGCCTTTTTTCAGCCTGCATACATATACTGCATTAGTATTACATATAAAGAGATAAGATGATAAACCCAATCCACCAATTTATATATAGAATTTAAGCTCACTTCATAAGCCAGTGTAAGGTTGTACTTATTTTGTTTATAAATGTCTTTGTTGTCATTTGTGTTTTTACCTTTAACCACATCAGACAGAATACTCTCAAAACCAACTACCATTTAAGCTGGAAACATTTCAAATGGTACTAAAAAGCTGAATTCTGCTCATGATCAATGCAAAGTGCTGGAAGATAGGACTGTTTAAAAAAACAATTCAAACTCCCTCATGGCTGCAACTTATAATTATTTCTATAATCACTTAATCAGCAGATATTTTCGATATTTAACCGAATGAATGGCTAACATTTGTGTCTGCAATAAATATTGATAATACAACATTTATCTTATTAGCCCTTATTTTATGCTTACATTAAATATACCTATAAAATTGCAATATTTCCTTTTTTTCCAAAATGTTCTTGTTTTTTCTCTGCTGTATAATGGCCTTGACCCTCATATAATATTTTATTTTAAAAAAAAAGGCAGATTCATGATTAACAACAAGTCCTTTTTTTGGAACCTCCTTGTACATGTCCATTGATAAACAGCACTCATGTAATTGAAGGTGTTAATTTCGATGTTCTTGAAAGATAATAAACTCATAAATTCAAATACTTCTAAGAGCTGCATAATCCCAGATGTCAGGTGTTGCAGACAAATTCTGTTTTCGAGAATATAACCAGTTGGTCGTTTTTAAATGTGTTTTAACAGTAGCTTGTGCGTAATCTCCTCTATCTTCATATAGTTAAATAATGGTTCAATTTTGTAAATGTTAACTTTTCCAGTCAGCACAGCACTACAGTGTTTACAATTGATAGAAGCCACTTGGTGCTACTTTCTGGCTCTTTCAATAATGAGGATGGGGCTGCAAAAAAGTATTTTGATTTTAACAGTCTTCTCATTTTTCGTAATCTTTAGTACCTTTTGCATCTGATCTTATGTACTTTTTTTGAGTAGTTTGGAAATGTGTTACTTGAGTTAACTAATATTGATCAAATAAAAAGCTAAATAATAGGCAACTTAATTGGACAAATCTCCCAAACTGGTTGTACTGTCACTGCTTCAGACACAGCTAAAAGTCAAACAACTTTCAGTGTTTAAGTGACCAGACAAAAAAAGCCTCAACGATACTCTGCAAAAAGCTGTTCACGTAACTCAAGGCTTCGTTTAAAAGATGTCCCCAAAAAGTGACAACCTTCAGGTAGTTATTGAAACATTCTCTTCTGGTTGTTACAACACTGCTGTTGAACGTTCCTGATATGATTTTAGAAAACTTGGTCATATGACGAACAACCCCTTTAAAGAACTCACCATTGGGAGTTTCTGAGAACTTTCTAGAAGATGTTCTGGACACCAATGAGGATGTTTTGGGAATGTACAATGATTTTTTTTTTTTTCATGCGTATGAGCCTATTAGATGTCACTATTATAAAAAATAATGTTGACCAGTGTTATTTTAAGTTTAATAACCATCACAAATAGTTTTGACAGGTAGCAGAAATAGCTTTGAGCTTCTGTAGATATAAACCCGCAATGGTACTGTAAAAAAAAAGTTCTCACTACTAAAGTACTCTGAGTACATTTTTCATAAACTACTTGTTTATTTTAATTTTAAAGGAGTTTAAAAAGGCTCCGAACTTTTAGCAAGCTAACTCTTAGCAAGACTTCTCTATCCCTCTCTCCTAGTGCCATGCTCTTTCTTACACTTTGTATTTGTTCCCAAAGCAGATAAGAAAACATTTGTGTAAGCATTTAGTGCAGAATCATGAGTAAAAAAATGACCAGCCTTTCTAGAAAAGACAATTTGACCTGTTTTCCTTCGGTTGAGAGAAATATGATTACTAACTCTGATATATTCCTCAACTTCACAATGGTCACATTTTGTTTTCAGCGAGCATTAGTATCAGAGAAAACAGAGAAGTCTCCTTAATGCAAATTTCTATTAACTTCATAATATGAGACATGCATGAGAAATTAAATTATAACAGAACAATTATGTTCAGTCATGTTATCATTATAACCGGACATAATCAGTAAAGTAGCAGTACTTTTACTTGAGTGCACATTGATGGTTATATAAACATCCTAAATTATTATCATTTTGTAGTTGCAAGAGTTTAATTTGTAATCAAATTTACCATCTAACTGAAGTTGACCTATTTGTAAAGTTAGTTGTTTCAAATTAAGGACCTTTTTTGTAAGAATTGAACATATTCTGAATTCCAGTGTATGGGGCTATTCGTATCAGACCACCATAATAAGATAAAAGTGCGGAGTGATGCTGTTGTCTCTCTCAAACAGGTGGTTGTTCCTCCTCTTCCTGGAAAGGCTCTCATCAGACAGCTCCCGTTTCGTGGAGATGATGGTATCTTTGATGACTCTTTCATTGAAGAACGCCGACAAGGCTTAGAACAGTTCCTTAACAAGTGAGTTTCCTCATTCTGACACAATGAACACCTTTTCTTGTTATTCATCTTAACTTGTTCACGAACACAAACAATACTTCTCCCTCTTAGTTAATCTGAAGTTTTCAAGTTAAGGTACTCAAGTGAAAGAAAAAAAAACAGATGCATACTTGGCAGCCTTTGTGTCATTCGATGTCTTCCCTCACACTTTTTTCCTCCTCCTCTCGTAATTACCTACAGAATGATCAAAACTGATGAGAGGACCCAAGTGCACCAGCTTTACTTTTACATTTGTTTTATTTTTTGATGTGTAATTTATGATAATTGCACCTGAAATTACAGGCGCGCATACCTTTCCCTGCAAGAAGCTGTGTGTTCTGCTTATTTTTGATCCGAGGTGCCATTCCCCTGCGGTTTGAGACAATAAAAGTTACAGTTCGATTGTAATTATTTGCTGTGATTGCAGACTTTGCCATTATCTTTGTTTCATGTGCAGATGCACCGGCTCTACCTGTTTGAATTTTAATACGAGACAAACAGCTGGAAATTAGGTTTGAAGAAAGAAAAGATATGGATGTAATTAAAAGGATTTTTCCCCGTTTACTAAAAATGGCTTAATTAATGTCATTGTTCTCAACTAATAGCACCTGGGAAGCAATCACGTCTCATATTCTTGATACTTCATACACTTATGGGTTTGTTAAAGATGTATTTGCTTTATGTTGCCTGAAGCTGTAGCATCTTGACTTGTAACATCATAAGCAACATTTCATTTCAGAGGTGCGAAGGTTTTATAGCTTTGGTGAATGCTGAAAATGCAAGTAATAATTAGTTTAATTAGCGTGATAATTCATTCTATTGGTTTTGAAGACATCCATATTTGAATTATAATATAATCACTACGATTTTGAGGCTGGGTAATTTCGGTCTAAAAAAATGTGGTAAAATGTCACAGACTTTTGATAACGATGATATTAGGCTGGCCGTGTAAAAGCAATAAGAAGCAAGAATTGCTTCTTGATTGGGGTCAGAGTTATTGCGCCTCCTCTCTCTTCCTTTCTTTCTCAGTAATTAAAGCATTATTGCCCGCGCTCATGTCTCTGCTCTTATTTTCCAGAGTGGCCGGACATCCATTGGCCCAGAACGAGCGCTGCCTTCACATGTTCCTACAGGATGAGTCCTTGGATAAAAGCTACACCCCTTCCAAAGTTAGACAAGCTTAAACTGGTCTGGACTCCACTTACACACACAGACACACCGCTAACATGGGACACAGGCAATACGAAAGTTCGGAATCCCTGGGGAAGAGTTTTAGTATGCAGTATGCTGGTGTCGAGAACACTAACCTCTGCAGAAAAGAAGATGGGGGGGGGGGGGAGAGAACAAAAAAATCATGTCCTTTATTTCCTTGTTGATGGTTTCAGTCTTTTAACTCTGATTGATTTCTATGTCTATTAATAGTAGAACATTAAATAAATCCTACTCTTATTTGTAATTGATCGTAAATACATTATCTGTGTTAGTTTTGTTGAGAGCACCACTCATTAACTTTGATATGTCAAGCACAGGATTGAACAAAATGAACCAAATAATAGCCGGTTATGCAAGCACTCTATCCCGCTCACTAAAATATCTGTTCCTGTGGTGTTGAACAGAAAGCAGCTCACAGCGCTGGGTGCTCATGATTGGGAACCATGTTGATGGTTGATTTGTGCACTGTTTTTCTGGTAGTTTCAGAAAAGGCTGTTTTTTTAATTGTGCGACATGTATAACAGTAACCCAGAACCCTCATTGCATGTTACAGATTTGTACACTGCTGTGCCATTGTTTTGTTTATGAGGATTTTCCAATAAAATAGATCAAACACCAGAGTGTAGCATTAAATTGTATGTATTTCCAGGGCTTTTGTCATTGATTGTAATTAGCAAGCAGAATTTGAGCGCTTTTAAAAGTTTAGAAATTAAATTGCTGCGTGAACCGATGAACAGTTTTAATTATTGAAGGTGATTTCATTCATTTGACATCAATGTCAAATATCTATTAAACTTGTTAGACATAACAGACATATTGCTCTAGCATAGTTTTGTACAATATATTTGTAATAGTGGTGATTTTACACACACACACACACACACACACACATATATATATATATATATATATATATATATATATATATATATATATATAATCAAAATGGAAGTATCCTACTACAAGTAAAATAAGTAATATCGTCACAAATATGGAAGTGACAATATAGATATTACCATGTCTAAAATCCTGTCACTGTAGCAGCTGACCTGAGATTGCTAGTCAGATGTCGATTCAAACATAACAATGTTATTTCAGTGTGGAACCCTTGTTTTATTTGGCGACGCTTGAATGCTGGAGTTCTTGAACGAGGGCAAGCCTTGCACCCTATTTTCTGCTATTTCGCAGTGTTTTATTTTTTTGTTTGTCAAATTAATATTGGATGTTGAATATATAAATTAAAACATGTATGTATGTATTTATGTTAAAATTTTACTTTTGTAACATAACGTTTACTCTAACAGTTTTAAAAGGAATGACATAAAACACAAAAGCAATACAGGTTACGCAGCTCTCACCAAGATGTTGTTTTATACTGAATGAAACATAAGAATGTAACAACCGGTGTATTATTCATTAATTAAAACTTACAATCAGGATTTGGAGTGTTCGCTGATCAGTTTGACATTACTTAAGTGTGTTATTGGGTATAAAGCAGCTTCTGAAAGGGGAATTTAAAAGGAAAATCATATAATAAAAATTCAATTTAGATTATTCTCGAGATCTGAGCTATTTTGAGAGTGCTTTATTTAAATATTCATTCAACAAAGTATTCATTTTCATGCAAGAAAAAATATTTTTGTACTTAAAGATGTTGTAGACATGAAAGATCACCAAAAAGTCATCTGTTATACAGAAGTCTACAGTTTAACCTCCAAAAGATGTGGGCAAATGCTTTAGTTTATAACAATTACAAAGCATTTTTTTTGTATGAAGTAGCATTTTGTCATGCTGAAGATGCTTAAGAAAATGGTTCATGAATATGAATTTCATATTCATTATATAACATAAAATCTAACAACACTTTAATCATGAATGTAATCTTTAATTAAGACTAAATCTAAAAACTAAATCTGATAAGTTTTCATTTATATATTTATTTCTGTGATTTAGAGAA
This sequence comes from Danionella dracula, assembly GCA_900490495.1. Classification (NCBI taxonomy): domain Eukaryota; kingdom Metazoa; phylum Chordata; class Actinopteri; order Cypriniformes; family Danionidae; genus Danionella; species Danionella dracula. The sequence continues at coordinate 30,000,087 of UELW01000001.1, read as the reverse complement.
TATGAATGTGCAAGACTCGCCGTAACCTAATTCTGAATTGTTGATAGTGTTGATCTTATGGGCCAATTTTGTTGATTTTACACCAAAACTATAACACGATTCCCAACATTTCCTTTCAGCTTGCTAGTTGTTAAAGTCCACTAATGATTTCATGTAATCAAGATGATTATTGTTCTTTCATGAACACATTGATGTCAGGTGACGTTGAGTGGAAGGCATTTGTATTGATCTTCTAGACACCACTGATGCAGGTGGCTTTGAATAGAAGAGAATAGTTTCATTAGGAGGCGATCTGCTGATGGAGGAGAAAGGAAGGGCTGGTCGAAGGGTTCCGGTTGCTCAGATGCAGACAAACACAAGCTAGATAGAGCTGTGAAGTTCAGTTAATAAGTATATTTTTTGTATGAGATAATGTACACGAATATATATTATTATATATATATATATATATATATATATATATATATATATATATATATATATATATATATATATATATATATTATAACTTTCCTTAAACTATTTATTCAGAAAGGTGATCATCTGATTTCTGGGTTAAACTATGGAGTTAATTATATAATAAACGTGTGCGACTGTATTGAGAAACAGGTGTGTTTGTGCATTGTTCCAAGCATTGAACAAGATCCTTCATCCAAACCTTGTGCTTGAGGCTGCTATTGTTTATTATTCTCTTTCGATCTCGAGCTATTTTAGAGGGAACACACGGGTTGAGAAGAGTCAGTTAGTCTGACAAAGCACTGGAAGCTAAAGGGAAGGGCATGAGCGCTTGGCTCAGGTAACCTTGGAGCTCACTCCACGTCAGAGCAGCCCATTAAAAAGGAACCAGGATAAATTGGATTGAAAGTTGTCATCGCAATCATGTTACACTCTATTGTATCCCCTCTATCCAAAAATGAAGATAAAAAATGCAATTTGGGCTAAGCACTTGATTTGTGAAAGAGTGCTTGAAACATGGAGCTGTGCAACGCACAGCAGCTTCACTCAAGGTCCGGGGCATTGTATCGACGATGGTTCAATATGCACTCACGAACAGACATGAACCTCTCTCTGTCCCTGCTTACAACCCTTTTTGGGGTGCAATAGATCTTTTTTCTGTTAGTAAAAGGAACCCAAAGTGGGAAAAAAACATGAATGTCAGTTGTTGAAGGACCAGGCAATCAATATTCCATATTTATTCTAATATCTTTGAACAACTTTCACAAAATTACTGTACAGCAAGATATATTTACAGTCTACAAAAAAAATCCAAGTGCTGATTGTGTATCTTTTTCAGGGTTGATAGTGAGTTAACCAATGAATAAATGGTGAACACTATCGAGGGGGCACATGAGCTTCACCAACTAAATCACAGCAGAGTAGGTGCTTCAGAAATTGAGTGATTTTAAACTTTTAGTCTATCACATGCCCTCTCTGTAAACTCCAACCTTACGGTTAGAAGATGTGGGCGCTGTGGCCCTCCAGTACCCTCAGTAAGTAATTATATAATACATTAAATAAGGAATGCTCAGCCTTCCAGTAGGACTCAATACCTACCTCTTAAAGATTTCAAGTAAACATTATGGTTCAAGTGTTTTGATTAAAGTTGGAGGCAAGAACAGGAATAAATCTTCTCTTCAGGTTTGACTCATGGGGCCTTTGGTTTCAGCACTGTGTGGAAAGGACAGCAATTCGTCCCCTTTTGCACTCCTGCTTTCCTTGTTATTTTTGGTTTATGGTTAAAAAAATGGATAATAGTGATGCACTGGTTTTAAAACTTGCTCAGTCAGACACCATTAATGTCCTGTTTTTAAATGAATGATTGTACATAACTCCACAGACAGTTCTTTCAAATAAACAGCTACGACCTAAGATATTTTTGCATTTAAATCTTCATTGGACCCGAACAGAGTAAGCTTGTTAAGTTACTTCCAAAAAAACGAGCTGAAATACAGGAAATCAATTAGAAAATTACTTGTTAAACCTTCGTTTTCCTCTCTAAGCACTGAACTGAACTTGTAAAAAGCAGGAATTTCACTGCATGGTAATGTCTTTACATCGGTTGGGCTTTCTCCCAACAAGTGCATGACTGGAGTCTGGCATCATCCTCCCACATCCAAGGTTTCAGACACTCTTCTGTCTCTCAGCAGCTCATATATCACTGGATTTGTACATATCTGAGAGCAATCGCGTGATTGGCACATTTCCAATGGTCTTTTTAAAGAACACCTCCTCAATGGTGGATGGACCAACTGAACGTAGAGCAGGCAAGAGTAAAAGCAGTTTGCCAAAGCGACAGGGCTGTGTGGGGTACCTGCAAAACAAGCATTCACAGATGAATTAATGCTAGAGAGGAATTCAGGGTTTAATTGTGCAATTGAGAAGCATTTTTTTATTAAATAAATGTAAAATGAGAGAGTAATTGATTGATTGATGTTCCAGAGGCTCAAGGAAGCTTTACGATGTTCAGAGAATTATTCACTCACTCCACATTCAGACTCTGGTGATGATAAGCTACCTTGGTAGCCCTCAGCTGCCCTGGGGCAGTCTTACAGGACGTGGCTGCCATTTCACGCCTACTGCCTCCTGCCCACCACCAAACACCCCCCACCAGTCACACACAATACCAAAGCGGCAAAATGAACCTCATGGGGATTGAACTGCTAACGCTTTAATTACAAGATGACCAACTCCGCCACTGTGCCACTTTTCTGCCCCATATATTTGACATTTTTCAAATTGTCATGGTGATGTTATGCTAAATATGTATTCGTTAATCATTTACTCCATATACTATTTTAACAGAATTTATAAGCTTTAATGAAAATCAAAAGTCATTTGTGAATGAGTTTCTATGATCGTCCCAGATTTCATTAGCCGTACCTGGTGTGAATATAACTGTTAAGCGTGAGTTGGGCTTCGTCTTGTAGAGCAGCAATAGCGCTTGCATTTCGAAAACTTCTCAGTTCTGAACCACTGTGTGTTGGAACTGAAATAAAAAGACACAAAGTTGATGAGATATTGTTTCTTCTCTTTCTATGTGTATTCATTTCCTTTTTAAATCTTGATCAAAGATGGGTGGAAATATGGTAATTGTACTTTTGAGCACATTTAAAGATTAATCTTTTTACTCTGGAGAATAAGCAATATGTGAAAAAAAATATTTTTTCAACATTTGAGTTCCTCAGTTAAAAACATTTTTAAAAGAAATAGGTTTTTAAACCCTATCAATCACAAATGCTTTAAAAGTGTCCATAAATACACAAAAAATGCTTACACTTTTTGGTGTGAATTTGAAACCACATGCAGAAATGAGATGTTTCAAGAAAATAACTTAAAGATGTTAAGTAACTGGTTTTGTCACAATTAAAATTAAGTCTGCTTTATTTAATGTGTATTTTAAAACTGCCAGTGTGGAACTGCCTGGTGTTAAATACACCATTTGAGGTTAATTAACACACTAGTCAATGCATTTAACACAAGCATACATTTTACTGTGTACATTTTAAAAATACTTTCAGTACTTGTATTTAGGACCACACTGCAAAACTTAATGTGGTCATTTTAGACAAAGCTACACTAACAATGGCTGGTGTGTCAAAACAACTCCCATAGAGTTACACTTAGGACTTGGGAAGTTTTTACATATGTTCACATCAGGGGTGTTCTTTTAACACTGGGAATTTTGCTCTATGCGTGAATACATATCCTTTAACTTGAAATGTGTTTGATTAGAAGTCCAAACTGCTATTGAATCCTTAATATATTTTTCTCTTATTTAAGTTGTTCCTTTAACTTGTTGGCTATACTTATGTAAAACGTTTGAATAATCTGCTCCGACCTGGTCCTGATGATAGAGAGTTTTCCAATGTTTCATCTTCATATTTAAAAAAGGTGAATAGCCATACCTGCTTTAAAGGTGACTATGCACTTGAGGCAGGCAAACTCCGTTGCGTCCAGTCTGAGTTGCCGGAAACGCGTCACGACCTCCTGCAGCGCCTGGATCTCTGAAATGATTTTGTTTAGCCTCTGCGAGTCTGTGTTGTCTGTGTTCATACCTAAATCACAATAAAAGTAAAGACAAAGTAAAACGAGTTATTCTTGTTCAAAGTGTGAGGAGGATTTTGGTGGGGGAGCGGTGGCTGACCTGAGACTGCTAGGAGAGTGCTGGAGTCGACTGGAATGGCCCATTGCGCAATCCCAAGAACGAACAACTCTCTCCAGGCGTCCTCTAAAAGGATCAACTTTTGATGAAAGTAAGAACGAGGTGTTATTGATTTGATAAAGACTCTCAGTCGAAAACAGCTGGAACTATGAAGGAATTATTTACCTGGTCAGGAAGGGGCAGTGTCGAGAAGGCAGGGACGCTCTTAGCCCATTTAATGCTCATGAAAAGCAAACGGGCGGCGGATTCGCAAACAGACTCGGTCGCCACTTCATACAAGTACATCGGTGTTCCACTAACTTCATGAGGATACTGAAAAGAATTAGATGGGGATGTAGACTTTTTTTTTATTTTACTGATTGCATCTTAAACGTGTCTTGCGCTTACCTTTGGTGTGGGTTGTGCTAGTCCCACTATGGCCTGGCGTTCAGGTGTGCTCGTGACCGTATTTAGTTCCATGTTGTGTGGCTCCAGCTGCGTGACTGTGGTGAAAAACGGTGGGCCCGGGATTGACGTAGATGGGAAGTGAGCAGAGGAGCCGTTCACCTCTTTGTGCCCTCGGAAGTAGAGTGCCACCTGCTTTCGAATGGTCGAAGTTCTAGGTCCTCTCTCGTGTTGCACAGCTGTGTTTGAGACAAAGGGTTTACTACGATGCTACTGTTTTCTACCTACAATCATTTACTATAATTATGTCGATGGTTAGTTTATTTTAAACCAATATGTTCTTACTATGTGTACATTTATTTTAATTTGATAAGTTTCAAGTAATTAGGGTTAGTGCTAATCTGGACCTATTTTGTAAAATAATACAAATGTAAAATATCTGCTTTATAACTGAGCGGGAAAAACAAATGTGTTTTGGGGATATTCTTTTCTTCATTAATACGCTCCATGAAAACAATGAGTAATTCAATGTTTGAAAGTTATAAAAAGGTTGAAACATAATAACCTGTTTTATTTTTTACTTATAATTTGGCTTAAAAAAACTTACAACTGTACAAACTTCAAAATCTAAATAAAACTGTACAAACTTCAAAATCTTCCACATAAGAGTAGCTGGACTATTTCCTGATTAGAAAGGACATTTAGGAAATTGACTGACATATAAAAATAAAATTGGAGGCTTACACTTTACATTTAATTTGACCTTAATGTTTAGAACAATATGATGCAGGTAAGTGAAGTGTCAATGCACAATGTTGATGGTTTGGATGTTTATAGCAGCAACAAAACAAAAACAGTTAAGTGCATTTCATTCTCCACAACTACTCAGAACTCTCAATAAAAATAATGTACATTTTTAAATAGGGTTAAAAAAAATTCCTGCGGTTTTTTTTATGCGGGTTTTGTTACCTGTGAAATTGAAAAAAAGTTTTGAACTAAAAATACAAAAACAACTTTTCGAAAACAACTTTATAAAATGTCAAAGTGGTTAGAATTTACGAAAGATTCCTTCATGAAATAGTCTTCAAAGACTCAACAAAAACACTAATCGATTAACCGGTTGGAATTTATTATATATATAATTTTTTCTCAAACTTGTACAACATTTTTTCGATATAAAACATTTGGACTAACATTTTACTCGTCTAAGAAAACAAGTGTTTTCGTGTTCAGCATGTGATTTTTCTCCTACTGAAATGAAAGATTGATTTCTAGGAGCACACTTACCATCTTTATTCATATTCACTTCTAAGCACTTCTTCAAGCGACAGGCGCGACACTGGTTTCTGTGGGTTTTATCAACCGGACAGCCCCCCTGCAAAAAAAAAAGGGAAAAAAAGCAGGTTAAGTTTACCACACTTATTTGCATTGCAACGTAGACACACAAGCAACCTCTTCCGCTAGAGCCAGGCTGCATGCTCCAGCGACCTCCACGCCGCAGGTATGTGGGAATGACAGAGTAATGACGGCTATTGACTCGCTCCCCCGCCGCAAGGCCCATAGTCTCATGCCCGCCTACCGCACTCCAAACGCAGCCAGTGCTGCCGGTGCGTTAGATTGGATTACACCTGTTACACTAGACGGGGCAAAGGGCTCTCAAAGGCGCGGGAGGGGGCTCACTTCTGGGATAATCTTTCAATTATGAAAATCACTGGAGGTGTAATCTAGTCCTTAGACGCGCTTGCTTAGATCAAATTAGCAGACGCTTTTATGTCTCCAACACGTCGCTGTAATTGATTAGTGCGGCTGAAACTCACCTGTGTGCCAGATTTGCAGACATACGTTCGGTTTCTCCTGATGCTCCTCTTGAAGAAGCCAGAGCAGCCGTCGCAAGCGTACACTCCGTAGTGCTTTCCAGAACTCCGGTCTCCACACACTTTACACGGAATATCAAGAATTCGACCTGAAAAAGAGAACGATGTGATTAAACAATGTATCAAGTTCGAAAATGATTATTCGCAAAACATTATTTTCACGGAATTTTTTATACAACTTTTAAACCGATTTTATTTTCTTTTTCTGGCAACGAAATTTAACCCAAATATGTACTTGAATTGCTCTGCTAATTTTTCCTTTATCATTTCAGTTAATCTGTCTCCATTTTTTTTCTTTTTTTTGTTGCACACTTTGTCCGCTACTGTTCGGTACAAAAATCGACAAAATAGATTTAATTGCAATTATTTCACATTACAATTTTGTTCTTCCATAGTCGAATTTCATTTCATTGTGGCTTTCAAGCGACAGAAGAATCAATCGTCATAAAACTTACTTTATGGTTTTAAAACGAAGCAACGCTGCTTTTTCCAAGCATATGTTATCACTTCTCAAAAGTAGAAACGTATTCTGCAGAAACTCCAAAATAGAACCTTATTCCTTCACAAGTTTTGACCCTATAAAAGAAACTTTCGTGAGAAATATTGTGCTAAACGACGCACTTTTAATGCGTCAGTCTGAAGGAATGCGCAAACAGGGCCTAAATCGAGGGCGCATTGGTGGGAAGCGTCATATCGCAGGTCTATAAAACAATGTTCAGCAGACGCGCACAATGGCGACATTAGGGAGAGTGTTAACTTAATGATTTCCCCATTGAGCCTCGTCTGACTGGCCTGGTCTCGACAAGCTGCCAGCTCCGCTTCATAATGAGCCTCGACAACCGCTTTCTTCGCGCGTCTAAAGGCCCGCGGATTAGGGAGTGACACTGCGGACCACAATAATACGCACCAGCGCGTTTCAGCGACTAAATGAAGTGTATGCAAATCAAGTTTGAGTAAATGAAAATTGTGATTTTTCTTGTGTGCGCAGAACACTTTCTGTATTTAAGTCTGTCAAAAGAGGCATATTTGCATGTATATGGGCTAGTCGTTTAGAGAAACGGCTATGTAATTACACTGACATATGTCCACCTGCTCATTGATTTTCCAGTGACCCGTCAAAAAGGGTACCATGGGAATTCGGATGTGGACGGTAACCACGAAGAACCAAGGCTACTTCAGGCTTTCTGACTTTTTAAACCTTTTTTAAAGAAAGGACTTCTCCATTTTAATGTTAAGACACAGTTCGGTACTTGCAGGTGGGCCTCCTTTAAAAAAAACGACCCTTGGATGTGAAAAGTGAAGGGATGGTGAATGCGTGCAGATGTTTTATTTTCTCATCCAAACGCTTGATCACCAAAGGTTCGTTCTGTATATGGAACTTTGGGCATTTTCATTTTAAAAGTTGGTCCGACTAAATTATTTTTGATAAATAAATAACTCACAATTTGTTTAAACATGTATCATTTTATTTTCACAGATGACACCCTTTTCATTATAAATATTGGTCTGAAAACAATTCGCCAACTCGTGATTTTCGTCAGTTAGTTCAAAAACAAAACGCTCGATTTTATCAAATCCAGTCGTCACATTAACTGATGACCCAATTGAAGACCGTTGTATAAGAATCTTTGGTTGAATTGAAAGCGCAATTGTTTTTGGGTGGGAACACGTCTTTAACCTTTCTCTCTGGGGGTCCTGGTCTTCTGCATTGTTCGCTGTAATTGTTTAAAGACATATGGCATATTTCATTACTGTAATCAGCATCAACCCAGGAACCTCCTGCACCGTGTTACATTGAATTGTGAGAATCTCTCGCCGTCGACCACCCAAAATGTGCAATTTCCCTCCTAGAAATTGAAATGATAATTTCTTGTATTAAGGAAACTCGTTAGTGTTAACTGTCACTTGAGAATCACTTAAAATGTAATGTGAAGTAGTTGCTGAAAAAGTTTATGTTTGGGAAATGTGATAAAAGGGCGTTTTCATTGTAGTGCTAATTTTACAACTTTTTCAATTTAATGATGAAATTTCGGAATCTGAATAGTGTAATCCGTTTGACAGCTTGTTGTTGCAAAATCCATAACTATCACTTTGTGTTGGATATCATGTGCATCATTATCATGATTTCAAATCTATTTCGCACTTGCGTAAAACGTAAGACATTTTTCTGTTTTACAATCAGAATTATGGCAATCAGCTTCAATAGCAGAAACCCTTTCCCCGAGCATGTTTAAATCTTAACATTCTGATTTTTGCAGGAGAGAAAGCTATCTTTGAAGACTTAAGAACAATAATAGTTGGACTTTCAGTGCTCTCTCGTGTAAGCAATTCGAAAACTTGAACATCACAAATCAAATTAAAACGCAGTTTCGTATAAATAACAAGAAAAATGACCATATTTCAATATTTTTAATGGAAAATGTTGGAATTTCCCTCAAGAGCAAAACTAAAAAAACTCAAAAGTTTATCGGCCGCACCAGAAGTTTACAAGTTTGACGCTGTAAACTGACGTCCAATTAACAATAAAAACAACCATATTTCAATAGTTATTGCTGTAAAATGTTAGAATTTCCAACAAAAGCAAACCTCAAAAAAGTCAAAAGTTTGTCGGCCGTACCAGAAGTTTACAAGATTCACTATATGTAAACTAACGTTAGATCTTTACATTTCTTTTAATACAACGCGTTGTCTTGAACAGCCTTTTTTTAAAGTACTCGTGCAGTCCGGGTTAACAACTATTTGACAGAATGTAAACATATCGATTAGCGCCTGACAGCGCGTCAGATTTCACACGAGTTTCTCACATTGAGATAAACCAGCTCTCTATATTACTCTCTTTTCGTTAATTAAACAAATTCTTCCATCTTATTTTCATACAAAACACGTGAGTAAAAGAAATCAATACTTACTGGATTTGACGTTTAAAATATCCAGACAGCCACTTGTTGAACTTGCAGGCTTGCTCATATTGAAGTCCTCTCTCCTGGAAAACTTTGACAAGTTCGCCTTTCCAGAAGCTAAAGTCTCAACTCTTTCAGTTGAGTTAAACTACTATAACTAATAAAATCCGTTTTGCTTTTTCATACAAAAGTTTCCTGCAGTTTCGGATCCAAGACGCGACTTGTTCTTTTGCAAATAGAATCCACAATTCATCTAACCGTTGGGTGAAGTAGAAGATGGATGCATGGATGGATGGATGGTTGAGGTGACTAGATTGATGAAACCTCACAGAAGATCAGTCCATATCAGCTTCTGATCTCAGCTCCAGGGAAAAGTTGGCGCAGCAAAAATCGAACCTCAAAGGTCCACCAGAAGCCTAAAACCTCGTCACCAGGAACCTCAGTGAGTGACTTTGTGATATGTGGCTTCAGATTAAAGGTTTGCTAATATGTATGAGATGTATTAGAGTGAGGGGGCGGGAGAGAAGGAGGGTGGGAGGAGAGCCCAACTTCCTTTGACCACTTAGCTTTTCCCTGGCTTCTGCTTCAACTCCTGCACGCGCATGACGTCACGGGGAGCGATGTAGCGATGTCGCGCGCGGAGAGTCAGGCGCTGCTGTCAGAGGGTAATGGTGCGCTCTATGGGAATTGATTAGAATCGGCGAGGCTGTTTAAATGACCGTTTGCTACTGATTACCGACACTTTTCCATCCGCTGCGAGTTCAGTGACCTAACTGCTCGCGGCTTTACAGCGTGGCATTTAAATAATCCTTAGAGAAACAGGCTAATCACATTTTTGTTTTGCAACGAGTTCTCTCTCGCTTTCCCGAGTGCTCGCAGCGGGCGCGCGCGTGCACCTGTTGGATTGAGCAGGGTTTATGTGTTTTTATTTGATAGATTTATTCCAGTGGGCGAGCCTGCATGCTCTTGGTGTGGATTCCCATAATTTGAATTAAAAACGTTCCAGCTTTTACATGCTGGAACAGAAACATCGTTATTGTATCGTTTTTCATCACGAAAGGTGCATTTCACATTCAAAAGATTGAAACTAGGACTGCAGCTATCGATTATAATGATAATCGATTAGTTGATTAACATAATAAGCTATTTTCAAGTTTATTCTCCAAATGTTTTACTTTACAGAGAAATTAAACGTTTATAGAATTCAATGTCATGAAGTTCCAGCACTATTCTACCCTTAAATACTGCATGGCAAAAAAGCTTTTCATCAAAAATGACATTTAATGATATAAATATTTTAATTATACACAGTAGATTAGATGTTAGATGTTTTTGTTAAAGATTTTCAATTTCAGCATGACCCTGCAGTACTATAAAAAACAACCAGTGATTTAACAATAAAAACAACACTGTTCACATCTAAAATGGTAAAGGATTTCTAAAATTATTGTAAAGTTGTTGTAGACAGTAATCTAACAGTTTAACATTTTAGATGCATTTTAGATTTGGGGCTGATGATCAGTAAATCATAATTAGTTTTAACAAACTGACAGTAGGATTGTTAAATGAAGCTTTGATTTTCAGTCATTTTAATCGATCAATTAAATCGATTGGTTTGGTTAACTGTCTCTCAGCTTAGAGTCATGGTTGCATGCTTCAAGTTAAGCGTGGATACAGTGATCTATTTTTTGTAGTTTTTTGGTGAAAACTTTCTGATGCCATTTCTTCTGAGATGAGTTTAGGGAGTTTACGTTCACTTTTATGATTCTGAAGGTTCTTTCAATAACTCATATCACAGATCATAAATACAGGAGCTTGCATGAGAGAAATCAAGAAGAAAATTTAAAATATTATGCACAGAATTTCTATTATCATTCAGTTTGCTCCCGAGTTCAATGCTAACTAAATTATTTTGTAAGTTTAAATCTTATTTATTTTAAAGAATTTTGACTGAACTAGTTTTACTTTTTCTAGTCTATTATATGGGTATGGTTACAGAACTATGACCAAGTAAAAAAAATGGCATAATGAAGAACAAAAGTTTATGTTTAATGTGTTTTTAGGATTGTATTTTCTAAAAGCATAAACTTAGATTTATGTTACCTAAACCTCCAAGAATGACTTCACTTTTCAACAACAAATAAAAACATGTAATTCGACATAATGATACATACAGTGCTTTTTCTTAAAGTTGAATCTGAAAATTTAGCAACATGCTCTACCTACCTGACCTTGTATAGATAATAAAAATGTAAACTATCAGAGATGTTTTTATAAAACAGTCTAATGAACCTCCTGATTATATAGGTCAATGCAGAACATGAAATCGAGTTCTTCAGAGGCGACACATGCGGGTTAGTTTCTCTTGTGGAGAGAATCTCGACTGTAGCCCAGCAAGAGTGTGCGCAGTGACATCTTGACCTTAACAGCGTGCCATGTTGTGGCCACCGCGAGCAGACACCCATATTTTAGGTTTAATTATGAACATTCCCACGGTAGCTCAGGGCCATATGGGAGCCCTAAATCTCCCTCTAAATGTGACGAACGGGGGCATATCTAATCGCAATTAGTGATTGTCATGTCCTCCTTTAAACGGTGGTCTCAGGACGCTGAAAAGAAATGAGGATTTTTGACAGGTGAATGACTGCAAATTCAAATGTAGCCGTTTCAGGACCTGGAGTTTCATACTGAGAAAAAAAGCGTCCCTGTTATGGTGAAGATTGTACATCACCTACAATGTCTACTACCAGAAAGTGATGAATCAAAGTAGGTTCGAGGTTACTGACGATACATTTAAATAGATAAAGTAGTGCAGTATTATGATAAAGTCAATTGCTTTGTTCAAAAGTCTAGAAGGTTGTAAACTAATCTATTTCTATTCCAATCTTATTCTTTCTCTTAACTCACTTTCTCTATCCTGTGTGTGTGTGTGTGTGTGTGTGTGTGTGTGTGTGTGTGTCATAGGGGTGGGGTGGTCTGCTCGTAGTAATCTGCTTAACTCACCCTAATCCTGTCATTCATAGATAGTCTTTACACAAACATAACCAACATCATGGTTGCCCCGGCTGCTTGCTTTCACTTTTTGTGCTGGTGACTCTCCTCTCAATAACAGTCAATGAAAATCTCGAACAAAGAAGAATCTGATTGTGTATCTAGTAGTTGGTTAGAGAGAATCGGTATGCAACTGCTTGTTCAGCCCTTAAAGTGGAGAGGGACAGCAACGTCATCTCTCATCCTACCCCACTTGTGTTCACAAGAATATAAATCAGTGAAGAAACAGAAGAAAACCCGAGGAAGTTGACTACTTTTACTGCACAGTGAAAGCTGATCGCTATTTATTTAAATATTTGTTTTTATTATGAATTAAACTATTCTCAAATATGTTTTAAGCCTAAATAGCACACAGCAAGGGTAAGCAATTCCTTTTTAAAATTTATACAATTATTTATTTATTATTTTCAGAGGTGGGTGATAACTGATTACATTTACTTAGTTGTACTTGATAGTTACATTTACTTTTAAAAATGCTCACTTGCACTTTTACTCAAGTAAAATTTTACGTGAAATATCTGTACCTTTACATTTACTTTTACATCTTAGTTACAATGTATGGCAAGGCAAATTTATTTGTATAGCACATTTCGTACACAGGGTAATTCAAAGTGCTTTGTATTAGAAAAGTTGCAGTAAAAAAAGCAAAAAAAGAAAGTTCTTAAAAAAATCAAGCATAAAAAAGTCATATAAAATCATAGTGATTAAAAACTGAAAATTAAGACAGATTAAAATAATGAAATGCAGAGATAAAATAGTTGTTCGGATGTTGGTGCTCAGCCGACAAAGGCGCAACTAAACAGGTGAGTCTTTAGCCTGGTTTTAAACGTGACTAAAGTGTTAACATCTTGGATCTGGTTCCATCTGTGGGCCGCATGATAACTAAAGGAATATTTACCCTCTCTGGATTTTACTTTAGCAAATACTTTCACAAGTACTTTTACTTGAGTATTTTATTTGGATACTCCACCCAACTCTAATTATATTTCATGATACATACATAATCTGTCAAGAAATCTCTATAGAGTATTTGGATATTTTACATATTTAAAAAAAAAACTACTTTTAGCTGTTATAAATCTATTTTGTATAGGGGTTGAGTAAAATGGAAGACTAAATGTACATTTTCAAGAACTTTTCATGTTTTTTGAAATATGGTTTTGTTTTTCACCCCAAAACCATTGTTCTCACTGAACTGAACTTTCAGACCCCGTAATTTGATTTATTTGAAGAAGCTCAAAATGAAATGATAACACTATAATAAGTGTTTACTTACTAAACATGATCGACCCAATGTTTGGAACACACCTGTATTCATTATTTTCCTATTAAACAGTCCACATTTCCAAACTGATGTTTGTAAGAGTAGTATCGGAGGCGGAACACACCCTCGCCTGTCTAACTGGCAGGTCGATGGACGCTCTCTGACAAATCTATTTGGGGCAAATTGTCAGTGAGAAACTTCCGCCTGAGCTGGCCCGGACAAAACTGGCTGTTGGACGGACTAAATCCTACTGCAGGAGGCTGGGGACAATTGCCTCTGAATGTGTTGATGTGCTGCCACTGGCTTGGGCCTGACAATGGCCGGATTAATTGGTCCCTTGGCTGACTGATTTGAGATGGCTTCACTCGGGTCCTCTCCATGGGGAGCCCCATTGTCCTTCTCCTGATTCCCACTTTTCACAAACTCCAAACAAAAGTCAATTTCTTTCTCAAGGGGGTTTTGGAGAAGAGGAGAAATATCGAGACCTCGTGGTTCGGCTTGGTGAGAGGTGACTTTAAAAGAGAGCTCCATTCTCCCCTCATCGTCTTAGTTTTTAAATGGATGACTTAACTCATTCCATGTCCCTTCAGGCCTGATGTCCTGCTCTCTATGGCCCCAAAGCTCCTCCTGAGAGCTGCAGAGTTTTAGATAGTGGAGAGGAGTTCGTACAGTTCTCTTAGAGGAGTGCAGGCACCTGTTGAGAATGCTTGAGCTGGTTCTCATTAATATTAAAACATCAGAGATGCCATCATGTAGCAGCGCTGAAATCAGTCTGAAGTCGCACCCCCCTGTCGCTGATCCGGCTCCCTGGGGACACACTCTCTGCCTGCAATAGTGAAGGGCTCCCCCGTCCCCCCTCGACCCTCTCTCGCCGCTCCTCTCATTATCCTTCGGCTTTCTTGAAAAGCCTCGTTAACAAATTATGACAGCTGGGTAAAGAAGCTTTCGCCGTTCACACCATATTGACAAACAGTTTAGGGCTACGAAATGACAAACTTCATTCTGCTGTGACATCGACTTTGCTCTGATCGTTTGGCCCCTGAGCTTTGTCTTTTCAGGTAAGGGCTGGTCAATGGCAGGTTTCCCATAAATAATCTGCCTGCCAAAGCTCATCATGTCATCAATCCTGCTGAATCCGAATTTCTTGGATAATATTTCTGATTTTGCAGTACAATAAGATATGTGGGAAAAGTAATTAAAAGAGTGTTTGAAAATAAGCTATATATTTGAATGATTTACCCTTTTACAAGTACACACATTCACACACGCACACACACACGCACACACACACGCACACACACAAATATTATTTTTATGAAAAATCCTCATTCTAAATGTTTAATTAACTGTGTAAAATTCAACACAATGTCTTTTTAAAAAACAGTTTAAAGCTTATCTGCTTTCACTATTGCATCAAAGAATTCTTACAAATCATAGAATTCACAGTGAAAACTGACAAAATTGTAGCTACCTTCAGGTCACCCTTCAAGATCACATGAGCAGTAATTGGCTGATGACACACATATTGTTGCCTACTTTGCCAGCTAGCTTGCACCTAATAATGGACCTTCTGCGCTTTAGAAATTCACCTCTAAAGACAAAGTATTACGTCATGAAGCGAAACACAATGTTGAATAGAATATGAAAACATGTTTTTTTTGCATTTGCTCATTTTACTCAACTTGTTTTAAACATACTTCTAAATAAATCTCATGTATACTACACTTTCCCTCCCACATTCTCTCATTTCAGTGACCTGTTACTTGTCATTAAATACCAATAGCTGACAAAGTTTGAGGTAGCATAGGAATTAATAAACAAAAACAGCTATGAGACTGAGGAGAGAGAGTGAGAATGAAGGTTCCAGGTTAACCAATGAACACCTTGTAGTATCATACAAAATTCTATTCATGTACTTAGTACTTTATACATACAGTATATTCTTCATTTTCAGAGCATTATTCATTCACTCCACATTCACACACTGGTTGTAATAAGCTACCTTGGGGCAGTGTGACAGAACGTAGCTACCATTCAGCTTCGTGCCCACAACCAAACACACTCCACCAGTCACACACATCCTTACAGGTCAATGTGGGTGAAATGGCTTGCCCAGGGTCACAACGGCAGAAAGGTCCTAGCAGGGATTGAACCGCCAACCTTCCAGTTACAGGACGACCAACTTCTCCACTGCCTTGACCTCCACCACCCCAAATATATATAGAGGGACTGAGGCCATATCAGAGAGGGATAGAGGCATGCAGAGGTGGGGACATTTAATGTAACTGACAGTTGTTTTCCAAAAAAGATTCTTGTTCCTCTGGTTATACTCACAATTGTCACAATTGACTCCAATTGTCATTTGTTTTATCCAGTCACAACTTTGGCTCAATAGAGTTATCAGCCAAATAAAAATTTCTATAGAGAAGGGCTGATCATAATCTGAAATATATTCTCCCCAAGCTCGGACTTGGTTAAAAGATTCAGACACATATGGTGCACAGAAGATTGGCTCTTGGTCCTAACTCCCCAAACCCCAAACTATCATTCATAACCTTTCTGCATCGCTCTAAAAAGGAATGAAATGAGGGAGAGGAGAACTGTGGGGAGGACCATGAAGGCTTATTTAAAAAGGCTTCCTTTATTGGACCATGTGCAGGCAGTTCACCCACAAAGGCCTTAAATAGGATATTTTCTGTTCCCTATAGTTGCTTTCCCTTTTAAGTGCCGAGGCAAAAAAAGTAAGTTTACAACTCCTCTCACAATGAAGCTCTTCACTCCCAGGTTGCTGAGACCCAGGCTGACCTGGGAAAGTTAATTAGGAGGCCAACAATGACTGAGCTCGAGCAAAATACCTCGCCTCTCCTCCAGCCAAAGATGTCATCCATTAATTAGGCAAATCTTTAAGGTGGGCTTATTGAATTTACAGAAAGGCCGCAGTTTGGGCGGGCCGTGGTTTTTGATCAGACCCTCGCCCCAAACAATGCCTTCTCCTGGTTAAGGAAAAAGGGAGGGGATTGGTTGAAGCAAAAAAGGAAGAGAACGAGAGGAAAAAAGGAGAGGGAGAGAATGAAACGTATGGCTTGCAGAGGCTCAATGGGAATAAGGATGGGGAGATTCACAGGGGCTTGGGATGCATGCTTCGGCGATGATGTCATGCAAAGGCAACCTGGGGGCTTGGGAAGAGTGGAAAGGAGTGGGCTTGCGGGGTACTCGAAGTTAACATGGCTGTTTCTGGGCCAAAGGCTTCTCTCTGAAGGAGCAAAATGCATAAGCACCCCTGCTGATCACAGACCGCTTTCACCTAGCATCTGCGTTTCGCTACAGGAGGGTTGAATTTGTCGCTGTGATCGGGTAATGATGTGCGGAATGCTTTTGGGATCCTTGGGATTTTACATTTAATCCATTGTCACAGAACATCAAGAATTTTTCCAAATAGTACTTTCAATAAACCGGTTCATTTTAAGTATTGTTTTAAATGCTGTATTACTTGTATTATGTCATGAATGTAACTCTGTAGAATTTTTGAACAGAAATGTCAAATATGATTATTTTAATCATTCATTCTAACATCTACACTTGCTGTGCAGCATCTGCACTTGTCAAATATTGAATATGGTAGTATACAATTGTAATTTATTTGGAAACACGAAGTGCATTTTTTACTTTATAACAGATATTACATTTGAAGCATATGTTGAACATGGTTGTGCTGTCATTTTATTTTATTCATGGTGTTTTACATTTATAGGGATTACATTATCAACACATTTTTTTCCAGAAACTGAAAAAATTAGATATACCTTATTTATTTATTATCCGCCGTCAGACTTTTTACTTTTTTTACACTATTTTTATCAAGGTAATCTTTAGAATGCCCATGAAGTACAAAGGGTCAATTATGTTTTATCAATTAAATTTTATCAGTATTACTATGAAATAAAACCCTAATAAGTTACCCTAAATAAATGTTATCTTTGTACTGTACTGCCATAAAAAGCTATATTTTTGTATTGATTTAAAGTTAACCTTGCTCCAAAGTTAACAGCGGTGCTATCATTATTGTTACTCAGGCAGTGTCTGCAGGTCTGCTGGACCTGTTGCATTTTGGGTGGGCTTAATTCACATTATTAAACTTTTTTATGTTAAAATATGCTGTATTTATGTGGGATTTATTTTGGGAGTTTGTGTGGGAAATCTGAATAAAGGTACAGAACTTACAATTTTCACACTTGTATATGCCATGGGTCTAGTGGGGAAACCTTCGGAAAGACTAATGTTAATAAATAAGTAGACAAATTCAGCAAGTTGAACTAATTCAAACATATATGTATTACATTTAGTGTATTTTCATTATTATTACTATTATTTAAAATTCTGCTCTTAAAACTTTTTAAGTTGGCTTTTAAAGAAAAAAGTTGTAAATAATATTTGCCTTCCCCGAAAACCATGCAATGGTCAAATAGGGGTTGTCTGTTCCTTGTATGGAACTCTAAAAATAATCCATATGTGTATTTCTATGACCTTAAAACAAATAAAGTCAATCTAAAACTTGGATTTAACATTAGCTAATATGTTAAAAAACCATAGAACCATTGAAATCCTAGGAAGACAGTGGGCACTGGTGAGGTAGAAGCTGAACCTGACACTTGCGTGAATGCAAGCCATAGACCAGACAGTATAAAGCTTGGCGGGGGAGATCTCTCTGTCCTCCTCTTTGACATGACCAGTCTTTGTAAAGAAAAAACCCTTTCCCTTTAAGGCCACATCCCTCCTCTCATAGTTCACGCTGTTTTAAGGGCACTGACTGGGCTAAGCTCTACCTCCCTAAAATACACCCTCCTCCCTCCTGGTTGTTCTAATCGGAGGGGTGGATCTATGTGTTTTGTTGCTTGTCAAAAACAATCACTCTTCGGCCCATTACAGTTGCTGCACGTCCTCCTTTAATTGGTGTAACGCACGGAGGAATGAAAGCGAGGGCGGTTCACAAAAGCTGGCCAGTGAATGAGAAGCGACTCGCACTGAACTGCTCTTCAGGGCAAGAAAGTTCAGAGTTGGCAGCTAACAAGGAGTTGAAGGGGGGTCTTTCATTCAGTGATATCACCGACGAAACAGTCAGACACCAAACTAAAAAAAGAAAGTTTGCAGTTCCAAGTTGGTTTAGTTAAAGATTTGTTTAACAATAAGCAAAAAGAAAGTCTTGTGCTTGATTTATAAGAATCTATAGTTTATGTCTGCTACTTCTATCTACTAATATCTGCTTTTTTAAAGGAAGTATTCCAGTTTGTCACACCTTCAAAGGCCAAAATGTGTTGACTGAAACACATTTTGCTCGGTTTATTTGACGTGCTGTGTTACAGGAACATATTTGTATTACATTTAAAAGTGTCAGAAGTCACTTTACTAAATGTTAGAAATTCAAACTTTGTGCAATTAAAAAAATGGTGGAAGTAGTTACAACTGTTCATTATCAACACATTTGAACATATTTTCTTTTTTTTCAAATTCTGCTCTAAAAACCTTTTAAGTGGAAATTTGTGTCCTTCTAAAAATCTATTTTGAGTTTTGCTTTGTTTTTTGTTTAAATTATATAACAACAACTCACCGATATTGTGCTATATTTTACAGTTGTTTATAAATAGTTTCACTTGACAAAAATAACAATATTTGTTAAGCTATCGCAGGGACATTGTGATCTTACTGTGCTTTAACCCACAAACTATATATTTCAACCAAAACGCTGGAATAATAAAGCTGGACAAAGTATGTTTTAGTCAGGATACAGCTAAATTGTGCAGAGCTGTCCCTCCGGAGCTGTCTTGCCTGAAGTAGACAATTAATTTTTAAGAAGTGTCATTGCTTTGCTATAAAAAAATAATGTCCCAATAGCGCTACAGTATATCCACCTATAATGGTCAAAATCGCTCCAGGGTATTTAAGAACTTATAAAAAGTAGCCCTTCTTAGACTGTCATGTTTGCAACTTCACAAACTTTAGGATCCAACCCACGGCTCTTGTCAGACTTTGATTATTAAAATTTCTCTTGAGTGTAAAAAGGAACAGAGCTGTTTGAACCCAGTAAGGACACAGTAAAGAACTTCTGCATGACTTGAGCAGCAGGAGCTCAGGATCATTTAAAGGAACAGCGTTCAAAATGAGCCATTTACAACTGAGCTGGTTTTGGGTGTAAAAGGTGTTTTACAATATTTTTGACAAAAATATCTTGAGTATTGTAGAGAAAAAAATCTTCACAAAAGTCATTGCAACCTTGAGAAATGAACATTTGATGTATATTTTATTGTTTCTAATTTATTTGCTGGGGTCTTGCTAAGATTACACTCTGCACAAGTTGTCAGTTCCTCACACTGACCCTGAGAGTACCCCTTCACCCAACACATAAGTCTTTATGACTTAGACAGAGATCATCTTTAGAATTTTTAGCTATAGACCAAGCCCCTCTTAGTAAACTGACATGCTGTCTAACTTTCTTTCCCTGGGGAAAAAACGTACGCTAACTCCCTTCTACTTCTCTCTCTTTTTCTTTGCTCGCCCAGGGTTGGAGGTTGTCAGCCGAGTTTTGTGTCCAGTTCGCTGGAGCTGAAAGAAGTCAGCATCATGTCTTGTTATGAAACACGATGTCCTTGCCTCTCGTTCCGGGTGAACGGAGCCTGGGGTGACTTGCTTGGACCCATGGCCTCACCGTGGCGTTCAGCAGAGGCGACCAACAGTGAGGAAGTCAATGCTCCATTGTGAGTTGAGTTCGTCGGCTGTATGTTTGTTAATTATCCCGCCTGTTTGTTGGAGACTTGGATCTGTGAGCCAATCTGTGAGCACAACACCGTCAACAAAGAGTAACTTCCTCATGAATGGCCTGGATGAGGCAGAGGAGCTCAATACATTACTGATGAATGCCTAAATAGAAAAGGTGTTGTTTTCAGAGGCATTTAAAAACTTTTAATTAATTAAGATGCTAAACTTGAGTTTGATAAGGTGTTTTGATGGTAAGGAAAATTGTTTTAGTACATTCTTGGTGTTTTATCTCTCCAACCAAAAATGTGAAAGTGTTGTAAATGATTTTTTTCAGAAACACTGATCAGGCCAGAAACCAAAATAAGCTTAATGCATAAGTAGTTAATGCTAGTCTTTATTATGGTCATTTCATCACTTTATGAAAATGTGCATGCACGGTACCTTTAATATGAGAGTTTCTCCTTAAAATACACCATATAAACTTGAAACTGCAAGTAAATAAATAATCTGATAGATATCAAGAAGAAAGCCAAATGTAACATGTTGCAAAGATTGTACAAATTATGGACATTGTGTCTGTTATGTCACCCATTTCTAATGAAGGTAAAACAGGCATCGCCAGACATCGCCTTCATGAAAGTGCATTACTTCCCTGTAAACTCTGAGAAGGAAAGTTCATCAGATGGAGTTAGCTTGAATAAATGGTACCAAAGGATCACACGTGATGAGACTAGCAGAAGAACTGTCAATCATCTGCCATTCAAGAAACCTCTCCTTTAATTATACGTAACTTTAAGGCTTAATATTTCTTAAACAAACAAATGCAAAAATATGTGTTAATGAAGTTCAAAACTAGATTTGAATTAACAAACATTATGGAGCCAGGGACAAAAACTTTTTTCAGCTTCATAGGGCATAGGGCAGTTTTATTATGGGAGGGAATGAGAACCCGCTCACTTTTAGAGTCAGCCACATGTGGTCAGCCGAGGAACTACAGTTCTGTCACTTCCTATCAGGGATCAAGAGGGAAAACATGAGCTTGCCGGTCTCTAACTTGTAGGACTTCATATAACATCAATTTTACTTTGTCGATGATGTTAAAATGGCTTATTTTGGAATCTGGCCCTTTAAATGATCCTGAATTACCGCTGATCCCACCTTCTAATTAGAAGTGGAATTTTATGTTTATCTTGACACGTAACAACAGCATAATACATTTACTTTGCAGACTTGATAGACTACTAAATTCGGTGTGGGGAAACTTACAGACTTTCTTAGCGTCTACCACAGTATTGTTCTGTAATAAAAGAAATACTAAATTTACCACAGTAGATTTCATAGAACATATTGTATTCTGTTACATCATGGATGTCCTAAGTTTTGTGACATTACAAACTAAAAAAATCTGAGAATATCTGCTTTTTAGAGGGTTTTAAATATCCTCTCATTTTTATATAATTTTAAATGTCGAATAAATTATGTAGTGCTTTCTGTAAGTATCATGTTGCCTGCTAGCATAGTTTTAAACAATATACTTCTAAACAACTTGTTTGTTACTCACAAGTTGTGTTCATTCAGGGTTCTTTTTTCAAACATCAATCCCAAAATAAATCTATGTAAGTATTTCATTTTACTTTAAGGGACATATAAAGATTCGGTGATTCGGGAAACTTTTTGAGTGTTTCTGAGTGTTCTCAGGAGATTTAATACTTTTTATATTAATATTAATGAAATATGCAGCTCCATGTTTTAGTCACACAATTTTTTTTCTTCATTTAGATTTGATATGTCAGCCATGTGTTTTAAAAGAAAGTTGACCTCTGAACTTATAGAACTAAGAACTATTACCTATGATCTAAGAAGTAAAAAAAAACATTTTTATAGGTTTTCATAAGCTATAAAAAGATATAGAAAAATATTGTCAAAATGAAAAATGTTTCCTTTAGGAAACAGGCTCCTTGAACATTGTGTTGATTCAGTTATAAGATCTAGTTATCTACATCACTGTAGTGCTAATAATGGTGTTTTAATGAGGACGTTAGTCCTAATTAATGAGCTGTTTGTGGGGCATCCACTGATTGAGCATTGAGAGCGCGTCTGTGTTTCTGAGTCCAGCTCCTCTCTGTCCAGCTCAGAATAGACAGAGTCTGATCCTCGTCAGTTGTCAGCCTGTTCAGGCAACTTTGGCCGAGGCTAGTGGGGAAGTCAGGCCTAATCCCTGGAAGGAATCAGGGCAAAAGAAAAGCAACAATAACCAAGTCAAGCGTAAAAAATGAAAGCGAAATCTCTATTATCAGGCCCAGCATTTCCCAGCGTTGCAGTGGAATCGGGCCGGCTTACCATTCGAGTCAGAGTATGTGGGGGTGTGGATTGGAGGGGTGCCTGGGTCGCTTTGGGTTCGTGGACTCACACAACGTTTAGAGAGCAATATTTCAGTGAATGGGGGCCTCGCATTTGCAAGTGTCCCTCACATCCCACCATAAGCATTAAATACGGTCTGACTTTATGTTGTATAGGCAGCGCAAAACAAGAAAAGAGGCACAGTTCTCTCATAAAAGAATGCGATTTTGGGGGATTAGGGACGGCCCAAAGGATGGAGAATAACTTCTGCATAACTTTACTGCTCCTCACTCTTCAGGATTAAAGCAAACAATTTCTAATTAACCCTTAACTGCTCAGTTTGTGTACCACCTTTAAAATTGAAGCCACAAATCATGCAGCTCATGCATGAGTTACCAAATTATGTTCTAGAAATGTTTTTATTTATTCTTTGAGTTATGTTCAGGCATGAAATATAGACCTTCAAAGATTAGCCTTGCTCTCATTTACACTATGGCAGTGATTTGTTTCAGAAAAAGGCAGGGCGATTTACTTAAAATGACTTACATCCTGATGGATGGAGCCATGTTTTGAATATACTGTACACAAAGTTTTTTTTTTCTTAACTTAAAATTTAGATGTAAACAAAAGGTTCACAACATGGTATATCATATTCCAGTGACCTTTAACCTTTGTATGGTTTTTGGGTCTGTGGGACCCACTTATAGTTTTCTTCAAAAGAAATATGATACAAACAATTATCATTTGAAGCTTAGATTCATGGGCATGTACAAGAGTAAAAATTGTAGTTTCGGTGTCTTCCCACACAAACATAAATAACACATAAAACACATTTTAGTATAAAATTGCATGATTGTGTGAATTAAAAGTCCCAAAATGCAACGGATCTAGCAGACACACTAACCCTGTCAAAGTAACAATAATAAAAAACCCAACCTGTGGTTTAAATTCTAGGAAGAAATGAGGTTAAAAAAAGTATATTTACTGATTATATCACTTGTTTAAGTACTTGTTTTTTTAAAGTATTTTACCATAAAATGTCTTGATTGGATGAATTGAAATTTACAAACGCCAATGGATCCAGTAGACTGTAAACACTGCCTGAGAAACAATACTATGAACGCCACACAAGGGTTAGATTCAATCTAATTAGCCAAAGTTTTTATAGTATTGCTATTTATTGATATATTTATACCTGACGAGTTTGCATGTCTTTAAATATATAACCAAATAGTTAAGAACCTAGAAAGGAAAATTATCTAAAATGGATATCCCAAAAGATTCCCATTTGCAAAACTGTATCAATCAATCAAATAATAAAAACAAGTTATATAATCAATATACCTTGAATAGCCTGGATCTTGACCAGGCTACTGTTCATTTTAGAAATTCATTAGGAGATTTTGAGTCACACATGGCTATTCATAATTTTCAAAACTGAAACCAAGTAAGCTCTTCCTTTCGCTTGAGAGCTCTCCAGTCGATGAAGATCCTTCACTTAGAGCTAATTAGTGATTTTTGTCCTTGAACAATCACTTCTTTCTCCACTGTTCCCTCAAATGAAGTGCTTAGGGCTAATGCACGTGCAATTGTAGGCTTTCTGTATAAAAACCTAATTAGTTTCACTCCGTGATCAATATTCTCATTCATGGGCACATAGGATGTTTAACATTCATTTAATATACTGTATGGGGCTACTTTATGGAAAATGTTTTTTCAGCAAAGTTCTGAAAGCAGACTCTGGGGGAGGTGGGATGACTTGGATCATCAAATTTAAGCCATCACAATAAGAGAGCCAACATCCATGACACAGCCAGGCTTTCCCCTCAGCCGTCCATCAGTGCAGAACAGAATAGCGCCTAATTCAAGGCATTCTGAGCCGCCCATTCCCATCAGGCTCTCGTGACTGCAGAATTGCTGTGGGATGCAAGTTATCAAGAGGCACTAATTTCACATTAAAGACCATTGACTGCAGTGGCTTGATTTGAGGGTTTGTGACAATTAACACAATCAGAATCAGAGCCCAGATCGTTTACCTTGACTCCGTAATTATTTTTTGTCCGTCTGTGCTACAACGCGATTGGAAATTGGATGCAGTGTCAAAAACTGAGCAGTGAAACAAAGAAAAAGAGGGGGGAGGCCATCTGATGAAGATGTCAAAAAAAAATCTGAAATATTATTTTCTCAAATTTTTTTTTAATCTTTTTCACTTTTTTTCATGGCAATTGACAAATTCATAAAAAAACACAAACACAAACACAAAATACAAATAAGAAGCAGGAGCTGTAAAATCCTACTGTTGTTTGCTTGTGTAAAAAAACACCCACATTTTTTGTTAACATATTTTAAATATTTAAGCTGACAGATATATAGCCTTCAGTGTCTTATCAAGCCCTTTCACACACAATTTTTTATATTAATTTGCTTTATCTGGAGGCAGGTCAAGGTGGCAGAGCAACAGCATTGTCTCTGGACTTCAGAATGCAAACACAAATAAACAGAATTATTTCTCCTCCCCACACTCAAGAATAAGACCAGATGATACTTGAAACCCTTATTTGAAGAAGGACCTCTCTGCTAACCAGGACTGAGCAAGCTACCATTTTTTATTTGGGTCAGCACTGCTGCTTCTAATTCAACTGCAAACTGACCCAGGACCTACTGAAGCTCCATGTTTGAAGGGGTAAACTGAACATCATCATTTGACAAGAGAACCCATCCAATTGCTGTGTGTGCATAGAAATGTTGTTTATAAAATATATGAATTGATGACAGAGAACAGTTTAACAAGCTCCTACTCCGGTTGTACAAAGACTAAACAGCCCATCACAGATGGATATTGACACCACACTCTCAAAGCACACTCCACAGCTTGTCACAAGAGACTCGACTTTCTCCAGATCCACAAAACCCATGTGGACTGGTAAGTTTGTAATTAGCTGTTCTATTGTTCCATGGCCTAGAGGAAAACCACATAGTTCCTCTTGAATCTGAGGCTTGGCTATTCTGATTGTCCTCTCCCTAGTAAGGACTTTTCCTTGGGAGGCTCAGAAGTGTGATCCTTTTTGTTGCAGCAAATACAAAGCTTGAATGCTGGCCAAGCACCTGGCCTGCTAGTCCACAAGTTCTATCCCAGACTGCTATGTCGATGCAAAGGGTTGTCAACTAAGACACCCCCATAACATTCAGGTGCCCTCTGTGATTCTTCTGGATGATTAAACATCTACAGTGACTCTGAACTGAGACTTTTGCCCTTTCCCCCCACTATTTCCTTCCACCATCCAACAATACCCTCAGCAAACCTGAGTAACGTGTCAGTTTATATGATAGTCAGGAAATAAAGCAAACAAAATAACAACCATATCCTCAAATCAAATAAACTCATATGAGCAAAAAAACTATTTAAGGACTGATCGTTTTAAAATTTAGAAATGTAATGATTCATGTTACCAGTTATGTTCAACTGAATATATATAGCAATTATTTAGCGTACTATTTAAAAAGGTGTGTAGCAACTTTCCTATGATAACCGTGATCAGTTTCAACAAACACATAAATCTGAATTAAAAAAGGAATTGAAAAATAAATGTATATAAATATGTTCAATAATATTGTGGGAAATATTTGGCAACGTTATAAAAAATTATCTTCATTAATTACATTATTCCTTTATTTATGTATAAACTTTATTGATTGCTTTATTTTATTATTATTGCATTAGTTAGTAACACATTTACCATGGTAATTTTAATTTTATACAATTTTTTTTTATGATTTTAGGGTTTCATTTTCTTGATGTAATGTTTATTCATTGCTCTACAAAAAAAAACTAAAATACAATATGGGAGGATAAAAAAGCCCTCGTATCAAGTCTCAAATCCCGCCCCGCGAGATTACACTAGTCATGTGACTGGGACGTGGACAAAAACAGGAAGTTTCGCAGCATCTCTCTAACGGGTTAATAGCTGGCTCAGTTTTGTGCCAAAAGAGATGGAGTTATTATCAAAATATACGTTTTCATTGTCGCGTTTATCTATAGGATGGGTTACTACATTTGTTATCGTGACAAACTGCTTAGTTTATCCTTCAGAGACTGTTGGCAGTGGACAGCTGAAGCTGCCTGCAGCTTTCATGCCTATCTCCCAGGCGAACACTTTGGGATATTTGTACTCTCTAAGTCTTTCATCTACTTTTCCAGAAGATTTGGAAGTGAACGAGTATTGTACTGAATTGCTTCGTATTTACGGTCAACGCTACGTGACTCTGGCGAACTGTCTTGTGTCTTATGCGCGACCCGTCAAAGTCTGTCAAAACTGTTACTCTGGATTCAACAGTATGCTAGAGATGTATCAGAACATCTCATCAGATAAAGTAAGTGCCCCATGTTAAATCTATCAACAAACTACAAAATACAAACTAATAATTAGAGAAAATATGTCCTCAACGGGTCACATGTTCTCATGACTCGTGATCGCGTGCTCTGTGTTTCATTGCCTGCGTTTTCAGTCATGGGGCATTCTGTCGACTTTATTATCAGTTTTGAGAGTTCACGTTTTGGTTCTTTGAATAATTTAGATTCCCCCCCCCCCCCCCCGAGCCCCAGTTCTGTTTCCAAGCAATATAAATCATTTCTATCATCAAGAAAATTTTATCATTAATATAACTTTTTTACGAACGCTTTGGGTTCATGTCTTGGCTCTCTAGGTTTGCAAGTTCAAATAATTTTTCATGGGATTCCTCCTGGTGCTCTGGTTTCTTGACACTTCTAAAACATTTCTGCTTATTCTAATTCTAATTTATTTCCAGTAAGATTTTGCCAACTCTTCATAGATTTTAAGTTAAAATTATCTACAGACTTGAGAGGTTTTGGAAGGTTGGCGGTTCGATCCCCGCTAGTGTCATTCTGCTGGTGTAGCCCTGGGCAAGCCACTTCACCCACATTATCCTGTATGGAAGTGTGTGTCTGTTTGGTGGTGGCCAGGAGGCCGTAGGTGCAGAATGGCCCAGGGCAGCTGAGAGCTACCAAGGTAGCTTATCACCACCAGTGTAACAATGAGGAGTGAATGAATAATGCTTTGATAATTGTAAAGCGTCTTTGAGTATCTAGCAAAGCGCTATATAAATTGAAGGCGTTATTTTTTTTTCTATACCCAAAATTGTTGTCAGTTGTTTGAAGGGTGCTTAGGTGACTTAACCCAAAACCACTTAGGTGGTGGCCACTTAGCACTGGGCATTTGTTGTCATGTGTTATTCCAGGTAATATACCTTTTACTGATAAAAGAAAAAAAAAATAGAAAAAAAAATTTCATTTTCAAGAAGGTATAATGGCAAGAAGGTATAATTTTGTTCTATTATTTTCTGAAGAAAAAAAGTGTCAATGAAATCTCTCTTTTGACAACAGCCTCTATCAAAGAATCACTTTCGATTGGGTGTTTTTTTTTGCCGCAAAGTTTGTAATTCTGTTTAAACGAACACCAGCAGACCTGTGACCAATTAGTAGGGGGTTATAGAAAAAGGTGATTGCTTGAGTAAATGAGTACTACTAGATTATCTAATTTATCATTTGAAGAAAATATGTTTAGTATATTAAATTTGACATCAGAAACCTTTATTACCGCTCTTTCAATTCCCACTTTGTGATGTACTGTGATTGATTCAGTGATTTTAAATGTCAACACTGGCTTCCAGAAATCACTCGCTGCTACTTTAACCTTTTTGCATCCAGTACAGTACTTTCACACATTTATGTAATTTCTGAACAGTTTCAAGTCTGATTAAAGCCATTTTTAAATGATTCTGTATTATTTGGTCAAAATAAGCTGTTCACTTGTTTTGGCATTTGCAACGCATTTAAAGTAAGCAACATTATGGGGGGTTGTTTTCATGCATATTGACATGTATCCACATAAACTGTGCATGGATAGACGTGGTGAGTGTTTTTCGTCTCATGAGTTTTGAGCTTATGTCAGTTAAATGTAGACATTTATTGATTGTTATACAACCCCACCAAAAGTGAAAATTCTGAAAAAAGTTTAAGTTTTAAAGGGTTAACTTGTTTTTCTTATTCCCATGTTTTACTCAGAAGGAAAATTAATCACACAACTTGAATTTGAAACTAAATGCTTCACATTTGTGTTAACAATGTTTCACAACGACCAAACAGACAAAATCATCAAATATTCTAAAAGAATATCAAGTGTTGATATCAGTGTTAAAATGTACAACCAAAAAATGTCCAAAAATTATGTTGTACTCACAATAGTTTCACATTTTAATTAACAGCAGAGGTGCTTATCTGTCCTGTGTAATAAATGTCTACGTTAAGATATAATCTAAAGGCTGTTATACATCCATCTTGAACACTTAATAACTTTTTGATTGTGTTTTCTTATAGCTGGGCCCTGGAAACATCAGTTGCCATGACAGCCTGATGCGTTCTGATAGGCTGATGCTGCTCTATACCCTCTTCAGCAAATTAGAAGAGATCTGGACATCAGCAGAATGCAGTCGTGAGTAACGTCATAAAGATTATAGGTTTGGGGTAACCACCAGTTTAACAGCTAAATCATTACAATGGATGTTTATTTCTGCCCCAGCTCTGATGAGATTCTGCAAGAAATTAGAAATATGTTCGTTATTTTGTTCTAATGTGAGGAACAAAAATGATTTTCCTCATCTTTTGCACATTAGATTGCCTGACTGAACATCAAGAGGCTCTCTCCAATGACACACTCCACTTTATGGGCACGTTGAATCAGTCACTTAACTGTTTTTCACAGTATCAGGTAAAGTAAACAACTTCAATAATTTTGTGTTAAACACTATTCAAATAAATTATAAACATTTTTTTATTGTCCTATCCACAGAGGAACTACTCAGAGCTCTGCAAAGACTGCAAAGCCTCATACAGAAGGTTGAACGAGCTCTATGGGAGAATGGAGAACAATAAAACACTTTGCATTGATATAGAAGATGCTGTGAGTATGTTGGAAAATTCATGCGGTTTGAATACTTTTCTGGTAAATTTGGGTCAGTGCTGGTCTGGTTTTATCAGGGTGAAAAAGCTCAAATTTAAAAGTTCGAATTTTAGCCCTTCTAGGTCTTAAATCATTTTTCACAGGTCTTATTTTTATGATGTCCGTGTAAAGCTCATTTGACATGTATTTTTTTGTTGTTACTTGGGGTTACCAGTGATTGAAAAAGGAACACTGAATGCTAAAAAGTAGAATAAGGGTAGCCAGACTTTGAG
This sequence comes from Danionella dracula, assembly GCA_900490495.1. Lineage (NCBI taxonomy): Eukaryota > Metazoa > Chordata > Actinopteri > Cypriniformes > Danionidae > Danionella > Danionella dracula. The sequence goes on along the minus strand of UELW01000001.1, from coordinate 29,970,113 downwards.
AAAACATTCGTAAATCCTCAAACACATAATATTACCCTTTAATGGTGTCATAGTTTGAGGAAAGGCTGATACACACTCAAAATCGTAAAAGTGATGGTTTGGTTTACCAGCGATTGAATAAACCTTTGTAAATGTTCAAAAACCTAAATGGGGTTGTTTATTATAAAAAAAGTTTTGTATGTGTTCTTAACGTTATGATATGGGTCTTAAATGTGATCCTTAACCGTCTTAGAAAGTCTTTAATTTGACCTTATGTAACCTGCAGAAAGCCTGTTTATTGATGAGTACATAAAACCGCTGCTTAGGGCCCCATGATCATGAAGCACACACTAAAAGCAGATAGTAACAAAGAGTAAATGCAAGATATGGTTAAAGTTTTCGTTTAATAAAAACAAACATGGCTACATATTGTATTAAACATCTCCTCCTGAAATGTTTTTCAGATGAATATGACACGGCGGTTGTGGAGTAAAAACTTTGGTTGCTCTTTTCCTCTGGAGGAGACCGTGCCTGTGATTGCAGTTTCCAGCTTCATGCTCTTCCTTCCCATTATCTTTTATTTAAGCAGCTTTCTGCACTCAGAACAGAAGAAACGCAAGCTCATACATCGTGAGTAGACTGTTTTTCTAGAACAGGGGTGTCCAAAGTCAGTCCTGGAGGACTACAGCCCTGCACAGATTAACTTCAACCGACACATAAATCACCTGATCACAATAGTTAGAGTGTCAACAAGGAAGAACGAGCGATTTAGTGGGTAGACGAACAATTTATATAGAGGATTGTGAGAGTTCTAATAAATAAGTGCCAGCAGCAAAATAGCTTCTTGCAAGTTGATATTTATTTGACAGTGTCATATTCCTGCCGGAGTGTGGCCCAGGAATGACTTTGGACACCCTTGTTCTTCTAGAAGATTCACAAGATTCTCAGCCGTTTGAGCTGTGCATGCTTGAATAATCAGTGGCATCTTTTCCATGTTCTGATCCACAGCCAATAGAGCCAAATCCAGCAGCAACTTCATGAATATTCAGGATAAATTCAGGTGAGAGCATTGGGGTGTCGCATGGTAAACAAACAAACATGATTGGATGATGGGATGGAGTTTTACTTCATGCACACATCATTACTCGAAGACCGAAAGTTCCCTGCTGCTGTGCCATCTTCTGTTATTCAAGTCAGAGTTTAGTTTTGTCTGCACTGATCATGATTTGCACATTTGCTTTTCATCTACCAATTAAAGTTTGTTGTTAACTTTTTGTTTAGTTTTTTTGAAGATGATCAGTGATTTTAAGATATGAATTACAAAAAGGATGATGTATAACGAAGTTCTTTGTTTTGGGATGATTCCAGAGAGCGTAACATGAAAAGTGTTTCATTTTCATAAAACATGTGAAAATGAAGCATGTTTTGCGTTTTCCTTTTCTTTCAAAGGTGATTTAATTCTTAACAAACAGCAGGAAGTCATATCTAAAAGTGTACCTAGTACCTCTAGTGGAAGTGCTCTGTATGTATGTATGTATGTTACAAATACTTTCTTTGAGGTCAAAGGTGTATGCAGTAAGTAGAGTATTGGAATGGCACTATTTGAGAAATGCCTCACTGTTTAAATAACTTAAAGGTGCTGTATGTGATCTTTGAGAGCGCTAGAGATACAGTGCTTTGTCAATATTTTAATACGTCCTACTGATTTGCTATACCTTTGTTTTGGTACTGCCCAGGCTCACACAACTAAGCTTTCCTTAAGCATTTCTGAAACATTGAATACTTCACTTTCAAATGTGTGTTGTCTTTTTTCAAAGAAATTGGTCTAACTGGGTCTCGTCATTACCAAAAGAAACTCGTTTTTTTGGAATTTAAAAAAAGGTACCACAGGTCTTGTGGTGTCAAGTTTGAGAACATCCTTACTGCAGCTTTAAAAAACTGCTTCATATTCTTTAATCAGAAAATCATTTAATAGTTTGATGAAAAAAAAATGTGACTGTTACACTGGAAAGTTCAACTAATAATGAATCATATGCATGTTTGATTATTGCCCTGTAAAGAGTATGTAAAGAGTATGTCTATAATAAAAGTCTAGTTTTCTACTCTAAATATGACTGACCCATGATGAGTGATTTGTTAACCGAATCGATTCCGCTTACTTTACTGATGGATAAATCTTCAGGGTTGGTTGTGAAATCCTTTCCAATCCTCAGGTTTCCTCATACTTCCATTAAAATATGTTAATAGTTCTTAACTCCTAAAGCCTTCCTTCTTTCGATTGACAGGTTTGTTGTTTTCAGAGGACTTGGACTTTCGTTGGATTGCAAAGCACCCGTTTCCCCAGTAATTAGCAGCTAATCTAGAAGTAGGATAAAGTTACTTGGTGGAATAATCGTAAAAACACATCCGTTTAAGCTCCTGTTGGCTTTTTGGTCTTATTGAGCAGAGCCATTGCCTATTAGACTCCACCCTAAGCTTATTTTCTATGATTTGTCCAATCATGTGATGCGATTTGGTGAGAATACTGCCGTGTTATTCATGAATCGTAACATCTATCCTCTCAGGAATAACAGGGCTGACTTCTACCCAGTAGCACTTGGGAGAATTTCAAGGTGCTAAATGTTTTCTTTGATGCTGAAGCTGAAATGCCTACTGAGATGCATGATCCAAGCCTTGTTCCACCTCAATAAAACCTTGGAGGGGAAACTGGAAAGGCGGGGGTATATGAGATTATCCCTCATCACGTTTTGCCCCGCTAAGAATCAGAGCAGTGACTTTGGACCTTAAGTAATGAGCTCGTTATGAAATCTCCCTCATCTCAAAACCTAGCAGGGGTTCAGAAATCGAACAAAACAGCATTATGTTCTAGCTAGAATCTTTCTCTTGATATTTTAGTGTGTATTCCAAAAATGTTTATGCTTTTGAGTGGAATCTATCAAAGTGTCTGATTTTATACAATTTATAGAGATTTGCATTCAAAATCTTTTTTAATCTTAGACAAGTTTTTATTTTATGTTATGTTTGCCCTGTCATCTATATGGATATGTATGTACGAGAAAGAATATAAGGTGAGGTTTCACAATGCTGCATAATAAATCATCTGGCATGTAACCAAGCATCGTAACTTACCCCAAAGAGCTTGTGGAAGGGGGAGGATAATCTCGTTAATAATATTATTGCTACTGTTATAAAACCTAAATTCACTGAGAAAAATGAAATAAAAAAATATATTACTATGAGCTATATAATATTTATTTGTTCAACTTTTACATAAATGAGATAAACAATTGTTTACAAGAAATATAATAGTGAGCTTGTGAAAACAGATGCTTATTTATTCCTAAATGTAGTCATACTGAATATAAATACAGATAAAAAATCTGAAATGCATTCTAATTAATTGCCTTAAATATATCAGCATGAAAAGACCTAAACTTAGCAAGGAATTTAATAATGATGATAAAAAACTGATTTTGACTCCTTTTTAGGACAATTTTAGCCTTTATCTCTTTTTATACATCATTTTCCTAAATGAAATAGTAATGAAAATGCAGCGATGCAAATTATTGTAGCTAGGCATTTGGTCTGTAATGTGGTCATAACCTGCTACTATCAAAGGAAGAGAAAGATCATCTGAATGAGTCATAAAAATGGTAAATTGATTTAATAAATGTGAAGGCCATATCACACTGAGTAGTTAAACAATTGTATTTATTTTACTTAATCAAAAATACGTTTCTGGTTCAATGGGACAAATTTTTTATACAAATTTTTCCTGAAACAGACAATAAAATCTAGAGAATTGACTTTTCGCTGTTCTGAGTTGATTAAATAGGCTCATAAACAAATTGACAATTATTAAGTTAGACTTTTTCTTGTTATATCAACAAAATAAAAACTTTTGAATACCAAAATATAAATATTTATTTAAAAGTTTTAGTTAAAAATGGCAGGCTGTTGTAGATATTCTAACTCAATTTGAGTCTAAGGATCAAATACACTCTGAGTTAATTTTTCTCTCAGGTATTTTGTTTCGTGCAACCTCAAACAGATTAGGAAACATATAATAACTTTAGTGGTTAAGATGCTACATTTGTATTCATCATGGCTGGTTTAAAATACAACATGAACAGTCAAGTGTCCTTAATGAAAAACTGAAAATTATCTCATCACCCTATGGTGAGAAAAGATCAAGTAAAGCAGTGTTGATCTGAAATCTTTCTGAATGAAGCAAAAGTGACTTTCAGCATTCCTGTCATCAAACAAGCATTGGATTTATTCATCATTTTAAACTGTCAAAACCATTAATTAGCCAAAGCTGAATATGCTGCTTTATTCCAAACATATAGGTTCATAATCAGAGATTTCTCTCTTAAGATCCAGCTTGTGTTTTTGAATGAAAGGGCCATAATGAGCTCACAGAGGTCAAAGTCTGGGCTTATGCTATCATGATAGATTTTAGAATCACTTCATCACAGTGTTTTTATTGGTTTGATGAAGGCTCTAGTGCTCTCCGTTTGTGCCTCTGGTCATTAGTTAAGGTTCCAGTGCATTATAGAGAAGAGGTCAGCTGGAGAAGACATGGCAGATGCTGATTGGTGTGTCACGAACCAAAGGTGGACGACTTGTGTTCCCTGTAGCTTCTTTTAATAAGACTACAGGATCTCAGTGGGCAAGGCTCACACAGACACAGGGGGTCTGGGAGAACACAAGCTTTTGAATGAGGGGTTATGTCACGAGGGCAGAAACATCTGACCCTGTTGGGCACTCATTTCTGTGTACAGTGTTTTGGCCATCAGCTGGAGATGAAGGATATAAAACCTCTCAAGGGGAATATGAGGAGAGATTTCTGGGAGGTGGTAAGTGGCCACTGCATGAGGTGCTTCATCTTCATCAATGCAGGGCTGTCTATAAAATGCCATTTGAATAGCTAAGTATTGCACAATATAAAGTGCTGGATTAATCGTATGTGTTCTCTTTCTCTCTATCTATGTTGTAACTGTATTTCAAGAGGTCATAACAATATTTTCGTTTATTTATAATTCAGAGTATGTTAACGAAATAACAGTCGTTTATGTCCTGTTTGTTTAGCTTCATGAAAAAATTATTAATTCATGATTAATCCTTAATGAAAAACTAGTATGTATAAACTCCTAAAACAATGTTAATTATGAATAAAATATGTAATTATTAACACTTAATTACTATAAGGTATTGCTTTTATGTCATTTGAAGGTTAAATGGATGTTTTACCTTTCTGAATGTCAAAGTTATTATTAGTTAATTGTGTGTATGTTTATTTATTTATTATTTTACATTTTAGTAATGCTTAATGGGTGAGTATTTAATATTATGTAATTATTATGAATTGTGAATTAGTAGTGTTTTCTAAATGTATCAGTTTTTTTAATGTGATTAAGTCACCCACTTGTTTCCCTTAAAATAGATTGTTGGGGGGGCGAGTATTAAGGAACCAAAAAGTGCCTGATGTTTTCACATACAAGAGCTGAAGCAGCAATTGGGACACATTTGCAATGTGTTCAATTTTACACAAATATAAGAGGTAAAAATGACATAATTCACATATTTACCCCTCTATAAAAAAGTTCAGTAAAAAAAAAAACACTTCACCCTGTCACTAAATTAGATAACATTCAGCTCAGCTCGTTAAAGTAGTTAAAAGATGTTAAACACTCGTTTCTTCTACTGGAAAGCTTAGCATATAGCAATTTTTTTAACTGTTTCATTGTTACAGAACATACTAACAAGTACAAATCAATACACTACGGTTTTGGTCCTAGATACATTCACATAATCTTAATTGAAATATAATATCCATTTTATATCTGATTTCTGAAAGCTTTCTGGCCTCAAGGAGTAAAGCATCCATATAATAAGCTGAAACTGAAGATGAGGGGTCGTGACCTACACAATTTCTCCCTGCATATTAACTCTGTCTCATTAAGGCAAGACAACAAGTGCATCTCTCAAGTCTGAAGTAAGCAGCCTCATCTCCGTAGCTCCCAGTAATTTGATGCTTCTATCATCATTCAGGTCAATGGGACTGAAGAAGACGTGGCAAAGGTTACTAATGAGGGTCGCTTTCTCACATCTTCTCTCAAATCAACAAACACTTGATGCTTTCGTTTTCTAGCCTTACTTTTAACTTGTCTGGATTTAGAAGCAGATCCCTAAACCTTTCATCTTCTGAGCAATTGCACCACTACTACGATGCCTATTACCCTGGCGCCATCTATCGTTAAAAATGGGTATGGCCATAATATGTTCTTTGCGATAATAAATCACTTAGCGTAGGGAACTATGAATAAATAGTATGCTATTCAATGTTGATTAGTTCTAGCAGTAGTTGTAGTGATAGTCTTAATGATTAATTCATGTTTTTTTTACAATCAGAGCTAGCAGAAACTTTTTTGTAATAGAAAACAGGATAAATTAAAAATACTTCAATGCGCTTCTATATTACAGGTTAATGCTGTGAGATATCATAAGTACCAATCGCTGAAGAATTGTTAAATTGCATACGAAATATTGAAGTCGTCAGATATCGATGCATTGTCGAGGTTTTGCCGTTAGAGGGTGACATATCTAATGTAATGGGAGATGTGAATAGGAAAAACACAATTTCACAATGTCTGTTGCCTTAGTTTCTCCTACTAGTTAATTTCTGAATGTTGATAATCGAGTTCGAAGCATTGCAAACATTTCTACTACTAGTTTTGCATCTCAAATTAGTTCTTAATTTTGGGGGAAGGAAAGACAGAAAATAAATGTTTTCAAGACACAAACAGTTTATTCGTATTTTCTGTCAAATCAGTTGTTATAAAATTTTTACATTGAAATTGTAATAAAACGGTTCGAGTTAGTGCGCTTGCGTAAAACACGTACATAGGATTTCAGACCTCCGACAGTAACGTCATAATAAAAGTCAAGGTCACGCTTTATCATGTGCTGCAGACTGTTTGTATTGTAGCTACTTATTTTTAATAAAAGTACAATATGTAATAAAAATAAACTGTTGCGATAACATGAAGTGCGTTTAGCTAAAATGACAAGTACTTCGTCCATACTTGACTTTTAATTTGAAAACAAGTGCTATCGTGGCAGAAAGTCCATGGAGGCTGACTTCTCTGTCGATTTGTGAGTAGTCCCGCAGCGAAGCTACTGATAGGGCGCTAAGGAGCTGGAAAGATTGAGGTTTAGTGCCACTGCGAAATGGCTGGACAGCAGTTTCAGTACGACGACAGTGGCAACACATTTTTCTATTTCCTCACGTCATTTGTTGGACTAATAGTCATCCCAGCTACCTATTACCTCTGGCCCCGGGATCAAAATGCGGGTAAGGCCCCATATGTTTGCTAATGCACCAGGAGCTAACCAGTTACCTGCAGTTTGATACTCAACCCAAGTTAACTCCGCTCTCTGAGTAATGTAATGGGCACTGTTATTTAATTACACCTTTATTATAAATGAGCCCATTCAGATGAGACTACGGCCCCACGGTGTTGTAACATTAGTTGACTAACGTTATATCTCCTGTATTAACTGACCCTTATTGGCTAGGTTAAATAATATAGAATAACGTTCCGTCACATTTGCTAAGTTATATGTTTATTGAAGTGTCCTAATAGGAGGAAATCTTTACGTAAAGCGTCTCCACGAGTGTTAAACGTCACCACATCACTTTAGTTTGTGTTAATTAAAGTTGCACTGATAATGTTTGGACCTGCACACCTCGTATTTTCTAATGTACAAAAACAATGTACAAAAAGTAGAGTAATTTGATAAGATTTTTTTTGCAATTTGCTCGTGTTTTGTAAGCAAAGCAGTATATGCCACTCCCACTGATATTTGCGGTCTATTCGTGTAATATCTAACGTTATTGATTTATTTCAATACCTGTACATTCACATGATTTCAAATGTAGACCTTTACATTGATACACCATTATATTTATCTTAAGTCGAAAGTTGCTTATAAAATTGACAAGAGAAGCACATGACATTACAATTTCATTGAGAAGGATGTGTTTAAACTAAGCTAGCCAACATATCACAATAAAATATAATACCTAGATATTTGCTATGAGGTTAGTCTGTTAAGCATCATTACAACTAAGTTAAAAAGTTTTACAAATAGGCTACAAACCTCACAGTTGTCATGTTATAAAACACAAAAAGACAGTAAAAAGAGACTGTTTTAACTGTTGTACTGTTCAAATTTCTCACTGCTCAAGGGTGGACATGGCCAGGATGATGCTAAAATTATTTCTCAGGTGAATTGATAATATAGCAATTATATATAATGTTATAAATTCCCTTAAGAATTTAAACTGGGAGAGCGAAACATAGACGATGTACCCTGCTTTTTACCCAATGGGCTGGACACCACCAGATCTTACCAACACTCAGTGAGGAAAACAACGTGTGGGCATTCTATTTTATTAGATTTGACTTAACATGAGCTCAGATTCATAGCTTGGTAGAAGTTTGCAAATACACAAGACAAAATGTTACATTCTTTTACATTGGCTCAAAACGTCATGCATTGTGTTTTTAAAGATATTATCTTTGTTTGGATAGTGAGTGTTGAGTGTTTGTACAAAGGTGCCAGTTTTTTTATCCAATCTTTTTATATCTCAGAGCAACTGAGATTGAAGAGTTTACGAAGAGTTCATGGAAGATGTCTGTGGTATCGCCTTCGACTTCTGAAATCACAACAAAGCATTGTTCCAACTCTTAAGTAAGTGATTGTGTTTGTGTAATCAGATGTGTTTCAGAGGAATTAGCCTTATTTAGCCTACTGTTCTCCAGTAACTGCCTGTTATATTAATCTACGTTTTGCTGTTTTTTTCTATTTAACAGCTGTTCTTAAAATGCTTCTGCTCGTATATGGTTTTAAATGCATGTATATCAGTAATATTGTAATACAGAAATGTGCTATTAATTTCACAATATCATATATTAAATCCTGAAGACATTTGAAACAAAACAAAATAGAACAGGATGAAAGCAGCAAAAACGCAAATATTATTTCAGTTCAAGCTGTTTTAAAGATGTATAATCTTTATAAAGATGTCTAATTTCTATTTATGTCTGAAATTGTGATCTCAAAGTAATTTCCAAGATATGATTTTATCATTTATTGTTTATCTTATTACTTATCTTATTATAAGATTTATTGTAGATATTTCTAAGCAAAGTAGATAATGTGTCCATTTTTACAAATGAAAAGAAATCTTAATTATACAATCTGGAGTTGTTACAGTTTATCAGTCTTCCTTATGGTCTGATTCCAAACTGTTCTGGCCTTCTCATCATAGCTTTTATTTATTGTGTGTCAAATCAGTCGTCAAGTCGTGCTGCCAGCTTTTTAAAGTGTAATGCTTGTGGCCTATTTTTACTTTCTTAGCTCATTATTCACATGTAAGCTCAGTAACAGTTTGCATATTAATTTCACATCATATCAATGTAAAATCTTGTGTTTGGTTGTCTTAGAAAAGCAGCCCTGTTGTTTGGGTGGGCAGTATTTCTCCTCCTGGCATATAAGGTGTCTAAATTAGATAGAGAGTACCAGGAGTATAACCCCTATGAAGTCCTCAACTTGGAAGCAGTAAGAATTACTTCTTTTTTTATCACATCTTTTAATGAATTTTGATCAGAAATCAAAAAAGACCATTTCTACATGATATGAAAAGATCCACTGTGTCATGATTTCAGGGGGCATCTGTTGCTGAGATTAAGAAGCAGTACAGAGTGCTGTCTCTTAAACACCATCCTGATAAAGGTGGAGACGAGGCAACCTTCATGAAGCTTGCTAAAGCTTACTCTGCGTAAGACTATTCCTAACTCTTTCCTTGTTGTTTTTATATGTAAACTTATGTGTTCATAAATTCTACAACCATATGCCATACATGTATCAGAGTTAGTGATGTGCCATGCAAACCAAAAGCTGAAAATAAGGAAACCAAGGAAGAAAAGAGAACATTGCTAATGATGCCAATTATTAGTACCATTGGATTTATGGCGTTGACCATGTACTGACCTAACTAAATTCAAGCCATTGGATTTAAAATTGTATATTAATATTTTGTTTATACATTTTACATTTTAAAGGGATTCTTTTTAGCAGTGTTGCATGAAACAATGTAAAAAAATACAAACTTAAATGTTTGAAATTTTACTGCACTCTTGTGTACAATAAATAACAGGCTACTAAAAGTTTGTAAAAATAAAAGAATGACACATTAAAGATATAAACAAAAGTTTGACATTTAGATTGTGTTAACATAACAGCTCGCTAGATTTAAGTTGTTTTGTGTAGTATGAATCGAGTACTCTAGTTTCCTCCCACAGTCAAAACATCCAGTAAACTAACACTGGTCCAGTCCACTCAATCCACTTGCAAATAGTGAATGGTGAGTGAATGTGGCACTGTGATGTGCTGGCAAACTGCCTTTATTTCAATAACTCTTACCAGGACTAAAAAAATGCAGATTAATACCAGAGTAAACTGTAAATGTGGATGTATTTTAATGTCCTGCACAAATATAGTTTACTAAAAATAAACATGGAGATGCATGTATTACTAGATACTTTGTGTCTGCAAGAAAATTAAGCATGATGTGTTAGGTTAGTTATTTCATTGATTACTTTTTTTTTACTCATTAAACTGTCAGCTTAACCTTTAAACCTTTCGTATATTTTAGACTAACATATTTACATGTTCATTCTTGGAAAAGTGACGTTTGAACACAGTGTTTAGAAATTCTTTTGGATTCTGATCTACACAAAACAGCTTGAGTTGATTCGGGCTCAAACTGATTTCACTGTCAATCATGTGCTTTTTAATGCTTTTCGTAATGATTTAATACAACAATAAAGATTTACTTGATAAACACTCATCGTGCAGATAAGAAGAGGTTCACTCTGAAGGCAGAAAGCTTGTGATGTGCTGCACACATGCTTTTGTTTATGGTCGTTGTTTGATTCGTTTGAATTCATTGTAACAGATAAGAAAGAGGCTGCTCTATTCACGAAACCCACTGTTGGGGAATTGAAAGAACACGAAAGATTTTAGTGGAGAATTAAAACAAAAAAAAAAAGATGGACATTTTATAATAAAGATGAGGGGCCATACATTAACCCTTGACAGGTCGTATCTGATGATTACTGACATACTGTTTCGGCTATGTTGTTTCAGTGATAAAACTCTTTCCACAAAAAAACTACTATTTTGGGGCCTTTTCAACCAAAAAAAGTTTGTGGCTGAATTTCGAAAAGACACACTTTTATCTTAGTGTCATAAAACTGTGGAACAATATTTTAAGCATTAACATGTTTTTTGTCTGACGATGACTTTAAGGCCTCGACCACATGTACTCGGTTATTTTGTAATTGCACTTAAAAAAATAGGCTAATAAAAAATAAAGAAAACTCAGTTTTAAAAATAATCTTATAAAAACAAGATAAAACACTTGGCAAATTCTGTTTGAAAGGAAATGTTGACTAAAGCTATGTTGCAGCCTCATCATTGTTTTGAAATGGGCTAATATCACTGGGTTTCTGTGAATATGCAAGAATAAAAACTGAGAAATCAATAGAGAACATGGAGAGAGAACACATGACAGGACTGAACAGGATAGAAATCTACTAGGACGCTTCGTATAAATGTATATGTATATACAAATATATAAATGTATATACTGTATTAAAACTAATAACAGTTAAAATGTAAAATTGTTAAAACATGCTCATTATTGTGAGCTATAAGTACATCATATACAGTGTAAACCATGAATTGGCCATGATGCCTTCAAGGCTTTAAGAGAAAAAAGAAAGCTAATAAATAAGTGAAAAAAGTAAATTTGCACAAAATGGGAGTCTTCTTTTTTAGGCAGCCAAACAGTGGTCTGGTGGTTTTGTAGTTTTCGAGACGGCAATGTTCTGCCAAGATTATAAATGCAGCAATATGCAAGTATTGATCTTGTTCCCATGTGGTGTGATCCTAGAGCGGCTACGGGCACAAACTCTTATATTACTCTGTCTTGTATCTGCAGTGAAGGGCATCTCTATGCAAATGAGCTGTGCTTATGCATTGTAATTTCCCTTTTTATACAAGTCCTAAAGAACTAAAACATTACTATAAGAATTCCCGACAAGCATAAGGATGTAATGACAAGAGTTTGTGAAGTTTTTTCTGGTTATGTCTCACAGTTTGACTAATGAAGAATCACGGAAAAATTGGGAACTTTACGGCAACCCCGATGGTCCAAGAGGTGCAGATTTGCTACATCATTTTAAAGCATTTTCTCAAAAATGTATGCTTTTTTTTTATTTAATAACGTTTGTTTTCAATCTTGATCAGTGACCAGTTTTGGAATTGCGCTCCCTGCATGGATCGTCGACCAGAAAAACTCAATGCTGGTAAAAAAAACAAACTTTAATTTTTAATCACATTGCAAGAGTCAGAAATGTAATTTAATAAGAATATAAACATGTTTCCTTGACAGGTTCTGCTGGTATATGGGTTAGCGTTTATGGTCATTCTTCCTGTAGTAGTGGTGAGTTATTATATCTGGTCTTTTATGCCTTTCATCATTAAGACTTATTGAGCTGAATTTAGCCATGATGTGTAAAAGCTTGAGGGAATTTTGTACCTCTTTGTATGTTTGGAGGATTTAGTTTAGATCAATTCATGACTCTCAGATAAAAAAATTAGGAATTTTCTTCCCGCAGGGCACTTGGTGGTACCGTTCCATTCGCTACAGTGGTGATCAGATCCTGATCAACACAACACAGCTTTTCATGCACTTTATGTATAAAACCCCTACAATGAACATGAAACGTAAGGAGTTTATCCTTGGACTGGTTCAGATCTGCTAGATTTCTTCGACTGACTCTTCTTTCTGATAGGACTGGTGATGGTGTTAACGGCGGCCTTTGAGTTTGATCCTCGCAGTAACAAAGAGGCCATTATAAGACCAACTGACAATATAGAAGTTCCTCAGGTGACGCATTGAAATATTTGGAAATGCATTGTGTTAGTGAGCATGTTGAAAATAAGTTTTGTGACGGTCTGCTTTGGCAGTTGATTCGGGAGCTGGGGAACATCAATGTGAAGAAGAAAGAACCTCCGTTCTGCTATCCCTACAGCCTGAAGGCGCGAGTCTTATTACTGGCACATCTCGGCAGGATGGATGTTTCTGACAACATAGAGGAAGGTATGAAGCCCACTTGGATCAACGTTTTGGTAAATTTTGAGACAATGGTTTTTTATTGTTTTGGATTCCCTGCAGATCAAAGGTTTGTGGTGAGGAAGTGCCCTGCTCTACTACAGGAAATGATCAACGTCGGCTGCCAACTCACAATGATGGCAACCAGTCGAGGAGGTAAGTCAAGAACATGAAAAACATTATGTATTTTTAATTCCTTGAATTGTACAATAGTAATGATGTAAAAGCTACCCAAGTCTTTGTTTAAATAATGTTTTTAAATAGAATGGTGCCGAGTATCATGTTAAACAATTTAAAAAGGGTAAAGGCGTCTAAAGTAGTATATTTAACAGTATGTAATATGTATGTTTGTCTGCTGTAGGTCTCCGTGCTCCCAGACTTTCTTCCATAGAGAACTGCATGAAGCTTTCGCAGATGGTGGTTCAGGGTCTGCAGGAAGCCAAGTCTCCTCTGCTGCAGCTGCCCCATTTTGAAGAAGAGTACCTCCGATACTGCATGTCTAAAAAGGTAAGTTTTAAGTCTCAGGAGTAAAAATCATCAGCCTGAATTAAAATAAAGTTGTTGCAAAAAAAAAAAAAAAAACACCCTTCGCAACTCAGTATCTATTGGAAGTGCTCAGTGTGTGCTTTAAACCAGTTTTTGAGAGGTGTAAACGTTCAAATTGTATCTAAAGGTAAAACATAAAATCAGCAGCATTTTTTTGTAGATACAAAACTTGCAAATATATAAATGGATCTAGAGCAGCGGGCCCAAACCCACAGGCCGTGGACCAGTACCGGTTCGTGGATCATTTGGTACCGGGCCACACAGAAAGAATAAATGACTTGTATTACTTTCATTTTATTTATTTCAGAATCTGAACAATGTTTTATTTAGAAAAATTTACCGATTCTCTTGGTTACATCCATCTGTCACTATTTACGCATGTTAAGGTGCTCTTCTCGGTTTCAAGATAGGTTACCTCTGAAATGAAGCCCAGGAGCTACCAAAATGAGTAAAAAAACAAACGTCTTTAGAAAGTTTCTTTGCAAAGGAGAAAAGACCCTGCGAGGAGACAGAGGAAGAGCCTACAACTTCCAAGAAAAAGAAAGCTGCATTTAAATGACAATATCAAGAGTTCTACTTAAAATACAGATTTATGTCAACAGGAGATTTCCGTGCACTAAACATACTTTGCATAATACGTGGCAACCGACTGTCAAATGAGACAATGAAGCCCTTAAAACGGCTTCGCCACTTGGAGACCAAGCCCTCTGCATTAAAAGTCAAGCCTTATTTTGTTATGATGTTGTGATGTTAAGAGGACTTTGTAGTAGCAAGCAGGTAGAGGGTATTCACCACAATTTACATGCAGGTCGTACTATATTATTTTATTGTATTTATCCGCCACACCTCAAAGGCCGGTCCCTGAAAATACTGTCTGACATTAAACCGATCCATGGCACAAAAAGGTTGGGGACCGCTGATCTATGGTATAATACACTTTCTTTCAGCTGAAATAAAACAGTTGTTCATAGTGAGGGAGTATATCAGTGTTATTATGCAGAGATTAGTATTTTAAATAGCCCTTTATTGTCTTTTAACAATCCTCACCTGTAACATTCAACATCTAAAAGTGTTTATCATATTTGTTATTTTAAGTTCAAGGTAAGATCACTGCAGGATCTGGTATGCCTGAAGGACTCGGACAGAAGGAACGTCCTGAGATTCCTTGGGGAGGAGAAGTATGATGAGGTCATCGGAGTTCTTGGTAACTTCCCCTACATCGACATGGAAACCAAACTTCAAGGTGGGCTGAAAAAAATGTGAACAGACCTTTTTTAAATAAACGTTGGATATATGTAAGTGACTTATTCTTTATTGTTGTCAGTTCTGGATGATGAGGATAGCTATAACATCACAGCAGGATCAATCGTCACTGTTACAGTTACCCTGAAAAGAAAGAGAATGTCCGTAAGTAGAACACATCTATCAGGCAATCTATTTTCACCTTTACAAGCAAGTGAAGGTTTATTTCAACAATTTACTTGTTGGAGCTAAATTTGAGCCGTGAACAGCAGAGTTCATACATCCACAAGATGTCAGTGCTGAGCTTTTTTTGGGTTTGTTTGTGTAGGAGATGTTTGAGAAAGAGGAGGATCCTCCCCAAGCTACGGAGGAAGCCCAAACAGAGGAGGTAGCCATGGGGTTTATAATGTCACTTTGCATGTTTGTTGTCTTTGTTTGTATCTAAAGAAACCCTCTCATTTGCAGCAAGGTGATGCTAAAAGTAAAGCTAAAGTATGGCAGAACAAGAATAAAGGGACTAAAAAGGCATCCAAGTCAAAAAAGAAGAAACTGACGAAGAAGAAACCAGTGACTCAACAGCAATTGAAAGCAGACAAGGCCAAACAAGCCAATGGCAACGTGACAGGAAATGTAAGGAAAACAGCTCTTGCCATTTGTTGCTGGTTTAAAATAACATCTAATACCTGCTGTATATTTTTGTATAAGAATTTTTTTTGTCCATCAGTTTTTTCATAATTTGCTGGTCTAATTTCAAGGATATTGGAAGTTGTATATCAAATGACTATTATTTTCTTCATATCCATTGGTTTTCATTGCCATTTAGCTTGGTCTTCAGGAGAACTTGAAACTTTGAAGAATGGCCTATGGTCAGGAGATGAGTTGAAAGCATTGGAACAACCAGGTCAACAAACCTGAAAGAAAAAAAAAATAATAATTTGTTGCCATGATTTCTTAAGGGAGTCGCTTGTGTAATAAGACATTGTCTTCTTTAGAAGCAGGTTTCTTACTGTTAGCTGCATTTCTGTCATTTACTCAATATTAAATACTGGGATAAAAGTTACCTATTGAACTCACTGAAAACATTTTTTCCCACAAAACACATATTTTTAAAGTTCAGAAACTTGGGGTTTTTGATATTCAATGGTTTTGTATATATCGAAAACGATACCAGGTTTCATCATCTCTGGTCTCCTCTGAAACCTTTTTACTTTTTAGTTTTTCATTTGGTAACTTCACAATGTCTTCACAAAGTCCTTGCAGTGTTAGCACATTCACATATGTTTTTGTTCACAGGAAGTTGTTGCTATATCAAAAGAAGAGGAGGAGGATCTTTCAGACAAAGGCAGTGAATCTGATGAAGCCGAAGGTAATAAGGACTCACCCAGTGAGAGAGATGAGGAGAGCGACAAGCAGAGTGACACAGAGGGTGAAGAGATCCAAAAAGATGACGAAGAGGTATATTTACGTGTCATATTGATGAAATTGATGTGGCTGTACAGTTTTCTCTAACCTAAGGCGCTGGTTCTCTGCAGGAATGGGAGGCTCTCCAGCAGAGCATTCAGCGGCGTGAAAGAGCCCTTCTGGAAACCAAGTCGAAAGTCACCCATCCTGTCTACAGCCTAATCTTCCCCGAGGAGAAACAGGAGTGGTGGTGGCTCTACATAGCTGACAGGAAAGAGCAGACGCTGGTTTCCATGCCCAACCATGTCTGCACACTCAAAGACACAGAGGAGGTGAGTGCACACCCACTTGTCCCAAGGTGTTTAAGTTGCTTTTAAAGATGAAAGAGATTAATGAACATTTTTCTCCCCATTTACAATCGCTCTTTGATTTTTCCCTAGATTTATGCTTAAACACTATTGGTCCTAATGGTTGAAAAAAAATTGTAGTCACCATTGGCTTTAGTCATTTTCGTTCATACTTTGATTTCAAATGAAACATAGAACCTAGTATTTGGACACTTAGATGAGGAGGTTTGCAGGGTTTTGAAATCTTTGACATTGCTTGAATTGCAATGGTGTGTTTCAAGGATGGGTAACCGCTTGAATTTCAGATTCAAAACTTACAATGAAAATGTTTTACTAAAAGCCCTTTTCGGGATATCTGTCTCTGTGAGATTGAAGTAGTGGTTTCCTCAGAGTCTTTATGCTTTTAGGTATGGTTCAAATAGAGAGGCAGAACTTTAGAAATGTTTGCTCTGTGTGTCTAAACAGTTTTACTGGAATTCAAAAAACAAATCTGTTTTATATTTAAAAAAATGAAATCTAATAGAAATTATTTTAGGCAGTTTTACCTTACGTCATTGTGCATGTATTTGTTTTTAATTGTATTTAGTCATTTTAGTTTAATCTAGTAAAATGTGTTTTTTCTGTGGTGTTTGTCATTTAAAATAATGAAGTTTCACATTTTCCTTTTTGGTCAACTACTTAAAATTTTGCATTATTATTATTATGTAAATGCTATTGTTTTATTTCATTTATTGTATTTGCAAATTAAGCACTTTTTTGTGTTTTTTTTTTTATTTCCATAAAGATCTGACTCTGTGTTTTGGTTAGATGCCAATTATTTTGGATTTAGCCTACGTTATGAAGCTCAAATCTTTAGAATGTAGAATAGAATGAGTTGTAGTTTGGTGTTTTGGTGCTGTAGTGAAACGAATGGAGATGGAGAATGAGATTTTTTTTGTGTCTGTGACTGGCAGTACGGTGCTCCAGCACAGCAGTTTCCCAAAGATCCTGTTGCCAGGCAACCATCATACTGCAGTCTCTGTCTGTGTGCAGCGCCAGACGTCGCTCATAACTGCCTGGCAGACAGAGAGCTTCCTCTCTGTGAAGAGCATGAGAATGCAAGGATGCAAACACAAGGCTCATAAATCAGCCCATATCTCCTAGTTGCTGTGTGTTTAACCCGGGCTGCGTATGTGAATAATGATCGTGGACACTTCCTGTTTTTCTTAGGTTGAACTGAAATTCCCTGCTCCATCCAAAATGGGAAACTATCAATATTCTGTGATTCTCCGATCTGATTCCTTCATGGGCTTGGATCAAGTCAAGCCACTCAAGGTCAGTTTCCCTCTCGATTCATCATTCATAATAAAATTGCTCTAAATAATATACATAACTCAAATACAAAAAAAATATTTTTAAATGTTCTTTTAGCTTGAGGTGCATGAGGCAAAGGCCATAATGGATAACCACCCACAGTGGGACATCCCAGAAACTGAGGAAGAAGAGGATGACCAGGAGGACAGCGATGGCATCGAGGAGTCTGAAGAAGATGAAGAAGACAATGACTGAAGCCGTCGTTTCATTGAAACTTGAGCACTGCTCACACACAAACACACCCATGTGCCCATTCACACAAAATCACCCACAAAGCGCCAGGCCACCAGCGTCTTCTGGGTCAACAGAAGCTGACAGGAGGCAAGGACGTTGACGCCCATTCTTCCTGTTTGAAACAATCACAAGTTTCACCTTTTTCCATTGATTCTTATGAGACTGATTCTGCTCCTGGCGTTTATCTGGTCGTTATCAGCATCAATCAATCAATCAATACATCTGAAAATAAAACCAGAATACCGCTCAAATATTACTCACCTCATGTCGTTTCCACTCTTTGTTGATGCTCCATGGGTGTTTTCCACCATATCACTTTTCTGTTGTTCGGTAGAGATCAGATCGAGCTGATGTTTTCTCTGTTGTTGAAGATATCGGGTGCAGGGATGCATGGATTTGTGCTCTGGAATTCTGGGAAGAAGAGACCATACAACACCTCTCTCTAGAGCCATTTATCGCTTGCCATTGATTATTCAGCATTTTGTCACTTCTTTTGCCTCCATCTACATTTGAGACATCCCACAGCCTGGTCTCCAGTTTAATTGCTTGCTTAGTTTCCAGACTAGCAAAACAACCTATTAAAACACATTTTTGAATTTTTATTTGAATTTCATTTGATATCGATCTGAAATTGTTGGGCTCTTGTTGTAGTTGTGAGATAAAAATCAATTGCATTGTTCACAATTTGAGGCTTCTCCCATCAGGTGAATGTAGTCAGTGCTTCAGATGGGGATCGCAAGTACTATTTTACATTTTCTTTTAGATGCTGTCTTGACTGAACATTCCACTCATCCTATTAAACGCCTTACACTATGTATAGAATAGAATTGCTGCAAACAGTGGAAATGGTTTGTGGAGTGAAATCTTGAAAAGGAGAGGCGTTTCTTTTTATCCTTTTATTTTTAGGAAATAGGGCTACAATTTAAATAAAAAGATCAATATTTATATAATTTTGGTGGTTTTGAAATGTTCTTTTCCTTCAGTGACAAGTTGATGGGAACTTTGGTGTTTGTGGGAATATCATTTTTATTTGTCACTTGGAGAAGTTGAAATATCTGAAATGTAGATTTTTAAATGAAATCTCTCATTTATCGACTTTGTTTTGAATACATTGTGCAAAATCATTTTTTTTCAATGGCTGATAAATATGTTTTTTGTTTTGGAAGTTTTTTTTCATGGGAACATACTTTCTCTTCTTTTTGTTTTGTTCAGTAGCTTTCATGCCACACTTTTATTTCTGATGTCATGTTTGATTGCAGGTCACACAACCCTTTTTTCATGTGGTGAGAGGTTTAGTAGACAAGTAAGCCATTTATACTTGTTGCTTCAAAAATGCTTGTGGGCTTTGAGTTCTTGTTGGTACTCCAACTCCAGACTGGTGTATGCCGGAAGTGAGAGATTCAGAATCCACAAACACGGTTCAAAGAAGAGGATTGCCTAAACAAGTGTCTGCCACTTTTGTTTATAAGAAAACTTTCATTGTAAAATTGAAAATATATATATTATTTGTATTTAAACGATTTCAAATAAAATAATTTTTAAATGATTTTGTTTTTGATGTATGTTTACCATTAACTAGTTTATTGTTAATTATGTCTATTTGTATTAAAAACAGTAAAGTAATATTAAAATGGATATATTTCATACATTTTTTTTAACTTTATTTAAGTTTATTCATTAAATAGACAGGTATTGTCAAATCTACACTTCTTGCAGAGAAGGTTCATTAAGTGCTTCACATTCAGACAAATATAAAATATAGTAAAAAAAAAAAACACCCAGCTCAAATATCAGTACGTTTCAACTGCATTAAAGCAAAACTAATTTTTTACTGTTGGTTAAAAATGCAATTTTTTTTTTACATAAAAAGTGTGTTCACGTTAGCGTTATTGATATGGCTGCAGGTCAACAAGTCAAAATGTCTTCTTTATAGCTCAAAATTGAGACTTTTATTTGAAAATTTTAACGCTCTAACATGTCATCTCAAATTTTTACTTCCTAAGTCCAATTTTCGACTTTTTTAAATTTCCTAAGTCTACGTCTTTAATGTTTATCTCAAAATTTCCACTTTGTATAGCATTTTTTTATTCTGACGGAAATGGGCATGTCTATAAAAATATTTTTAACCCCTTCAAACCCGAATTGTTTTCTAAAAGCATAAAAGCGTGGGATGAAATGCTACTTGTTCTGAAGTCTTACATAATCAAACAATAATAAAGTTTACAAATAGTGTGGTTTTTTCACGTCAATTCTTAATAAAAAACATGCGACTGAGAAAAAAATCAGTTGAATATTTTGAGTTTGGAGAAAAGTAAACTCTTATTTTTCCAGATTTCAACATGCAGAGATCTGACACTGTACTGCATGAAAATGTTATTTCAAAAAAACAAGTAACTTCTGAAAACTGTCCAAAATGTGAACGTTTGAGGCATTTAATGGACACATGGTCTGAATAAGTTAACTTGCTTAAGCTTCGGTTTTAAGTTGTGTTTCAGAGTACAGGGTCAATAACCTCTTATTTTCCCACAACAGTATCCTGAATTTAGCTTAACAAAAGCAATAAAAGATCCAAGACACGCCAATGCTAAGCGATAACGAAAAAACTTTTCTTTCCTAACTCAATATAAAACACTTCAATTCCGGCGAGACTGAACATCCTGCAAAACGATCTATTTCTGGAAAACCCCTTTAAACATGTTATTTTTAATGTGAAGTTATAATGTGATTATGCGGAAAAATGTTTCCTATTGAAAGAAAATACTGTGACGCAAATGTCTTTTGATTAAACATAAAGTAGAGATGTCAGAAATGAAGCTTCAAACGGGAACACTGGCGAAAGCTCCAACGCGTCCGCGTCACGCGTCGTTTCCATTCGTGCGCTTGAAAATGTTTGTTCTACATAAAACAAACCATGACTCAGATCTAAAGTGCAGCTATTCATCTCATTTTTATTTTCATTTATGCAAGGCCCAATCTGATGCGTTTCCCCAGCTGATCTGGTTCCAGAACAGGTGAGAAAGCCTGATGGCTCACCCCTCTTTTCTTTGGTGTTTTAAAAATGTGCAAAAATTATACATATATAATATGAATAGAACTATAATCCAGCTTTATCCAATTCACAGGTTTTGCTAAACTCCTTCAAAAATTTTGATGCCCAGCTTACATGTCTTGTATTTAGTTAAAGGCTTTAGATTTAATGTCTTTACTGATTTTGAGAATGTTGACATAATAAACCTATTTGATTCCGTTCACTTATAACTATTGATTTAATTTCAATTCAGGTTGAATTGGAAAGTTTAAAAATGCTAAATATTGTATTTGCCTAATGTGTCAAGTAAGTCATTTTTAGGCCAGTTCTGGCCGAGAGACTTATTCAGCTGCACGGCTTCCAAACCTCACATCAGACGGAGAGAAAATTACATTTTATTACAAAGTGAACAGTGTATAGCAAATATAATTCAAACTTTGGATAGAAATATGATTACGATGTGCTACTACAAAACAGATAGTGAAAATCTGTTTATATCACGATTTATTATTTCTTTTATTTTGTACCATCACCCAGATTCTATTTGGATAGATGGGACAACTTGGATTTTGTTGATGAAAAATTAATAAATAAAAAGTAATGGTTTTATTCTTTGTGTCCTATTTGTTCAATCAACTATAAAATAACACCATAGTTGTGTTAAGGTTTTGTGAAATTATTAGCTATGCTAATTAAGCCTAACAAACTAATAACTTAATTAACAATCCAAATTCATTCTAAACATGCACATTTTAAATGCAGATTAACTTTAGTTAGACATGACTCTAAAATATGTGCAATAATAAATCATGGTGCACCAATCACGCAAATAGTTTTTGCTCAGTTTCTATTCAAGTACCCATAATTTATATAATATTATATTGTTTCTTAATGGATTTTCAGTTTTCAAAATCAATCATATATTTGGTCAATGGATCAATAAAGATTGAGATGAATATCTAAAACTGTTCCAACACACTTAACCCACTAATTAATTTGATGGTTACCCACAACTTAAAACAGATTTGTAGTTGATGATAAAATGTTAAAAACCGATCTACTTTAGTTGATGATTTTTTAAACTAAAACATCTGCGTCGGGTGGCTTCAAATGTGAATTTGTTGTTTTTGACCTGTTAAACTAAGACACTCACGTACAATAGCCTACAGTATCATATATTTAAATTTAAAGCGATTGACGCATCTATTTTGCCGCAAATATCCGGATCGGAAACACGGTTTGGTTAGCACACAGCCCCAGAATTTGACAAACACGTCTCAATGTGAGTTTAAAAGGGGCTTCTTCACGAACCCCAAAATCTAGTGAGCAAGCGACTCTTCGTCGGATGCTGGTGCGGGGCAGACAGTTAATGCGGGAGGTTTGGGGATTCTCTTCTGTAGGATGCGGGAGTTTTTCCGTCATTTTGCATTCCTAAGCGAAAATCCTGCGATTCGGCAACCGCCCCCTGCATCACCGAATAATGAGATCCCAGAGGGGCGCGGATCAGTTTGCCACCGTGTCTAAAAGCGGCAGAAAGGGGCTCTTGCTTTTATAACCGCTACCGGAGCTCGGCTCGCGGTCTTCGCGCCGCTTTACTCCGTCTCCGGCGGCGTAGCCACTAAATCGAGCCCGCAGTCCAGCTGCATCTGCCGGGCGAATCGGTCCGCACGAGGCGGTGAAGACGACAGCCATGCAGGCACACTCAACCGACGACGAGTTCAGGTGAGCCAGACAGCTTTATGTTTGTTCTTCACAAGAGCTGTTGCGTTTGTCACAATCTTACATGGTTACAATTTTCTAAAACGGCCTTTTCGAGTTTTCTGAGTGGTGATTAATCTACATTTTGGACGTGAATAGGACGTTACATGGATGTCTGGATGTGTTTTAAACGTTGTATAGATCAAGTGTGCACTCCATCCCTTGCGGTCCTGTCTGAACGTTTTTCACTTTTAAAAACCTTTATTTGGACAACTTTAGTATCTTTCAAAAACTACTGCCTATCGATTTACCAATGGAATATCAGAGCAGATTCAGACTGAATAATTAAGTGCTGTGAAGAAAATTTATATTTTGAAGAGCAATGTCTCGAAAGTACAGATTTGGTTTTCGTTTATAGGCTTCAGTACCTTTTAAACAAACTCACTTAAAAAACCGACTGTTTTACGTTCATTTAAAACATGTTTTACACATGATTTTCAAAAATCTCCAGAAGTCAGTATATGGGCTTTATAGCAACGTTATGAGCATATAACAGTTAGGTATATTATTTTAAAGGTTGAAAATGAAAATGTGGTAGTTTTGAGACTATAAACATCAAACATCAAGCCTAGTTTGCCATTTAATTACCACAAAGAGTAAATGATATTTCTTCTGCTTTCAGTCATGTTGTTTCAAAGGGGTGATGTGGATACCATTTCTCTCTCCTGTCCCTACCCCTTAATCCTTTCCCTTGAAGTCAAGAGCTAAGGGGAAGGATTGGATTGAGACACATTTGTGAATTTTTGAATAAATTTGTGATTTTAAATGAGTTTTTCCTGACATTTATACCCTTATGACACAAAATATAACCAATGTCTGTGTCTTAGTTGGTATTGGCAGATTAGCAAAAAATGTCTCATTACACAGTGCTCCTTTTTCAATTCTGATTCAAACCAAAATACTTTTCACTGGATTAAGCTTCATTTTTAGCCAAGCCAAGCCAAGCCAACTTCAATCTGTGAGTGTACCGTTTTGTGCTACTCAATTGTGCTTCGCATTTCAGTTAAGAAAATACATTACACAGAGAATCTAAAATCAGCAATGAAACAACTGTAATAAGTTAAAAGCAATTAAAACAATAAAACAGTAATGCCATAAAAACCCTAAAAATTCTAGATCACTATTGTATTATTTCTGTTGGTCTGTGTTTTGTAGACCTTTACTTTTCATGTCCAATCATTTAAAAAAGTTGAATTGCTGAGATTGAAACATTTATTTTGGCAGTGATGTTTGTTCCGGGACGTCATGGTGGCGCAGTGGTTAGCACAATGTCCTGGATTCGAGCGTCAGCTGGGTCAATTGGCATTTTTGTGTGGAGTTCTCCCCATGATCGCATGGGTGTCCTCCGGATGCTTCGTTTCCCCCACAATGTACATGTGGTACAAATGACTTGGGTGAGCTAAGTGGAGTTTCCCAGTGATGGGTTGCAAATGGAAGTAAAACAGCTCCGTAAAACACATGCTTGATAAGTTGGTGGTTCATTCCGCTGTGGCAACCCCAGATAATAGCCCAGAAGAAGCCAAAAAGAAAATGAATGGATGTTTATGTTCCTGCCATTGGATACCATTTCCACTTTCACACTAGTGAAGGTTTGATCATCCTTTTTTGTGTTCACACTGAACCTCCTGATCTGTTCCCAGGCACAATTAACTTTAGAGGCAACTGCACATAGCTGTCAGAGAAGGCTTGAATCATTTCTCAGATACTGGGAGTATTTGTTGACATCTGAAACTGCAGTATCATCTTGTACCAATTTTGATGAAGCTTCTGATTGGCTACAAGTTTCTTTGGTGTGAGAACTCTAACCAAGTTTTGACATTTTCAGAGAGTACCTTTAGCTCACCTTCAGTTTTCCACAAAATAACAGTGTCAGGATTCTCATAAGAGAAGGACGGTAACAGAACCTAAACGCACAACAGCCAGAGGTTCAGTCAGTCTCTTTATTAGAAAAGTAGAAAAAAAACAACATAAAATTGCCCATGAGGGGGGAAACCTCCTCTAACTAAAGTTAGCTGAAAAGTATATGATTTAAACCTACAACAATACTAAACAAATACAACCGAGTGAAAGGTGTGACATTTGCAATGCTGCAACCCTAAACATGGGAAGGAGTCTTATAAAGGAAGACAATAAACCTAAACGAGAACTAACACTGGTGACTTAATTCAACTGAAATGGAACAATTAGACACAGGTGGAAATCAATCAAGACAGTGAACGAGAAGGGAGTGCATCAACAAACTGCAAAGAAATCAACAGAAGCTAAACTCTATAATGAAAGAAAAGAAGAAGACTTGACAAACCTAAAGGGGCAACAACCCTGACAAACAGCTGAAGCCAATTTATTTTCACAATACATGGATTTTAACGTTGAAAGTAATCAGAACCATTTAATGCTTTTCATTTCGTATTCTGCTATTAAACAGTTCCAGCTGCTGCTCATCATTAGGGGTACAACCATCAATCCTCCTGCTATGTTTTTGGTAAACGGGAACATTAGGGATTAAGAGCATTTGAAGGTCTTTTACCCTCTTGACAGCCAGACTCATACTTTCCAGTGGTGTGTTAACAAGCCCTGAGGCGCTGTGACAGACTGAATAACTGGATACATGCATTCTCTATTATTAGAGCAAATAAGCGTCTCGAGATGGGCTTCGTGAAAGTGTGTTTGGTTACGAGGTTAGGAAAACAGAGGGCTTCAGGGCTGTTCAGATTCAACCACACTCTTTTACACCCCATGCGAGGAAATAACACTGCATGATAAATAATTTTGTGTTGACCTTGTGTGAGGCTTCAGTGACGACTGCAGGATGTTGTAGAGTTCCAAGCTTTGTGCTTTCAAATTCACATGATCCTGGTTCAAAAATGAATGTGAGATTTTACATAAGCATGGGGTAATTTGTCCAAAAGTGGCTAATCTTTTCTGTGGTTGCTGGAGTGGTTTTCAAAGCCCCAGTAGGAGCTCAGCTATTTTCTCAAGTGGTTCTTGAGAGCATGCTGTTGGTTGGGATATCGCTGGGTTAAATATCAGATCGAGCTCAAGGTCATCCTCGCATTCAGTCACATTTTCTTTCATTTCTCTCATCACCTAATAAAAATCCATGATTTTATCAGAAATTCTGGAATCCGAAAATCCAAAAACAACTGGAATTTTTCAACATTTTCCCATAGTGGAAATTCCTGTATTTTGAAACTTCTGCAATTGAACAATTATATAAAAACTTATTTTAATAAATGCTCTTTAAATAACTCCAGACTGTTGTGTTACTCACATAGATTTAGGCTTTTAAGGTTGTGGTTTAAATTGATCACACCTTTTCATGTCAGTTTTCAAATATATTTGTAATGTATTCTTGTAGATTTTTAGGTGCTGATCTTATTACTTTGTAAATACAGTACATGTCACTTGACCACAATGATAAGAAGGAGATGGTGTGAACGTATGTTAGAGCTTGTTTGTATGAAACGTAAAAATTCTATGGTTTTACTGAATATTAGAAGCTTTTTGAAAACTGGTTGAAATCTTTGAAATTGTCACATTTTGTAAATCTATCCTCAAGTATGAGGATCTGTGTTAATTTCACTGTGATGCTGGTTGCGTGTTTCATTTCCAGAAGTTGAGACTGGATATACAGAACTGTTAGGAGGTGATGATCATTATTTTAGCAATGAGTATATTTGTCTTCTGAAAACCAAACAATAAAACCAAACCAAACAATTTTTTACTATAAATGGCTGCCTTAACACACATGTCTGATGTGTTCTATAACTTGTGGTATAACATTGGTGGCAACTTTAGGATTACATTAATTAATCTAGACTAGAGCCATAATTTTTTTTTACAAAAAAAACTACAGCAGCAAAAAAACCCACAATATTCTTTAAAACATTTCTCATTTTTTTAAATTAAAAATGTAATCAAAATTAGTGCATCTTTGCACAGAGAATGACATTGTAAAAAAATGACATTGTAATACACTTGATCTATGTTAATGTGAATCATGATGAGAGACAGTTTGTATGTGTCCCGGACATAAGTGAATTTGAATGTGCAAATCTGGTGTCTTTGCTGCTTTAGTAATCTCTCAAGGGGAGTCTGAGGCACTCGCAGCCTCAGGAGCAAAAGGGCAAATATGAATAAATAAAATCAAATATGGATGAATGCTAATAAAGCTCTGGCCATCACTGAAATGATTATAAGGAAGGGGAGACTTGTTTTATCACTGGGGCAGCTGCTGCTTAGCTGTGGGAGAAAATCACACCATCATCTGCTGCCTGAAAAATGCTCATCTTTTTTGTATAGTCCTTTATTTTGACATTTAAAAAGCTAGTGACTGTTCAGGACTATTTGGGTGCTGAAGCACATCCATCTATAAACAGATTAATGGTGATGAAAACATTCTTCAGGGTTTAATAGTGCTACAAGTATATTAGAGCACAATTCATCGTCCGCAATTTGAACTTGAGTATAAAACCAAATATTATATAAGTTTCACAAACAAAAGTTTTGGCAAAAACAATTGCTGTGGATTTTGGTTTGTGCTTGCTTTCCTGTCTGCTTTGTCTCTTCTGTACTTTGAAGAAACCTTGGATAATCCCTCAGCTCAATTTCATGCAAAAGCACTCTGTTGTTGGGTCTTTGAATGTCTGCCAGGTGGAATTCCTTTGCCAAACTAAGCACTTGAATACATTTTTTTCTGCTGACCAGGCATGCCTAGATCCTCTAATGCAGTTACTCCATCACTATCCTGAATCAGGATCAATGAAAACAATCTTGCATATGTTTGCAAGCCAGTTATAGACCTCTTTCCTTCCTTCCTTTTTATTTTGAGCCTATTTAGCTCCTTTTAGACTTACTTATTTACTAACCTCCTTCTTTCCATAGCAACAGAAATCTGGACCTCCAGCAGAGATTGAAAGTATTCCTACAGAACAATACCGGAAATGCCCAGAACTCTTAGAAATTGTTACAGGGAGGGATTGATTTAAAGTGTTTTTGTAAGGGTGCCCATTATTTAGTCCAGTGCGCTCTGTGTATGTGTTTGTCAATGTTACCTTCTCTGTTGTAAGCAACAGAAGCAAAACAAACACTATATTAAAACATTATTGAGAAAAAAATCTTAACTGAATTGCAAGGTCACCCATGTTTCTTTGTTCCTGTCGATATTCCCTTCAAACTTTCTCATGGGTTCAATCTTAACTTACAAAGCTGAGCTAACTAGTTTTTAGCATCCTTGCATTGGTTGCTGGTACGTTAAGATTCATTTTAGGATTGTATTGTTTGTTTTTAAGTTTTAAACGAACTGGCCCTTGAGTACCTCCAATGAAGTCTTTTAGATTTATATACACCTGCGTATTTTCTGAGGTCAGAGGGTCACCTCCAGCTGGTGGTTCCAAAGACAAGACTTAAAACTAGGGGTCAGGGTATTTTCTGTGGCAGGACTGAGATTTTTGGATGCAATGCCTCCCCTTAAAGTGCTGCTATAAGTCACAAAACAGCTCTGCACCAAAATACATAGATACATAGATACACCAAGCAAAGATCTTAGATCATTAAGTTCAAATCAGTTAGAACTACCATGGGCTTACTCCAAACAGGGAGAGTCTGCTTTCAGTTACTATGCTGCCCCCAGCTGAAACCAGTAGCACTGACTGAGCACTGCACCTATGAACTACTCTTTTTCTTTTATGCTATTAATTTTAATGTATCCTCTCTTGCTTTTATCTATGGTCTGTTTTTATTGCCTGTTTTATGATCTGCATTCTTCTGTAGAGCACTTTGAATTGCCAATGTGTACGGAAATGTGCTCTACAAATAAAATTGCCTTGTCTTATTAAAATGACTCCTTCAGTAGAATGTTTTAAGTCTGATCTTAAAAAGCATTTTTACTCTTTGGCTTTTAACTTGTCCTGAGCTTGAACAGTCCTCTGAGCATTTTATTAATGTGTGTATTTTAGTTTTGGTTTGCTTTCTTGTGTGTTATCTGTTTTAGTCATTTTTATTCCTTTTTAACAATGTTTTACATGTTTAAATTTTAATCTCTTTTAAATGCTGTTTTATACAACACTTTTCTGTTTGTAAAATTTTCTGTACAAATAAAGTGGATTGGATCGGGTTAGATTTTTTTGTTGAAGACTTTCTTCTAGATTTCCTTCCTTCCAGACTTACTTGCTTTTTTACATTCTTTCTTTCAAGTCACTAGATTCAATTCAACAGTTATTGTTTGCTTTTAAGTTCATAATGTTTATTTTTTTTATTTCTATAGAATGTAGAGTGTTATATAATCTAAATCATCTTTCTGTCAATTCCTATGTTTCTGACGAAGGGGGAAGAAGTGGCTTGAATGAGTTTGAGTCAGATATTTCACAGTTGTTTTTACCTTAAATCTGGAACTGTGGCAATCAAAGCTGTAGCTGATGTTTGGACGTGTTTGTGTCTGGCAGTGAAATGTGTGAGTCGCTTTGGGAATGAGACTGCGTGGCAGGGATTTGGAGGATTCCGCTGTCTCCTGGATACCGAACGTCCTGGGTGTGCAGAGTGTCAGGCTCCGTCTTCGCCTTGATCGCCGTGACGACCAGGGAAGGGCTTTGTGGCAACTGGTCGACCTGGGAGAAGAAGCACAGATTGTGCAGCGGACTCAAGTTAGGACTCCGCCTACTTATTCACAAAGTAAGCTATTTTTATGATATCAGACTTATTCTAGCCATATGCTTGAATCTGAAGTTATATGAGTAAAGAGTTGGTGGTTTTTTATTTAGTTTGTGTTTAGTGTATGGCTGCTTGTGTGATTCTCTGATTAATTAAAGTAGATGTGGATGCTTCACTTTTGAGGAGAGAAAAGAGCGACAAAGAATTTAAAGATGCAGAATCATGTAAACTTGACTTTTCAGACACATGCCTCAAAAACATGCCTCAAGTCATATTCAAGTTGGTTTATATATATTTGTGTAATCCTATTTTTTTTTCTGGGAGCTTAAAATGGCTCAATGGTTATATGCCCATTAACCAAACAGAACCGCTAATGCATCTCAATGAAGTTCTTATTTTTAGCAATTTTGATCAAAAGCAACATAGTAAGCATAGACTTTTTTATTTTGTTGTAAAAAATCTAAAAGTCTTGAAACCTGCCCAGCTGAAAGAAGAAGCCGAGGAAAGTGGTTTTCATCTTGAAATCTGGTGTATACCCGGAGAGCCAAACATTTTACTTTCAACCAATCAGGGTCTAGCAGGCGATATAAAATGTACAGATAAACAATGAACATACAGTGTGTTTTTGGATGTCCTGGGCAAAAGGTTTTTTATTTGGCTTACAAAAAAAGAATGTATTTGTCAGAAATTGGGAGAACTTTCTGCTTGCCACAAGCTAAACCCAGCAGGGGGTGTGGCGAAAACATGACAGTAGGAGGAGCATAAGGTACATGGTTCATTTAGAAAAGCACAACAATTTGAGGTGATTCAAAAACATTGTTAATACTACGTTTTTTCTAAGGTTATTGGTGCATTCATTGTCTATAGGGGTCGCATTTCTATTATATTTGCATGATATGGCACTTTTAAAGAAGAATATTTTAGTGCATGAGGGAAAAACACACCACAAGAGGGAGAAATTTACAAAAAAAAGAAAGAGTGTTCGTTGTCTCTTCTGTTCATTACTTTGACCCCCCCCCCCGATATTCTGCTTTGCTTGCCTCCTAAAAGATTAATGAAGATTAATGTGCATCATCCTTAATCATACAAGTCCTTACTCTTGTGCAGAGTGCATAAAGATTAATGTTCCTCACTTTTGCTGTTTTTTATTGCTTGAGGAAGCAGTACATGGTACTGTAATTTCTCATGCAAACTGTTTTGCATTTCCATTTCATAATGGTCAGTATTAGGATTCCCTCGTCTGTTTCCATGGTTACTATAAAAATTGTGATGGAGAACACTTTAATCTATTATTTGTTGTTTCAGCAACAACAACCCTCCTTTTTATGCTTGAAGTAGGGGAGAGAACTTGACAGGGAAGGCTTGCTTCTTGTTTTCTTTGCTACTATTTGTTCATAGATTTCAGTTAAGTTGGTGCATGTTTTGTGTATGCATTCAACGCGCTGGAATGTTTTCAAAACCATTTTCATTGGCGAATCGGCCATGTGACACTGAAACCTGTGCTTGCTCTCTGCTTCATTTACGTATCATTTGCTCTTTTCAAAACTGCTCTTTTCAATCTGGTCATTATAAAATGATTAGTGATCCAATTCCATCCCTGTTACTGTAATAAAACAGTTGGATAAGACGAAAGGGAAAATCACTATTGAATTTGGCTGGACATTCCGTTGTATTCTGCCACAAAGATGCAAAAAACATACAAAGTTGTTGATGAAGGGAAAAGTTCAAACTCTTTTAAACAAAGGAAACGCAGCTGTGCTGAATGCTGATGTCCATCTTCCTCTCCTCCCTTTTTCCTTTCCAAATCGCACATGCACTATCGATCAAAGCATGGAACCTAGATTCGTTATACTGATTTTGAACTTTAATGATGAGTATGATGCAACAGTATCCCAGATGTCCATTTCTCAAGATATTCAGATAATGTCCACCCTTAACAGTCAAAGGAGTCAAGATATTGCCTCTTTATTCCACTCAGTTGTCCTCGGTAGTAGACACACATACACACATGTCCCTCATTATCAGGTTTAATGGATTTGAAATGGTTGAGCTGCCACTAAAGATGAATTCATGATTTTAATTAACTTTTGATATATTGGCTTCAGTAGCCAAGACATAATTAGAACTTGAATATAGCGATCACAAGCATCAGTGAATGATGTCCAGCTCTTCAGCCGCCTGTAAAATGAGCTTTCTAGATAGATTTCACAGCACGCAGCGTCCTATGATGCCTTTAGTATTGCTCTGAACTCTACGCATCTGACATTCCATTGATTTCTATGCATTCCAGCCTATGGCATGTGGGAGATTTTCGAGAGTTACATTTTGCCGAAGCTATCATATTTAAAGGGATGAGATGACAAGTACAAATTCAACAGACTTTTCTGGCATATTTTTTATGAAACAGCATTGTGAAGCAGCTCTGGACACATTCTGCTCACACCCTCGGTAATAAAAAGATAAGCTTAAGCTGTTGTTACCAGTGTTATACAACTTGTTATGGGTGTAAATTTATTATGTGATGTCCAAGGATATTTAGTTTAATGCCTTGTATCCCCAGTATGTCATATTTTCTGCACAGTCAGTGCTGAGGTTTACAAACTTTAATAACCTTTGAGATTAGAATGTTCTTGAGTCGTGTTGAATTATTTAATAATCAATACATAATTAAAGTGAATTAAATAAAACATGTTATATCATCTACTTGCCCAGATATCCCTCAGGGACAGCAATTTTTCCTCTGTTTAGTTGACTATGTTTATCTAATTATATTATAGGCATTTATATTGTGCCATGATTAACATACATTTCAAATCAGGGGTCTCAAACTTGAGTTTGCAGAGGGTCAACAGCTTCAGCAAAGCCTCCCCAAAAAACTGAAAAGTTAACTAAAATATATGCTTCAAATTTTAAAGCACTTAAAATACATTTTATTAAACTTGCAGCAACAGTTTAGATGAGGAGAAACGAACATTTGTATAAAAAAAACTAATACAAAATAAACCAAATAAAAGAATTTCACATTTTCATATAGCAATGATGTTATTACTATATTGTTTCTTAATAAAATCGTTATCAATTACCTTGCTTAACTTTTCCTTCGATCATTAAAGACGTCACACAGGGGTATTTAATTACAGTAGGTAATACACTTTATGAACTTTTAATCTCTGACTGTGTGGAGCAGAGGGTTTCTGAGCCAGGGCCTTGAGTTTGATCATTGTTCCAGCTCACTCTGCATCTCTTTCAGTCAGAAGCGGCCTCATTGAAAGCACTCTGTCCCTCGGCCAGCAGAGCGGATGAGGTTTCTGATAGCAGCTACTGCTCTGCCAGCAAGATTCTTAACAAGGCCCAAAGACAATAACCCCTCCCTCTCTACTTATGCCTTTCCCACCTATTATTTTATGCATGACAAGTGCTGTTGTCATAGCAACCAACATGGGTTTTTATCGATCTTGCAGACAACCTGTTTGATTTTGTACATGTTTACTTTGCTGTGCCTTTCTGGATCTATTTTGTCATCTATTTGTTCATTTGCCTCCTTCTTCAGGCTAAACCATATTTAAATAGTCAAAATATTTATTTGGAAACGGTTGTTTCCCCCATAAAATCCATGTCTAGATTGGACCCTTAAAGTACAGTCATCGTAAAAAAAATAGTTATTTGTTTTAATCTCTATTTTTATTTACATTTATTTTTTCTTAACAGTCTCACTAATAGAGCTAATCCTCAACATTTAACTATACTACACTACACTATTTGTTGCGTAATTTTTGCGTGAATACTTGTAATATTTGTTTTTTTTTTATTTAGGAATGTGTGGAAAATGTATTGAGTGCTGTGCGAGGAGATGGATTTGACGGCCTGTGTGTCTCTCTGGTCTAACACAATCTGACCTGTACGCTTTTATCACAAACAAGTGTCTAGATTGAAGTGAAGCGACAGCTCTGTTTGATGAACAGTGTGTGAAGAAACCCAAGGCGTGTGGTGGATACGTCTCTTATTAAATGTCTCTAGGTTTTCATTCATGCTTCTGCTTCCATACTTGATTTGTTACAAACTTTCATTGGTGTGTTTCATTTCTGTGTTTTCTTTGGGCACTGTCATTTTTGTGTGTGTTTGTGTAATGTTCACCACATTTCCAGCATTCCTCTGAATGCCGTCTGTGGGTATGGATGGCCCTCCTGTAATTTTTTGACTCAGTGTGAAGCAAGAAGGCTCATATCAAAGCAAGAATGCTCCCTTCAAATGAGCCAAACTGTAATCTTCTGCTTTTTTGAGCTGTATGTGTTTTAAATGTGATTTTAACTGTGTTGGGGTTTGATTTGATTTTCCAAAGTGACCTTAAAGGACTTAACAGGCCCCTATATAAAATGCATCTCTATTATTGGTTGTTTGGTTGATATTTGGGTAGTTAAATATTCAGTTTTCTGAATAAAAATAAAAAAGGCAATGGCGCCTCATAGTTTAAGAACAAAATTTTATTTTATTTATTTTTTGGTTTGTTCTGAAGCTATTGAGCTTTAAATTGCCATACAGCATTTGGGAGTGAAAATGTCATTTTTATGTGTGTGATTTTACAAATCTTTGTCTGAATAAAAAATAACAATCCAATGGTCCCTAATAGTGGGTTTATCGATAACATAAAACTGTGTGTTTTATTTATTAAAATAATTTTTAAATCGTTTTCCTAAAACACACAGAAAGTATCTATTTGTTTACACCTGATTTTCTTACTAAAAATCCAATGGTGCCTAATAGTGGGTTTATCGATAACATACAACTGTGTGTTTTATTTATTAAAATCATTTTTAAATCGAGCGTCACGGTGGCGCAGTGGGTAGCACGGTCATCTCACAGCAAGAAGGTCGCTGGTTCTAGGCTCGGCTGGGGCAGGTGGCATTTCTGTGTGGAGTTTGCATGTTCTCCCCATGATCGCGTGGGTTTTCTCCGGGTGCTCCGGTTTCCCCACAAGTCCAAAGACATGCGGAATAAGTGATTTGAATAAGAACGATTGCCCATAGTGTGAATGTTTCCCAGCGATGGGATGCGTCAGGGAAGGGCATCCGCTGTGTAAAACATATGCCAGTGAGTTGGCGGTTCATTCCGCTGTGGCGACCCCGAAAGGGAATAAAGCCAACATGAAGATGAATGAATGAATTTTTAAATCGTTTTCCTAAAACACACAGAAAGTGTCTATTTGTTTACACCTGATTTTCTTACTAAAAATCCAATGGTGCCTAATAGTGGGTTTATCGATAACATAAAACTGTGTGTTTTATTTATTAAAATCATTTTTAAATCGTTTTCCTAAAACACACAGAAAGTGTCTATTTGTTTACACCTGATTTTCTTACTAAAAATCCAATGTGCCTCACAGAGGGTTTTATCAATTCAGGTTTATTTGTTCTCAAACATTTTGATGCATTATATTTTGATTACGTTAAAAATCTTTGTTTTACAGTTTACATATATATATATATATATATATATATATATATATATATATATATATATATATATATATATATATATATATATATATATCTATATCAAATCTCCTTATAGTGAGTTTTATAGACAGTATTTGAGACGGTTTCTAAAAAGTGTTTAAACAGTTTGGGAGCCTTGGCCGCACTAGCAGGCTATAGCAGCTGTAGAATAAGCTCCTCGGGCTCTGTACCAGAGGAAAAGGGAGGATGTTAGGCTCCCAGTTGCCATGGCGACAGAAAGGGGACGACGTATAGACTCAGGAGTGCGCGTCGGAGTCGGGAGCGCGCGCCGCCAGAGCTTTCTGGGCGACAGCGGGGAGCGGATTGGCTGTTTTTAGGCTTCGCTCTTCTCTTTCTGACCCTGCCGAAAAGGGATTCGGTTCAGCGCTGAGTGCTGGGTGAGTGTTCGTGTAACCTAATGGTATCGCGTTTGTTGTCAGTGGTTTGCTGGTGAAATTGGAAAAGCGGAATTAGGTCGGAAGAGCTGGCGCAGTGCTCGTAAACATGACCACGCGCACGAGGACAGCGGCTCTATTTTTGCACCCCTAGATTTACCAGCGTCCTCCTCCCTCGGGATTTCCTGCTGTCGGGGAGCTCGTTCCTGTCGCTGAAATTCAGCCGCACTCGAGCAGGATGGATACAGTCACTCAATGTTCGTGGGAAATAGATGAATGCATTTACGCAGGGTGGCCTATAGGCTGATTTAGAGGGGGGTGGGGTGTGAGTGAGTGCAGGTGAGCAGAAAAGTCCATTTGACATCTCGTTAAAACTTGGTGAGCTTGTTTGTTGCAGGCGAATATGATTTGTATATTAGGTTATTGCTTATTTCAGCATGCAAATTAATGTAGCAGAAGGTTATTTTTTGTCATTTTTAAATGTCTACTTTATTTGTTTGTAACTGAACGACGTTTGCTGCCAAAACACTGCAACCCTTCAAAATTAGTAGAAATGTAATCAATCATGTATTGTTATTATTCTTTTAACTGTTCCCTGTAGCTTTTGGTAAACATATGTTACTTTGTTCATTAATAAACGTTAAAATTGGCTTTTGTAGATTTTGAGCTTATGGCCTTTTTTCTTTGTTTGCTTTTTAATTTAACAATGTTCTAAAATGCATTCACACAAATATGAGTTATAAGGTTGTTGTACAGTTTATTAATTTAGCATATTGCTGACATTTTAATAAAAAACTAGCTAATTACCCACAACGCGTTGCAATATTTGAATATAGCTAAACTTAAATGAGCAATGTTGCATAACTTAAAACAGAAATATTGCTCATCTTAAAACTATCCAACATGTTAGATATACGCTTATTGTAATGTTTTAAGTTAATCGAATTCGAGTTGATTAATTAGTTTCGGCGTCACGGTGGCGCAGTGGGTAGCACGGTCGTCTCACAGCAAGAAGGTTTCTGGTTCTAGGCTCGGCTGGGGCAGGTGGCATTTCTGTGTGTAGTTTGCATGTTCTCCCCGTGATCGCGTGGGTTTTCTCCGGGTGCTCCGGTTTCCCCACAAGTCCAAAGACATGCGGAATAAGTGAATTGAATAAGAACGATTGCCCATAGTGTTAAAGTGTGAATGTGTGTGAATGTTTCCCAGCGATGGGTTGTGGCAGGGAAGGGCATCCGCTGCGTAAAACATATGCCAGTGAGTTGGCGGTTCATTCCGCTGTGGCGACCCCGAAAGGGAATAAAGCCGACATGAAGATGAATGAATGAATGAATGAATAATTAGTTTCGGTTTACAGTGTACTTGACTTGACTTGATACCCATTAGTAAATAGTTAAAACATTGAGTAGCTATAAAGTGTTTGTATTGTATGAAAACAAACCCTTCAAAAACACTTTAAGAAGAACTGTTCTTCCAAGCTTTTTTCTTAATGCACCATTTGTATAGTTGAACTGACTTTACGAAGTATTACACGTCACTTAATTTTTTTTTAACAACTAAAACAACAGTAAATACATTTTTCTGTGAAGGCTATGTACCCTCAGAGTATTTTGAGAATGGAGTGGGAGTGAACTTGTATTGTTGCATTTTACGTTTTGCCGACCACACAAAAGGAATGTTTTTGTTTCTTTAGAATGCATCTTAATCAGGGTTCATAACAGTAATACCTACAGTATGAACTAAGTTGCTAACTTCATCTTTTTAGATGTAACACATGATATACTTGCTACCAGAGCACCATTTCATCTCCATACCACAAGTTAAATTCAGGATTTGTGTATTGTTTTCTGATGTCTCCTTTGCTCATGTAAAATTGAATCAGAGTCCCCATTGGACTGCTGCTAGATCCTCAAGAAAAGAGATGCAAACTATATGAACACATAAATGAATTGTATTCGATGTTGAATTCATTCATTATATTCCTAAAAAAAATTTATGATCTATATATAAAATTTAATATCTGGAGTTAAAACGAACCGTTAAAATAAACACCTAAGGCAGAAATGTTTTCATACGTTCACAAATATTATTTAATAAGAGCTAAAAGCAAATGGAAAATCACAGGGCATCAATTGTAACTATCCCCTAACAGACTGTATGTCCATAAAATATTTTAATATTTGCTTTACCCAAGAGATCATAGTAAAATCGAAACATTTTACAAGCTGCCAAGAGTTCCAGGGAACACAGCGGTTAAAGGAAAAAGCAGGATGAGAGAGAGAGAGGAGAGCAGTGGGTCAGGACAGGCCACACAGCTGGAAGGGGGAGGGGAACTTTGAGAGAGCAAGCGGGTGGGGGTTAATGAGAGAGACTGATGGAGAGGAAAGATGCTGCTGTAGGCGTCTGTCTCTGCTTCATCTGCAGCCTGCTCAACCTCAGAGTAGTTTTCAAACCAGTCATAACAACACACTCACATCCTACAGGTAATGCTGTATATTAGAGTTTAACGAAAGAGTACCTTCGTTTTATTAGCAAAAAAATTACGCTTAATCTCACAATAGGGTTTAAGGATTACATTTCACATCTATGGTATTAATTAAGAGTGTGATTACACTTGGCAGGTGATTTTGAGTTAAAACTAGTGTGATGTTTATTATGTGATAGGGTGCATTAATTAAAAAAGTGTGAAAGCTGTAAACATGATCCCGTGGTTAATAATCGAGAGCTTGAAAACAAGCCGAGATCCGTCTTTCAAGTGAGGAAATCTGTGAATTGAACCTGAGGCTCAAATGACACCAAAACTAAGACAGGATTTCACAAATGCCAGCATTTATTGTCAGGGTGATCAAGTAAACAGTGTTTGCTTTTCATGTTTCACTTATTAGTTTAGTAAAAGAACTCCTTTCATACATATTTTAAAGAAAATAAGTGATCATTATTATGAATTCCTATCTATTAGTAATGCCTAATCAATGATGAAGCGATGAAATTAATTTGATAAAAGTTGTGGGAAACAAATATGTATAAATTTTTTCAAAGAGGGTGTTTCCAAAGAGACATTGGCATTTTTATCTGACAATTACATTAATAGTCAAAATGTTAGTGTTAAACACTGAAATAAGGTTCTGGTAAAGTATCCTAAAACTGATTACATACAAAACAAAAATATATAATCGTGTTAAAAGGGTCATTAATTGAGAAACCAAAAAGACTAAACGTCTGAAATTTCAGAACTCAATATTTTTGTTTTTAAAAAATACAAAATGTAAAAAAATAACAGTTAGTGATGTAGAGGAGCATGTTTCTTTGTCCTACCAGAGTTGCTAGATAACAAAGAAACCCAGAGCCTCTCTGACCTGTGGTCTGTAAACGATCTGTAAAACCACAGATTTGCTTTGCGCATACTCACAAATCACGTGATTCTTGATTTTGCGACGGTTTTTTATGACATTGCTGTGACGTGGTTATCAGTCTCTTCACAATCTGTTAAAGTGGAGAGAATTCCACTTTTACACAATTTTGGTTGCTTGCATTAAAATAATTTATGGATTTTATAAATTCCTTGCTCTTCATACCCCTAAAAAACTAATTGTAGGTGAAAGGTGAATTGAGTTAAAGTAAAAAAGACAGAGAGATGTAGAGAGGGAATAGATTTATATAAATATAGTGCTGTAAGGTAGCGTCATGGTGTCGCAGTGGGTAGCACAGTCGTCTCACAGCAAGAAGGTCGCTGATTCGAGCCTCGGGTGGGTCAGTTGGCATTTCTGTGTGGAGTTTGCATGTTCTCCCCGTGATCGCGTGGGTTTTCTCCGGGTGCTCTGGTTTCCCCACAAGTCCAAAGACATGTGGTATAAGTGAATTGAGTAAGAACTATTGTCTAAAGTGTGAATGAGTGTGTGTGAATGTTTCCCAGCGATGGGTTACGGCTGGAAGAGCATCCGCCGCATAAAACATGTGCCAGAGGAGTTGGCGGTTCATTCCGCTGTGGCGACCCCGAAAGGGAAAAAGCCGACATGAAAATGGATGGTGCTGTGAGAGAGTATTTGTGAGTAAAAAGTATTCAGATCATCAAACCAATTTTAATGGCACACAGAAACAACCCAAGGAAAGATATATATATATATATATACACACACACACACACAAATTATTAGATTACATTTATATGTGTCTTTCTGTGTTTAAATATGTTAATTAAAAAAATAAATTGTCCTTTTAAAAAAATTCAAAGCAAGAGAGGGACTAAACATATAAATTTACATTTCTGTCGTCACAATCAGATTATAGGTCAAACCTTTACAAACATAAATGCTCTGCACTGTTTTGCATCATTTGAAATTATTTCCACTTGATGTTTTGAAAACTTGAAAAAAGTTTAGCAGTAAAAGCAAGACTTTTGGGGAGAATTCTCTTAACAACAGCAAAGAACTATAATGTAGTTATTTTAAAGATTTTCTTTTAGGTGAGAGAAACAGTAGACATCAATCAGTAGAACATGCATGAAAACTACAAATTCTAACTCCGTAACCAGGGTTACAGTAACAGTGTTTTTCTCTCTTTCAGGTCTGATGAGTATTCCTGCTGCTCCATCAGTTCAATCCGGGGGCGGAGACATGCAATCACCTGGGGCCATTAGCCCCTCCTTTCTCCCTCCCCCAACCGGAAAGATTCCTGGTCGCAAAAGGGGTCGGCCACCCCTGAAGAGGCACCCAGAATATCAGAGTCACTACCCAGAGTCCCTTTCACCCATTAAAGTGCCTAAGAAGCGAGGGAGGAAGCCTGGCTTTAAGGTCAGCGCACATCATTCTCTTTTAAATACAACAAATAGAGCTTACACTATTTGTGTCACTGTTAAGTGACTCGTGGTCTTCCATGTTCTCCTGTTCTAACCAATTCTATAAGTACATAGAGTGGTACTTAAATAATTAAACATCACAACTTAACTAGTTGAAACATCCCATATTACTGTTTCTGAGATTTTCTTTTGTCCAGTTGATGTTGATTGTGTGAGAGAGGGAGGGAATGGGTGCATGCAGCTTGACTGATGTATTTGCTGCTGCTGCTACTGCTGGTGGTAAGATATTTTTAGCTGTGTTCCAGAGTGCAAGGGTTGGAATGTCTGAGGCATTGATTTAAAGAGTAACACTCTTACACATTGTGTGTGTAGTGGTTTGTTGAAATTGGTTTGCTTAACTGAATGCTATGGTTATTGGTTCTCATGGAAGTTATCGGTGTAGATTAACAATTATGTAATTTTGTGATAGTTCTGTCTGAAAAATTCAGTTTGAAATGCTGAAATATGTGAGATTTGATATCTAGCCTTAAAATCTACCATTTATACTGATGACATTGAAAAAAGTTGCCATGTTTACATTTAAATGACATTTGTTTATTGATCAGATTAAGTGTAATGATGATTTTCTTATTCAATGACATAACCTGACAAAATAACAGTAAAGTCATTAAAATTTTCAAGCATTTTCAATCAAACATTTTTGAGTACATAATTGTGTTGGCAAATAAAAGCAGCTACTGGATGCTTTTAAAGACACAGGCCATGTCCCAATTTCTATTATATAATTCAAATTTATGGACTTAATCTGAATGATCCTAATTGAGATTCGCACGAACGTTTGGACAGCTCTGCAGCGTGCTTTTTAGCAAGCTTTAAACCTCTACTGTTTAATGTTGACGCAGTGA
Organism: Danionella dracula; assembly: GCA_900490495.1. Classification (NCBI taxonomy): domain Eukaryota; kingdom Metazoa; phylum Chordata; class Actinopteri; order Cypriniformes; family Danionidae; genus Danionella; species Danionella dracula. The sequence goes on along the minus strand of UELW01000001.1, from coordinate 29,928,741 downwards.
AGCTCCTTTCCCTTGGATGATGCTCATGGGTAGTCATTTGTTGTTCATGAAGAGAATGAATCTTCACAATGATTAATGAGTAACAACTCTTTTTGGGGGGGGGGGGAGTTAGGTGCATGCATATTATTACACCGCTAATAATCAGAAGACACAGGTGAGCAAGTTCATTTACCCAGATTTGTATATTTTGCTCCTTGCCAGTTTTCAAGTGGATCAGATTTTTTTCTGTATGAATGATATAAATGAATCATTCCAATGATTCACTCTTTTAAATGAACAACAGTCAAAAGAACGAATCACCAAAATGTTTGTGAGCTTTGTCGAATAACTCTTTATGGTCGGACACTAACAGGATGAGCTTCTGAATGTTCATATTCTCCTCTTTTGGAATTTCTTCTTCAGCTCTTCATCTTGTTGTTCTTCATCTTGGTCTTCTGTTGTGAGGCCGAGGCAAGTATATGTATCGAGCACTGCCCAGCTGCTCTTTTATGTCCCACTCACGTCATCAAAAGATTATGGCAGAACCAAACTTTTTGCCCCCATTGTTTAACCAGATGTGTGATGTGTCATGGCCCTCATTATGTGCAGTTGATGTGTATTCACTCAACTTTGTGCCAAAATTTGGATAGGTGTGTGATGCGTACTTAGCATGATGGAAACAAATGCAGATAACGTCTTTTTCCAAGTTGAATCGCAGCTAATTAATGTAAACGCCAGGGGAACTTTTCCTACTTTTGAAGATACGAGTATGCCCCAAAATACGCCTCCAGAGCACCTTGGCAGACTTGAATTGAGTGTCCCTGAGGTCTGACCTTCATGATGTGATGTGAAGTGCATTGTATGCTATTTGGGACAGGGCCTCTCTCCAAATTCTTACGGAATGTTTTTAATGTTAAAAACTCCATTATCTGTTTGCTCTCCCTTTAAATAAAATTTAATGACTGAAAAAGTACTTGCAAAACAAATATCTTTAATCATGGATTTTTTCTCTTCTGAACCAGCTGAAGTCACGTTTGATGACCCCTCTGGCCATCTCTCCACCCAGTAGCACCCCCGAGCCAGACATGAGCTCTATCCCGCAGGATGCTGCCACCATCCCTCACTCCTCAACCCCACAGGTTCTCACAGGTAAAAACAACATCTGCAACCCTTTCTTTACATGCAGCCAGAAGTACTCTCATGCCTATAATAAAATGTGATTAGGAAATACAGGAGTCTCTCGGTGGTTCTGCACCGCCTCATTCTCATTTGAATAGACAGCAAATATACTCATATATTTACTAATATATATATACTAATATATATTGTGAAACTGGGATCACTGTTATTTTTATGAATATGAAAAGATGGGATGTTAATGTGAGAGGAGGTGATCTGTTGGTGTTTTTATTCTCTCCAGGCGTTTTACGATTCTCCAACTTTTAAGACTTCAAATCTAGTTAAATCAATGGTTTTCTTGCTATGAAGGATTTACTGTTATTTGAATTTCAAGACCAGATTGAAGTTTGGATTTTTAAACTTTAAGTTTAAAAAGTCATTAAGAATCATTGTGGGTCTTGGAGCTTCCAGCAACATTTTATGGACTTTCCGGTTTAAAAAAAGCTTAAGTTCAGTTTTAAGCAAAAAAAAAAAGCGGTCAAGTCAAAATTCTGCACTTGGAATTTCAGAACAAAAGCTTGCATATGACACATTTTAAGAGTAATAAATACAGAGCATTGAAGCCTCAGTTTTTGAGGATTTTTTTTATAGGGAAAATGCCGAATGTTGTGCGTTGTGATTGCTGTGCATGTATTTTTGATTCTCTATATGTGCTAAACCTGTGGCAGACTTAATACAACTTTATGGTAAAAAAAATCTATTAAATACCAAGCAATTTAATTAATTTAATACATTCTAAATTTTAAGAAATAAGTGGCATCCCTCTATAGGGGGTCTCTAAAATGTTGGGGGCCCAAGCCAAGGTAGTCATCTACCTTAAATCCAGCCCTGCTGTGGTCTGCGTGTGTTTCTCATTGAATTTCCAATAACATCCATCATTATCATAAAAAGGATCTGAGAGGAAAGAATGGTTACATCTCTCATTCTAAAGGTTAATAGGTGTGAGAGTCTCTAGGGACAATATTGAGGGACATGACTGCTCATGACCCACGGCCATTATCATCCAATTTATCCCTTTGTTACAACCGAGAGATCAGCTATGTTCTACTAAATTGCTTTTTAGAGGGAAAAAGATATTATTGCATTCACATCAAAATTAAAGCGTCCCAATGTGCATGATTGCTTTTCCTTTTTTAAAACATGAACCCTGTCTGATTGTGTTCCTTCACTCAGGCTTCAGATCTCAAAGCTTAATCCTCCTGCTTCAGGGAGCACTCTGTGCACAAGCGAGTTTTGTCTGCCCTCCAGCTTTCTATATTTGATTCAGTGTGTGGCTGAATAAAGGCATTTTCTTATTTTATAATGACGTGTATTTTGTTAACATTCCTGGGCGTTTATAAACGTGATCCTTAAATGTTGTGAAGTTAATACAAAAAGAGTTGATTCAAGTTTTTAAAGCTTGAAAAGCAGTTGTGCGTGTTGTGGGGTCACAGTGGGAGGGGCTGCTAGTGGAGGGAGGTTGCGACCTTGAGGATCTGAGCTCATTGTTAAAGTCGGCATGACAAGGAAGTTGATACCCAAATCCTTTCTTCTTCAATGGGAGGGTAAAGTTTTTTTGTTTATGTGGCACGTTTGAGTGAAGTGACGCAGTGAGCGAGACCAGACACCGGAGGTGATTTGTATCATTGGGGTTTTCAATTATTGGGATCTAATTTGCAGGTTGTGAAAAAGATTTTTTATATATATATATACATTTTCATTACATTTTTTAAAAAACATATTTTTTAGATCAGAGCAGAAAACCGTGAATTTAAATTGAGTATGATTTCTAAACACTGAAAAGTTAAACCATTTTCAAATTTAAACCATTTCAAGGGCCCATGAACTGATTTTATTTTTTGATTCAATCAAACGAAAAAGACTTATAAAAGGCGCATTTTGTAGTAGTGTAGAATTAAACAGCAGGTTCATTACAGATGATTGATATATCCTCCTGAGAACCAAGGAATAAATATAGTCCAATGTAACTTTTTTGTGATTTCCTTCCTGGTTATCTCAAACAAGTGTAATGAATGAATATACAGACAAAAAAACACAGTTTACTACAGAGGACATAAATGAATAGGCTGGGTCTCAGGAGGATATATCCCCCAGTTAACTCCATTAGATTTATAAAGGATTATCCTTCACTCATGTCTTAGAATAGTATGTAAGCTCATTGCAAAAACTGGTCCACCAATAATGTAAAAAATATAGTAAATTCACCCTGTTTCTTCCAGACTAATAGTTTTTTTATGGTCTTCCATACGATGTATAAAGACAGAAGATCTTGTTTGATTAAAAAAGGCGAGATCAGTCTAAACACAGTTTCTGAGCTGTTGCTCAGCTTTTTAAATGTGAATATTTTGGCTTTTTTGTTACTCTCAGGGATATCAGTATGTGTGTAGTTTAAAGTTAAAAACGACTTTATGAAAACCTAAGAAAAGTTATTTCTCATTTATTGAAACAGCATGCAATAGACAGATGCCCGGGACTGAGAAGCAGAGTGCCAGACCAGGACCAGACATTTTATACACCAGACTGATGTGTTGTTGAAACCACGATTGATGTAAAAATAAGTTTTTTTTCTTAGTTTCTTTGGCACAAAGGACTTCAGATAAGATGTTCAGAGCATCCTTGATTCAGTGGACACAATATAAACATAGTCCAGCAAGGAGCTCCTTCATAAAAAGAGGCTTTAAGAGCCGTTTTCTGTAGATTCACATAACACTGTCAAAATGTTAATTGTTAATTCTTTTAACTCCTTCAGAAGCAAATTGTTTTCTTGGTATCGGTATAGCATGGGAGGACTTTTCTTGCATAATCAATAATATTAACAATTCCGAAAAATACTTTTTCATCAAGTAGTTTTTCATTTATTGAAAGGTCTTATCAGGTCTTCTTGAAAATGTACAACAACAAAAAGCTTCCCTGTTGTATAGTAAAAGACCCAAAAACCTGAAATTTTTGTGTTTAATTAATAGTTCAACTTTTTTTGACTTTGTTTACTTTTTTACTGCGTAAAGATTGACCAATGTCCAGAATAACTAGCAGCAAATTAAAACAGTCCACAATAAAAAGTGCAGAAAGGTCCATTGGTATGGACGTGTGGTTTTAAGAGGTTTATCGCAACACTTAATATTGTGGCTGTTGCACATTATGTGTTGCATTTAAATGAATTATTATTACATTTTTCATGTTGATATTTATTTTTTGTGCACCTGAATAATGTTAGAATAATCCATAAACATTTATTGGTTTCATGGAGGTAGCTGCTTTCTTTTCCCTTTGGTTGGTTTTAAGTTTTATTGTGTGTCAGAATGATCAGCTTCATTGTCGTTGCTTATTCACAGTCAAAAACAAACTGCTTCTTCTTGTGATGTCCTCGGTCCATGTGCGCCACTAGAAGTGTGTGTCTGACTGCTGGTCATAGCGCTCGTAGATGACAGACGAGGGAGGAAATCCCTCAGCATGGCAGTCTGTCAGATTAAAGCAGGCACACGCTCCAGACGAGCCAGGGAATTCAGAGGAGACAGATTGTGTGGGAGGCATCGGGAGGGGGAGGGGGACGAGAGTTTGGCGGATTCCTACACTTGCTCCAGAGTCTTTTTCTTTCATTATATTTGTTTGTTTCTTTTTCAATTTTGGTTGGGTTAATCATCTGTGGTTGCATTTTCAGAGCCCAGAGGAATTGTTGTAGTGCCCGATTTTATTCAAGCTAATCAAAACATTGGCTCCAATGTCATGAAACTAAGAGGTTTTTAGGTCTTCTTTCAAGCATGCGATCAATTCCGACAGCCCCATGAGGGTGTTTATGACTTTTTAAGCTACTTGGCCAGAATGTGAGATGTGTTTGACTATTTCATAAATATAATCAGCCTTCCCATCTTGACCTACAAATGCAGCCTCAAATATTTGAAGACTCCTCATCAAATATTTATTACCATGAACTGAAAGGTGAACGCTGTTTAGTTTGTCATTGAGAATGAAATGCAGTGTGTGGTAGATGTGATATCTTGTGAAGTTGCATTCTGTTTGAAGTAAGTTCTAAGGCGTGTTTAGTTTTTTTGTCATGTTTTTATACCGCAAGTTCGGTGGAAGCTTGCAAAAGAGATATAATAATAGGAAGTAAAAATATGCAATATGAATTTTTCTTCATGAGGAATGCATGGCAGCAGGTTCCTCAAATTATCTCATATAAGAGTTTTGAATAGTATTGTGCCTAAAAGCTAGCCAATGTTATTAAGATTGCTATTGTGAGATCATTTGGGTAGATATTTATGGTCTTTTAAAATATTTGACTTACTTGTTCTGGTGTTGGATCATGCAAAGTTGGTACAAATCCATGTTTCAGTCTTAACTTCATTGCAAATCCTGTTTTGTAATGACCCTTGTTCAAAAACAGTCAGAATGGCTTGAGCAAACAAACAAACGGTTTATTAGATCTGCTGGATTATTTCAGTCATAAATAAATAAATAAATAAAAGTGAGCTACTCAGTCTTGAAAGTTTTCTTTGATGGGAGTAAATGAGCACAGTTGTGTGTTTCTTTTTATCCCAAAACATTGCAGACCTCGAAGCCAGGGACACTCATGTCAAAATGAAGGTCTGTTTATGTTTACAACCTGATGCGGAGGGGTGGAGTTTATGGTAATGAATGGGCGGGCCTTACAGTAGTTGATGTCATTTACTGTGAGTTTTACAAAGGCTCATTAGAGGGCATAAATAAAGGTTGGATGTTTTATCAAACATATCAATGAGCCATATTTCTGTCCAAACAGCTGGAAAGGTTTCATCTGAGGTCTTCTTTAATTGAAAGTACCGTCCACAACTGTCCCCTTAAAGTCTATTAACAAAGTGTTAAATCTTATGGGTAAAGTTATTAAATCTGGCTAAAAAAAGAATACTTTAATTCCTCAATGATATTTCAGCAAACCCTTAATCTCCCTTAATCCAAGAAGTGAAATGCAATTTCGATTTGTTCTTTATATTTATTTCCATGAATAACTAATCCTTCTTGAGAGGGGTGTCTTTGTTCCTCATTAAAAGAATAACCTGTATTCATTAAACTGAATTAGATTGAAATCACCCACGTGGATGAACATATTAGGCTTTTTATTTTATTGGATAATCAAATGACACAAAAAGGAAACTGCTCAACAAAATAACACATTTACATATTTCCATGGCTTATAAAAGGGAGCCTAGCTTCCTCGTAGTTTGCTCCTTGCATGTGTGTCAATTGTGTGTTTTTCCTGTTTCTTTCTACAGTGTGTATCTATGTAAACAAGCAAGTGAACACAGGCCCAAACCTAGACCGCCAGAAGGTGCTACAGCTTCCAGATCATCTGGGCCCAGCCAGGCCCTCTGTGGTGCTCCAGCAGGCCGTTCAGGGGTGCATCGATAGCGCCTACCAACAGAAAGCAGTGTTCACGCTGCTCACAGAGGGTTACGGCGGAGAGAAGATCTCAGGTTCATCAGCTTATATATTTTTCACAACCTAAAGTTTTTAAAAGGTTTTTATTATCCATAACCTTATTTTGAGTGCGATGTTATGTAGTAGAATAAACCACTCAGCATAAAGCACTCTTGCAGTTTATATAGAATCAGAACCTAGACCCTTTAGCATAAGAGGAAGAAGCATCATTTTTTTATACTTGTTCAATTATTATTCAAAGTTTTGTTTTTATTATTAAATAAGCTGAATATGTTATTTTTTAAATGAGAGCTACAGTATTTGTATTGTTTGATACATTTTTTCTTCTAGTTGCTTCTGCTTATTTGTGTGTTTAGTGAAATTATAGTCGTAACATGGCTTGTGAACACAACAGAGCTGATATTTTACTTTTGTAAAGTAAGGTAGTGCTTGCTTTGACTTTCTGGATGTGTTCTTTTTAAACAAAAACGATAAAGACATACATTTACCTATAGAATGTGTGATGGACAAATTCATTTTTTAAAGGCCAGAGTTTTCAAAAATACAACACATGGTTACACTGAACCCACTGCTATGCTCTTATATTCCTGAATTTTGTTATGCTACTGCTCATCATGTTTTTGTTGTTGCTTGGGGTTAGCAGAGATTAAGAAAATGCTCAAGAATGCTAAAATTTGTTAAAAGTGATGGGTTAAGATAAGGTTTAGGTTGTGCATAAATGCTCAAAAACATAAAATGCATGGTTAGGGTTGCCAGAGTTTAAGAAAACGTTTGTAAATCCTCAAATACATAAAGTGAAGTTTAGCAGTGCCATAGTTTGAGAAAAGGCTCATATACATTCAGAATGTTAAATGTGATGGCTAGGGTTGCCAGAGTTTGAGAAAATGCTTATGAACAGTCATAAATGCTCAAAATCTTAAAAGTGATGGTTAGGGGTTCAACCAAGGTATTTGGAGTAAGCATACTGTTTATCATGCAAATACATTTTGGAAGTGCTTTTAATGTTATGATATAGGTCTTAAACTTGATTATTAATGATGTTAAAAATCTTAAGTTTGACCTCATGAAACCTACAGAATCCCTGAAATAATAAATATATATACACACTGTGATTGAATGTTCTTGGGCTGATTTGAATACTCGTTTTTGTCTCACCAGCCACCTTTGATGGGAAGCAGCATTTGCTGAGTTTACCTGTAGTCAACAGTGTGGGATACGTTCTGCGCTTCCTCAAGAAACTGTGTCGAAGCCTGCTGTGTGAGAACCTTTTCAGTGACCAGCCCATCGCTTCTTCATCGTCCCCCTCCTCCTCTTCCTCATTCCACGCTGAAAAGCACTCGGAAGGACAGCAGAAGTCAAGTACGTTCTCTCCAGGTTTCAGTCACTCTTCATCTTCAGGAGTTTTCTGTCTTAACACATATTTTTAGATAAGTGTTAGACTGTTTTTTATTTTCCTCTCTCTGCTGATTTGGTGGTTTTGTAGCTTGACTGTTTGTTCAGATTTAGAGCCTGTGCTGGCGCTGTCATTCATTCTGGCCTTTTTAGAAATGCAGGGAAGGCCGTTAGCTTAGCAGAGCAAGTGGCAGTCAACGGTTGAGTGCCTTCGTGAGTGAGCAGCCTGTGCTTTGAATATCTTAGCGTGTTTGCCCCCTCCCTCTCAGTCTTTCTCCCTGGGAATTTAACCCTTGAGATTACAAAATGACAGAATATGACACCTCTTACCGAGGAAAATGACTCAAATCATAAGAAAATAGAAGTTGATTGTTTGCTAGGTTTTTAGAACTGTACTCTGAAATCTACTCTTAAAAGGATTTTTTCTATTTATTGAATTTTCTTAAACAGTCATTTTAGTGTAGAGTTTGTCTCAAATCTTTGTAACATTTTATTTGAGACCTCTTGTCGCAAAATTAAACATTCAACCAATCAAGTGTCAGTTTGGAAGTATGACCTCTTCATAGCTCAAGCAAATCCCACAACTGCTCAACAGGGTTCAGATCCACACATTTTCCTTTCCTATTTAGTGTTCTTAAAAAAAGAGAAAAATACATGTTATGCAGTGGATGATGACTATCTATGTCTTAATACGTGTTTGTTTTGCTGTTGTCCAGTGATTTGTTGAAGCTATAGCTGCGTTATAGGGCTAGAAAAATTAACAAGCATTACGTAGTAAGAACGTAGTAAGCTTTATTTCAGTCTCTTAGGTCACCTGATCAGCTCTTCCTGGAAGTTGAAAAGGCTCTTAATATTATTATTGTGGGGTCAGAATGCTCTGCTGCTATGTTACTGACATGCTTTAACGCTGTCTGAATTTGAAATTAAATTCTCTCTTTTGTTTTCTCTATTTCATAAATATACATTTTTGTAACAAGTAGTGTTTGAAAAAATGTAACTGTTATCAGTTGACTTTTTTTTGCTTCTCTGATATGTTCGTTAAGTGTTCGTTTTGGAAAATGCAGAAACTTTCCTTCAATTCAAAATGGGATAAGTTTGCTTTTTGATAAAGATTCTGAAATTGAACTCGATGTATTTTGAGGTGGATTATAAAATACATCCTAAATGTTTATGTCTTAAATTAATGTTTACGGTCAAATGTTTGTCATTGGGTTTTGACATTTTAAATCTCCTGTGTCAACTGAAGCGTTTGCTTGAATTGATTTCTCTGAACTGTGTCTGCATGCAGCCTCGATGATGGATGATTACCATGCTGATTCAGCGGAGCCCAAACGCTATGCTGTTGACCCCGGGGACTTTAGTGCAATGTCTTCACTGTATACTGCGAGTAAAGCTGCATATGGGTTTCGCTCAAGCACCGTCTACCCCGGAGCTATCTGCAGGCAGGCCACCAGCCCCAGCTCTTTCCCAGAAGGAAATCGAAGTGGTAAGAAGGAGATTTGAATGCATTTCAAGAGATAGTTTCCAACACAGGAAGAATCCCAGTAGATATAATAACAAAAATAGTATCCTTTGTCTTGATATATACGTTAGCTGCCAAACTCATCCTGAGGGTGGGGGCCACAGAAAAGAAGTCCTCTTAACCCTTTCAGATCTAAATGATTTTCTAGGTATCAAAAAAACTTTAAAAGGTACCTTTTCATGTTCTTCAGTCAAGAATTAATAATAGTTTTAAAGCCAAACTCTTTAGTTGTTTTTGTCTGTCCATTGCAGTGAAAATAGTTATAAACAGATGTACTTATCAGATATTATACAAAGATAATATAAAAAAATAACCACTAAAAAAACATGTGTACATATATGTTTAATCCATGTGCACTAAATGACTAAAACCATAGGATGTGTTTCATTTTGTGTAAAAAAACTATCGTTGATGGATAGTTTGCTTCCTTTAAAGCATATATACATTATATTTTTTTTACTTCAGATTACATCATGATTAGCTTTCTTGGCATTCTACTAAATAGAGAAGTCCTGTATCTGTTAAAATGACTTTTATATGAGTGTAATTTATGAAAACAACTCATGAAATGAGGTGTCCATTGCACTGGATGCAGGGTCTGAAGGGGTTAAAAGACCTCAGAATGATTTTCAGAGAATCCTTGACACCATCAACTTCTTTAAAGTATTAGGTGTTACCTCTTTATACCTCTTCATTTCGTTCCTGCTATGGTTGATTGATCAGGCTTCTACGAGCAACCTGAATTAGACTTTGACTGTAACAAATTCCATATCGCCTCTCCTCTAATGTAACTCACTTTGGACAAAAGCATATTTTAAATGGTTACATGTAAACGGCAGTATAAATTAAATTATGTACATGTACTTGTACATTTCAGGTTGCTGTAAGTTCTAACCCCATTGGCGCAAAAGTCAATTTTTTCTTTTTCAGAATGTGACCTCTAGTGGTGAAACTTAACAGCACACCTTTAAATTACTTCCCAAATACAACGCAATGTATTATGTTCATTCATCTTCTTCCCATAAATTTCTTCTGAAATATGCTACTGTTTTTTTACTCTTAAATGATGTATTTCACCTGCTTTCATTAAGGAATTTACAGTAATCAAAGTTACCTTTAAGCATTGGCATTTCAGATGCGACAAACTTCAATTGGAGTAACGCCTGCCCTCTCTCCTTAGCCTACAGTCCATCCTCTGAGGGAGGAGAGCCAAAGCCCCCGTCCAGTAAAGACCCATCCAGGTGGAGTGTAGAAGAGGTTGTTTGGTTCATTAAGGATGCAGATCCTCAGGCGCTGGGCCCTCACGTGGAGCTCTTCAGGAAGCATGTGAGTTGATCTAACCAGAGGCAAACAAACACTAAAGAAATGGAGAACAAAAACTCATGGAAATAATCAAATAGCAATCAAAAATTCAACAAGCGACGTGGTCTCCTCAACTGAATCTCAGAAAATTGTCTGTGACTTCAGGAAAACTAAAACCGAAGAAATGACTAAAATAGTTCAATTCTGTAACTGTAACTGTAGTTCAAAACTGTAGTTGAAATTTGAAGTAGACTTTTGATTGAATAAAGGAGGCTCTGTAGTTTACTCTAAAACATTTTTTTTAGATCAAGTCATAATGCAGTTTAAGTTATATTCAATTCTAGTGCTGTCAGTGTAAGTCTAATTCTAATTCTAGTGTAAGTCTTAAAAAGTAAATTCCATATTTTAGTTTTAAATGCACTGTTCTAGATTAAAAACATTTTCACAGCTCTGATTTTTCTGATGTCCATGTCAAACTCATCTGATATGTGTTTTTTTGTTGTTGCTTGGGGTTGCCAGAGATTTTCCCTAAATGTTAAAAAATGTAAAAATGAAAGCTAGGGTTGCCATAGTTAGAGAAAATGCTCAGAATAGTAAAAAGGCATGGTCAGGGATGTTTGAGAAACATCAAAGTGATGGTTAGCGTTTTAAACAATGTATTGAAATTATTATGACTTTTTTTGGTGCAATGATATGTCTTTAAATTTACCTTATGAAACTTCTGATGAAAATCACTGTTGTAAAAGGTTTTCTAAGGCACTTTCTAGTGGCGTAATATGTTCAAAAAGGTTGAATTGGCACCAGAACTAGTGATATTTTTTTATTAGAAACATTTGTTCCTTAACCACCTCATTACAGATTTTAAAGGATTTGGCACATTTATTTTTACTTTTGAAGTCTATAATTTAACAAAACAAAACAGCTGCTGCTAGATAATGTAGACATTGACATTTAGAGCTGATCGTGTAAAAACTTCGGAGTGTATTTCTGATATTATTATATTGAAGATGGTATATGAAAATCCTTAGGATAGTTAGATGTGCTTTAACTTTTAACCAACACATCCTGCAAGTGTTTTGACTGTTGAGGTCAATGTGATTGCTTCTTCAGGAGATTGATGGGGACGCTCTTCTTCTCCTGAAGAGCGACATGATCATGAAGTACCTGGGACTCAAACTGGGTCCAGCTCTCAAGCTTTGCTACCACATCGACAAGCTCAAACAGAACAAGTTCTGATATGGTTCGCGACACTAAAGACGAATTGACTCAGTATTTATTCTCACTCACGTTTGCTGTCGGAAGGGATGTTTTTACTCACCGATTCTGGTTCATTTTGGACAAATACGTGACCTTATCTCAACAGCCTTATGTCAACTCTCAACTGGATTCACTGATTTGATCAAAGGCATATTTCAGATGATTTTCAAAATGAAGTTTTTCTTCATTATTCGAAAAGAAAAAACATGTTTGTTCCGAGCACAGGACAGCCACCTGCTGGTGTACTGGAGTCATTGCATCTCACTTTACCACATTTAAACCAGGACAACGTCATGTTCTTTCCTCTTTCAGTTGCCAGTTACCTAGGCAGAAACTGAAGCATGCAGATGGACAGATGCACACAATATTTGCAGGGTACAACTAAGGGCAGTTTCTCTTCATAAGCAGCTGCAAATATGCACAAATTCAACTCAGTTTTTTGATGGATTTGTTCTGGGCGGGTACTGTTGCATGCATTTTTTCATCTTGGAAAGCAACAAAAGGATGTTAACACTTCTGAATGTGTTTCACTTTGTGGACCAAACACTCTGAAAGGTCTAATGACTCTCCAAATGTGTTATTTTTTTAACTGTTCTTAGTTTACACACGTCAGCATGTTATTCTTTCTAGCATATGTTGTATATACACCAGGTTTATCTTCATCTGGGACATTTGGTGTCATAATCAATAACACTGAGTGATCGACTGTGCTTTCAAAACTTTTGGTTAAAAATGAAATGAATTGATTGATTCGGGAGTTGATGTGAAATTAATTTACTGTAATTCAAGGGATAAACAGAGATGACAATGACTTTATTTATAAAGGACTGATTTAAAACAAATTTTATTGACTCACATAGACACCTTAAAATAAAAAAGATTGCAGGGTTTTAAACAAAGATAAAGGGATTACTGTATAAGTAAATTAAAAGATAACATTAAAGGTTTGATTAAATTAATAAAATAGTTACAAATATTTTTCAAAAATAGTAATAATTGTATTAAATAAACCTCTGGCAACAGAAATATGTTTAAAAGTCCTACTAAAAATCCTGTGCTGTTTAAAAGATCTGTGAATTGTGCTGATCTCGAGCTTTACACAGCGACTGTAGATGCAAATGTGCTCATGTTGTCTTAAAAATATGGCGACAGAATGATCTCAAAATTATTATAATGTTTAAGTCTAAATTCGTAAAATTACATAGCACAATTCAAATATGCAAAAATTACAAGTTTGTATATTTTCAAGTGAAAACTTAAATATTCCCCAAAATTTCACATATGAATGTAACTGAACTAATTCAGAATCTTTACACAGATTTGAATTGATCACATATTTATGAACTTGTCAAATTTATTTATGAACTAGAGAATGTGGATTTGCAACTATTTACATGTATACAATCAATCAATCAGTTTTTATATAGTGCTTCTTTAGCAATTGCTTTCAAAGCAGCTTCACAAAGTCCTCGTGAGGATCAGGTAGAGTAAATAGGAGTTCCCTCTGTGAGGGGAATCTTGGTGACTGAGGCAGGTGCTAATCACATCCACAGCATTAAGAATATACAAACTTAATATCCATCGACGAACGGTTCGCAGGACAGCACCTGAAAAAACAAAACAAAGACAAAACAGAAACTAACCAATGAAGAAACAACGGTTAGAAAACTGTAACACAGACAACACACCGGTGATCATATTTGGTCACATTTCTTTATTCTTGTGAGAACTCTAGCTGCTGTGTTCTGTACTAACTGTAATTTTTGTAGCATGGGGGCTGAACAGCCGGTTAACAGAGCATTACAATAATCCATTCTGCAGGTCATGAAAGCATGCACTAATTTTTCTGCATCTACGATAGACCGCATGTTTCACACTTTAGCAATATTCCTGAGGTTAAAGAAGGCAGTATAAGAGATATGGTTCTTAAACGTCAGTTCACTGTCTATAATAATGGCAAGATTTTTAACTGTAGTGGAAAAATTAACAGTGTGTCCCCCAGCTCCATATTTAAATCTGAGAGATTTTGTAATTGCTTTTTAGAGCCAACAAATAATATTTCTGTTTTATCGGGATTTAGCATTAGGAAATTTTCAATCATCCAATCATTGATATCAGTGACACATTCTGAGATCTTATTAAGCTTTAAAGGGTTGTTAGGTTTTGCTGAGATATAGAGCCTGGTGTCGTCTGCTCGACTAGATACGAACTGCTCTGGATTTATGCTCGATCTTTTTGCGACTGTCCTGGCAAAACTGGGTTGTATTTGTAACTTCTGGTTCTGGCTCTGTTTAACCAACCAATCATAACGAGCCCTGACACATACCTCAAGTAACTCCATCCTGCGCATGTAACTGCAAATTTACATTCACCATAATTATTTATTTTACATTTGTGAATATATGATGAATGCAAAGTGGTCAATTCATTCAGAAAAATTTATATGCATGTAAAATGAAGGGAATATTTTTGCTTTCTCTTGAAAATGTACAAACGATGAATTTACGGATTTATACTTCAAATCCATATCATTATGAGAACATTCTTTCTCCATATTAAAATAACGTTTCATTTGAATCATAAATGCAGATTAGCTTGTTTTTAAAGTGTGAGTCCATTCTAAATTAACTCTTTAACTTCATTGTGTTACCTGAATTAGCTTCATACTTCAGCTTCATTACCTGAATTTTTCTTAATTTTTCCCCAAACATTGAGTATTTTTAATCATTTTAGCTGAGTCTATTTTGATGTATTTAATCTATTTATCTTTTAAAGTGAGTAGACCCCTGGAGTTCCTTTCAGGTGAAACCTAAAATAGTAAATCCAAACAAAGAATCTTTAATATTTAACAACAGTTATTGATGTGGCTTAATAGTCATGTGTGAATTCCATTCTGCACAAGAGGCAAAATAATTGAGATTTCTTTGATTATTCATGTGTTTTGACTATTGCTTTATTTATCTGACACAGTGTCATAGATCTTCAGTAATGGATCAGACACAAAAGTTTTTTTAATAATCATTGTAAATAAATAGCAGAATTTATGAAAGAGTCATACAGATTCTCAGCTTTCTAATCTAGTATCCTGCTCCATTGTGCTCTTGATGTAGTAGAAGTAACTGCTATTTCATCTGCCTCATATGACTCTGCTTACTTTTGTAGCATCAGTACAAATTAACACATCCACACACAAGATTCTTTTTTGTTCACGTACTGCAACACCAGTATGCCTCTGTATTCACTTTTTCCTTTGAAAGATGTGCAATTAGAGCGTTAAAAATGTATTAATGGAAAGAATAAGTGTGCTTTAAAAACTGGTGCCACATTTTGAAGCTTCCTATTGGTCAGAAATATATAGTTTAACTTAATGACTCATGAAAGTGTGCTTTTAAACATGTTTGCAAACACTTTTTCTCCAACTGCTCTTAAACTTCGTCTTGTATATACCTCGGAAGTTTCTGGCTGGATTTACTTACGTTTACCAGGAATGTGAAGAGGATTTTTAAGCGATACTACATTTTTTATCACTGTTTTGCCTCCGTTACTCTTGAGTCCTAATTCTTTTTTTACATAATGGACAATTGTACAAAATAGGAAGCGTAATTTATGAATGCTGCTTCCCATGACAGTCCCATGTAATGTTGTTAATCGATCTGTTCTCAAGAGTTTAACAGGAAAATGGGACTTCAACACAGACCATTCATGTTGGTGCTACAATACGACTCTATAAACTAAATGGAATGCATTTGATTTCTGGCATTATTTCTTGAGATAGGCTTCCGTGTTGTGAACTATTGTGCCCAGCTGTCTCTTTGAGAGGTTAATATATAGAGCATTATGACGAGGTCGAATAAAGCATTATGAACACTCAAACTATATTTGGGTCTGTTTATAGTTTGTAGAACTATGAGTTGTAAACAAGTGGGTTTAAGTGCAATTAAATCAGTGTAGTTTCAACTGTATTTAATAAATAAGCACTATTTTGAAAAGGAGTTTAGCATCAACTTAATTGTTCACACTTTTGGTGGAAAATTATAATTGGTGTGTCCCAAGCCATAGTATACATAAAAAAGTATCAGGATGTGTACAACTCTGTGCACGCTCAAACAGCTGATATTTCTGGACTCGGGCGGAAGGAGTTTTCTGTTGGACACAAACAAGTGAACGCTCTCTGTAATATGACCCATGTTTAAAGAAGAAGCACATAAATAATAGCAATATAGAGAGGGTTTGTATCTATTGTTCAAATATTTTTTTAATGATGACATGGGAAAGAAAAAGTTAAGTTCACGTACACGTAACACTAATGATTGACAGATGCATGGATCAATTACAATTACATGCTCAAAATAAATGGAAAACTTTTAAAAAACAGTTTTAACATTTAAGTCAGAAGACCACTTTTGTAATAACCTCCATGTTTATAAGTGAAAAAAATTATTCAGGCACAGAATAGGCAGCTCAGGTTCTCAAGAAGTACCAGGCGACTTCCTACCTTATTGCTTTCCAACTTGTACTATTTGCAATTTTCATAGTGCACGCATTCTGAAGAAATACACCCCCACACTCCAAAATTAGACTTTTAAAAACATGATAAAGATCGAATGTGTAGTGTGATTTAAACCTAAATTGGCATGTTCAAAAGATCCTTTAAGTTACAGGTAAGTTGTGGATCTGACACAAATTGAAAGGCACGACCATCTGTTTCACCAATTTAAATCCTTAAGCTCATATTAATTTCGTCAGTTCTGCTGTGCGGCAGTGACTATATTTTACTCATAGATGGCACTGTTGTGTCTTAAATATTTTTCTTGTTTAAAAAACACTGGGCTTATTTATTTTAATTTTCATCTTTCCTCGAATCATTCTACAATCTGAATGACATAAAACATTTATCTATAAACACAACGTTTATAGATAAATGACCTCAACTCAGGTTAAGTTCTGTTGATATTGCCTGTTTTCTAGGCAATTTTAAACTCAAGAGCCACTCAGATTGCAGATGGACATAGTGTTCAATCTTGGTTGTATTTTTCTTCTTCACTTTATTACTCCCTGTTTTTAGGGCTGGCATGAAAAACATCCTCACTGAAGAGAAAGATTGGAGGAAATGAGACTGGTCAGAGTGCTCTGTTCTTTTTTGACTGAAGTGTCCTCGAAAAACAGATGCTGCTGAAATAAATGAAGATTGAACTTGAAAGCTTTTCGAGACTGACAAGAACAGTCGAATTCTAAAATACAGGACCCACATAAACAATAAGAAATAGAAAAGTTTCACTTAGTCATCAGAAATTTTTTAATGTTATTTTTTAATGCTTTACAGGGAGAGAGAAAGAGGGGGGGGGGGGGTCGAGGGAGAGAGTGTGAGAGAGAAGGAATAGTAGATTTTTATATTATTTGATGATTATTATTAATATTTTTCTTAACTGATTTCTTCGGTTTTACCAAGGCATCAGACCCCCTGTGGAAATGTAATTTGGCACTATGCAAATTTGCTTTGAGCTTTTGAATAGGTATACATTAGTACAAAATATTTGTGACATTAAAGTAGTCGAAAATCTCAGTGTGCCAAGAATAGAATGTCTCACTATTGAGAGTTGCTTCATTGAATCACTTCACAAGAGTTGTCGACTCATTTGATTCACTGCTTTGGTAATATGCTAAAATTCACTTATTCACAATAAAAATCACTTTAAAAGTAACGTTGAATCATTTCTTTATGTCTGAACATATTATGTATAAGCTAATAAATATGTTTAGTGTTTAAAGCCAAGTTAGTATATTATGCAGATAGTGGAATAACAGTATTTAATTTCTAAAAATATAATAAAACAGAATTCAAAGCAATCAATTAATAATGTGAAGAGAAAGTTAAAGCATAACTGTGAGGATTAAACATCACAAACCTTGCTTAAGGTAAGCCTTTTGAACCCACTTCTTTCTTTAAAGGAGCAGCTAAAAGCAAACGCTTGAGTAAAGCATGGAGGCTTCTTATTCTCTTATCTTACTCTGACTCAAATGAGCTCTGTGATGAGAGAGAGAGTCAGCAGGGCACTGAAGACTAGCCTCTCATGCACACACAGCTCTATCTCTCTAGGATGAGAGTGATAAGCATACTCTGGCACAAATATGGCACATCAAGAGACTGAAACATCTCTGTCAAACTCAGAAACCATGACAAGCTCTATGCGTTTAAGGGTTCATGCAGAATACATATGGAGGTGTTCTTCATCTGGGGACCGGAGATGATGAGAAAAGAGTCAGTAGCTTATTGGATTTGACAGACGAAGAGTTGAGATGTGCTGGGGCCTCCCTGTGGGTTTCCTCTAAACCCTGTTTGAGTAATCATTTTATTCTGAGGTAGTTTGTAAGATGTCCATTTTGCCTCAGAATATCAAGATGAATAGGTCCTTTTGTTGCCCGGAGCTTCATCACGTCTTCCCATGAAAGAGGTCAAAGAATTATGTGACATTAACGATGTTATGATTAAGAACAAAACTGAACCCAAAAGTAGAACCCGGTCAAGAGCAGCTGAAATGAAATCAAATTAATAAAAAAATATGTAACGTTGGGGACATTGCAGCCTCACATCATGAAAGTCGCTGGTTCGAGCCTCGGCTGGGTCAGTTGGCATTACTGTGTTTGCATGTTCTCCCTGTGATCGTGATCGGTTTCCCCCACAAATCCAAAAACATGCGGTACAAGTGAATTGGGTAAAACAAAATTGTCCGTAGTGTATGAGTTTGTATGGATGCGGCTGGAAAGGCATCCGCTATGTAAAACATATGCTGGATAAGTTAGTGGTTCATAAAATTTAAAGGGACTAAGCCGGCAAGAAGATGGATGGACGCCTTTAACATAAGAAGCCTTGTGTTGTGGCAGAAGAAAAAGAATCCAGACTGGCACTTGTAAACTGAGGGTGGCAGGCAAGGAACACACAAAATGACCTAGAGCATATTAGTGCTTGTATCATCATGATCCACAAAAATACAACCAAAAAATCCTCACACAGAAAATCTCTTTCTAGAGCAGTACCACTTAGCCCTGTGCTTTAATACTTTAATAGCTGATTAACAGCCACACTCGTTGAGACACCACATCACAAACACACAGAAATAAAAAGGAAATAGGACATAATGCTTTAGAATTTAACATGATGAAAGTATTTTGTTGTGAGATTAAGTGCTTGTTTACACATGTATGCTTTATGTTCTACAGTAAGTTCACAAGTTCACTCTTGCTCATAATTGCCTAGTATCACAAGTGGGGTTGGCGAGCAATGGAGAAGCATACTTGTTGAGCGGTCTCAAATTCATTTCCTGGAGGGGCTGCACTGTTTTGCTTAAGCCACTCTTGCACACACTGATCGGTAGCTTAATACAAGCTCAATTAGCATGGGCAAGTGTGCTCAGTTAAGGTTTGGGCTAAACTGTGCAGGGCTGTGGTCCTTCAGGAATTGAGTTCACGGCCCCTGATCATCAACAAAAAGAGTCTACAAATGCAAGTTCTCACTCTTCACTTTCATTTAGAATTAAGTCTCATCTCTGCAATTTATTTAATCGCTATTTCTTTATTTTGGTGATCAACTACATTTTTTTACAAATTTGCTGTATAACATCAGGGTTTCCCAAATCCGGTCCTTGTGGACTGCAGCCCTGCACATATTAGTTGAAACTTTGCTATAGTATTCATACTATTCTAGCGTCAGACAATCCGAGAGTACCTTAATCAACAGGCGTGTTTCATGACGGTTCAACCAAAATGATTTAGGCATCTGGCCCTCCAG
Organism: Danionella dracula; assembly: GCA_900490495.1. Classification (NCBI taxonomy): domain Eukaryota; kingdom Metazoa; phylum Chordata; class Actinopteri; order Cypriniformes; family Danionidae; genus Danionella; species Danionella dracula. The sequence goes on along the minus strand of UELW01000001.1, from coordinate 29,908,909 downwards.
GTGCAGATTTGGGGACCCTTGCGATCCCATGTTGACATTTGAAATCTCCCAAAACAAAAACGCCCCTTCTAATAGTGTCTCGTTAATATTTTAATAGGACCAATTTGCTAAACATAGTTTTTTAAATAATCAAAGTTAATTGGAAGGTTCTTTGCTTTTGATAGTATTCTAAACTATTTTTGTTTGTTGTCGGGGCCATTCGAAACCGGAAACTATAGAAGTAAATACCTCCCTGACATCTCAGGCAGTACCTACTACATAGTATGGAAATGAGAAGCACAAATTAATTTAGAACATTCTTCATGTTAAAATCTGACTTGTTACTTGGTCTCCCATTTTTAATGCTGTCAGCTGGTGTGATGTATGGACCTTTCATGTACTAAATTAATATCGATGTAGAAAATCATCCAGGAAATGTTTACTACTCGGCTCTCTTACTTTATTTCAAATACTGTTCAGTACCTAAGTGTGCAGATTCAGTTGCCACTGTCCACATGCTAGTCATGGTTCGGAAATTTGTTTAATTTTACCTGGTTATTCACATTAACTTTGATGATGGAGTTTTGAATGAAAATGAAAGCGGGTAATTATATCAATCTGGTTGAATAATCAACCTTCATATATCATCACATTGTGCTGACTAACTCTTATTATAAATTCAGACATTGCTGTCTTCATTGCCAATTATTAAACTATCTGTAGTGATATCTCCAGCTTTTTATTGTTTGTGCTATAAAAAGTGCACACACACAAACTCAAGAGTCTGAAGTTTCTCTTCAGCCTCATTAAGGGAATACAAAAGACAATAAAATCATCGTAACAGAACTTAAAATATGATGTTGCCATCACTTGATCAAACAGACATGACATTTTAATTCTGTCTCTACAGAGGGTGAGACTCAGCTGAAGCCTGTCATTAGAAACTCTCAGTTTAAAGCCACAGAGCAGCCGTTCAATAATGAAGTCTGCAGAGAAATGTCCGACTTCTGAGCGATAGCGCAGAAATCCTCCTTGAGACCCAGGAAGCATCACACTGACAGCTTAGGTGAGATTTCTCATCTTCAGCTTAATTGAAATGCCAAAAAAGAGCTGTTCTACATGGGTGAGAATGACAGGTACAGTTTGTGCCTGTGGCTGAGCTGCAGCAGGCCTCATTTTAATCCCAACAATTCACAGTTGGGAATTCTCACAGCCCTCAAAATTACATTACTATATTTTATAAGGTGCGGGGTTACTTGAAATAAAAAGGTATTGGTCTACACCTTCTCTTTCCAAATAGAAGTGTAGTTTCATGAATGCAATATTGGTAGGACTGATCCTATAGTTAGCAATAGCATCAACAGGTGATTCCAATATTCCTTCTGCTCACTAGGATATAAAACAGTAGCAACTCCACTTACACTTCGATGGTTAAATGCAAAATTCCCTCCTCCACCCCTATCTCCACATTTTTCTGAAAAGGATTCCCCATATCGCAATCTTGCCAAACTTGCTTTATGTTTCTGGGCTCATTAAATTGTAAGTTGAAAGGTATGGAGGGCAGTCACAGCAACTTTTGTATTTTTTTTATACTTTGGGATAAAATGGAGTACACACTATAACCCCCAAAAGCACAGAGAGAGCGTGCAACCTCCACTCGGGTAGAGTAGTGACTGAATACAGGATCATCTGCGCTAAGCAGAAAGCAAAGACACCACTTTCAGTGTGGGATATCTTGTATCCAATGTTGGTGTTTGATATCCCAAAACAAACAGATCCTTAGACCAATAGCACTTCATTGATATTCTTATTTCTTCTACTGAATTAAAATGTTCTACCCGCATAGTATGGCCATAAAGGTTCTTTAGGTTATGAGTTTGAGCTTCTAGAAAAAGAAAATAGGATTACACAAACATGCATGAATCAATCTGAACATGACTTATTTTTGATGAAGAAACAATACTAAAACATGCAAAAAAATGTCTCAAAAGTATTAAAAGATACGGCACCTTTAAACTAACACTATAAGAAACAATTGAACCATTTTTTAATTACAAATTAATGCTTTTACTCTTATGTCTTGTCATTCCTGCACAGTAATAACTTGAATTTTTATGAAGTAAGATGAACGCTTATGGCTTGTTTTTTTAAAGGCATACGAACACAAATTTAATTCATGATATATAAGCTCTCGAAAATGTGCATTTTTTTGTTACTTTAGTACCTTGATCAACGTATGTACTTAAAGCAAAACATTTTTATTGTTATAGAACAGGAGTCTCAAACCTATTTACTGGAGGCCACTGCCCCAGCTTGTTTTTTGTTACTACCCTGTTTTTAGAAACACAATATTAGCAAACAGGAACTCGACACAAACTATATTCCTGTAGAGCTGTTAGTGTCAAATGTGTAGCAGTTGTGTTATTTTTTAATTTACTGTGATGCTTTACTGGCACTTTGAATTTGACTTTATATGAGAATTTGTGGAATATTTATGAAAACAGACATAATTAAAGAGATGCAATTAAATATGGCATTTATCAATTTTCCAAAACACAGGTCTTAAATAAAATGACCAGGCACCTCTTCTGGACAGTTTTTAAAATCCGGTATTTGGCATTATCTACTCATGACTGGTTTGATGAAAATCTAGTAGTAAAATAAGGTTTTAGACTTGAAGAAGTAAACAGTGTGCCCATATATTGCTCTAGTTTAGTGCACCACTGTATTTTTAGACAGTGATGCAGATTTTTCTCTCTCTCCCCCTCTCGCTGTTTGTATGTGCAGCAGTTCAATGATTTGCTGCAAAGCTTCACATAGCCTATCCACTCCAGTGACTTCTGATTGCCTTCGAGTGTCTCTGTGGAGCAGCATTCCCCTTTACATATGACCCCACTAAATATTTTCGACCCCTCTCAGCTATCCCTCACAAAAAGTCATACCACTTCAAAAGGATGCACACACTTCCAGTTGCTTGCCAGAGCGTGTAAATTCACCTTAAAGTAATCCCTGCTCCAAAATAGATGTTTGATGAGAAAGCACCTGGAGAAAGTAAGAATGGAGCTGAATTGGCCTCTTGGCAGGTCTTTGTGTGCTTGAGAGAGAGGCTAAAGGGCCAACGGGGCTTGTTTAAATCCCTTTTAGCACACAGGATGGTGTTATATGATGGTGAGAAGTTAGATTTTCTGCACATATCTGCTGCTGAACAGAAAAAAATACATCAAGAGCTTTTAAGAACCTTGATCTGCTAGCAACGAAAGAAAATATGGCTGAATGAGCAGGCTGAGCATGTTCTGTAACATTACACATCATAGCATTTTCAACATAATGTATTTGGATTATTTCTAAGCTATATTAGGCTATGATTGAGTGACTTGAGTATTTACAAATCGGTTTGACTTGTTATTTCTGCCTGCACATAATATTTCCTCTATGTTCACTTTTTTTGTTCTGTAGCACTTCTTTCTTTTAGGTTTTGCAAGGTCTGGAATTTTTTCAAACAGTATTTTTACTGTGATCCAACTGTCTGTTTAAATCTTTGATAATGCTTGCATTTGCTCAATAATAAGTTTTAAGTGCTTACACCATTTGCCATTTAATAGAACTGAAACACTTGGTAGATGGAGAGATTACAAAGTGATTGAGATTATAAATTTAAGGCTTCATGCCCTGGTTGTATTCCATTTCTCTCCCTTGCACCAACAAACTAAAACTTTTTGTGAAATTAATGACTTTTTCTGATCTATATATGCACTAAAGCCATGAAAAACAAGCTAACATTGTTTTCGCTATTAATTACAATGGAAATTATAATTTATTTATAAAACATAGATTACTAACATTATTCTGTTGACCAATGTGGTGAACAAAGTCTGAAAGGCACAAGGACACACAAGGGTAAAGCACACAGACAAGTGTTAAAAACAGAGTAAAACAGAGATGAAAATAAATAAAACAAATAAGTCGATTAAAAAACCTGTGCTCTTGTAGAGGTGTTAGGTTCAACATTGTAGTAAATGTGTTTGTGTGTATGTGTGTTACTATGATGCTGCATTGGCATTGTGAATTTAGCTGAATATGAAAATTTGTGGAAAATTTATGGATACAGACATAATTAAAGAGATGCAATTAAATGTTGTGCTTATTCTGATTATTTTCCACCTATTTCCCAAATACACATGTAACCAAATAACTAGAGACCTTTGCTGAACAGTAAAAAAAGAAGGTAAAATGAACCAAGTAAATTGTTTTGCATTTAAAAAGCAGAGAGTGAGCATGCTAGTCTGATTTCAAGAGGTAGGGAGTTCCAGAGTTTGGGAGCAGCGACAGAGAAAGCAAAACTCTCTCGCCTCTGCCTTTCAATCTAGATCTGAGAACATCCAGCAGCCTCTGGCTGGGGGAGCGTGGTGTTCTGGATGGTTGGTGCATGATTTTTCAGACAAGTAAGCTGGGGTTAAGCCATTAAGACATTTGTAAACCAGCTTTAAAATGTTAAAATCCACTCTGCTGTGCACCGGAACCCATTGAAGAGATTTTAAAACGGAAGAAAAGGGATCTCGATGGCATGAACCGTTTAAAAACCTTGCTGCTACATTTTGGACCAATTGTAGTTGAAACAGAGGTGATTATCCAACCCCAAAATATAAGGAGTTACAATACTCTATTCTGAAAAAAAAAAAAAAATTTCCTCCAGGCTTTTAAAATAAAGAAAATGTTTAACTTTGGTTAATAGTCTTAGATGGAAGGAACATGATTTGGCCAAAAAGTTTATCTGTCAATCAAATTTATAAGCGTCATCAAAAATATTTTTTTTTATTAAGCAGAAAAGCATCTCAAGTTATCTTCTGTTAGATTTAGAACATCTGAGAAACAGGTGAGGAGAATCTCACAGCACGCTGTGTTTCGCTTCAAAGACATTATAAATGACAACATATTACTTTCATTATTCAATATTTCAAATGACTGAAGTGGTATACAACTCCTTGCTATGTTACTTACCCTTAGTTCAAAAGACAATCCTCTTCCTTATGTGAACCTGCAAAATAGAGGGTTAGGGGTAAGTGTTAGGGGAAAGTGGGAGAAATGGAACACAGCCTTAAGGCCACCACACAACCATGCAAAATGACTCTTGTGTGAATGCCTCGAGCCCAAAATAGTAACCCTAACCCGGACGTGACCTCTTGCTGTCGGATTGGTATGCGTGAAAAAAAGTACCAATCTGCCATGTTTTCTTGGTTTGTCACAGTGTGTGAGCTCGTGCTCAACCAATGAAAGTTGGCTCTTTTGAGCATGTGTTTAGAGTACATTCAATGCCTAAAAGTGCCACTGGGTGGCACTCTATACACTCTACCGAGTCACGTTGACTCACTACAGGAAATATAGCAGAAGAAGTATATAGAAGATAATGGATAGTGAAAAGCTTATCATGTTGGTGTCTGATTATTCAGAGCTGTTTGATAAGTCCCATAAAGACAACAAAAACGCAGACAAAATGTAGGAAATATGACGTGGTGTATTATAGTCTTGAACTTTGGTGTGTCACTGTAGTACTGAGAGCCATCCATGAGCAAGGACCGTCATTACATCAACAGAGGAGTGAAAACCTAGGTGTGTGATGCCGTTAAATCTCCTGACATTCTGTGTTCCGAATTCAAACAGATTAGTACAAGATGTTCTAAAATAACTTTTACGCCAAACGTTTTCAAACGGTTTCACAAGGTGTAAAACGTTGATGATAACAGCACCAAAAAAATCCATGTTTGCATGGGCCTTTATATCAGTCCATCACCAATCAACTTTAAAGCAGCAGCACTCCATCGTAGCAACAGTCAGACCTTCTCTATCATCCATTTAAAAAAAACATCTTGTTTAGCCAACTCTTACAGACACTCATTCCTCAATATCCTGACTGACAGCACCATCTTTTGAACACTGGTTAGCTTTCATCGCCCTTCTCAAATGGGCTATCTGCTGTAGCAGCCCCTCCAACAGACCTATTCCATTCTGCTGTCACACACACACAACACACGCGCGCACACAGTCTGTAATGGGCTTGAGGGAACATGCTGGCAACTCTACTCCTGTGTTTAGGGACAAAGAGAGATGACAGATCTGAAAGTGGAAGAAAGAGCAAAACTGACTGCAAAACAACATGGGACATTCAAATGAAGGGCGCAGTGGATATGTAGATGGCAACAAAGTGGGTGGGATGAATGATTTGGAAATGGTAAATACAATTTTATGACAGAGAGATGGTGAGAGACGGCAGTAGTCCAGAGCTAAGCAGCATGCCAGCAGTGAGTTTTTTTTTTCAGATTGATTATCATGGGATACACAGAGCTCACTCGCACACTGTGAAATGCCTGATTGGGTGTAATTGGCAATGACTCTCTGTGTTGTGTGAAACTCCTTGCTGCATTCTCTCCTGAACAATTTACCTGAGTGAACAGAGACCCCACCATAGAGTGTTTTCACAGCGAGTGCCAAACTAATCAAACTCGTAAAGCTTTTTGAATCTTTTGACTTTTCACAACCAGCTCTGAGAGCTTTTTGCTTCAATCTGAGTGCTCTCTCACTTCAGTTTGATCTGGAAATGAATGCTCCATTCAAGTCCTGCAAGTTCAGCCTCCGCTTTTTAATTTTCTGCAATGAAGCAGAAGTTGACAGGGTCCTAATTAAAAATAGGCTCTTCAGCTTCTTCAGATTATTACAACAAACATTTACATGCATTTACAATGAGTAGCTGCTTAGATAACATATGACTTTAAGAAGCATTAATTAAGATGCTCTACACAGCACACAAACAGCAAGGTTGACGGAAAGTGCATTTACCAACAAGTAAAGATTCGAAGAGAGAGTTTGTCCTCCGTGAGGGGCGATTGATTTCAGTGCCTTATTGGAGCAAGAGCGGATACTACATCACTGTTAATTAATATGCTAAAACTTTCCCTCTAGCACTTATCTCTCACCACAGAAGCATGGGCTTAATTATTTAACCACTGAAAGGAAAAAAAAAAAAACACATCCTCAAGTGGTGATTTGAAACCAAGGCCAAATAACTTTTTGGAAGTTGTTCATCTTATGTACATATTTATTATCTGTCATAAACATTAAACATTTAGTTAGCTTTTTAATTTTGATGTGTTGAGGGAAATAAATGTATTTTTAATGCACTGTTCTCATTTAATCGTCTGGGGTCTGGCTAGGGTTGTCACAAAATAATATTTAAAGGCAGAGTACAAGTACTGATCATACTAATGCCTGGTTTTTAGGGTGTGGCAGTTTTCCAAATAGTGACAAAAAACTAAAACAAAAAACCAAGAGCATAATAAAATAATAGTATAACTGTAATGCTAGAGGCACATTTTACTTACTCCCTTGTCTGTTTGAGTTTCGAAAAAATTTCCACACCATTGAACCCATCATTCTGTCTCCACTAACGTCACAAGGTGTCAGTCTGGTGTCTGCGAGTATTTATAAGTACCAGTACATGAGTTGGGAATCTGACCTAATACTAGTAAAACTAGCATTTTTCAGAAATTTTATTAGGCAAAGATGACAATTAATTATGTTTTCTCTGATTATAAGTGGAGCAGAGGTAGGTTTAATTTATTTCTGACCTATAATCAAAGGTCACCAAAAGTAAAAAATTATCACACTTGTTCAGCTTTTAGTGACATAACACCTAAAGATAATAAGAACGCAGAGAAAGAGGGCCTAGCAAACAGTATGTATTTTTAGATCTACACGATAGGTTGTTGGTTATGAGGGTTGTTTGCATTCCCTATTCTACCACATTGAAGCATGTGACAATATTCTGTATGGCATGTGTGCAATGCAAATGCAACACATGTGTCACTAAATCTACTTCAATTTCTGATGCAATATTTTGGAATAGTTATTTTTGATGTTGTAAGCTATTTCTTCATTTCTTTCTATCGTTTATCTCAAATTCACCTCCCGTTTCTGCTGTGATTTTATACTTACATAACTGTACTACATAAGAACCCTCTTGTTCTATAGAATAATAGCATCTGTCAGGAGGGCCAACTGATTTACAAAACCTTAAGGGCACCTTTTTAATCTGGCTTTTATATTCCTCTACCACCTCGCCAATCGGCTTATCTCTGTGATGCACTAACTAGAGAAGGCAAACCCTACAAATCAACCTGCAAGCATCTTATCACATTAGAACATCGGGTTTCTCAGCTAAGCTCATATCTGAGTAGGTCCAAATTAAACCATAACGCACAACCAAAACACGACTGTCTGTCTGTTGAGGACATTTGCATTTCAAAGTCTGAGGAATGAAACCAGAGTGATGTGTTTGGGCGGATGGTTTGTTGCCTCGCGGTTGTCTCTTTGGTTGGTGTGAGGCTCTGGCTAAACCTGTAGCATTGATGCTGGCTTATCTCAGCCTCTCAGAGACTCCACACACAGACACAAACTCTTCACTCTCTCACTCTCTCCAGAGACTGCCCTGGAGGTGGACACCAAAGATACATGACAGGATGTACTACTTAAATGGAGATGAAAGGGAGAGTGAAATTAGTTTAACGTCTTAAAAATTTGGGCCAATTAGCTGCTTGCAGATGAGAAATTTGTCCAATCACTAATTCGTGAACAAAATCTGCAAAACAAGTTTCTTAACAACATTTTTCTATTTTATTAGTTTGATGTATGCCGTTGTAAACCTCGATTCTGGCACACAACACATTTTTGTTTTTTAGTGCAGGTCAATTCCACCTGTTTTCATTGCTTGTGACTGATTAATAGTAATACTCTGATTACAAAAACTATTCAATACTTTTAAAAAGCCTCAATGGAAAACTATTCTCTGCCATGCTTAAATAGCTTAACATTGAAAGCAAAGAGTACTTTTTATCCTTGATCCATTTGCAATGTTAACAATCGCTGCTATTTGTCTCAGAAAGTCCTCAAAGGGGTGAAATGTATTTAGTTTATTGCTAAAAGTAATGCAATGTAAAACAATTCTGTATCAAAATCAGAATGTAATACCAGAATATCTTAATTGTAGTTCATTTTCGCAAGTGATATGTAATATATAATATAGATAAATATATCATATTCATATTCATATTTTTGCAAGTTTTTTACCTTAATGTGCTTCTTAACAATAATTCATTTTCTCTTAAAAGATTGTATAGCGGACTTGTGTAAAAAATGTGTAGACTTAATTTACTGCTATTGTGATTTTCAAAGGTTTATTTTTTTTATTTTTGAGATCTCCAACAACAGGTTGACACAAGCAAGGTTAAAAAAACCCTTTTGTTTTCTTATATAAATGTAATTATACAGAATTTGGTCACAATTCCTAAATTATTTATTTGGTTTTTGTAACCTCATTAGTAATAAACCCCTCCTCAACTTGATGCAACCAGAGCAGCTCATGAACCAATAACAGAGTACAATCAACACACCATCAAACTGCTCGTGATTAAATAAAGAGTTTAAGTTTGAGTCAAGCTCACTAATGGAAGCTTGAGGCTCATTATGAGGGCATTCATTATTCAGGGTCCCGAGTGAAAATATGGTTCCAGTTCCTTACCCCACAGAAAATAAATTAATTCTCCTGCAATCAGACGTAGGTAAATTATAACATTTTCCCTTCCTGCATGCTACTCTCTGTTAAAGGCTTGCATAACGCTGCTTCTCCTGATGCGACTGTGTAATCAGAGAGCGTTACCTCAATGTTTGGGGCAGAGTTAATTTGTTTACATATCTATTAAAACAAACAACAAAAGAAAAAATTATTACATTTATTTATAAAGTGCCACACAAGCATCACTGCTGGTCAGGGCACCAAAGAAAAGATTTAAATGACACATAGATACCTAACTCATCATATCAGAGGGATACAAATATTAAAAGCTAATATCAGACAGAGCTATCTTGTGCTATTATGTTCATCAATTTAATTGCACTCAATAGATGACCTGACTGGAAATAAATGTTGATCAGTTTTAAGTTAATGCATTTTGAAGTTCAATGTCTTTTCTGTAAAAAGAAAAGAAGAAAAAGAGTAATGTGAAGCAAAAGAAAGAGATTGCTCATTTGATCAATACTGTATCTCCATCTCGGATCAATCATAGGGATAAAAAGCAATTCTTTGTATAGCCTAAAGTAATACATCTCTATTACTCCACACGAACTCCCATCATTTCTGACCCTTGCTTCCATCCACACCTCGAATGCTCACTATCCTTTTAATCCAAGCAGAAATACTTGAGAGGAGGGGCAGTGTTGATGGTTGATTGAGTCATGAGAAATCAATCAATCCCATAACAGCCCACAAGCTTTTGGCACCTGCCATTTCAATTCCCTGACCCTGGAGCTGATGCCTGTTCGATAGAAAGTGCTTTGGAGTTAAAACATTGTTGAGTGAAACATGAAGGAACGAATGTGGATTCCTATTGTACACATATCGGTCCTGTTTCCCAAATGGAGGTTGCAGCGGTTGGCCATAACTCAAATGCATAATAAAGAAACCAACAGGAATAACACAGTGGCACATAGAGTATTCCCCAAAGAGCATGCCTCTGTCAAGAAACTCCATAATTTGCATACTTTCAAAATCCTGAATCTTGCAACAGAGAAGGGTAGAAGATAACCGTGGGACAAGAAAGCCCTGAGGGAAAGGTTTTCCTTATCGGCGCCTGTTTAGAATTCATTCCATCCCAATACACATTTGTCATGTTATCTCCCTCTCTTGCCTTAGTGGTTTTGTGATGCATTCAGATGAGAGCATCAGCATGGTTGTGGTTAGAGGGCGTCCTGATGGGTAGATTAGCAGCTGACAGCACATGCTTAATGTTTTTTGAGAAAAAATACACCAAAATCAAAGAAACGTGTTTTCAGTGGGACAAAAAGAACATTTCTAACCCTAACCCTGGCTCCGGTTGTTTTATTACTCGTAACTCATGCATCTAGTTTAAATGTGTAGACCATTTGCTAATAAAATGAAATGAAAGGAAGATAATTTTTTGTGAGGAAGTTAAGGGATGGGGTAAGTTTTACCCTGCATTAAACTTCTCCACATACACACAAAGCAGTGGTTGTGGGAAAGATGTAAACCTCGACTTTTCGCCCAGAAAAAGAAAGTGCAATGTTCTTTCATGGCCTCATCCCACTTTAAACTCCTACCAGAAATGCGGATCAACCCGTCACCTTTAATCCTTGAAGGTTCTCTATCCCTAACCTGACTTCAAAAACGTTTCACAAAGAAAAATGGTGACATTTAGGGGTTGACTTTTTTTCTACATATTCTCAACTAGGCATTAAAATAAATAGGGAATATACAATACAAGTAAAGTGTTTTAAGGTTTTGCAAAGTTTGGAAGTGTCATCCATATCAGTGGGTTTTTAATATTTATTTTAACTTGAATATATATATATTAATATAACTAATATGTTGTATAGTCAAAAACAGAACTTTGAGAGAGCGTACAGCTATGTGAATACTTTCGTTCTGCTCCTTCCCAATTCTCCTCTTATTGGTGCGGGGTGAATGCAGAGTGCAACTATGAGTGCAGAGGTACCCTGTTATTAAATGAGTTTTTCTTAAGCCATAAAAAAATTGTGTCCACATGAGCATGGGTAAGTAAAAACTTCATAAATCACTGAAAATTAGATGGCAGCGAAGTCCTCATCATTAGCCAATCAGAAGCTTCTGGACAAGTTTAGTTTTTGACTTGATAGTTTCTTTCTTCTCAATGCCTGGGAAAGCAGCTTGCACAAAGATAATGAGGATGTCTTTGATAAAAGAAAACTCTCTCGCAAGTCTTTATCAACCACTACTTTACTTTCAAAACTTTTCAATTTATCTGAGGCTCAATCTGGTTCTTGCCCAGCACTGGAGCTGTTTGCATTTGTGTCGAGTGAGCAAAAATGAGCGGTCAGCAACATTGAGCTGCATATTGTTACAGTTTGGTGTGTCTGTTCTTTGATTAAACATCAAGTGTGCCTGTAGTCCTGTTCCTCTCAGAAGATATGCATTAGAGAACAGCAGCACAAAATCTTGGTTTTGGTACTTTTGGCTTGGTACTTTGTGAGCATCCATGGCTGACTCAACCTTCTCTGGCCCAGAATGCTCCCAGGTTTTGGGTCCCTTCCTTTTCTGCTCGCCCATTAAGCTGGGCAATGATGAAAGCGAACTCATGAACTTAAAAATGACAAAATCTTCACTTTTACTGCCATTAAAAAATACCAGGTTATGCTGTTATTAGTCACTTTTCCCCATTTAATGGTGATTTAAATGCTTTTTAAGGAGATGAGTGTCAATGAGGGAGTCGCAAGCATTGTATTCAAAATACCTCAAAATGCGTACAGGGGAACAAAGCCATAATGATTCTGGAACAACATGGAGGTAACCAAGTTATGATTATGTTTACATTTTTGGGGTGGAGTACTCTTTAATTTTCTCACTCACAAGGACGCACTTCCATAAATTAGGCCTTGTTTGCACAAGCAGAATTTGTGTTTAAAAACGCAGGAAGGCTTTTGGTTCTAAAGCGACCAAAGCCCGTAGTCAGTCTGGTATGTTTACCTTTCTCTAAAAAAATATGTTTCTTTTTAATAACATATCAATCTTGTGGTGTAGTGTGGTATTTTTGCTCAAGGTTATTGCTCCATAAGACTTTCACGTCTATCTGTACTTGAAAGTTCCTTTGGCATAATCAAAACATGTGAATTTACAAGTGTGAAGGTTATGTTTTCCTTTTAACTGAAAAATACATGCTGAGAGAAATAACCAAACATAACATCAATCTAGTAAAATGATGTAACACTTCCTTTCAATATCAAAACAAGTAATAATGTTAGAATCAGTTCGACTGATTAAAATTTTATCACCATACAGTAGTTGCCTAAATCTACCAAGCAAACGTTTTTGAATGATATGCAATGCAAAAAAAAAACATTGTAAATCCTAATCGATACTTAAAAACACTGTTAATTAGATTCCCTACATCAACTCCTCCAATCCTCAGCCAAATCCACAAAAGACATCTCATGATCTGACCAGGAAAGCAATCCTGTCTTTTTCTTTAGGAAAGCCATGCTGTGCCACATTTTCCCTCTCTTCACACCCTATTACCCCTCTATCTCTAATGATGAATGAAGAGGGAAGTGAGATTGTCATGGTTGTCCATAAGCACCAAAATAAGCACAAGGAGAAGATGGAGAAGGTGAAGCACACAGGAGTTGTGTTTGGGGAAAGGTTACATATGGAATGCAATTTCAACTCGCACAACTCCCCAATATCTTCTTATAAAAAATAGCATTTAAATATATCCAGTTGAGTCCATAGGGATGCCACTTTTTCATGGGGGATTGCTTGTGGAGGTTACTGTCATCTGCAGCTTGGGTTGTGAGTTACTGCGTGAGTGGTCTCATTCCATTGTCTGCAAGGTGAAGAATTTAAAGATAATTATGTTATTTTTAGAGGACTTATATAACAATTTACATTAAAATTCAACTGATGTTCATTGATCCAAAATGTAGTTCTTAATAAACTAATAATTAACAATCTTTATAACAATATTTATGAAAATAAGCCAACTATGGTATTTCTGGCAGAAGTACTACCTATACATGGGTATCACTAAAACAGTATCTTTTTTGACATGGGTAAAAATGAAGCTACATTTGAGACGTTTTTCATTAATAAAAATCTAATTATTTGAAATTATAATGTTTTTCTTATTCAAATTAAACTAATCTAGCAGAATACGTTTTCATTTTTTCATTTAATTTTTCAGAATAGGTTTCATTAAACAGATTCAATAGATTTTTTTCTTTGACACAGGTAACTTTTTAATTACATTATCTTAAAAGTAATGTACTTTAGATATTTTTCCTTATTTTAAATGAAAATAATTTTAAATGTATTTCTTATTACAATAAAAGCACACATCAGTATAGTACGGTGTATTGCTAGCTTTAAATATGACTTTTCTATAGTAGTTTATGTGTATGTTACAGAACCATGACAGATCAATAGCAGCTCCTAAATATATTTTTTTATAAGATGAATCCTTTAGCTTACAAAGAACATGATTAACATCCATTTTTGGGAAATTGCGCCCTCTTCTGAGCCCCCAAGAATTTGAAGGCAGTGAGGGAAAGACAGTAATTCTTAAACGGTGTGTTACGATTACAAATCAAGAACTCTTGGTTAGTGTTATCAACAAAAAATAGTTGTGTTTTTTCATGCATGTAAGAATAGAGAACGATTTCCATACAAAACAGATACCACAGTGAATGCACAAAGGCATACAAAAGTATGACATACAAACACGTTATCATAACAGTTTAATGTGAGAATGAATTAGTTCGTTACACCACTGTGTCCAGGATGAGAGCAACTGTCAGTGCTGTGCTACATTATCTGGCCTCAAGGGGGTTTCTGTCAAATGTAATACGGTCATAGACTGCATAGAGGAGGAGAGGGAGCTGTGTTGTCTGCAAGTTGCATTAAGGATCACTGCTGGCTTTTCTTGCAGTATCGTGGTGGAATATGCTGCTAGCTAAAGATGTTGTAAGATTTTTACAGCTCTCGTTATAGGAAAGATGTGCTGGCTTGGTCATTATGGACTCGGTGATGCCACCACCATCTTCTCTGCCTTCAGTGAATGGAGTGTAACAGTATAGGTCAGCTGATCAGTTAGATCCTGGAGCAGTAGACACAAGGAATTGCCTCATCTGATATTGCAATAGTAATGAAAACGAACCAAACATAAAATGTGAAACATGGTGAAACACTGTTGTCTCCAAAGATTACAGTATGCTTATTTTTTGTCTTCCTTACACTGTTTATACGCAGCATAACCCCACTAAAAGAACAACAATAAACTTAGTCAAAACTGGTCTTTAAATTTAATATCATTATGTCATTTTTCTTAATCGTAATTAGCTTCAAACATTGGAGATTGGGACTTAAAGAGAATTACTTAAAGTAATTCCTGTTGTATGTTTACTAATATACTGGCTATAAATAACTTCATAACTAGGGTAATTCATGCAGTTGGATGTGTTTAAAAAATGTGTTTAAAAACTCAAATTAAAGACTGAGAAACGACTTGTATCAGAAGCCTACATTCACTCACCATTTTTGAGGAGTCACGAGTTAACCTGAAGAGCTTGTTCACAGGAAGAAAATCAAGGTTGCGCTTTATAAAGGACACATGCAGCTATTTTAGAACAAATAAATCTCTCTAACTTGCAATACTTTTTAAAGGTCTGATAGTTGAACCGAGAGTGTTTATGCTTCTCATCATTCAGATTATTCAGATTTTCGCCCCCGAGTGACATTAATATCTTGTATTAGTACTCATGCATAGACACCACAATCAGCATAATTCTATGAAGTTTTCTGAGAAAATCTGCAGCTACAGATTCTGTTTTACCCTATCAGCATCAGATGACCACTAAAATCAAATAGGCCTCCCGTCTCACCTTAAAGCTCCTCCCAAGCAAGTCAACACTGAATAGAGACAAGAAGATATGATTTAGGAATTTGGTATTGAATTACCAAACAATTGTCAGTTGTATCTTTTAAATTATATTTAATTTATACGTATTTTTGGAACCATTTTGTAGAAATATCAACAACATAAAATAATGTGAGATGTTTAGGTTCATCTGTTAATACACTTTGAAAGAGAACTTTCTATTTCTGCTTGTAAATGTTGTATGCTGTGTTTTACTATATTTGAGAGTACATCAGGTTGATATTAAATTAATTTCCATAGCCTGTTTTCCCACTTAACACACAAAAAACCCAAATTGATAGAGTTTAACAAGGAGATTGAGGTTTGAATTTCTTTTCATATTCAACTCCCTTTGTTAACAAATTGTAATTACATCACATGATCATGATGGTAAGAAAAAAAATGAAGGAAGTTTGTATCATTTTCAAGAATTGATTATCAGGGATTCTAATGAACACTATAAGTGGAAACAGTTTTTAGTGTCTGTCAGATGAGAAATTGTGAAGCTAACAAGCACACGCTGCTTACTGAGAGCTTTCAATAAAGGCATCTCTCTAGTGTAAAGTGAGAACGATAAGGTGATGACTCTATTACCTGCCAATGAGTTAAACAGATGAGGTCAAAGACAAGCCAATCAATGAGCCACTGCGATCAGAGACGAGGCCATCGCTGTGAGAACTGATGAAGTCATTACTGACAGTCTCCTAGATCTCAATACACGACCATTTTTGAAGCCACTAATTGAACCACTCTTAGACTAATCAAGAGTGCTGTCTAAATAGGTAATGGGAATTTGTGTGGAATAGATTACAGAATCCAAGGACTCATTTTCGTTGTTTTTATTTCAAACCAAACGTATCCAGAATTAACCAAATACTAAATGTCCAACGTATTTGACAAATGTATGAAAGATGCAAAAACAAGATATCAGAGGTGGTCACATTGAAGCTAAAATTTCAAAGTAAAAGTTGACAGTTAAACTTTTTTTTTTGCGAGAGGGTGTGTTTGAAGGGGTTTACTTCTCCAACATTGTTTAACTCACCCATTTGTGACAAGAAATTGTATAGATTGTATAAAGCTGGAATTGAATGAACCGAGAGTCCACTAAAACATTTCCTTCCATTTGAAAACAGAAGCCATGAAATTATTAAGCCATGTGGCCTTTAGAGTACTTTTGTAGCTCACAGCCTCAAATTGACCGTGTGATGCTGTGGTTGCTATGAGACGTAATACCACCGGTACCATAATCTGATTTCACAGATAATTTGTCTCTTTATGGAATGTCTCCTCAGAGTAGACTATCAGTCATTTGACCACCAGTTTTCCATTTTCTGCTCTGATGTTGAGACTGATGGTCTATCTGTCAGAGCAATGTCTCCCTTACTTACAAAAATTGCTTTAATTTAAAAAACAAGTATCAGAAAAAAAAAGTTATTTATATCTTTATTTATATATTTAGGACCTCCTCTCTCATCTACCATGATTTAAAGCTCTGCACTGGAATAAAACCTTTGGTGGGCAGATGACCTCAAAGCCATCTTAAAGAAGAAGTGCGGCTTCAAAGAGAAAAGAAAATGCACATACTTGTGGTCTTTTGATATGCAAACAGATGAGAATGCAGAACTAAAAGCCACATTTGCAACCTTTGAAACAACCTAAGGGGACTTTTCCAAGTTTTGATGTTCTTTTCATCCCTGTTCTGGTGTTTCTACAAGATATTGGTTGCTTTAGTTTATTTTGTACATTGGGAATCGAACAGATCTTTATTGCTTTTGCTCAGTCATATGAATGATGGATTGTGATTAGAACATATGTCAATGTGAGGAGAAAGGGTTATTTGTATAGGTAAATCATTAAAACAATATTTGTACAACTCCATAAAAAAAATGAGTAATGAGTTGCCTTTAATGTAGTGGCTACCATATTACAGTTCTAATGTATCTCCTTTAAACGAAGCAGATTTTATGTTTCTAAAAGTGTCTTGAGGCATTCTTGAATTAAAACGCACATACGTGGAAACACATGCACACACACAAAACAAGGCTGAGCTGTTAAAATGCTAAAGAAAATGCCTCCGTTGCTTTCTTCTGACTTCTAAAAGACTATTTTCATACATAGCAACACATCCATTAGCAAAATGTTTTACAAAAAAATAATACATTTGCTCCCACCGTTAAATGTCTTAAGGTGAGGTAGTAGGTGCTTCTCTGTCAATTATCTTTCATGTTTTTATATATGTGTTGCAGATGAAAAGTTGTGTTGTTTGTTAGAGTGACATACTGACCTCGAAGCATCAAAGTAGTAAACGATTCTATGTTTTTCTGAATGACAGTTACTGTGAATGTGAGAGTATCTAGTATCTGGAATATCTTTTGAGTGTTTCAAAGGGAAAGTCATAAAGATAAAAAAAAACACATTAATTACGGCAAACATCAGTCTTGTCACAGCAGAAAAGATGATTGAGATGTTTTTTACTTTGATTTTATTGTCTTTTTTTGCACTGACTTGAATATGTGCATTGCTAGGTTCATATAGTTGAGTTCACTCTCATGCGTTACTGAAGCGAAGCATTTCTGTTAAAGGGCAGATTCCAGGAAAAAAGATTGAACCACTTTCTTTCTTTTGAGTAGGTCACTGGTTGAATGATGTAAATAATCTACACACAGATATAGGCTGAGAGAGTTGGTCTCAAAAGGTTTCTAGCACATAAACATTTGAACCATCTA
The DNA here is from genome assembly GCA_900490495.1 of Danionella dracula. Classification (NCBI taxonomy): domain Eukaryota; kingdom Metazoa; phylum Chordata; class Actinopteri; order Cypriniformes; family Danionidae; genus Danionella; species Danionella dracula. Next base: position 29,890,695 of record UELW01000001.1, on the reverse strand, counting down.
ACAAAACATTTTTATTAATGTCATTTATTTTTATGTTCACCTCAAGATTACTTTATGAAACTACAAAAAGGAATGGGAATGTGATGCAAAGTAACATGCTGATCACAATATATATAACCTTTATGTGGTGTTCATATTATTGTAACTCTAGTGGACCAGCTGCATTTTGTGGTTTCATTAAAACAATCAAATAATTGTACTGAAAAACAGGTAATATAAACAGCATATATAGGTTATATCTGCTCTTTACTCTTGTTTCATCACATCTGTGATTTAAAATGCTATTTATGTTCATTTGTGTTTCACAAAAAATCCGTTATCAATTGCAAAAAAATGAAACACATTTACAAACAAAGCGTGGTTTATGAATTGATTTTATTTATTTTGTTATTTATTTTTCTTCAAAGTCTCTACCAGATCTAGTAATTTTCAGAACACTGCCAATTTTTCAAAAATGAGATCCTCAAATTTGGAAAGATTTTCCCTTACAACATCTCTCTTTCTCTATCTCTGAAATTAAGAATCTTCTGTATTAAGAATCTTTGCGAATCTTTCAGAGTTACAGGTATTATAACTAACAAATGTTGCAAACTTGACCAGTGACCTTCTGATCACAAGTCGATCTTCTTATTCACCAGACCACAACTGTGCTGCATATCTACCCTGTTGTGACATAATGAGGTTATAGTGCAGGAGTACTAAGGAGAACCGGACCCCGGCATTTAAAGACAACCACAGTGCACTGAAACGTCAGACCTGGTGAATTTAGTTTAAGTAGGAGCTAATCTCAGCAGGGCTCTGCCACTGCACACATCTAGAACGACAACCCTGCTTTAGATACAAAAAAACAGGCTTATTCTTGAACTTTAAATGCAAATACCTATTCGCCATAACCCAACAACAATTCTCTCTCTGCGACAGCCAAAGTGTTGAATGTTGAGAAGCTCTTTGTTCAGTTCTATTCACGAGTCACATCCATGAAGAGTGAAGGAAAGAGAAATTGCTTTTACAGTTGTTGAATATTTGCCCAATTTACCAAAAGAGCATCCTTCACATGGTGAACTGGGTCTTATAAAGGGATTTTTAAAAGTTCCAGCTGTCATTTAAGAACTTTTAGCATGCTTTTGCTATGTACTGAACGCTCAAACCTTTCCAGTAATTTCAATCCAACTTTTAGTCACTGTGCTTTTTTTAATTGTGTAATAAAAGATTATTTAGAACTACTGTCTCGTTGTTTAAATCATAGCTGTTTTTGTGTGTTTTGTGTTACTATAATGTTGTTTACTCTGGATTTTAATCATGTATTCTAAATTTAGTTAGTTATTTCTGGAGTGGCATGCACACAGAAGCCTACCTCATCATTTAAAGCAGCTGAGATATCGAGGATGTGCTGCATCAAAATATTGAATCTAGAGCACAGTAACCATCGTCTTTCAAGTGTCTTTGGTCAGCCAGGCGCACAAACTCAATTTAAAGGTAATGATTGCTTTATTGACAAGTCTGTGGCTTGCTCAGAGTGCTATTGGAATCTAGGCCTCCAGCTTCAGCTATGAACGTAGGACAAAGATGAGCAGAACATGGAGTAAATTATCAACACGGTGCAAAGGTGAATGCAGCCACAACACCTCACTTGTTTTTGCTCTGGAATAGCTATTACTCATTTAGAGATACAACATTGATTTTGGTACAGATCTAGTTTTTGTGTGATCATGTTTTCCATGGTTTAATAACTGAATTTATAGATGTACTTCTAATTAACAAAAATACCACTTTCCTTGTTTTCTTTTTGACTGAGCAATCCCTTAAAATGTTCCTCTCCGGTCATAAGTCAGTGTGATTAAGTAAATCAGATCATTATGAATAAATGTAGACACACTCCATATGTAATCGGTTCTCATGCATTCATTATTAAGATTAATCCTTTTCAAATTGGCAACATTTTTCTTTGCATAAAAATGAAGTCAGTCTGTCTACATAATTCATGAAATATTTAATAGCTTGTGAGAGGTTTTAGATCTTGACAGCAGAATTTTTTTGAGAGTGTATATCTTAAGCATTGGTGCTGGCATATTTTTTTGATAAAACTAAACACAATTCAAGCATTGTTTTCAATGCTTTGCGCAAATCATGGCTAATGATTTTTATATGGCTTAAATATCTTCTATGAATTGTTTTGCCATGAAAGTGGCCATTACTTTTCTGGCACAGTATGCACTAATTTATCATTTGCATGATGCATGATGGGTTTTAAGACTGCATATATCATTGTGGATAGCTGAAAGCATACAGTTCTAAATGGTAAAACTCTTTCAAATTAAGTCTCCAAATAACTTATTAATTTTCATGAAATTCCGCAATAAATCCAATGAGTCATTCACAGAAGACCTCATGCTTTTAAAATGATACTCCACAAAAAATTAAAATGTAGTCATTAATCACTTGCCTTGTTCCTTCTCTGAACACATTTTCACATATTATGGGTTGATAATAACAAATTATGTGTGGAGGCACCTTTCTTGTCACACAAGACCAATGTACATAAAGCAAGCATAAAAATAAAACCAGCAAAAAACAGACATAGAAACAGAATGGGATTACAGTGAGTATGTCTATCTGTCTACAGTGAGTGGGTAGCACGGTCATCGCACAGCAAGAAAGTTTCAGGTTTGAGCCTCGACTGAGTCAATTGGCATTTCTGTATGGAGTTTGCATATTCTCCCCAGTTAACTCAGGATGCTCCGGTTTCCCCCACAAGTCTAAAGACCATGAAGTACAGGTGCAGTGGGTAAACAAAATTGGCCCTAGTGTAAGTGTGTGTGGCTGTTTCCTGGTGGTGAGTTGCTGCTGGAAGGGCATCCGCTGCATAAAACATATGCCAGATGAGTTGGCCGTAAATTCCGCTATGGCGACCCCAAAAGGGACAAAGCCGACAAGAAGATGGATGGATGAATCATTTGTCTGCACTGGAATGTTTTAAGATTAATTTTAAGATTATGGTTTTGACTATTTCTTACATCGGGGGGCAGCTTGTCCCCGAGAGACCAGGAAGGACTGTGAACAGAAATGAGTTTTGAGACATAGGAAGTAGCAGTTTCAACAAAAGCAGTTTGAGGTGAGTCCGGAATTGTATTGGTGACCATTGGAGGCTTTGCAACACTGGAGTGATATGTTCAGAGCAAGGGAGATAAATATTTCGGATGTTTTAATGGAGCTGCTTAATGAAATCTATCTGGAATGGTTTTGCCCCCTTTAGAGAAATTGCTTCAACAGAAACGACAACCAATAAACAGAGAACAATCAACACAACATCAAACTGCTTTTGATCAAAGAAAGAGTCAATGTTTGAGTTGAGCTCACCAGAGAAGCTTGAGGCTCGCTGTAAGAGCGTTCATCGTTCATAGCTCCCGGGCAAAAATATTTACTTTGAAATAGGACTCGTTTCAGCAACTCTGAGTCGATTCTTCCTTATTAAAGGCAATATTTTGATACACAAAGTGCTCTCAATTAATCATGGTGTTCCTCAAACCTAAAAAGCTATGTTTTACACCACATGAAAGGTAATTTTTAAAAACCAATAATAGTGACCCTTTAAATGACCTTGGCTGTGGCCTAAACACGTAGTCAACTTTGGGATGTTGACCGCCTAATTATCTTCCTCAGATATTCCCACATAAACCATCAGAGTACCATCAGGTCTACAGCGAAAACCCTCCAACACTCGCCATGCTATTCAAGGAGAGTATTCCTTCTGACAGTATGCCTGGTATACGTTTCTACAAGCTAAGTCTTTTTGCGCATCCAAGGCTTAATTTATGCACTCGTGAATCTACAGTTGTATGGTATTCTTAAAAAAGAAGAGTTTGAGCTGTGAGGTCTGATATCTTTTAGGGGGATGGGGTCAGAAGATCACTTTTTTGTGTCTCACTTAAATTAAAAAGAAAAGATGCAAAGGAGACGAAGGGACATGTAACTCCCACTTGAATATTTTAAACTACCTGTTATTTTCGTTGAAATAAACCCCAGCTCTAGTTCAAGTATAATCAGCATTGTCGGTGTCACACAAAGCTAATTATGATTGAGAGAGTCTGAATGGGGTTTCAGTCACTAGGCTGCTCAAAACTAAACGGGCTGCTCACTCCGATTTACATAACTGTGTTTTAATCAAGCTTTTAATTGTGAGATGCCTTCACCCTTGAACTGTAAAAAAATATGATGTTCAGAAGAAAAATAAAGGGGGTATGTTGAAGGAGGAAGAGGATAAAGTGTGTCATTGGGTGCCTGCAAATTTGTCTGCAATTACTATGCATTGTTTTGCACCACAGGTACCCCAGGCAGTGCATCTGTCTAAATGGAATAATAATGATGCACATGATTGTGTGATGAATGCAGCTATGTCCCCACAAGGACAGTAACTGAAGGGGAAAGATGACTGATGGTAACCATGGTGGAGCTCTATTTGTCTTTTATCCCATTTGGTTTTGTTACAACGCCCAGGAACAATATTATTTTAAAATAGCTTGTTGAGCACAACCAATGAGATTTTTAATGAGAGACGCTCCAATCTTGGATTAAACAACAAACTAAAAGAGAAAAGCTCCCGCTATTCATATTATCTCAGTTTATCTGCAGGTTTCAGGAGCGACTGGAAAGAAAATCAGTGTTTTTTCCATGAGCTGGTGTATACCAAAATGACTTGCTTTATAATTGAAAAAATGGGAACTGTTTGTTTTTGCTGACAATAAGGTAGTTTAAAGGCATCATTTGAACTGTTCTTTTGGATAACTTATAGAAAAACACTTGGTTGAGTTTTACAGACATTAACATTGTGTGCTTGTGTAGATGCATGTGATAAATTCAGGGGCCATTTCCAGAAGAATTCTCTGCACTTGCTCTCTGTGGTAAAATAAGTGCCCCACAGCTTAAGCCCTGACCTTGTGATAACACAGACTATATATCTCCTTCCTCCCATGTTTCTCTCCATTCATCTATGTCTTCCATCATTTGTAATTAGCTCTCTTCTTTTCAACTTTTTCCTCACTATATTTTTCTGTATTTCATCCAGCATGCGTGCTGTTTTTTTCCCTTTCCCATGTGAAACCAAAGTCAAGGCCTCCGTCTGACCTTTAAGCATGGCTATCTCACTCTGAGTGAATGCTTCACATATTCCTCGCCAAGCTTGACTTATTTCACAAGCCCTGCCACAGTTTAACTCAAGTTAACGGTTAACTGATAAGGTAAATAAACTTCACGTTCAGTTTATTATCCTGTTTTAATGAACTTTACAATGTTAAGCTAGTAGGATAGAAACAACTCAAGGGCAACCTTCTATTCTCCCTCTGGAAGTTTATGAAGAAGTGTTAACAAGTTTTGCTATATCAAGACTAAATTTAATCCATGATTAAATGCCAATTTTATGTTTAAGGGAAACTTAGTCACCAGAAACAAATTAACGTATAACATAAATAAAATAGATTAAAAAAAACATGTACAATCTGTTTCCAGGAATTTGTGTCCTCATTCATGGAAGAAATGACTTGGGTACCCTGTTTTTCACAAATCTCTGATTGGTAAGTGCAATAGGTCACATTTAATTGTTGTTAAAACAATATGGACATGTTTCTGAATAAAGTGATCAAACGAGTGGATAAATTTACATGAATTGAGTTTTAAACTACGCTTACTTTTGTCCTGCATTTCAGGACAAAAGTCCTGCATTTCAAGAGCACTGTTTTGAAAACCTGTTAAAGTGTGTAAGAAGATCATTTTCCAGGGTACGATGAGGAGGATGTAATGCCAAAAAAGAAATTAAGCAAATGGTTTTGGTTTGTTTGGCCCCTCAATATGCAATTATCTAATAATGCAAACCATATTGCTGCACAATCTGCTAACCAGGACACCAGAATTTACAAACAATAAAACTCAAACTACACATATAAACATACATTGCACTCATCCAATAACTCCAATGCTTTAAACATCAAGCACTTCTTTAAACAGGTGGGTCTTTAAACCTGATTTAAAAATTCCCAGTTCAGTTTCAGACCTGAGAAGAAGAGGCTGAAAGCTCCGGAGCTGGGATGCAAATGAAGAAAATGGAAGACCACCACATGACAACCCTACTAATCCAATGATAATTGCTATAAATATGCATTTACTCTACCTAAAGTTTACTTCTGCACAAGCTGGCATCCCATGGTCCCACATAACCCTCCTAATTTAGTAAATAATGACAATAAACACGTAATAAAGCTATTCATGTTCCTGCACAATTTGGCAACCAGGACACCAGACAACCCTCCTAATGCAATTTCTAATTCCTAAAAATACATAATAAAGCTATTCATGGTCCTGCACAATCTGGCAACCCACAACACACCATAACCCTCGTAACGCAGTGGTTAATGACTATAAATGTGAAATAAAGCTATCCATGTTCTTGCACAATTTGGAAACCAAGACACAACACAGCCCTCCTAATGCAGAGCTGACTGACAGGATGATGAGGCCCATCTCTTCTCATTCGGATTTTGTTTTAGCTTCATATATTGCATTAGCCACTGTGTCTCTCTACTGTGCCCTGCTTTTATTAATGACTCAAGCCAAGAACAGGGTTGCAGATTCTGATTCGCTGTGTTTGCTTCAGGCACAACATCCATGTGCAAAAGCAAAGCAAATTAATTGGATGAGTAGAAATGCAGACAGTGGAAAATTGGAGCTCTCGAAGTCGTAATGCATTCATCATTTCTTTTTCTTGCTTTTGTGCCAATGATGCTCACTGTCTCCTAAATGTACTCTCACTGCAGTCTGCCCACAATTGCATTTCAATATGTCTTCGTTTAGACACATTTAGATGCTTGCTTTCAAATTCAAGGTTACCATGAGAAATAGAAGGAGGATAAATGAATCAAAATGCACATCTACGTGCTTCTATTCATAACTTACAACAGTTTATAATAAGGTTCTAATATCTTAGATAACTTTAACAAAAATATATAGTTAATTTGAACAGCATGGTGGATCATGCAAAAACTAATGCATTTTATAAAAACACTGCTATTATTAATGTACAACTTTTGTGAAGAATAGAAAATTTTTAAACAAATTTAAAAAATGAATTTTGAAATTCATTGGTGTGTAATTATTATTTTTAACAAAAAATCGGGTCTCTTGAATGACAGCCATAATGTGACACTTACATCTGCATCTTGACTCTACCTATCTCAGATTTCAATATTGATAATGACTCTAAGTATATTAAAAAGGTATTCGTAGTCCTGCACAATCTGGCAACCAAGACACACAATAATCCTTCTAATGCTATCGATAATGAACTTAAATATAACAAAGCTACCCATATTCCTGCCCAATCTGGCAACCAGGTCACACGATAACCCTTCTAATGCTATCAATAATGAATTTAATTATATAACAAAGCTTCCCATGCACAATCTGACAACTAGCACTTAGGACAACTCCTTAATGCAATCAATAATGACTATAAATATGTAATATTGTTACTCATTTTCCTGGACAACCTGACAACCCAGGACACAGACAACCCTCCAAATGCAATAGATAATGACTATAAATATGAAATAAAGTTATTAATTTTGCAAAGGCTACACACAATGCAAAAACTTCAACAAGCTCTCCAAAAAGTAAAGCATCAGATAGATTCATAGATTTTTCATTCTATAGGCATAACCTGTTCGTATCTCTTTGTAACATTTGGACAGATCAATGTTGTATTGTTTGGAAAAATTCTTATTAAATAATTCTACTAAGTACAAAAAAGTTATTAAATCCTCTTTTTAGGGCCCAAAATACATCTTAAAGTTCTTTATGTTGGCATTCGGTTTTATGTGTTTTATGTGTAGACATGTACACTCTTATTTTTTTTTGGCCAAACTCTTGGTCACGCTTGATTTAAAAAAGGTTTTTTTTTGCAATCTCTTGAAAAGCTCTGGATGTAAGCAGTATAAATGACACAGCTGAAATTATGTTTCTTTTTGAATCATGAATTAGAATCTAAAAATTCTAATCTAACATTCTAATATTTTACTCCAGAGCCAAACCAGTTAAATACTGGGACACTACAACTCCCAGATACCGCCTCACTGTATTTTGGGATAGATTTTATGTTATAATCTATTGATTTTATGCAACAAACTGTATATTTTTCTCTCTAACTCTAAAATAGTCGTTGATCATTTGAAACTGGGGTGTTGCCAAAGTAAAATAGTGTCTGATTATCCTTTTACACAACACATTTTCAGTATACACATTAACTCATGTCCTATAGCTGCCCTTCCTTTAGACCATATAAAATGCATGTTACAGAAAGTCTAGTCCATCATGACAGAAATATTTGTATATCTTAAAAGCAGTATCAATGCCATGCATAAGAGAGGCTTATGTCTGATCAGACACGCAGCCTGATTTGACTGATGGGAAACAGAGCAGAGCAAACACAGAAATGCAAATTCTTATCTCAGTTCAAATAAAGGGAATCTGCTAAATGAAAGCAATAAAAAGGAAGCAATCTCATCATTATCAAGGGTAAATAAAGGGACTGTGAATGAGCTATGTATCTGAAAAGCATGTGAAAGACAGATTGGGCCTTTATTTGAGTGGTTGTCATGATAATTACAAACTTCCTTTTGCTCACTGAGGCTTAGCGCATGTCCTCCTGACAAGCATTTCTCTCTCACCGTGTCTCTATAACGAAGTGAGAGCCCTCATCTCTCATTCTGTTTTCATCCCCACTGACTCCTCGTTCATCAGCAGCACTAATTTATTATCAGATGAACAAAAACAGTCATCACATTATCTGCTGGGACGTTCTTTCAATTGAAAGTTGAAATATTAATGCAATCATTGGCAATTCATCGAGGCGTGAAGAAACAATCAGAAACACTTTTAGAAGAGAAGGGAAGTGTTGTATTTACACATCCTTTGTTCCTGCAGCAAATCACATTGCAGCAGGAAAACATCGGTTGATTTTGTTTTTCTTGATTGGATCAGCACACTCGAACTAACAAACACCCTCCGTAAGTTTAACTTCACACTGTGACAATGATAGCAAACTAACAGCAGACATTTCTTTTGACTTGAAAAGGCTGTTCATCATATTAATGGTGGACCAGATAAATGTACCAAGCTTTTTCCTGGAGCCCAGTATTGTAACAGAATATTATGAGACAGTTTTTTTAATTCGCTCCCAATCAATTTTATATAGAGAGTTTTTAAAATATACAAGGCTGAATATAAATCGTTTTTCATCTGTGTAATTTGTAAATGAGTAATAATTGGATTCGAGCAAATGTGCGTTGCTAAATGACTTGGCAAAACCATATGTGCATTAACATAAAGAAGCAAATTGACTTTGCCCTTAACTCTCACACACAGCTCATCTGAGGCAAAGAATTAAATGATTGAACATTTTTGGACTTACATTAAAACTAATATTAAAAAGCTAGGATGGAGAGAAATTAGTTTAGTGAACTACACATACACAGTAAACAATTATGGTAACAATATTACACAAATAATTATTAAGCATCTTGTAGTGCTTGATTTTTTTCTAGCAGAGTCTATCTGAGTATATCAAGTAAAAAAAAAACAAAATGTTTGGCCAGAAACACAATTTTTCAAGCTGTTTTAAGGCGTGTTTTAATCAGCCAGGCACATCAATTTTATACCATTATTAGTGAAATCATATTTATTAGTTTATACTTTTATGAATATTCATTTATTTATTAGTAGATACTACTAGTTTTACTTAAATATACGAGGAAAGAGTACTTGAATGTATGTTGTTAATCAGGTACCAAATTAGCAAGCACTGTTACTCATTATCTAATCAGAAAGTTTTTGAGAGCTCTAGTCAGAGTTCTCTAACCTTCCAGTATTTCAGCATCGTTCATATAGCAACAAAGTCCTTCAAGTCCTGTATACTTCAAGACAGCTATTTTTTTTATCTTGTGCACCTTTAATGGCCTTCAACACAACAATGTTTACTAAAATGAGTTCACACAAAAAAACCTAATAAACACACATGAATACTACACTAGAAACACTAGATCATGATAATATGTATAAAACTAAACCACACTTAACAACACAAGAATACCAACATAAATAGACATATTACTGTATTAAAAGTAAAATTCCATACTCCCACAATGCACCTGGTCTGACCATGAAGCTGAATCAATTACAACCCGATAATTGAGTATTTTTCCCTCAACATTTTTGCTTGATCGGTCCCTCAAATTAAGCTTAACAATTACAGAAATTTGCTTTAAAAATTGGTAATTTGTTTTTCTTTATTTTATTGGTGAAATACTTTCAATATGTTATAAGAAACCCAGAAATCTTTTTTTTAATTAAAAATGCACATAATTTTTAATGATGACATAATATTTTTATGACAAGCCTCATTATTCTTTTTTTACAGTGTACAATAACAGTAACAAATTTCAAAGATCTGAGAAATAAATTTTATGTAGAAGCGCATCACATTGTAAAATTGTCAAAAGTCAAAAAAGTTTCCTTCAGATCCATGGCTTGACAGTAACAGTTTACAAACTCAGAATTTGATTGGAAATGATCATTTCCATGTAAAAGATTTCTTTTGGCTACCTCATAGGAAATTCTCTATCTCCTCCTTGCACTCGGGTGAAAGTGATGGAAATCTGTTCTGGCCTTGTAAAACGGGCCATTATCAGGAAACTCTGCCATTTATTCTTGAAATCTTGAGGATATTTTAATCATTTCTTGAGAAAAGGTTACAGCAGATTTAGCAGAAAACACATTTTTCCTTCAGCAGTTTAAAATACCATCACGGACATATAAAGTTCACTGTCTGATGATCTGCGGCAAATTATTTATATAACAGTTGTATTAAAATAAGCTCACCAGCCCTTTTAAAGTGCAAAACATGTTAACATAGTATATTATATGAACCCTCAAAGTATTTTAAATATGCAAAAGATTAAATAGTTTTGACATCTAAGGTGAAAAAGAATACTTTTATTGACATTTCAAGACATTGACAAGTGATTGAAATTAGTTTTTAAAAATAACAGCAAAGGAAGATAATATATTGAGAATAAAGACATTTTACTATGATTTTTATTTATTCTACAGATACATTAGGTGTATGTCCCTGAATTGGAAGTTTCAACATATATCTGTAGTGCTTTTAGTCAAATGTTAATTGAAGCAACTCACACTTAACAAGAATATAAAATCCTAATGACTTTGAATTCAAAAGCACTCTTCAAAGTGCTTTCATTTTGTCATATTTGACATAAACTAATCGACTAATCCAACGGCACTGATGCCACTTCCCTTAATTTAACAATAAAGTCAAATTAACATTGACAAAATTAACTGTGACAAACAAATTTTACGATTACTGGAATGATTTGTGTAGTTCATTATAACACATTTAATCAATAAAATGGGTCTTAAAATGTTCACGCTCAGAATACGAGTCAATATGTTTTCTGCTCAAGTCGTATTTTACTATCTGATTACACTAATTGAAAACTCCTAATGAGCATTCCAAGTGATGTATTGTTTTTAATTTGGGATGTTTGACATCTGTGTTCTGCGATCTCTAGGAAAAGATTTGCATTTTCCTATTGGCCATGAAATACTTTTTCAATCGTTTTATATTTTAAACTTTGTTGCATGACTTAATTTTCCAGTTCATTACCAACCATAACATTCTAAGCCACAACAGGAAAGGTAAATTTGTGTAAAACATTTCTCCATGTCAGATGTCAATAGATTGCAGTATTCCCAAGGCAGTGTTATGCCAATCCAAAACATACCAAAGTGCTGAGTATAAACTTTTGTGTGCAGCCAGCTGTCGTACTGTACATGCATCACAACTTCTCCGTCCAACATACAAGAAGCCTAATTCTCCTTCAGCACACGCTTGCAAGAATTAAACTGTTAATTTACCAGCTCCTGGGAAGGAAAAATGCCTGATCTCCTCTCCCAGGCCTGAACTTTCAGGATTGGGTATAAATTAACATCACGATGACAAGTGGAATATGTTATGAGCCAAATTTAATAGGGAATATGGGGTTACAGTTCTGTGAAATTGCATGCGCGTCTAGTTTGAGAAATGTACTGGGACTAGTAAACTCAAACAGAATTCAAAATACCGTATTGAACATGCTGCTTCTAAAGATTGTGGACATTTTGACACATTATCTATTCTGGTGATAGTGGAAAAAGCAGCATCACCAGAAGAGCTGGTGTGTGTATTCATGTCTTGTCTGAAGTTGCTCAAGTACCCAGCATTCCTGTCTCTTCATAGAGACTGCAGATAGCAATGGCAAGTTTGGGGCTGATATTAAAAACCTGGAGCTGAACTTTTGGTTGACTTTGTCTGACCTAAATTCCCATTACACTAGAATATATCCTAGAGAGAAACATCGGTGACTGTCAATTATGCTAAACATTGTAATTAGCATCACATATGAATAAGAAAGTAATATTAGCATCAACGTTGTTCTGTTTTCGGCATCTTCTGCAGTCATTGTTAGGAGCAAAAACACAAAACATAAATTTCAACAAGGAATTTTGTGGTGCAGCGTGTGCTCCACCCATTTTTTTTATCATTGAGCATGTGGAATAGGTTCTCATCACCCAGTTCTTTAGCAGATAATGTAGACATCCAATTGATGAGAATGTATTCCACTTAGCCTTTATTTTCACAATAAACTCACAAAATCAAATGTCTATCAGCTTAAAGCCAATGAGTTTAATGTAGACATATACAGATGTATTTTAAAATGTTGCTGAGTGTTAAATCAGATGTTTGTAAGTAAGAATACAAAAACCCTTCAGATTTTCAAAAGATAACAATGGCTCTAGTACACAGAGGCCCACTCATCGTGCTTCCTGTATCTATTTATTTCAAAGAATCCAGGCAGTGAGAAAACAACATAAAACAGAACCAATGGTTACTTTTTCCTCCTTTGTAAGAACCATCAATAGACAAACAGAGCACTGTCTGTTTTTTTTCTTCGATTCCTGCTTATGAAATATACAGCTCACAGCAGTTATATCCAAAATGTTCAAGCAAAATAAACAATATAAATCAACAAACCTAAAAATTGTCTGATTCGCAAAGATGATTTGAGGACGTGTCCCCAAATATCATTTATGTCTTTGTTCGCTGACCCTATGCTTTTTGGATAATCACAAAAATCTGTTTAGAAAAGAATAAAAACCTTAAAATTGTAAAAAAAGAGGAGTTTGCTTTGGTAGAATTAGCCAAGAAATGCAAGTGGATTTGCCGCAAGCATACTGGGCGAGCTGTCAAATCTGTTTAATCTATCATTCAAATAATTGGCTCTTGGTATTTGTCCAAACGGACATGGTGTCTGACCGCTATAAACATACAAATTGTTGAAAAAAACTAATGTGGTTCAATGTGATTATCTCCATCATTTATCACTCATCCTGCAGCTGATGCTGATCATCTGTTTGTTGTCTGTGTTACTGTGTTTTCGTTGATGGATCTTAAGTTCATATATTCTTTATACTGGGGAGTAGACTAGCACCTGCCTCGGTCAGCGAGGCTCCCACGGACCTCATATAGCGAATTCCTATTTACCCTACTTGATCCACACAAGGACGTTGGGAAGCTCCTTGGAAAGCATCTGGTAAAAAAGCACTATATAAAAACATATCGATTGATTGATTGGTCCTTGGGGCCCGAGAACCACCTCCAAGTTGATGTGGAGATAGGGGTGGAGGAGGAAATTTAGCATTTATTTGTCAAATTGGAAGTGGTGTGGCCACTGTTTTATATCATAGGCAAATATAAGAAGGAATTGAATCAGCTGTTGATAGTTTACAAAGTATATTAATACCATTCATCCATCCATCCATCCATCTTATAGCTTATAACAGTAGTGTGAACAAGGAAGCCCAGTCCTCCCTCACAGAGGACACTTCCTCCAGCTCTAGTGGAGGGATATCGAAGTGTTTCCAGGCCAGTCTGGAGACAAAATCTCTCTGTCTAGTTCCAAACAGGATATGTAGCTTCCTAGGAAGGTGTGCAGAAGGCTTCTGGAACAGATGCCCGAGCTACCTCAACTGACTCCTCTCAATGTGGAAGAGCAGCTGCTCTACTCTAAGCTCCTCCTGAGTAAGGGAACTCTTCACATCTCACAAGATGAGAAAACACATTTTGGCCGCTTGTATCCAGGATCTTATTCTTTTGTTCATGACCCCGAGCACATTGCCGTAGACGAGTAGGAACATAGATAGAGCCATTTGACTCTTCTTTTTTTTCACCACCAAAGATTGGTAGATTGACCGAATTACTGTACCCACTCCACCGATCGTGATGTCAATCTCACGCTCCACCCTTCCCTCAATCATAAATAAAAGCCCAAGATATTTAAACCTCCTGGACTGAGCAAGTTACCTTTTTCCAGTTGAGAATCATGGGAGGTGCTGATTATATAAATGCTACTTATAACACTCCTGTTAAAGGAATTACACTAAAGAGCAACTTTAAATACATTTGATTTTAGCTGTGTTCATGAACATAGCAAAAAAATAACAGGAATCCAGGGCAAGCAGTTCAAAGTGTTAAGACTGATTGATTTCCTATATATTCACTTCCCACTCATCATGTATGACAGCAGATTAGCAACTTATTGATTGGGATTCTGCTATGTGCTTACGCATGGTTTCTCAATAAATGCCCAAAAGCAGCAATATGTGACTTTAAGTGCTACATACTTTTTCTGGAGATGATTTGTCATTATTTTATAACTGCATTTCGGTCCCAGAAACTTGTATATTGAAGTGGTTTTTGGCCAAATGGACAGTTAAAAGCACTTTGGTACACAGCCAAATTCTTCCCAGCTTCATCGTTCATATTATTGTTGTACCCCCAAGATGGTAAAATATGGAGAATGAAGCCGTTAAATTTTAATAATTTGTTCTACATCTCTTCCACTGGGATAAAAGCGCAAGTACCATGGCTATCTTTGCATGTACCCATGTGATCCACTCTCAGTCTGCCTAATATAAATTGAGATGTGAAAAGGACAAGAGGTCACTGCAAGTGAATGAATTATTAGGACATTCAACCCATTAAATACTTTGCACCACACATGATTGAGAAAGCATTATTAGCCTCAACGTGATTTTGTTTCCATAGTCTTTGAAAGGAGTGAAACAGGTTATTGTATGGTTTTATTGTAAAAAATGTATATTCCATCAGAACACATAAAAATGGTATGTTTTCAATTAAGTAAAGTGCTAGTAAATGTAAATAATGGTCTTCACAAAGCAACCTAAGTAAAGACCAAAGACCTGGAGTTGTCAGAGAACACAAAGCAATCAGTCAAAGGCTCCTCCATGTTTCCACTTTACTTGATATTTTATCGTCTTAAGTGACGATCCCTGAAATGTGATTGCTCTCTTTTCTAAGGAAATCTTGGCACTCACGGTTGCAAAACCATTTGAGAAATTCTTAAAGAGGTGTAAGAGAAGGGCCATTAGTGATCACACAGAAAAAAAAAACATTTTGATAACAAATTCCGTGTTACATCTATGCGGACTGACTGATTCCAGGAATCGGACTATAATGAGCTTTTTTTGGGCTATTTTCAAAAAGAAGCTGGGTGAATAGAGTTCTGAACTTGAAGAGGCTGGGTCGAGCACGAAATACCTTGAGTTCTGTGAGCTGCATTTAATATTTGCTCTTTAATACAGAAGTTGGATAATTTTTCTCTTCTTTTGACAGCATCAAGCACTATCCAACAAAGAAAAGACAAGCGTTCCATCCTTTGAGGTGAGTGATTCAGAAACTAAAGACTGTTTTTCTCTAGCCTCTTTTTCCTTCTCTGTTTCTGTGTCAGCACTTAACCATTGAAGAGTCTTCTGTAACCCCCGGCACTTTGATGAAATTATAAAAAAGCTAAAGAGAAGCGATTAGGATTAAATTAAATCTCAATTCAAAGATGATAATGTTTTAAATTGAAATGGAATCATTGGTTGTTCCTTCAGGGGCACTTTGGAATTAATTTGACATGTTCTGGGCTGACATGGAAACAGAGAATCACTCAGCCATGCTGTTGGTAAGGCAAGTTTTCTCCTTTGAGCTTTAATATGAGCAAGGCAAATTCACCAAAAGCTTTTATTATTTATTTAGCCCCAGTATAGTTATGAACCTGTATTATTATTGTCAAAGAACACAATAAATAGCATTTTCAGATTTTCAGATCCATTGACTTTCATTGTCAAATATACATACAGGACATACATTTGCTGCCATAAATAATTCAAATGTTGGATTTTGTATGTTTTATATAATAATAATAATGCTGAATGAAATATGAAGGGCTGTACAAGCTGAAAAGCTTAAAAATAAAATGCAGCCCAAAGAGTTGAAAATGTTGAGATTCTAAAGTGCTGATGGTGAGATTGCTGCCTGATGCTGAGAGAAGAGGACAACCAAGTTGACACTCTCTGCGATTCAGCTTTAGTCATGTGGAAAATTAAACAAAGAAAGGAGAACCAGTCAATGCAAATGCTGCTAGGGGACTTTTCTGCTTCAGAGGGGTGGGATCAAAATCTCATTTACTGCAGATTTCTGAGCCCAATAATTTGACCGCCCCTTTTCCCGGAGTCAGTTGATGATTCTAAATTTTCTTTTTTTTTTGCACTTTTTAAAAAAGGGAATGTTTTAAACGTCATTTACACCTGAAAATCTTTTAAGCTTAAAATTGAGTTTTCAACAAGAAAAAGTTAAAATCCAATATTGATATTGTGAAATTAAGATCTCCATGAAGTCGTTCATACATAGAAAAGAATATACAAATTATAAATAAAAATAATGACAGATGTTCAGTTTTCAAGTTACAGCATTGAAATTCAAATAAAACATTTCTAATTCAATCATAGCTTATAATATTTGATTAAATTACGATTCAAGTCAAGACAATTCAAATTCTGATTGTTTTGGCATCTCTTAGCTATTGAGTGGTGACATGTTGGAAAATACTTTACTAAACATTCTTTAACATTTGGAATGTATACATTCACTTAAATCTTGTTTTCCTAACAGACACATTGTAAAAATCACATATCTGTCATAAATATGACTAATACCTTTTCAATAATGAAATAGACTTCCTGATAAAGAGGACGGGTGGTTCATATATGAGACCATTTTCACAATAATTTATATATATATATATATATGCAAAATGGATACATTTTATCCTTATCCTTAATCATTACTCTGTCGCTAACTTTTGCTTAACTGCTTAAAATGCCCTGTCATTCTCAAAATGTTATATTTGACAAAGAGGTTTAACCTTCACCACTCTAATTACTCATTTAACATGACATATACCCGAACTTTGACTTAACGTCTGGAAAAAACTGGGTCAGATATTGCAGAGATGAGTTCCAGAGACACATATAAAGCTGCACGAGGACAGCATATTTAGTGTCAAAGCGCCAAACAGTTTCATTTAGTCCCCAATATTTTCTCTCAAGTCATAAAGTGAATGCCCATAAAGCATTGATGGTGAGTGGGAGCTGATGGGATTGTGTAATGATGCTGTACATACTCAAGAGCGTGGGTTTGTGAGCGATCATACACGGTGTTTGCCACTGTGTCTGTAAGTGTGAATCGGTGTTATTGTTTGGATGCTCATTGGTGTGCATTTTCCTGTCGGTGTGCTTGTGTAATGATGCTTCTCTTTAAATTGTCTTTTATGATGCAAAGTGAAGCCTGCAGTCTCCTGCTGCTAGGCTTTCTGGGTGAATCAGGGGTTGAGGCAGAGAATGTTGAGGACACTCAGCATGGAGGCCGAAGCTATAATGGCAGTCCACCTCCTGTTTATAATCCACTTTATTCTTGTTATGCCAGGATAACAGGCATTGTTGTTGACCACACAACAAAGCGGTGCTTAAACAAGCGCCTTCATACAATTGAAATGTTAGAAGCAGTCCTTTGAAATGCATGCTATTTGTGTGAGTGGGTTTTTGTGGTGTGCACATCTAGTTTGAGATAGTCAAGAACAGTATGTGGGAAATGAAAGGGTATGCAAAATTATAATTTAAAGGCCATTTACTTATTTTACCGCTCAGAATCAATACCTCCACATTGATATGGGTGAGCACTCACATACACCTGCTAAAAGACAAACTCATTTTCACCCTGAATTGGGGTTGTGAAAAGTGCTGAGTCGGCCAAACACTTTGAAGCGTAGTTATAGAGTATATAAATTAAACCCTATAGGCATGGAAATCTCGTTTAAAGCCAAATAGCTTTTCAAACACTGGCATACACGCACACACACGCACACACGCGCACACACACGCACACACACACACTGATATTGCATGCTATTACACAAAATGTACGGATTTTTGTGTATTATTTACTTGAGTTTTGTTGTTCTGACCTATATCAGAGACATACTCTAGAATTATTATTATTATATAAAGAGTTAAATATTTTCTGTTCTGGTACTTTTATATATTTATATTATATATTTATATATTCTATATATATATTATATATATATTTATATTCTGTGCTTTAAGATAAACTGTTTTAAAACAGAACAAAAAAAGTGAGTATTAAATTGAAAAATTGTAGTGAGATTTCATTTTACTGTGTAAACGTATTAAGACATGAACAGAAACACACATGACCTCTTGAAAATGTACTATTAAAGCATTATGACAAAGTGTGCGGTTGTACAAATACATTTTTTTAAAGAAGTGAAAGACCAAAACTTTGATACATCAATGTTAATTCAGTACCCCAATAAATGTGTACCCCAATATACATGATTCATTGTCAAACTTGACTTTTGCAGTTTCTCAAATTGGCCAGCCAAAACCAGAGATCAAGTAAAAATGGCAAATAAATTTGTGGTTGATACATTTTTCAAACTTTGCCTTGAAAATTTTCACTACAATAAAAAACAAGTACAAAAAACCTACATTTTATAAAATAGTGCCATTAGATGTATTCTTGGCCATATCTGCAGAAGTTTACTTCTATCTATAATTTTATGTATATTCGTTTTAATTAAAAAGCATCTAAAGTGTATGGGTTTACATTTCATCCTTAGTTTTATTAAATGTGCTTTGTATTCAGTCATAGAGTTCAAATTCACCTGAAAGGTATACTGTTCTAAAATATAATGCATTGCCCATGTCTTGTAATTTGTGTCAAAAGTTTCCTAATACTCATCCTTATTTTTTTTAATATTTTTATGGCCGTAACTTTCATAATAATGTACATCTATTCAACGAAATTGAACTAAAATGCATTTTTCCAGCATAATTTTTCTATAAGTATAATGTATTTTTATTGAAAATGTTACATATCATTTATATGTCATAAAATCACTGTTTTTATTGTTCACAACTAAGTCTACACACCTTGTTTTGGTATTTTAAATGCTGTTTTAACTGCTGAGTGATGAATTGACATTACTTTCTCCCATTTTCTTATTCTAGTTTTTTTTTGTCAATCGACTGAATCCAAAATTTGAGTTTAACTAATATTTTCTGGTTTACCTTTAAGTTCAATTAAATTTTGAAGTTGAAAGGTTTAAACGTTTAATGAAAAGCTGAAATTAAACGTGAAGCACAGTCTTAGTCATTAATTTAAGATTTTCATACAAAACATTTTATTATTTTAGTATTCATCATCCTTGTGCACCATATATATATATAAACAAAATGAAAGCTAGTCCTTCACACAATTCAGCCATACAATTCCATCAACCATTGATTTCCAGCCTTTAAAAGCTTTATAAGTTTAATAAGCCACGTTAAATTATGCTACCGATTGAAGAGGCACTTTAGGAAAAATGTCATAGATACTATACTCACTTTCTTGTTCAATTTCACAATGTATATTTCAATATATCCTACCTTTTTTTTATCTGAATGCATTCAGACTCGATCAATCCATCAAATGTAATCACATGTCATTTTTATAACCAAACCTTTGATTATAGGGCAGTCTTTCTTTTCCATCCATGCTTCTTTCCCATCTCTGCTGCGAAGCACACTGGATGCATGTCATTGAAAAGGCATTGCGTGAATCAAAATCAGCCTCCAGTCACAGCAAAGAATGAGAATTGCTTGAAGCAGCTGCGAGATACACATTCTCAGATACACAATGTGCTTCTAAGATTTCTACATTTCTGAATTTTACAAGCTTAAAGCTTAAACTGTAGTCAAATATTGATGAGAAAAAGCTGGAATTGAATATGAGGATGAGCGACGTTATAGAGGAATATCTGATAAAAGGCTTCTCTCACTAATGATTAAGGCATGTGGTATGGATTTATTTATACTTCGCAAAGGTCAAACCTTTGAACTCGATGAACCTAGTGACAGACCTTAAAGGAAGCAGCAATTTTTTATCACAAGCCAGTAACAAAATGTTATTAAAGTTTATTCGATTTTTTAAAGTGGTTTGATTTTTATGTCAGGGTGACTAAGACTATTGTATGTGACAATAGAAAAAAACATTTGTATATGACATTATATTACGCTTTATTTGATCCATTCAAGATTTACATGATTTAAAGACAGCGTAAAATTACATAAATAGTTTTTTTTTCTACACAATGTTAGACTGACATTAAGTTAGTTTGATGTTGGATGTTTGATAGTTATTTAGTGACCATATCAAAAATTATATAACTTTTTGGTCAGAAATTATGTTTTTCTATAGCATTTGAACAAAATAACTAAAAATAACAGATCTCCAACTTTGGAATTCATCTATGACTCTGCTTTAGGGCACAACTTTTGGATTCTTTATTAATATTTTCCAAAATGTAGTCTTATAGTCAAATTTTTGTATTATTATGTTATTTTTTCACAACATAATTTCCTGGAATTTCCAGTATAAAACATTTTAAAGCTCAATAGCTTTTGACCAAAATGACAAAAAACTAAAACTGTTTTCTGTTCATCTATGACTCCTTTTTAGGGAGAACATTGATCTTCTCCAAACTTGTATATTCATAAAGGATGTACTCAAATTACTTGTATACTACAATACTCAATAGCTTTGGAACAAAATGACTAAAAACTATAAATCTCAGTGAATTTCTTTATATCTCTATTTTGTTTTTATTTACTTTCTGATGCACACCACATGATGAGTTTAAATCCTTGATAAAACAGATAGAAATGAAGACCAAGAAACACAAGCTAAACCGGCAAAAGTAGCTTTTTAAAACTTGTCATTTCAAGCATCTTTCTTCTCAGTCACAAACTGATCAGATGACTACAATATCTAACTAAACCCGTCTGTTCTGGTTCCACCTCAGTAGGAGGTCTGAGGCTTGAAAACCCTCTGATGTTTACCCTGGCGAGTGCAGAATCGCTGAAGTCTATGACTGTTGCTGGAACCTGCCGTCATCCCTGTCACTTTAGTCGCAAAGGGACAGGCATTCGTTTGAAGCCTGGCAGCCAGTCAAAATGCCAAGCAGCAGCTTTCAATCTTTAACCTGTGGCTAAAAAAAAGTACTTGCTCATTCCTTATGAGAGGAGACGAATGAGAGAAAGGAGTACAGAAGAGGCTTGGGGCAAATGAGCAGTTGAGTCCTTTCCTGCCTAATTAAATCATTCTAATAAAATATCCCTGGACAAAACACAAGATAAGAGGCATTATTAAATCATAGCCTTTGGTCTTGGAGAGGCAACTTAAAAAGCGCTGTCCTGCGGGTTGGATGAAGTAAGATTTCCACTGTAACTAATATTAAAAATTAATTGTGGCTTCATTGTTACAGGTGTCTGCTGCTTAAAAAATGAGCTGTGATTTAAAAAGGAAAGCCTGGAGTTCTGTTAGCATGGTTCCACCTCAAAGAGAGCCTCATCAGTTGGTAGTAAAAAAGCACTGCTAATCACAAGAAACCAGCTGGCTATTCCAAACCGAATGTCTTCAGAGTTCAGGAACTGGTTCAGGTTAATCATACAGTATAACTTCAACCATATTTTGATTGAAGGCTTTTCTTGTACCTTTAGGCTTCTTCTGTCAATGTCTTTTTTGTTTGTGGTGTTAGATAACTGGGAAACATCTGTCCGCGCACCCTTTTTTTGAAACATCATACTTGTTGTGTCTGCTTTCTATAAAGAGCTATACATCTATGAACATATTTGGGAACAATATTGGGAATAATGAAAATCATTGTTTAAGAGTCTGTTTTTAAAACAGAGCAACATTGTGTGATAGATATTTCTATTCAATACAAACATGCAAAGACAAAGAAACAAACAACAAAAACAAAATGCACAAACCGTAAAACAATACCTGCCGGTACATCACAAATGAGAAGGAAAAGCCAATCACAACTTAAAACAAACACAACTATGAAAACATCATATGCTGTATTTTCAATCACTGTAGCACAGCCCTTGTTTTTATCACATTCTTGAAAGTCAGTAAGAAGAAGTATAAACTTATCTAGCCCTACCCCTTTCACACTAAATTCTTCAATTAAGGTATTTATCTTAGTAAACATTCAACTACTTCAAGTTCAACGTGATGTTGCTAAACTCAAATTATCCTAAACTCGAGTCATTTTCTTTTAAACCTCTTCACTGACACTTTTATAAACACACATTTCTATAACTTATACAAGTTTTTAAATCCTCGTTCAGCCTGTTCCACAATTTTACTCCACTTATAGATGTACAAAATCTCTTTTTATAGGTACATGTGGATTTAACTTTAAGATTTAAAATACTTTTTAAGTTATAACTCCCATCCCTATCACTAAACAAGTTCTGAAGTTCGTAGCATGCACTTATATCGCTTTATTTTTAAATTAAAATATACACTAAATTAGAATAAAGCTGATAGTGGACTGTAGAGTAATAAGAGCTAGGGAATTTCATGACTGGATTTGATGCTCAGGTGACATTCTATCACAGTCCCTTTCTGGAATTCACTGCTCTTTCTTTCACAAACATTCTGAACGCCTAAGTACTTGATTTTAAACATCTGTGGCCAAGAAAGTGATTGGAAGAGAATGCTTTTGGAAATAAAGGACATACTAGGACATCACGGTGGAGCTGTGGGTAACAGTCATCTCAGAGTAAGAAGGTCGGTGGTTCGAGCCTCGGCTGGGTCATTGGCATTTCTGTATGGAGTTTGCATGTTCTCCCCGTGATCGCATGGTTTCCTCCAGGTGCTCCTGTTTCCCCCACAAGTCCAAAGACATGCGGTACAGGTGAATTGGGTAAACACAATTGTAGAGTAAAAATGTGAATGAGTGTGTGTTGATGTTTCCCAGCGATGGGTTGCGGCTGGAAGGAAATCCGCTGTGTAAAAGATATGCCAGAAGAGTTGACTGTTCATTCCGCTGTGGCGACCCTGAAAGGAACAAAGCCGACAAAAAGATGGATGGATGGACAATCGATTTTCTAAACTTTTTTTTTAATGTAAACTGAACTAATTAAATTTACAGTGCAGAAGTGCAGCCAAACTTAAACAGCAATCCTCTGTATAATAAAACGAATCAAGGTCAGAATGGGTCGAGTTGGTTCATAAGGGACCCAAAACAAAGCCAGTATCAGAAACAAAGAAAGACAAGATAAAGAAGTAGTCAATTTTATTCAATAAGACACTTTTGCAAAATCCTCCCGGAACTTTTTTGTCTAGCATAACTGAAAACTAGAGTGGTTGTTGTTTCCCTCGCTTGTTAATCATCACATCAGAGCTTGTATATGCCACATCAAAAACATGCATTTAAGCAAAGATTCAATTTACTGTCTCAATAATACAAACCAAAATACATCTAACCAACAATATCAACCAGATTTAAACATCACAGCGTGAGCTGCATTCGAGCCACTGTACGAGGACTATTTTTCATCGTTGATTTGAAAGTTCTTGACTTCAAGGACAACCTCATGTTTATAATAGCTTGTCGATGGTAGTCTCAGCTAAGAATTATGTGCTCACAAAGTCCTTCTGCAGAGAAGCATTGCACCATCAGCAGTGATTTTTTTCCACAATCTTCCTATGCGCTGACCTCCCTTGCTTCCACATGAGGACAGAAAGCAATCACTCTAATGACCATGTTTGACATCCAACCTAATACAG
Source organism: Danionella dracula (assembly GCA_900490495.1). Taxonomy (NCBI): domain Eukaryota; kingdom Metazoa; phylum Chordata; class Actinopteri; order Cypriniformes; family Danionidae; genus Danionella; species Danionella dracula. Next base: position 29,866,544 of record UELW01000001.1, on the reverse strand, counting down.
CCTCTCAATGCGTGTTGCCCTTGTAATGCCCCTGAAGATTCTGCTCTTTGTTTTAGTGCTGTCTTTAATTTTTTCATTTCTTCACACCAAAGTAAAATCAGTATGAGGTGCGAAGGAATGCCGAGCACATAGGAGTGCACATAAAGTCTTCAGAATCTCTTTCAACTTCAGGCTTTGGCACACAGTGACAGATTCAACAAAGAAAAGGCTTGGAATGTGTAGATAAACCAGAGTCACTCAACGGTGTCCCCAAAAAGGGAGTAGGGAGAGAGAAAAGAGGTGAATGAGGACAAATCTAAGGAGTTGAGCACTCAACTCGGAGAAAGTGAAATGCTACTGGCAGGCTCAAGCCTTAATGGTTTTCAGTGTAGAGATACAAAAACAAGTGATCTTTCTTTGCAAACCACACGCAGTGCTAAAATGTTGCACATGCTATAATTAACACAACAATATAATCAACTGTTGTTGGAAAACCCACCCAGTGATACTTTGTGGAAGCACTCTGCGCTCATAATTATGTGAGTTGCTGGATGCTGGATATTGATCTGGGATTAAACATAATGCATGTCCTAATGAAACACCCACCTTCCTTTCAGGAGACTCATTAATATACTAATATGTTTGCTTCGGAGAGGTGCGAAATGGTAAGCATTTGAGGTGAGGAGATAGCGCGGGGATTGATGTTGAACAACTGCAAAAGTCTTCTAAAATTCTTGAGTAGTGTTTTGAGATTTACGTAAAAAAGCACAAAATTGGACTTCAAAGCTGCTTCCTTTATCTGTGGTCAGCAGGGAAATGATTCTTGAGTAGAGAATGTCTGGTTTCTCAACTGATTTATCCACGTCTGCATCTCTTCAGACAAATTTTCTAATCTTTAATGAAATGTTTATTTCTTGTAACACTTTGAAAATGTAAAAATATAATAGTGAGGCATTTAAGGGTGTAGAATGCAAGAGTTTGTTTAATTGCAAAACCACAATTGTGCGTGGGGTGGTAAACAGTAAAGTTTTGGATGAGATAATTAAATTAGATATTATTCCAGCCACTTGGGTGTCACTAGATTCAGCAGCACTCCTCCCATTCTTGCACTGTACGAATAATCAGGTGACTCTACATCCACAATTTTTTAAAGTTGAATAAATTTGTCTTTTTGAATTACCAATATTGACTCAACAAATTAAATTCCAGGGAATTAAAATTGGTTCCAGCTGTCGTGAGTTATCCGCCATCTTTCTAGTTTGTAAAAAAACCTAAGCTCATTTGACACTTAAAGTGGCAGGCGAGTTCTCGGTTCCGAGTCACTCCCAGTCTTGGTAGTCCCAGTACTCATAGCCAAAAATGCTTGCGAACAAGAACAACGATGTAAGCGAACAAGTGCATTTTTTCATTGTCTCAGTGCATCACTCTGATACAGCGGTAAAAACATTAACTTTTTTAAATCCAGACAACAACAGCCAATGAGAATGAGAACTCAATTAGAAAATATTAATTTAGTCAACAAATCTTCAGCAAGAAATTTGCCAACTAAAAATAATGAATTGACTGTTTTTTTACAGGCTGGGCCATGCCTTACTAGTTGTTTTCTTACTACATGTTTTCTTCTTCTGAATAATAGTGTGTTAATTAGATTTTTAGGTTCATGTTGTTTTTGCTTTTGTTAATATTTTCAACATACTCTATGTTCATTTAATGTTGTTATTATATAAAAAGTAAAAAAATGTATTTGCTATATATACTTTTTTCTGTTTTACTTTCAAGACTGATGATTATGCCTCAATTCATATATCTGACAAAAGCGTGAAAGGATGGTCAGATATATCAATTATATCATATTATAGCAGCTGACAGTATGCAATGTTTTGTAATCATTCTTTAAAACATGAAATAAGCTATTTAATTGAAAATAAGTCACTCATGTAGAACAGACTACATAATAGATCTTTTGGAATATGATCATTGCTTTTTGTCCATATATTTGCTTTTATCACACTCACAAGTATTTTCTAATGTAAAAGGAGTCCCATTTCAGTATCATTTAAAAAAAGAACTCTTCACCCAGCTCAAGGAATTGGTAGTCACATCAACATGCGGAGAGCAACTCCATAACTACGGTAGTACAACAAAATGATCAATCCTAATTGGTCTCTTTGGAAGATGTTGCGTTTAAAATGAGATGCAAGTCACCACAGATCAGTAATAAAGAATTCATGCAGCATCTTTGTGGCAAAAGGTCACCGCCATCATCTGCTGCTGCTCCTGCGCACTTCCATTAGCTCTGCCTGAGCATAAGCAGCTTTCTCCTCCATCTCTCATAAATACTTAACCTGCCCCCTCCCTGGATAGCAGGCAGACGGACAGAGACCCTGGATGGATGGTGCCCATAAAAACAGAGGACTTGGGCTCTGAATCTAAAATGACATCAGGCACAGGAGTCAGTGTTTATTTTAGTGTTAATTCACCCTCTGTGTCATCCAAAGCAGCTATAGAAGCGTACAGATAGAATTGCTGGGTCACTTAACACCGACCCAAGCCATCTTGGGCTGAAATGAATGCACTATTTCTGTGTTCAAATCATCTAGAACAAGGGCACTTATTTTGGATGCATCTTAAAGGACAGAACAGCACCGAACGCATTCAAGAAGACTTAACACTGTCCTGTGAGCAGTTTTTTTTGTGGACTGCAAAGCACTTTAAGAGACTGGGATAAAGAGAGTGGTAGGAATAACTCATTTCTTTTCCCAGGAGACAAGTGACTTTGCATGAAATAACTCCCTTTGGAAATAGGAATGAAAAATAGACCTTCAGTCTTTCTGACCTTGAACTCAATAAGAAATTGTGAAATATGAGTTTCAAAACTTCTAACTGACTGTAGCGAAATAAAAATAAAATACCACTTTGTTCAGCCTTGTAATAGTTTTGTAATAGCTATACAATTTTATATAACTGCTGCTTTTCATATAGTATCAATAAGGTACAATACCAATTGAATTTTTAAATTTTATATAATTGTACTTTTATTTGAATTATTTTTTGTTAACTATAGACATTAATCCACTGTTTCTATTACTTAGTCATTTTTAAGTATGTTAATATATTATATTATGGATGTACTAAATGTAAAAACTAAAATATTCATTAAGTGTATTTAAGTCGTTCTGAATTATGAATTAAAGATATGGAAAGAAATTTTTAAAAAAGGCATATAAAGAACCAGGAATCTTCTGTCCTCATGTGGAAGCAAGGGAGATCAACGCAGAGGAAGATTGTGGTGCCAAAACAAACTTGTACCCAATCAGTAGGCACTATAAAAATCCCGAGATACTTTGGAGGATGAGTTGACGAGTCAACATTGGCTCCAAAAGATTGCACATTTTAATTGTCTTTGTAAAGTTTAGAGGTGTAATAAAATCAGTTATCACAAATATTTATTTAGAGTACAAATTTTTATGAAGAGTACACAAATACCAAAACAAAGGATTTTTGATACTTTAGGAACTCAAGGTAAAGAAAGAACTGAAGTAATGCATAAATGTGTTTCTTCAATGCAGTGTAAGTGGCTTTGGATAAAATGTCCAGCGAGATGCATAAAGCATTATTTATACAAAATGAAAGGGTTCATTTTAAACAACAAAATAGATACAGTTAGATACAATTAACAGTTTTGAGAAGTTGATTACCATTTATATTTTAACATATCATTTGAGTTTCTCCCCACAGGGAGAAAAACTCCAGAATTAATACATTGAAGCTATGTAAATTAGAACGAAAAATCAATAATTCATTATTTTAACAATTATTCTTAAAAGCATTTTTTCTTAATAATAGAAAAGAAAAAAAAGAATTGTTTAAGATAAAGAGGAAATACAACATTATCCATTCAATTTCAAGTTTTTAGGGCTGAGCCAGGTTTAGATAAAGTCTGTGGAATGCAATCATCTGCATTCATGAGGAAATGTACTTCAGGACACAATCAGTCACAGGCATTTTGAAGATGATGCTTACACCAGCTGCTTCACATTTTCAGCTTCCAGCTCAATCATGTTCACAAAGGTCATAAAAGTATGTGCTAAAGTGAAATAATATTGTAGGGTTGGATGCTGAAGAACACGGTGTTATACTCAGGGGTTGAGAGTGGTACTGCAGGGGTTAATTGTGGACTGTAGCCTGTTCTTTCCAAATCGTTTGTTGAAAAGATATTAAATAATCCATTAGTCCAAAAAAGTATTCAGGGAATATAACCAGAATCTGCAGTACGATGCCTGCTGTTGTCCCTCATAGAATAGTTTGGTACACAAATTGCATTAACTTTGCTGTTACTGCATTTTCTTTCCTGTGCAAAAGTGTGTCAGAGGGTCAGCACTGGGTCCACTACAGTTCACATTTACATGCTACCCACGGTAACAAAAACAATTCAAAAGCTGTGCCATGATGTCACAAAATGAATGCAAGGTAAGATTCTTTGATTAATTTAACTGTCACAGAGGCTAACCTCAGCACTCCCTCCTCTGACCACTAGTTAGGGCACTAACTCCTGCTCCTCCATCTACACCACACTACATTCCCCATACACCTCAGGGGCGCCTTGATTACACACCCAGCTGAAGGACATTAGAACCACTACTTATACAGACTGATTCCCATCGCTCAGGGCGAAGTCTTGTTTGTATCTTTACTGCAATTCCGAGTGTTTACCCTGTTTGTCTGCCTGCCTGTTGTGACCCTGCCTGTTCTCCGTTTACAATCCTAGCCGCCTGCCCGTTGGACTAATCTTGCTGATCTCTTTTACTGCCTGTTTGCTGCCTGCCCTGACTAACCGCCTGTTTATGGATTACGTTGTGAATAAAGAGCCTGCACATGGATTCCTACCCGAGTGACATTTCGTTACAAACTGTGGTTAATTTTTATTTAAAGTTAGCACTAAAGGTTGAAAATGTTTATGCACAACTGCAACATTCACATGTAATTACCACATTTAATATCTAGTAGAGTTTGTTTTTGGTGTGACACCAGACGCTATGAGGAATCCATACACAAAACATGACTTTGATCAAAATAAACATAAACATTGAAAACACAAAAGACGTGGGCCAGACATCAAATTTAAAGTTAACTTGCCTAAAGCTTGGGCAAGTCATGGGCCAATTGTGGCCCATCTTTGGCCCTTGTCTAGAATCAGGCCTTGGGCCAGTCATGTACAATAATTAATTTCATAAAACAACTTGAATAAGCCAGAACTGAGCCAAGTAAAATTGCTATGCGGGTACCATTTGGATTAGTTTTATTTTATATTTCAAACAACCTGCCTTGTGTGATGTCTTAATGGTTGTTGGCCATGCATATCCAACCTACTGTCATATCTTGGGAAAATCCTTCACCCCATTGAGATTTTCTCAACGTATCATTGCCACATATCTTTTTGTCTTCTATCATTCTCTTTCTGTACACTTCTGTTTCTCCCTCTTCATCCGTGAGTAATGAATGAGCACTCTTCCACACTAAACCTCACTCATAATTAGTGCTAATAGGCTCTCTCTGTCCGAGAGAAGAACCCTCCTTCTCTGATTAAGAGTTTCAAAGTGGAGAAATAAAGACCAGTTTGAGAAAAGAGGAAAATTAAGACTTGGTGCTGATTTTCAGTTAATTTTTTAAGAAGGGCAATTAAAGAGCAAGCATTTTGAGAGAATAACGATGATTTCTAAGAAACTCACTCCAGAAAAGGCTTTATAGTGCATTCACAGTTGGGGTTGATTGGATGCACAGCCAATGATGCCAGAAGTTAACTGTTTGGTAACTGTTTTGAAGGTGATTGGATCACTTATAAAGGTTTTCTATTAACTTCAGGGATTGTGCATGGAAGTAGTAAAACAAAAAAGAAGAAAAAATGCTATTTTCTTGAGAGGAAAAAATTATTGTTAGAGACAAGAGGATAGACTTGAGACTCTGGAGCAAATCACTCCATGCCCCAATCCTGAGCAAACTCACATGACAAATTTCCTGTCAACACAGAACACTGGATTGAAATGGATTACTAGAATTCTTGTAAATCCCTTTGGCTTCAACAAGAAGTCTCGCTCCTGACTCCAAGAGACGAGGCGGCTGTGGGGTGGAGATGACGATGCTGGTGAGGGGGTTCGTTTGAAGTGTTTAAAGCCTGTTTTTCATCCCTGATCCCTCATTATTCCTCTTCCATATATATTACTTCTGAGGAAATCTATTTACATTTCAAAATGACGAGATGGAATTTCTAAAGCCTTTTTTAAACATGGGCAACATCACAGCTCAAAGCAGAATGTGATGTCATTTATTTGATGGAGGAATGAAATAAATAAATATGGCACTAAACTATGTTTTGCACAGCAGGATTGAATACAAGCTTTTGATACAAGGAGTTTGGTTGCTAACTGAAGGAGAGTTTTGAAAGAGAAAGAAGAGCAGACGCGATGAACACAAGACACATCCAGACCGTGTGGAAGCCTTCAGACGATTGCTAAAAGCTTTAGAAATGATTTCAAAGTTTGGATTCTGCTCCTATATGCAGACACATCCTTGCCTGAGCAAGTCCTATCTCCTGCTCCTCTCATCCTCGCTTGAAGACTTGAATATAAATAAATTCAACCATTTCATAGTCCTTTCGCTTCACTAGATCATCTGTAATTGTCACAAATGACAGAATCGTTCAGACATTTTCTCATTTGCATGCATGAACAACTCAAAAATGAAAAAGAGAAGCAAAAATGGATTCTGGTAATTGGCTGTAATTGTCTTGTTTTTGAGATGAGAAACGGTGTTTTGCAGGTCAGATGGATTTAAATGCAAATTTGTGCCGTTTTTCACTTCTCTCTAACTTTAAACCTGCCTTGCATAGCCACAGCCTATTGGTCTGGACCAGATAGATTATTCATCCCCCATTTCTCTCTCTCTCTCTCTCTCTCTCTCTCTCTCTCTCTCTCTCTCTCTATCCCTCTCTCTATCTCTCTCTCTATCTCTATCTCTCTCTCTCCTCCCTCAAACTCCCTCATTCTCCAGGATGGAGAGTTTTAGAGATTTGTAGAATTTTAGGTACTGTCAAGGTCAAGACATTTGCTATCCGACATACACATATAACCCCCTGCTATTTGGAGAACAAAATTCCAAACAATCAGATTAAATAACTGTTTGGAAATTATTTCCGTGTTTTGTATAAATAGAATGGTTTTCAAAATAAACAGTATAGACCAGAGTTGAATATGAAATAACATGCGTCTGCCATATTGTCTTTGTAATGTTTTTTTATTGTGTCTATTTCTTTCAGGATTTCTCTCCAGTTGCATCACCAGGATCTAAATGTGAATCACATCAATACTTCAGATTTTCTCACTTTTTTAAATATACTTTATGTGAACATTCTATTCATGCTTTTCAAGAATTTAAATTCATCATGAGTTACTTATAAAGAGCAGGTTTAACTTTTGACCAAACCTTTGCAATGCAAACTATAGATCAATTTATTTTTTATGTACAAAGACTGTCACAGTTTACAATTGTCTTCAACTGAGGCAGATATATGTTTTAGATACTGTAAAAAGGCATTTTTAGTAACTATTTTTTTATCAAAGCACCAATCTGACATTCTGCTCTGATCTCATTTTTATCCACTGCTTTTTTTTTTTTACGTTTAACACATTCTGTGAAGGGTGTTACGGTGGCTCAGTGGGTCTCGTCTCACTGCAGGAAGGTCGCTGGTTCGAGCCTCAGCTAGATCAGTTGGCCTTTCTGTGTGGAGTTTGCATGTTCTCTCCATTGCATGGGTTTACTCTGGGTGGTCCAGTTTACCCCACACGTCCAGGGTAAGTGAAATGGGTAAACAAAATTGTCCATAGTGTGAGTGTGTGTGGATGTTTCCTGGTGGTGGGTTGCGGCTGGAAGGGCTATTCCAGCGGAATTAATGGTTCATTCTGTGTGGTGACCCCTGAAATATTAAAGAAACAAGCTGACAAGCTGACAAGAAGATGGATGCAAGGACATTATATGAAATCCTGACAGACAGTATGAGTAAATTCTCATATATCACCTTTTTGAACATATAATTTCTTAAATTATATGAATGGTTAATAAAGCTGCCAGTTTAAGATTGATAAGGAAGAGTGCATTAGCATTGAATACTTCAAAAGGCAGCAGCGAGGAATAGCTGTAAAAAAGGAAGAGTTGCACAGAACGCAAACATCTCAAGGATCACCTTCCACAGTCTGCAAATAGCACAAACACGTTAAATATTATGCAGCTGCAACAATAAACCCTCTGAATTTGCTTATATTGTCTCAGAGTTAAATTTCACATATATAGTTATCAGATGTAATTTATTACTCTGTATTACAATTTGACTGCTTCAGTCCTGTGAGAATTCATAGCGTACCAAGCTACTCACAACATAGTGACATAATTGGCTTCTTTTCAGAATAGAGTGCAAAGGGACACCAGTGAGATGCTTTTTAGATGGAAGAGGAGAATTTGCTTCTTTTGAGTTGTTCTAAAAAACAAATAAAATTTGACAGCTGTAGTCAATCTCTACAGCTGGTATATTAATTCTTTTAGCAAAACAAATTAACAGATTTAAATTGTGTGAAAGATTTAATGAAAGGTGTTTGTAATTGCAAATCCCAGCTCCAATAAAGTGAGGAGATGTGAAATGCAAATAAGAACCGACCTGTTTGGAACACTCCACCGATGAATATGTTAATTCCTGCACATAATTGGGTATGTGAATATTTAAAAGAGGCAATCGCATGTTTGGCTGACAAATTTGACAAATAAAAAAAAATAATAAGTTTACATTTTCAAAAGTTTAATTAAAATTGAGTACTTTGTTTGGGTTGCAGTTGTTGTTGTTGGGGTGTGAATCAAACTCACCAGACCAATACTAACACATTGATTAGCTAACATAAAATAAGGTTAGGAACTAAAAATATGTACTTCAAAAGTGACGCACCCAATTAAGATGAGGTAGACAATCAAACATATCTCCCTGGTATGTCATGTCATTACAAAATCATTCTAAATTCCACCAGTGTGATTCCGCTTCTTATGTGCGTACACTGTGTCAATCATAGCCCTTTGTTTAAAATTTTAAGGAGATGGGGACCCAAGAGAGGGGCGTCACGGTTGCGGTTCCCCCACAAGTCCAAAGACGGTACAGGTGAATTAGACGAGTTAAACTGTCCATAGAGTGTGAGTGTGAATGAGTGTATGTGGATGTTGTGCATGTCCGCTACTTAAAATACGTGCCAGATGAGTTGGCGGTTCATTCAGCTGTGGTGACCCCGAAAGGGAGAAAGTCGACAAGAAGATGAATGGGCCAAGAGAGAAAATTGAATTTAACCATTTATTCTCTCAAAGCGTCATCAGAGAGAATGAATGATTTTAATAAAGAAAACACACCAGTTAAATATAATGTTACAAGTGAAATCTTGGCGAGTGCTCTCTTTCAGAAGAAGGTTGCCATGTTCATCTCGATTACATGCGAACACGACGTCTTCCGTGAAATGCATGATAGCTCTTTGTTCGAACAAGTTTAAAGGTATACGGCCAAGAGGGAAAATGGAATTGGGCCAAAGCACAAAGCGACATATGAGTGAAAAAGCAATTAGAATAAAGAAAACACAACAGTTAGGTTTTAACTCAACAATTATGTTAAGAGAGCACTAGCTTTGATGGATGAAGTTGAGCTTTTCACCTTTGAAAGTGGAAAAGCCTACAATTCACTTTTCTAGCAGCATATCCCATCTAATTAGAGCTGTTGGGAAATAAGATGAGAAAAGAGCACAAGACACTGAGATGGCACGAGCAAACAAAATGAGGGCTTGACAGCAACATGTGACTCAAAACACACCATTACATTGAGATTATTGACTGAAAATGTCAGAGGGTTAAAAGGGATTTATAGGCAGGTAAGAGTGACTGTGTGTCAGTGTGTGTGCATGGGGTTGTGTTTATTGTAGGGGTGTAAATGCATTGTAATGTTTAGTGTGGGTTGCTGTTCCAAGGGCATATAACATACATTACAGAACGCTTGCTGTGAAGTTCATACATGCTCAGTGGCAAGTCCTTAACAAACACTTTTAAACCATAATGCCACATCAAGGTCGAAACTCTAAATGCATCCACATGCCATTTCGACCAACACTTACTCCCACAAACTGAATTAAGGCCATTTCACTAAATGTCATGCTACGGCCTTAAATCTCGAGGTCCTTGCTTTTTGCAAGGTCTATATTGTTGGTCATGAATCTTGGCCTGATCTAATTCAAAACCTCAAATACATTCCCTGCATTTGGCAGAACTTGACTTTCCCGTAGACCTCAGTGCCCTCTTGGTAGATGACTTTTAGGGCGAGTGCTCTCTTTTATAAGAGGGTTGCCAGGGGAAATCACTACGATTTTCATGCACCGAGAACCACTCTGGCATTTAAAAAGAGCTCGTGAGAATAGCAACAGTAACTTGGAATTTTCAATCAGCTTTTCAAATAAACTCTTCTCATTCTAGAAGGAGAGTAAAGAAATCTGTCTTCACCCACTGCCGACCTCACACATTCTAAATTCTCACCTTTCTTTTCTCTGGAGGAAAGCAGTGGCCTATATTTAAGCTCTCTGGCTTGAAAATCTGACCATTTATAGAGATTATACTCACAGATCTTGAGCTTCAAATATATTTATAATTTATGTAATATATTATTCTTTTACATGTTTGGAAGAATGATTTTAGTTTTTATTTTCAGGCGCTAGCCAAACTATTTCAAACTACTGTTATAGAATGATCACAGATTTTAAGCTGTAAATATATTATAATTTATGAAAAATATTCTTCTTTTACGAATTTGGGAGAATGACTTCAGTTTTTATTTTCAGGCACTAGTCAAACTATTTCAAACTATTGTAATAGAATCTTTAAATATGTTTTTAATTGATTAAATATATTATTATTTTACTTTTTTGGGAGAATGATTTCTTAAAATGATATTTTCAGGCTTTAACCTATTTTAAACTACTACAATATAATGATTTGCAAGACAATTTAAACAGAACTGTAACATTTGACCTGAAGTCCACAAATGCTTCCTCTATTTATTATTAGACTAGTAACTCTTTTCCTATATTGCCCAGGTGATGTTAATCTTTTGCCAAATCCATGTTAAATATTGCATCATGTTTTCAGGTCATGCTAAACCGGGTGAACTAATTCATTAGAACAGTTCCGCTGAAAATGTAAAAAGTTTTTTCTTTTTAACAAATTAGAGTCATAAATTAATTATTTAATCACCTTATTCAAATATATATATATATTATATAATGATGAATATATATCTTTTTTTAAGAAAAAAAAATATATTCTTTAGAAAAACATAAAAATCGTATTCATTGAGATAAGAGATGTGTGGTTTTCAGCTGTGACATCATCAGGTAAACTTTTTTTAGAATACACAAAATAGTTCTTGAAACAGTCCATTAACTCTTTGATAACTTCACCCAACCATTGAGAAGGAAATGTGGTAGAACATAATAATAAAAAAAAATAAAAAAAATACACAGTATGAATAATTAATATAATTATAATTTATACACATAATTTATAAATTATATAACATAATTTATAAATTGTGTCTTTGTTACACATTTGTAAGCAGTCTATAAATTTACTTTTAAACATTTTATTCTTTGTTTGTAGGCATCTATTTAATATTCTTAATAACATCAATGTTAGTCTCAGCTAATCCATTAAGGATAAGCTATAATTAATTTTAAAAAGTTTAACTTTTTTATTTAAAAACAGTTAATTATTAGTTTTAAGGGATATGATTATTTAGATTGTGTTATTTAATTATTAAACTATTTAAAAGCACATTTATACATTTTATTCAGATATATATAGTTTCTCGGTGTGATAAGAAGGCTTTATTAACAGAAATTCCTACGTAACCCATGATTAAATCAGGTAGCTATAAAATATCTACTATCGATTTTGTGAGCTCATCTAAGGCGATAACTATTTATGCCTAGTAAATCGTTTACATATGAAAGTAAATATTGAAATGGTCTGGTTTTCTTTGCGCTGGGTCTCTCCTTTTTTCTGCATCTATAATGCTGTACAATACAAAAGTCCTCACTTGAGCTCACAAAAAGTCAAGTGGCTGCTAGTAAATGCTTTTCATTTACTACAATTTTTTTAGCATAATCTGGAAATGTAATAATTATTTAATAACATGTTCTAATGGATCTCATGAATCACTTACAACTAATAATTACCTGTTATTTAAATAGTGAAAAGTTTAGTATAAATGATAACCTGATCCTCAATAAAGCTTGAAATTAATGTTATTAAGCATATTGTATAGATGCTTATAAAACAAAGAAAAAAGTGTGTAAAGTTATATTTTACAAATGTGTATAAACATAGAAACCATTCTTTAATTAATAATGATTTAGTTAATGCTTAGTTAATGATTCATAGCCTGTTGTTTAGTGCTACCAAAAAGGTAACGCTACTATTTGAGTGTCAGAATTATATTCAAAAGACTGTTCTAATATTTGTTGTGGCATTGTCAAAGAATTCGAAGAGATTATGGCATACTGTATTGAAAGTATAAACTATTTCATTAGAAAACTCGTTTTCTGAGGTTAGGATTTCACAGTAGGGACCATAGAGGCAATGATCATCACCAGTATCCATCCCAGTACATCAGCAGAGCTAGCTAGGAGTCTCATTTTTGTAAACTCACTTCTTACCTTATCATAGTCATGTACTTAGACTATTCCTTTAAATAATAGGTTGGTTTCTTCATGACTGTAGCACCCTGCGGACACCATAAAAACTACTCAGTAGTGCTCTGCCCTGTTCATGACCCCTCTTCATCACCTCAAGGTCTTGAGATTACCCTTTTACAGTGCATGGAATGAAAAACAATGCATAGACTGCAATAAGGCCCCATAGAGCTATTGTGTAACAGTATCACAGTTTGTCACATTTACGCGATGAGTTAATTAATACAAATTATAAATAAAAATCTCCTAAGGTCTCATTAAAGAGCTGAAGTTAAAACTCAGTTCAGATCCACAGGTGATCCACAGGCAGAATCTGTGAGCGCTAGAATCTGAGAATTACACAAATTGCAGTGCTTAAGGATGAGTGCAACTAGACAAATGTTGCTCAAGAGCTTAAATTGGAGTGTTTCTAAGCTTCAACACTATCAAAGCTAGAATTACTTCCACTTTAGGTTCTCTCACACATACAAAAAAGTTTGTGTGGCCCTACCTATGACCCTTTTTCATAGTAGCATGGCAGATTTTGATAAGCCTAAAAGAATGATTAGTACAAATACAGTAAGACATGTTTTTGGAATATCGCTTCATGCTCTTTTGGACCAGTTTGCAAGTCACTGAATTGTAACTTTTTGCTCTAGTCTAACATTAGTATGGGTATTTTTTTTTTTGGAGGGGAAAAAGACTGGGTTTGGGGGTCTCACTCTAAAATAAACAGTATATTATACTAGATTATAGACTGACATATAATATAATTATACATTTCATTATATAAAAATGTAACTACATTTAAAACAAGCCTTAGTATTTCCTAAAACAATTATATAGTTTTGGAAGAACAGGACTAGTGTAAAAAAAAATGGTGAACTTTCCTTCTAAAATTAATTTCATAATTATGTGCAATGATGTGCTAAAAAAATCTGTATTTTGCCGGTCATCTGACAGCCCACCAAAATCAGAAACTCGAGAAATTCCTGATTTGATCAGAGTGTTACTCACTCCAGAATGAGTCACGCAGACCACATGGTAAGAATACCAACACATCACATGGTTTTCACTCTCCGCTGCCCCTAATCAAGGGCTCTGTTCAGCAGATGGGAGGAGGCAGGGGGCTTCCCACGACTAGAGAAGGGGAATCGCTTAAATGAGATAAGCAACAGCATGAAGGCCCTCGGCATCGCTCTCTAATGAGGGAAATTGACTCCTGCAGGTTTTATGAGAAAATAGCTTGAGGAAGAACGAGCAGAGAGGTTATCCAAGGCTTGAACTAATGAATTGCTTTGGGTGAAACTAATTTAAAACCTACGTTTCAAAGATAATAGCTATTGATTTAATCCTAGACGAATACTGTAAAGAATGACGGACCTCTGAAATACGGAAAGAAACTTTTAATGCTGTGGCGATTCAAAACAGTGGGTGATGGCTTCCATTAAATATTTAATAACGTTAAGTTTTATTTTAAAGCCTATTTCAGGACCAACTCTGATTAAAATGTTGCAAACCAGAACAAATATCTGTTTGGCTTTCTACAGCAATCAAATAAATCTACATTTATTTTTTAATTCTAAATTGTCTTTTGCATTTCAACTGGTAACTCGTACACATGCACTACTTATGTATTTCTATTCATGGATAGCTATTTTGGATCTCAGAATACATACACTTCTTTAATGTGAATCCATCTGAGTGAATGTGGCTTAGGTTATTTTTGTCTTGCTTCACATGAAAACTTCAAATAATGAGACTCTAAGACCATGTCTGTGGCACAATAACTTAAGCCAATTTAAATCTGCGCTGCCAAGAGAGTGGCTACACTTAAGAATATAATTTTTTTTTAATTGGATTGAATTACTCTGACCTTAGGATGTGTATGGTGAAGGAACTCTCACCACCAATATAAACATGTCACTAATAAACCAAATCAGGATGAGGTGCAATTGTTTTAGGAGATTCTTTGATTTGTTGTTTTCAAGCACTGGCTCTGAAAGATCACATACAGCACCTATAATAGCACCTGGTGGTGCATGATGTTGACTACATTGGACACATGATTAATTGTAGTTTACTGCTTATTTCAATAACATTTGAAAAACTAATAGAATAATAGTGTTACTTAGATGTGCTATATATATATATATATATATATATATATATATATATATATATATATATATATATATATATATATATATATATATATATATATATATAATTTTCAGTTTACCTCTAGGGTTCTTATGCAATAAAAGGATTGAGTGGAAATGCCAGAAGTGGTTACTTGTCTGTCTGGTGGCCATCTTGGATTACAAAAAAAACATTTATTTGCAGTTTCAAGAAATACCCACCAAATAAACCCCAGCAGGGAGCACTCTATACGCTGATGAGCAGATTAGCCATTGAAACCATTGTATTTAGGAGAAAAATCATTTTAAATAGCCATCCAATGCTGTGACCACTATGCATCAGGGCTAAATTATCAAGAAAATACATTGATATTCTAACATTTCCATGTTGAAATTAAAATTCTAATGAGGCTGTTGTTGTAGACTCAAACTACCAGACAACTGGGACACTGGGATAGTTACCAGAGCCTGTAGTTTATCTATTATGTTTTCATATAAATTTGGATATTTGTATTTTGTCATTATTGATGCTTCTAATATTTTTTTTCTATGACAACATTTTAAACAACAGTTTAAAGAGTAGACATGCTTTTTGGGTCCTAATTAGGAGATTAAGAGACAATGGGCACATTAAGGTTTGTGGCATCATGCAAGTTTTTATGAAGCACTAAAACAGCCTGCTCCCATGGCCAAAACAAACCATCTGTGGCTGAGAGGGCTGACAGAACATTGTGTAACCTCACTGAACAAGTGGAAGAAGAGTTTTTGAAGACTATGACTGTCATTAAGATATAGAGGAACAGGATGTTTACAAAAAAGAATGCATCGTAAAGAACTCTTCGGATTTCCTGCAGAGCAATTAATCATCAACTTTTACCATATGGTACCTTTCATTGCATCCCATAGTAATTATGATGAAGATTATTTTTCATTAGGCATCACTCCCATTGCAGATGGGAGCAAGTATACTTTGAGTCACGAAGCTTGATGAGGTTTACACAATTCAAAAGTATTTCAAACATCCACTTGAATTTTCAACCTCACAAAACCCTTTTACCATACAATGCAAGGTTTTTATGGCTTTGACAAATGCAGGCTGCTATAATTCCACAGGAGAATGGCAGCCTTCCTGTGAGAGAGGATTGAATTGAGATTCTAGAGCACTGTCTTCTGCCTGAACTGACCTCTGCATGACCCCAGATCATTTCTGTACATTGTCTCTCTATGATTTAGCTGCTTGTCTATGCAACTGTGGTGTGGTTGGAATAACTAGACTGACAGATGATGAACATAAGATGACAAAAAAATCAAAGCTGTGTGAGAGACCTTGAGAGATTCTCAGGGACGTTTTTCAAATAGAGTGACAATGCAATATCCAAGGGTTAACATCTCAAGAAAATTGATCAGAAATTAAACCTTCAAATGTGAATGTCATCTTCTCAGCATGGATTATAGATCTTTTAACTGATCTCCAAAGCCTTCATAAAAAAAAATGGATGCATAATGAGATCCCTCAAGTACTGCAAACACATCAAAAAATATATGGAGAGAAAATAAATGTTAGGATGTAAGACAGTGATGCTGAGTTAAGGAGAGCCTATGATATAACATATGCTGGTTTTGGAAGCTTAAAATAAATGGACATTTAATTGTTTGTGTAAACAGTTTGTTACTAAGCATCCAGGAATTGCTGATGGTAAACTCAATGGAATTGCTGGCAGTTTTGTTTAATCAGCAAAAAGTTAAGAGTTAACTTGTTGAAACATGAAAATGTGTCACAAGGAGATTTTCCATTACAAGGTACTGCACTCAGCACCATTTAATTGTTAACTTTGCTTGTCTCTGAGCACGTCATGGGGTTGACACTTTAACACATATGAGCTGCTTCTCTCTAGAGAAAGGAACACAGATGCTCTCTGATCTGGGAAAGGGGGATCAACGGTGCTGTCAGGTTCTGTGAAGGAATAAACAACAGAAGCAGACTGGTTTTGAGCGATGCGAGGACTTGAGCAAAGGATGTCGAAGGAAATCTGTTTGAATAGGCTGATGTTCAAGCTTTCCTCAGCGGACAACAAAATAACCGTTAATTGAAAGGAATTTTAGTTAAAGGGCCAAGTGTGTCATTGTTTTTTGAGCCAACATTTTCTTGATTGTTCTGAGGTGCTGTATCATGTATGATGTATCAACTTAACTTTTCAGAAATGTTCAAAAATCATTCAAAGACATACACCGAGTCAGATTAAGCTTGGTTCATGCTTGTTTGTTTAATAGGTTTTTTTTCTCAGAGCTCACAATTCCATGGCTATAGCCACGTCCATTGACCATAACACACCCACTAACCAATCAGTTCAACCTCTAATGTAGCTGACCCAGAAGTGTAACCATAGTAGAACCACATCGGATAAACAATGAACAGAAAGTGTGCTTTTGGATGTCCCAACCATTTTTAGTTTACCAAAAGAGAAAAACCCAGCAGGGGGCTGGAGGAAACATGACAGCAGGAGGAACGTAAGAGATATAGGTAATTTTACACCTTACAACCATTTTATGTTATTGAAAGACATTGTTCACAATAAATGCTACCTTTTGAAGGTTAGTAAGAGTACATGGATTGCCTAGAGGGGTCAAATATTTATTCTAAGTTGTTTAAAAGGGCGTTGATATGGCACCTTTAAGACCTGCCCATCTAGCTACAAAGAGTTATTATAAAATAGATTGGTTGGGACTTAGTATAGACTTAGAAGGTAATGAAACATTAGTCACCAATTATATTAGTTTTTATTAAGAAAAAAATATACACATATATATACATACATACATAAATATACATACTGTTAGGCCTGTCTGCTCTCTTCCTCCCGGTTCCTCATTTTGCACAGCTGCAGCCTGTTGCCGTTAACTAGTCCCCTTATTTAAACCCCTGTTTCCTTTCCTTCCTCGTGAGTCTGTTGATTTGTCTCTCCCTGGATGCTGCAGGTATTCCCTGTTCCAGTTACCCCGGTTGCGCCGGTGGTTCTCCAGCCTAGCTCTGCTCTGGTCTTCAGGTTCCTAGCCCTGGTGCCTTTGGGATTGCTCCTTCATTGGCAAGAGTGTCCAGACCTGATTCCGGTATGAATTTACTTAGTTTTACTGGTTAATTGCTTGTGGATTATTTTTGTGATTTTTTTAGTTTGGACCCTTCCGGCTATTCGGCCTGTGTATTATTTGTGCATTTTTATTTGTTTTGTGACTGTGTTCTGGCCCATCAGCCTGTGGATTATTTTGTCATTTTCTGCTCCATTAAAAGGCTAGCTCTTGCAATTTGGTCTATCTCTGATTCTTGTGGGATGCACCTAACACATACATATTAAATGTGACTCTCACTCTACTGAGGAAAAAAATTATCTTTTTGATCTTCAAAAGTAGCAACTTAATAGTTTAGTTGCTTTTAAAAACCTAACTCATTTTTTTTAACACAACCTTCTACCGAAAGTTCAACTTTGATGTCCTGCACAACTTTGTTAATAAGTAAGTTAGAACATCCAAGTTTCAAACATTAACATAACTGTAACCTATATAAAAAATATTGAATAGAGGTTAACAAGTGCCCCTTGTTTGTTCTTTTCGGCTGAAAAGCTAAATAAAAACATAAACATTCTGTCAGCACTTACTCAAGCTGTTCATTTTTCAACTTTGAAAAAGCTACAGCTCAGCTGGATCCTTTAAAACGCCGTCTTGCTCTTTTACCTTAGACACTTTCTATTTGGCAGATGACATGAAAATATATTTAATCATTGGACCGGTTTCAACCTAAACCTTATAATTTAACAGCTTCTGTTAGCCTGACACACTTTCTTGGAAGAAGTGTCCATCTGCTAAACCTCCGAACCACCCCAGCCTCTGCATTAACCCTTCAGTCTGACAGCTAGTTATTAGCTCATTCTCTCCAAATGACCAGTCATTTTGAACTCTCGTTTTTCATTAGTTCCTCACCAGGCTTTCTAATGGCTCTGGTGGCAGATAAGAACACGTCTCAGGGTTAGGAGCACAGCAGGATATGACAGTGGAGAGCTGGAGCCAAAGTTTCTGTCGGGTCGAGAAAATCTCATATGAAATGCCACTGAAGGCAGCCGGCCCATAACAGGAAACCAGCGCTGCTGATAATAGTTATTTGTGCAGTGATAGTGAGTAGCACTCGGAACGCTCTCCTCTCAGATAAAGGCACAGGGAGCACAGCCTACTAATAGTATCAAAAAGCGGGGTGAGTTAGAATGCCAGGGTTGGAAGCAGAATAGAGGGAATGAACTGTCAGTGAGTCCATCAACACCAGTGTTGTGGGAGTTCTACTTAAGAGCCTTAAGGAAAGTGTCTGAAAGATGTATTCATCAGATGAGAAAACACAGTCTTTATTGCTAACTCAGAAACAACTCAATCTTGCAGGCTTGGGAGGGTATGTATGGCCTCCTTCAGGAGAAAGGATTAAATAGTCATTTTGGAACAGAAGCTGAACATTCACCACGGTCTAAAGCAGGTCAGGACCCTTAAAGGGCAAGAACGATGGAATGCTCACCCCCTGCGCTCAGAACCTGTGACTGAAAGAGACTGACTGGAAGTCTTATTATAGTGCCTGAAAGAGAAAGAGGACATTTTTGGGTCAAGCCAGAAAGATTTAATTATAAAGGCGTCTTTTTACAAGTCTGAAGTAAACATTTCCAGATGGCGACTCTCTTTCTTGTAGGGTTCTAATTAATATTCCCTGTTGACAGATAGAAGAATGAACAAATCTGATGTCGCTATTAAGCTGCTCAGGATGATGACTCAGTATCTGAGTGGATGCTTTTAAAAAACATGGCAAGGCTTTTGTCAATACAGATTTGATTAGACAGTGCAATTCAATTTCTGGGTTACCAAATTAATTCAATAAATTGAAGAAAGGTTTTGTTGAATGTGGTGTGGGTTTAACAACAAGTTTTAATGCAGAAATTCTTCAATAGATGCAAATTAATCCTGGACTATGTTAACAGTTGCACACACACACACACACCCACACACGCGTGCACACACGCACACACACACACACACACACACACCATTTTATTGAATGTGAACAATATTAGACTCCTATTATTTATATATATATATTTATATTTATATTAATATATAAATCTCCTCCTTTCCCGCATGAAGCTCGGTAGGAAGTGACTAGTAGGTTGCCAAAGATTGAGAAAATGCTGCTAGGGGCTAAAAAGAAGTTTTAAAATGATGGTTATGGTTATTAAAGCCTGATGAAATTGTGCTTAAAATTGTTAAAATCCTGACTCTTAAAAGTAATTTACATTTTGACCTCATGAAAGGATTTTAGCAATACTTCTGATCTGACGCTTGCCCATAAAACATTTATTGACCCCCTTCACAAGGAGGGTCTGACGTATATGTGAATTAATTTTTAAAATGGTACTCTTGTATAAGATTTAGGTAAAGTCTCATTCCAACACAACCAATCAGTGTACTTGTTGGGTGACAAATTAGATTGTCTATTATTAAAAAAATAAATAAATATTGATACCCAAAAGAAACTGATTGATTTTTTTTAAAGATGACATGCATGGGGAAGACACATTTCCTGTCATTATTTCCATCATTTAGTTATTGATCAGAACTGTTACATTTAAATATAGCACAGATTAGGTGAGAAAATGTGAAAACATTGGAACAGAACAGTATAACATCCATAAATTCATCCACCGATGAATGTCATATATCTTTTCATGCTGAAATAAAATACAACAGATTAACCTATTATTATCATTTATTTTGGTTCCCATTTATTTGAATCTGTTCATCAACTGATTTTGTTAAATTGAGCCTGATTCAAGAAACAGAATTATTGAGGCAAGATGTTTCAAAAACATGGATATCTTTTCTAAAATGTAACCTTATTGAGATATCATCGTAAGTAAAATAACAACTAAGACAACTCTTTCAGGTAAAAAATGAAGAACTGTATCTGCAAAAAGAGATTAAAGCCTGTTTATCTTTTCTCACACAAGGGGTTCACATGCACCACCTGCTAAACTCATCATGTTATAGAAAGAATGATTAGTTATCTTGGCAGCGTTTTAAATGAAGCCCATAAAATACAGCTTTCTCGAAGCCTAAGCTTCAGCTGAATCCATTGAAAGCTGAAAGCCACATGGTCATTGTTACGAAAATCCATTTTTCTCCTGGTTTCCATCCTTCCACTCTCATCCCTCTCTCCTGCTCACCTTTGTTTGAGCTTGACTTGTTTTCCCTGGTGTTTCTATATGATTACAGCATGCCAGATATCAAATACCCTCTCTATATTTACCAGAGAAGTGCAGCAAATATGTTGTCCCTTTATTTTCCTCACACCCTTCCCTTCCATTTCTTTTCTGTCACTCTCTTGCACATGCATCATGAGTATTCACACACTTGACACCCAGGTAAGTCTCTACTCGCACACTGTGTACCTGAGAGAGGATGTAAATGTATACGTGTTTGTGTTCGTGCCAAAGCATCAGGATTCTCGAAGGGTCCTCTGGATCTGCTTTCAAGTAGATTATGTTTCTCTCTCGCTCTCCATCTCACACATAGGAAGAGTGTCTATACATATTAAACACGCATGCAGACTACCTAACCACAGACGGCTGTAATAGTGAGACGCAGGGGCAATCCATTTCATAGGTGGATAATTGGATCTGTCTTTGCAGAATAATTACAATCTAAATCATTTCAACTTCAAGCCTGCCACTCGAGTGCCTTGTTTGTGTGGGAATGGGTGTCTGTGGATGGCATATGGGATGTTAAGTTATGGAGAATGTCTTCTATGTCATCGCTGTGGTTGTGTGATGTCTGGAATTTTCATTCCAGCAAACTTTTGATGAATGCCTGGACGTTTCGCGAGGAATTACCCTGTCACTTTACTGTCCGTGCCTTGTGACAGCTGGTGTTTTGTCCTGAGTTCGAGGGAGAGAGATGGCTATATATTGAATTTGTATGAATGCAAATAAAACCGATTGAGTTCAAAAAAGACCCGGTTGAAATCTTTCGGGACAGTATTGCAATATAAATCTATTTTCAGTTATATATTATATACAATATATTATTATTATTATTATTATTATCCTTATTTGTTTGTTTTCTCTAATAATTTGAATGACTAATACATATTTTTCAATACATTTTTTTAGGTTCATGTTTTAAATTTTAAGGGGATTTTTTTTAAGCATCATGTTTAAACGTGTTTTCCTTTATGTGACAGGTCACCCTTGCTATCGTTCGTTACAATTTCAACTTTTTTGGTTAACAATTTATACCTGTTCTGTGCTTTTAAGAAAATTGCACCAAGTTTAAGAAACCACCTAACAGTGAATCTCTTTCCTCTCCCAGCTCGTTTTAGTGGTCTAGATTTACTGCTGTTGATCTGAGAAATCTGCCGAGCCTGTGGGATCACGAGGGTGCGAACAACACAAACAGCTGGAAGACTGAAGCCTTTGAGCAAAGGTTCAAGTTGTTCACAAGGGCTCTGAACCAATCACCATCGGGAAGGGCAGGTTCTGCTGATCGGGGCGGAGTTTTCTACACTATTTAAAGTGCGGCGGTGCAAAGTGTGAGAGAATCCAGTGTACCTCGGAGGACGAGAGAGGGGCGGAACGCGTTTGTTTTGGAAAGCCGAGGGAGACGCACAGGCACTGATGGAGAGAAAGGACCATTAGCCATAGTCCTGGGGAAACACGGAGGTACGCGAGGCTCGCTCTTATCAGTGTGCTGTCTGTGAGCGGTGCAACCCAGGCTGGCTCGCCCTTTGTGCCACGCTCTGCGCTATGCTGACTTGTTTACGCAGCCAGGTGCGCGTGGCTCATTGTGTAGTGAGGTGGCTACTACAGCTGTTTCAGCGCGTCCGTTTCTGATGCGCATCTCACAGAAGCCTTTTACCTTTCAGAAGCAGTATTCCATGTCTCTCCTCTGCCCTGTTATTGATGGGAAACCAACTGGACCGGATCACCCACCTGAACTACAGCGAGCTACCTACCGGGGATCCATCGGGCATCGAGAAGGACGAGTTGCGTGTTGGCGTGGCGTATTTCTTTTCCGATGAGGAGGAAGAACTGGACGATCGATCACATTCGGACAGCTTTAAAGACAACAACAGCCCGAGCAAAGACGGTCCGGTTGCGCGCAACGAGATCGAGTACACCGCGTTCTGCGGTCAGGAATGTATTTACTCCAAACTGCGAGAAAACGAGGACTTGAATGTGTATTCGGTGAAAACTTTACTGACCATGTGCAAACCCGGGGATCTACTGGAGTTAGTGGCCAACGCGCAAGCGCCGCACTGGGCGATCTTTGAAGGGGAGGACCAGGTGATCCACCTCTACAAGGGGGAGATCCGCAAAGACAGCTTGTTTGAGATCAGCTGCGGGCGCCAGGGCAGGATAGTCAACAGTCGCTACCGCTACCGGCCGCTGCCTGCTGATTTGGTGATGCAGAACGCCAGTGGGCACGTGGGGCTCAGCAGCGGCGAGATTTGCTGGACGAACTCGGAAAGTTTCTCTGCGTGGTGCCGGTTTGGCAAGCGGGAGTTTAAAGCCGGCGGGGAGGCGCACTCGGTGGAACAGCGCTACTTTCTGAAGGTGCACCTGTCCGAGAGCACCGCGCACACGCTCATGTTCCGCAGCCTGGAGGAGATGATCCGCGAGAGGCGCTGCGTGGATGCCAGCGGCATCCTGAAGGAGCTGTCGCTGGTGGCCGGGAAGGAATGAACGAGGGGGACTCTGCATGCCTTCTGCAAGGGCTATGCACCTTTATTTCAGCACTTTGGGGAGGGGTGTGCGTGTTTGTGTGAACATGTTTTTTGGCAAAGACAACGCCCCTTTTGATTGTGCTCTGGGAAGCGACGGCTCCTCTTGTGTCACCCTGTTCCTTAAAATGGAAAAAGAGAAATTGTAAGGTGAGCTTTCATCACAGATCGCCCATGAACCAGTGCAGCCCCCTAAATTCGCACCCGAGCCCTGCTGCAGCAGATGGATGACCGAGATGCCTCCATGTGGCTGTGGCAAGCCGGTGTAACATTTATTCTTTTAGGCTTGAAGAAAAAAAAAAAAGCTGGCTTCTTCTGGCAGTAGTGGCAAACTTCATTCCTGGAGGGTCGCAGCAGTACACGGTTTTCTTCAAAAAGCATACACTTAGACCTGGAGCTGTCAAAAAGCCATAATTAGCTAAACCAGGTGAATTTCATGAAGTTGCAGCAAAACTACAAAGCTGTGGCCTTCCAGGAATAAAGTTTGATCAATGTTGTAATGCATAAAGCTGTAATTTACAAACCTAGGTTTCCAGGCATTCGACCAGCTCTGTACAGTTTAGCTTCAACCTTAATGAAACATCAGAGGAGCTTATTAAGCCCCCCATGGCCATACCTAATGATGTATGTATAGGGGCTGGATTTGAACCAAAACCTGTAGCAGAGTACCACTGACAAAGAGTTAGTCTATGCCTAGCTTTAGAATTACTTGTTTATTTCCCAGAGGTCAATAGTTACGATATATACAGCTCCCAAATCCAGAGTTTTAGACCCCCTTGTAAACTTGGTTATCATAACTATTAATCCTCCTAGAATTAACAGGAAAGAAACAGAAAATAATAAATGATCAATAAAATAGCCATGTTCTTACAACACAGTTGAAGTTGACTACAACATACACCTCAACACTAGATGGTTTAAAAGAAAAGATGGAACGCCTCTTGCCACATGTCTCTTGTTCGACTGAACGTAAGACTATTCAAGGATCTCTGAAATTGCACATCTGTCCAGCAACATTCGTTCCTCCAAAATGCCACTCTGACAAGCCTTTGTTTTCATTCTGTTTCCAACAAATCCGCAAACATGCTTCTGTTTTTGGAGTCCATATTTTTGTAATTTAGTTAGTACATGAACTGTTTTTATTTAAAATAAATGGAGATTGCCTAATGAAATCCGTTTGGGTCTCTAGCTCTTTGCTGTATGGTTTTGCCTGTATGCAAATGCTAGCAGCGAGCACGTGCAGGCTGGCGCAACCACAAGGCAGTGCACAACCCAAACATCTACAGCCATTCCTTTATTTGATATTGAAGGGCATATCCAGCAGCAGGACAGCATTTTTCCCCTAATTTCTGTGTTGGTAGGCTCTTTGGCCAGCTGTTGATGCTTAGAGATATTGCCCTTTTGTTCCAGTGCTTTGTTATTGTGTAGTCTCAGAGGTATTTAAGTTAAATTCAGTCTGTGTTTTTAATTATCTACACAGACTTTATGGCTACATGGCTTGTGCTCCATAAACTATGCTTCCAAATTAACGAGAGTCTCCATTTTTTTGACTGCAAGGTTTGCTTTAAGTAATGGGAAAGCTGTGTGTAGACTTTCTAGCAGTGGTAAATATGGTCACGCTCTGTCTGTTTTCCTATTAGAGGCTGCAGGCTGCAACAGGGATCATTTATGCTTTATGTTCAGTTGGGCTTGATTGGCCCACAGGTCTGAGCGACTGGACACCTTACAGAGCTTGCTGGCGGCTAACAAGTATTGAGGTTGTATTCGTTTATTTCTCAAGCAAGCTTGAACAAGTGTTTGCAGGTGTACCTTTGTGCTCCAGTTCATGTGATAATTCCCAGTGCAGTTTGATCATTGATTTATAGATTAAGAACACAATCCTTTTCCTCAGTCACCCTTGCTGAAATATTTAGTAGCGTTCAACATTCATTTCACACACACCTTTTGTTGCTGAATTCTCTTTGTGCTTCTCCTCCAGGTCAGTACATTCTGAGTTCTCATAAACCCAGAGCATGTTTTGGCAGGTGTACAAGGCTGAGCCGTTAATATGGAAAGCAGGTGTGAGCGCGCACGTTGAATAAAAACAAGTGGGATGGGTTTTTAAGGCTTGGGAAATATTATTCTCTAACTGTCAGATGATCACTTAATCAGAGATTTTATGGGCTTTGGGTGAATTTTCTGTACTTTTTATCCGTGTCCAAATCCAATCCAACCAGGTGATTCATGAGCTGAATGAGTGGATTTGAGTCATTTCACATTTGAATTTGTCATCCCCGTTTGTTTAAGTGTTATTTTTGTCGTACAGCCTGCATAAGACTTAATTTCCCATGAAAAGCATGAATTAACCTTTTATTCAGACAGTTGTTTTAATTGATTACAGCAGATGTTCTCATTAAACTGAGAAAATGTAATAGGAAAATGTTAATATGCACTATGTAATCAAGCGTTTTTCTTTAACAACACTCATATTTTTAGCATGCTGACTTTTCTTTGTTTCCCATCACCATTATCTCTCCACTCTTGTCTCTACCACCACCTTGTTATTCCCCAATCCCCAAAGTCCCAGTAACCTACTTTCCCGACCATTTGTGGGATCCCCGTTCCAGACATCAACCCACCCTCTCTCATTTTCCCTTTCTCTGAGGCTGACAATCTTTCACCTGTCCCAATCCCTTTTTTCTCCTCAGAAGCTGGGAATTTAGGATAGTGGGGCAGCAGGCTATATGTGGAGAATGAGGACAGGAGTGAAAGAGCGATGGGCTGAGGGAGAACATGTTGCTAGTGTGCTCTGAACAGAATATATCTGGCTTGAATGAAAGTCTGCCTCTTGGTGATATGCCATATGTGTGTGCGCTCTCCCGTTAGTGTGTGAGTCAAACTCCATAACCTGTTACTGGGGAAATCTCAGCCAGTCTTCTAGCGTTTACTGAGGATTGTTTTATTAGAAGGGCAGAAATACAAACAGAGAGCATTGTAGTATTTGGACTCATTAAAGAACTAACGATGATTCATTTGCTCTGTCGAGGGAGAATTATGCAGAGTATCTGAACTCTGTAGACATCCTGCTTCCGTTTCAGACTTGATTGGATATTCATTGAAGCCAGCAGGCTAGCTGCTAATCTGGCCTCTGGAGAAGTGTTCAGACGTATTTGTGCATCTGTGTATCTGATGAATTCTCTGTAACATTTCACTGGGATGATAAAGAATTCTGTTTGATCAGATGAAAATACAGAAATTGAGGCGGTCAAAAATATAGAAGGATCGTTTTAAGGTGAGGGGGATCATTAGAGCATTTATTTTAAAATTTATTTTGCAGGTTGAGGACTCGTGGTGCGTGTTTTCTTTAGAATATAGAAAGTGGTTAGAATATAGTACATACATAGTCTTAACTATTTATGTTTAATTGGAGAGGGAGTAAAAAACTCCTTGTTTTTGTATTTAAAGATAAGTCAATATTTTGTTTATTAAATTCATGTTACAAAACAATTCTTACATTTTTTTATGGATTTATGGATAACGTGTTTGTTTAATAATTAATCATCAGGAATCTTGTTGGCAACAAGGTTCTTTTCATAATTATTTTGGTTTTTTTCTGTTTTCCAAGTAGTCCGGTCCAAGTAATTCTGACATAACACTTTGGATGATTCAATACAACAGCCAATCACAGACCATGATGTTATCAGGCTGCAAACTTAATTGTAAAGACTCTGCTGAAAAGTTCAAATTATAACGTCATTTTTTAATCTTACTTTTTTGAATATTTCAAAAAGTTTTATTGTGTTTACCTTTTTATATGCATCTGTTATACAAAAATAGATGTTGGAAAAAGACTAACAAAATAAAAGCTATTGTCATCAGCAAAAATATCATTAGCTTAGAACACATGTTATTTTATTGCAACCTGCAATTATTTCACTACACTTTAGTGTGTTATTTAAAATGTTTTTTTTTTTAAATCAACAATGTTTAAACTTGCAGCTTTTAATTAAACAGGCTTTTTTAACTCCTTTATGGGGTTGGTCAAACTCACAGGCTGTGATTGGTTGTTGGAAATGTGCCCTGAGCTACACATCTACTACCAGCCTTGAGCACACTTTGTATTGCGTGACCAAAGTCAAGCAGACGTGTATGCACATTATTTATAAAATTCATGAATTGTAGTACCAGAAACTTTCGGTTTTAACTGAAGGGTCACCCTCATGATCATAACAAGAGATTTAATTATGCAGCATTTAGCTGATGGCATGCTTCTGTCCTTGCTCCAGTGCTCAGTTGATGATAGTTTTGGTTTTCTAAATAGGACCCCTTATAGTTAAATATTTTGAAAATGTTCTTTTTAGATGCTTTTTTTTTTTGCAAATGTTATAGTCGGGTTTAACTTGTGTGTGCCTCCCACCATCTGATTGTTATAATGGCAATGTTCATGCTGTTCAGTCACCTACTTTGCTTTAACCTGCTGAGCAAAGATGTGTTTTAGTGGATCGGATTTGTCATGTGTACTATGTTTCCATGGGTGACCACCTAATAACTATAAAAAGCCATTTTTGATGCAGCACAGATGTATGCATATTTTAAACAGCACCTTAATCAGTATAGTGATTCTAGTGATGCTGTAAGTCAAATTCCTCCAGTGTTCTCTCAAAACCTATTTTTCTCTTTTGTGGAGAATCAGTGCTATTAGTTATGCAAGATACATAGATGAAATTGTGCATCCAATCACAAATGGACAAAACAAATACTAAAACAAACTTTTAATGACCCCCCCCCACCCCACTGTATACCCCGCTATACATTTATATTACATACAAGGTGTTCAGGTTTATTGGACCCGGGACACATAAAAGTGTGAACATTTTAGATTCTGTACCTTTTTTCTGTCTTCCCAAGCAAACATAAATCACACATAAACATAACATTTGATATTTTATTATACAATTGTATTATTGTGTGAATTAAAATCCCCAAAATGCAATGGGTCTAGCAGACTCACCATTCCTGCAAAAGTAACAATAATGAGAACTCCATGCATGGTACAAAATCTAAATGTGAAGAAAATAAGGTTAAAGAACAATAAACACGTATATTTGCTTTTTAGGTCACTTTTTTCTTAGCTTAAGTATATCTTTGAAATATTTGAACATAAATGTTTTGACTGGGGGAATTAAGGTCAAAAGGCAATGGATCCACCAGACCCTCAAACACTGCCTGAGAAAAAATAATACAGGATAACCTCTACAAACAACTAAAACACAAAACAAAATGGTCCCTAAAATAAAAATGATCAGGATTCAATGTAAATCCTGCACTTAAAGGAAGTCTCTTTACTGTTGAAATTGGCTCCATATGGACTCATTGTTTATCTTGGTGGCAGAGTGTGGAGTATCCTTAGAGAGTAGATTAGACTCTAGGTCACGTCATGTAGGCTTTTTATAATGCCACAGCATAATGCACCACATTGCAGATTTAAGCAGTTTCTGTTTCACTTTATGAGTGAGAGAGTGCTGCTGGCTGTTGAAGAGGCTATCTGATAAAAATTCAAACAGTTGCAGAAAGCCTTAGCAATGACTCAACAAAATTAACTGCATACTGAAACCCATAAGCAACCGGCAAAGATTAGTATTGAAAACGAGTACTAAATATTTTCCTTTGTTACCTTGCCACAGAGGCTCTCGAAAGTGCTTCTCTAGGATGGGGGACTACCTGAAGAACAATGAGTTGGATTGTTCATGCGACCCCAACAGCATCATTATCTTAATGTTTGTGTTCTCAGTCGAGTCCCTGTTGGAAAGTCTCCATTACTCCATTTCTTTTCATGTTTCCTCACTCCTGCAAGGCTCGTGCTGGCTTACACTAGGCCGCATCAGGTTCTTAGTCTGCACCCAATTACTGTGGAAGTGTTTCTTCCTCTTGTGATCTCCCTCTGAACTGTACTGTGAACATGGACAGCGATGGCAGAGGAAAAACAACCTGCTTCTGGAAAAATGACAGTACTTCTTTGAAAAAAAAATGAAGGAAAATCTCTGCAATTTTTATTTTTCTGTGTTTGGTGAGCTGTAGGGGACTGAGAAAAAGTTACTGCTGATGGTGGCTGGTAGATTCTGGGGGCACAGGATGAAAAATTTGAACTAACAGAAATATATGTGGCTTGTCGTGGTGTCAGAGAGTGAATTTAAAGCAAATGGCTCTGTCTGCTTCTCAGAGGACTTTTACCTGTAACTGGATTGTGCTGAATGTAGGTGGCGGGGTTTAAATCTGGGTCATTTTGTTTAGAAAGTTTGGAGAAGGAGATCCACTTCTGCAAAATCGTTTAATATGTCAAATAATGGCTTTACTTGTTTTCCAGACTGTTAGGATTACTGATATGTTTGTGCAGTTTAACATTAACAATTATTATTTTTGACATTCAAGTACCCTTTGTTAAGGGTATAAACACTGATGTTATCAAATGTGTTCAGTCACCAAAGACTAATTATTTTCTATCCACTGACAAAATGTGAGCACTGCAGTGTGTGAATTTGAAATTATTCTTCCTAACATGTACGTCTGCACTGACTAATAACAGTTTTTGAGATTCTGCTTTTCCACTGAAAAGTAAAAAACGGGTTGCAATCAAATTAATCGCTTAAGCTACATTTTGTTTTTTGTTTTGTTTTGTTTTCAAGTGGTTGAAATCTTTTCATGTGATGATTTCTATGGTGCATGAGAATAGTGTCTGTCTTCTAAATGTGAGCATTTACATTTATACTTAAAGTATTTTAATAGTATAAACACTTATAGTATTTTTATTTTTTGCTGAATTGGAATATTGGGGTTAGTGTTTATGGTCTTTTCCACCATTTAATTTTTGTCATTTAGCAGATCTTCATGCTGTTCAGTTCAGCCAATTATCTAGAAAACATCATCTACTTTCCTTTAACCTGCTGAGTGAGGACATTTTTTAGTGGATTACATAAAATCTTTACTCTGTTTTTTTTTCTTCCCTTTTAGTACAACTAAAAACTGTAAACATTTTTTACTTGATGCAACACAGATGCGTGCAGGCTTTAAACAGTGCCTCGAACAGTAATGTTTGTGATACATAGAGAAGAATGGGTACATTACTATGCGTTTTTGTGTCAAACCCAGTTTAGGAGTAATTTTAGGCTTTTAAAAAAAAATGTATTTACCAATGGTACCTTTGGATTTACAAGCCAAATCAAATCGGAAAACAAATCATATAGACAGTTTTGCAGAAATGTATTTTATCTATTTAATTTACATTTTTTATTCACAACTACAGAAAAATTCAAATGGTAAAATAGTTGAACTTACTGACATCAATCGAATGCATGTTGAAAAGGGTTAGTTCTATTGGTAAAAACACAAAACACAATGTTTCTTGTGACACAATGTTCCAGTTGACAGACATTGAAATAATGGTAAATTTGGTTAAAACTATGTTTAAAAAATAACTTTTTATGAGAAGGGGAACCTTAATCACATTCTCTTCTGGAAAACACAAAATATTAGTTTGAGATGTTTGTGTTTATTTTTAACTTCATAAAGATGTTTCTTAATTTTTAAAGTTTTTATTATTGATTTGCCCAATTTTATGATCCCTGTTTACATTCAAATATGAGGCAACAGTAATGCAATTATTGAATTATAAATTGTACTTGTGTATATTGTATTTATTTTTGACTAGCTATGTGTTAATAACCCGAGCCAGTGAAAGTGAATTTAATCTCCAGAAAGCGTATTAGTTTTAAATCTACCCATTAAACACAACACTACTGCTTTTGCTTTCAAACTATATATTTCATCTCTTTACCCCCACTTTCCGGTAAGTTACGCTCACTGCTTATATGTACTGTCATGTCTGTCATCTCTTATATTGCTTACATTTGCCTTTCTCTTAAACTGATGCTTGTCTTCACACTTAGATTTGTTTGCTTTTCTGCAAAAGTCAACCACACATGCCTCTGCTCAAGGCCGTGTTTAGCACACATCTAATTCCTTCTGTCTGATATAAAGGCTCTGCGCATCAGTCTTTCTCTTTCACATTCAGTATATTATTTTCTTCTCTCTTTGATTTTACATTTATTTTACAGTAAAACACTTGATTACTCACAAGTTATTTCTTAGGAGCATACGTTTTACCTAGAAAATAACTAGCAATCATTATGTGCTTTCTTTGGATTTGCATTTATATATTGAATCAAGGTATGCTTTTCCTATTATTACAATTTTACTCTCTCAGAAATCGAATGGGTTGCATGGCTCTATACTGTTGACTTAAAAAACAAACAAACATCAGATTAAATATTAGAATGGTCAAAATATCTTTTGACTTAAAACAGCAAACAAACATCTTATTAAACATCTGAAAGGCCTTCAAATAGTGCCCTGTCAACAGGATCTGAGGACAATCAACCACATTGAAACAAAGACCATCTACTGGAGTCTTTCTTGGTATTGTGTAGTTTTTTGTTGTCATAAATGTTGAAAGTGAATTAAATCATTTTCATTTTACACTTACCAATACAATTAAAATATAATGTGATTTTACGGTTACAGACATGCAGTGATATACAATAATTTTACATTTAGGGGCATAAAGAGGTGGAGTTGGTCGTTCTAGGGCCATTCTGCCATTGTGTGTTACTGGTGAGGGGTATTTGGTGGTGGTCAGGAGGGCGTAGTAGCGAAATAGCAGCAACATTCTGTCAGACTGCCCCAGGGCAGCTGTGGGCTACCAAGAAAGCCTATTACCACCATAGTGTGACTGTGGAGTGAGTGATTAATGCTCTGATGATAATTGTAAAGCATCTTTGAGCATCTGAAAAAGAACTAAATTGAAGGCATTATTATTATTACTACATTGAAAACTGTTTTTAAACTGAACATCCCTGTAAAAAATGCTAGACTTTAATACTGCAAAATTACAAAATGTACTGTAAAATTACATTAAATACTGATATCATAGCTTTACTGGATTTTAACAGTAAATTTCTGTTGTTTTTTAACAGTACAATACTCTTAACAAACTCTGTCTTGAATTATTTGCTTAGTCTGCATTGCCTGGTCTTTATTATAGATTTACATGGAACGAAAGAAAACTTTCCAAAAGTTTCACCTTAAAAAAGAAAATTATGGTAAATCTCTTACATTAGCATCTTTAGCAGGAGTGTCTTTTGGTGTAAAACTAAGTTGGCATTCCATAGTGTACAAAACGATGTTTAACATAAGATAATAGCTCCAGAACATGTTCTTTATATGAGGGAGACTACGAACTTCCTCTGTTGTGGTAAGGCTCTCAATTACTATGGGCTGAACGGTTGGATACCTTCCACTTTCAGCAGCAAATGTGATTCCATAATATTAGCTCTGGCAGTAAGTGAATGGACTGTGCTATGGTTGGTTATCAAAGGGAGCTGCGGGGAGTCTGATTGCAGAGGTTTGAGGTGAACGTATCTCCTGATGTAACCAAGAGCCTGGTTTTGAATTATACATGACTGCAAGTGGGAAGCCTTTACAAAGAAAGGCTAAAGCAATCACAAACACGGGAGTATTCTTTGTCTGTCTGTCAATTTTCAGCTCTCTGTCTCTCTGTGTATCCATCTATCAACATCATAATCTGTCTGTATGTTTTGTATGTCTGTCCTTTTATATTTAACCCAAAGTCTTTCCGTCTTTATTATTATTTTTCTGTATGTTTATCAATCAAAACATCAATAACCGTCAGATTGTCTGCTTCTTGTCTGTCTTTCTCTATTGTAAAGTACTTGTAACAGTCAGTCTAATCATCATTGTCTGTCTTTCACTACCACCCCAGCCTCCCCCGTCTGTCTGTCTGCTTGCCTGTCCATGCAATCTTTTGTTTTCTATCTGTCTTCTGTTATTCTGTTTGTTCATCCATTTAAAACTGTCTGTGTGTCTGTCCAACTATAACAATGTGTTTATCCTGCATCCAACAATATCGCCTTTAGTATTACTCTTATGTTAGCTATCATCTCATAAGTTAACGACTTAATGAGTTAGTTTAATCCATGTATTAAATATGACATTTTTGTTTTTGTTTTTGTGAGCACTGGACTACAAAATGAGAATCCTATGATTAAGAAAGGAACTGGCTGTCGGTATGCAAGTTTCAGTTTTAGATCCAATTTTATATCTGGGATGAAACAGACCCTAACCACACAAAGGTCATAATTTCAACCAGAACATTTTATAATGTAGTGAAAACATTTGATATGTTTATATTTATTATGTTGTAGAAATAGTAACCCTAAACGAGTTGTTTGTATGTAAAAAATAAAATAAAAAATCCAAAGAACTAGAAATAGGCTGTTTGTGGGTTTGCAACTGCTGTTTCAGTTCAACACATCTTAAGATATTTTAAAGTGAATTTTAAAAAGCCCTTGAAATTCATCTTGAGAATGTTTACTGACTTCCTAAAATTTGTATTGGGTAAAATTTGTAGTGGTTTGTATGTAGATGGCAAAAAATAAGCTAAATCCAAGCAAGGCTCTGGGATCTTGTATGTTGAATATATTGCAATGAATTGATGTTGAGGTAACCTGATGTATCTAGGAGCTGAATGCAAAGCTGCATGTTAGCCATGCGACCCCTGAAATATATAATCATTAAATGTTACTACCTAGCAGCTAAACCAGCAGTGAATCTTTTCTTTGACCTTTCCATGAGTTAAACCAGCTCAAAATACCTGAGTGCTCCCATATGGCCAATATGCGTCTCACCACAGCCGGTGTTGCCAAATTATTTTAAACAATTATTTTTCAGACATGGACAAATAATTTTGCCTCCGACTGATTTTTCTCTTTGCATCATTCCAACTCTTGCTCTATGAAATGAGACTACTTCAATTTTCACTTTCATATACACTTCAAACACCAAAAATGCATTAGCCAAAGCTTATTGAGTTCCCTACGATGAAGACAAGAATATCACCATAGCAACATCGCCATATTTCTCCTACCACTCTGGCTGGTTTAAAAAATGAGAGGATGGAAGACAACAAGAGAGAAATAGAGTTTAATGGGATGATGGCCAACGCATCATGTCTTGTAACTGCAGCCTGGAGGCTTCTCTGGATTCTGAATAAACATAGGCACATTCCACATAACATTAAACCCACCAAAATATGTGTTGCTCTGTGAAGCATGCGAAGCCTAAAGCATTGTAAAGCCAAACACACAAATGCATTAAGTCGCTGAAAAATTGTTGTCATTTACACGTCTTTGGCTTGTCTAACCAAGTCTCTTTTGAGAGTAAAAAAAACATTTTATAGTAAATACAAAACGGTGCTCATTGTAATGAATGTAGAGATGCAGAATGAATCTGTTTTAAACAATGAAACTGGCTAAATAAGTAAACTCTTGATGAACTTTTTAGTTTTAAGATGGCAGCAGTAACAGACATTCAAAATGAGAATGCTGAACAGAATAGTAGAAGTAACACTTAAATCTAAATTTACACCTAAACTTCCTAACAAAAATGATAAACTTTCAGAAAGAACATTTTGCAGACCACACCTACACTAACGTTGTTCAGCACACAATCACAAAACCAAACTTAATTCATTGCTGAAGTAAAAGGGACCAAGCCGACAAGAAGATGGATGGATGTAAGGGTGTTCTGTTGACTGAGGATTAACCAAAAACGAGGTCTTGGATTCAATCAGACGAGCCTCTATTTATTGGCACAATTCTACTCCTTTAAAACGAGTTGTAACACTACTTCATAAAAAAAGACTTGTGTAAAACGCCATATACTTTCAGTAAATAATGGATACCAACAAACTTTAAATCATACAACAACAGCATCAACACACTTAACCTTCACTTGTTTCTGCATTTCTTAAATTCATGTTCTAACCTAGTAGAGTTTCAAATATATGGGTATGACAAACATTAAAAGCGTGTTTGGAGTAAGGTGAAGACTATAAACAAACCTTCTAGCTTGCAATAGATAACGGTATTGCAACTTAGGTGAATTTTACTAATACATTGCTACAGTGAACATTGCTAATATCCTTCACCAAGGATCCGCCAATCCTGGATTTAAAGTTCTTGTGTAATACTTCAAAAATCTGCACGAAAGTGAAATTAATAAAAGCTCTGTACCACTAGTGGTGATCCTGTTGTTAAATTTTTAAGGTTAGGTTTAAGCTAACTCTTTGTAAACATGTGTTTTTATGTGGATACTATAAAGCATACTTTGAATCTGAGAGAGAGAGAGAGAGAGAGAGACCTAGCAGAGCACCTTCTGTCTGCCTCTGACAAGAGCTCACTTAAGCATTGATTACATCTCATTCTCCCTCTTAAAGCAACTCTTCTGCAAGCACAAATAATATTCTCAAAGGGGACACAAAAACATCTGCTACATTCATGGCTTGAAGTGTGAATAACCAACCTATCCTTTTCTTACTATCAGTGTGGACAGTTTTCTTACCTCTTCTTTACGTTGCTCTCAAGAAATACTCAATCAAATTAATCTCCAGGAAGTTGAATGCATCCAACTGAATTTATGAAAGAACTTAAGGTCCATCATCAGTTCAGTGCACAACATAATGTTATTTATTATTTCCTGCTGGCTTGATGATATTTATTTGAAACAATATTTAAAACTAATTTAATAAAAAAGTCTCTAGAAAAGATGTTCTAATTATATTTTTGTTGATTGATGTCATTTGTCTCGATATGTGGCCTGTGCTGGTGAGTAATCTAGAGGAATGTTGAATTAGCTGGTCATTTCTGAAAATACACAGTGAATGGTTGACTGGTGTAAACTAAATATATTGTACATTTATTGATACAATAAATATAAATAATATATACACACAAAAAACAAGTCAACAAATTATTTGTATTTATGCAAAATGTTCACAGAAATAAACTTATTTGGTGTGAAGCACCACATGACACGATACAAGCACCAGGTGGTTGATTACATGAGCATGGAGTGTTTGGTTGAGAGCCAAACTGGAGAGAAAACAACCAAGGGAACTCGCAAACCCTGAGGAGATGCTAAAGTAAACATCCAGACTTGAAGAAACTACAGGTAGGAAAACTGTGAACTTTTGTGAACAATGAAAAACGTTTTGTTTTTAGCAGTTAGCATTTGCATGTTTCATTTACAACTACAGATTCTACAGACTTCATTGGCTCCTCATTGTTGTTGGTGGAATATGTTTAGTATCGTTATAGTAAAACTTGTGGAAAGGGGCAGTTCATTTTGCTGGTACTATTTTTAATTGACAGAAAACTGTTGCAATGTACCCAAAGAGTTTCAGACA
Organism: Danionella dracula; assembly: GCA_900490495.1. Classification (NCBI taxonomy): domain Eukaryota; kingdom Metazoa; phylum Chordata; class Actinopteri; order Cypriniformes; family Danionidae; genus Danionella; species Danionella dracula. The sequence goes on along the minus strand of UELW01000001.1, from coordinate 29,829,536 downwards.
ACTAATTCCATGTACAAAACTCACAAAAAAAACCAAGAAGTATAGCTAATATTGTCAATCAATGAAAAAAAAATGAAATTATTTATCTTAACCAAAAGAAGCAAGTCAAGTTCAGCCAGTTGGGAAAAAGTGAAAGTTTGTAACTGGTTAAGTCTCTTAAAAGTTTAAACAGTTTGTTTCCTAAATAAGGAATCGTCATGTTAATAACAATAAATAGAGTTCTGTCAAGATGGTTTCTAGGGTAAAGAAAAAGTAACTTGCTATGGAGGGGTCAGTGACAACATAAAATGTTACTTTATTAAATATGAGTTAAATGTTTTAACCTTCATGATTTATCTATTTTCTCTATTTTCAAGCTAAGACTAAATTATTAAAAAACGTTTGCTGGGGTCAACAGTATGGTTGCTAGGAGGGGATCAGTGACATTGTATACTGTTCCCCTTGTCAATATCACATAAACCAACCCCCATGGCTTAACTATTTTCCTAAGCTGAGAAATAGATATTTCAAAATGGTTGCTGTGGTAAGCAGTTCTACCTTACCTCTCTGAGCAACATACTCAAACCCCTGTGTCTCTAGCTTGTTTTGTCTTTTTAATAATGTAAAAGCAAATACCATTTATTGTCAATGACAATGTTAAGTCTGTGCTGACATTTGACCCCTTATATAAACTGGAGGTCAAATACTTCTAGACCTTGCTCAGCATGTTATTGCTCAGAATGATAAGGTTTGAAGTTTTTTAAAGATTGTCGGTTTTTGAGTTACAGTTTGACAATGTTTAACCCCAAGTTAACTTAATGGTAAAATTTCCCAGCAATCCCAGAGATTTATCAATATGCTTTAATGGTAACAGTATGTGGAGATATAGCCACCCGAGTAAGAACTTTAAGTCAGTAGCTTGAAGCGGCGATGAGAGGTAACAGTCTTTTATCAGAATTTTTCTGATTTTTATCAGAAGAATAATAATATGTTTAAAAGCTAGAACAGTATGAAGGCCTGTCACGCTTTATCTAAAAAGCAGCATTGAATAAGAACCCAGAGCTTTAGGTTGAAATTCCAATGTAGAATTTCCAACAGCTTTTTTGGAATGTGGTAACTACTCAGAATGGGGTTTGGCTTGTCAACTTTGGCAGATATTGTCTCTTCGATAACTTAAAAAACTTAAGTACATTTAGCTTGCTGATATCCACACTAGTGACTTAAAATGGTGGATGTATGTTTCAGTGTTGATTTTCAGTGGGGAAAGGCATAATCAGAGTTAATTTCTCAACCCTTGTCCTGGATCTTGGTTATGACTTATGGAGATGAATGACTGAGAATTTATTTGTATAGTGTATAGGAAGAGCTTGGAATAGATATGGAATAGATAGCTGTTCCTCCACATCAAGAGGAGCCAGTTGAGGTGGCTTGGACATCTGTTCCAGATGCCTTCTGAACGCCTCCCATGTAAGGTGATTTATTCGTTTATTCGGGGGGAGGCCATGAGGAAGACCCAGGACTAAATGAAAGTGAAAAGTGAAATTGACAAGTTGGTCAGATATAGAGTGACCCATACCCAAAATTTGTGCTCTGCATTTAACCCATCCCAGTGTACACACACAGCAGTGAACAAACATACTGTGAACACACACCTGGAGCAGTAGGTAGCCATGGCTGCGCCGCCAGGGGAGTAGTCGGGAAACATGGTCAATTTGGTGGATCTTGGGATCGAACTGGTGAACAGAGAGATTTTGTTTCCAGGTTGACCTGGGAATGCCTCGGTATCCCCCCGGTAGAGCTGGAGTAAGTGTCTTCGGCGAGGGAGGTATGGACATTTTTGCTTAGAATGTTGCCCCCATGACCCGGTCTTGGATAAACGGATGAAGATGGATCGATGGATGGATGTGTGTAGTTCAGCCTCTGTGCTCTGATATGTTTGATGTTAGATGTGCTGAACATCTTTATCAACTACGCGTGAAGTTTTTCATCAGTGATTGAAAACTGCTGTGATAATGGCCTCAACCTCACTGTTGGACTTCTCAAATATTGTCTGCTTTCTTTTTTTCTCTAACATGCAGCTTTTTTCTCTTTAAAACACCTTGACTTGTCTTTCTTGCACAAAGAAATGTTTGTTTTATTTTCTTGACAGCGGGTTTCTCTGTGCCTTTTCTGGGAACATTGTTCAGTTCTTTTCTTTGTAAACAAAGTCTGTCTATCTGTTGTTGATGGTTTAGCAATCTGGTATCATATAATTGCAGCAAGCTTTCTATTTATCTGTCATCCTGCCAAGATATCTGCTGTTGTAACATTATATCATATAAGTCTGTTTGTCTGTGGATCTGGTGATCGGTCACTGCGTGTGTGTGCGTGCGTGTGTGTGTGTGTGTGTGAGAGAGAGTTTTTCTTCTCAATTTGTATTTCTGACTGTGAAAGCTGGCCTGTTTTGAAACTTGAGTGGTTTGAGATAGATGAATGGATATGTATGGGATGGACTGGCACTCTTTCACACCAGTGTCTCAGTCTGGTCCGCACTGTCAGTAGAGCTGCGACCTGTCCTCACCCCAGCACTGTGAGTGTATTTCTACATGAGACACACTCTTTCCTCACACGCACATGCTCTGTCTCCTGCTTGTCCAGGTACTTACAGCCATGCCTGAATCTCTGATCAGTTGCCATGGATACAATATTTTTTCTGTGTGTAAATACTGAAATGAGAGACGTGAAGTGATTCCCAGTGCTGCCATTAAGAGCGGCCAGTGTGAGTTGTGGCGAGTGCGCATGTTCTGGTGTGTATATGAGGTGTGCATAGGATTGGCAGCCGAAGCAGGTGTCATCTTGTTACCTGCTTATTGCAGCTTGAGCATCTCCCCAATGACCAGAGAGTGCAGAAAACATTGAATGATAAAAAACACTTGTCAGAATGTAGAAAATTGGCAGCCATCTCTTGAGCTACAGCATTTGCGCTATAATGGTGCAAGAGATACATTTAAAATTTATTAGGCGATTTTGAATGATAACTTCCGGGAGTCTTGAAGAGACAGTAGTTATAAAAAGTCTAAAATAGGATGCTTTTAAAGATTCTAATTTTGGCAATGTTTTCTAAAGCACTAAATACATATAAACTATGTATTTCAAATATTTAAAATGTTACTAAACCCTACCCTAATGGGAAAAAATCAACCAATCCAGTAGAATTAATAAATCCATCAGTCAACTTTTGCTTCTGTAGACATTCATCATAGATAGATTTTTTTTGTTGCTATTTTAAATGTTTATGAGCACCCAAAATATAAAAAATGGAGTTCATGGCATACTTCTAATATCAGAGAGCATAATATTATCAACAAAGGTATACCTATTATCTAGAAAAAGCTAATGTTAGTATTTGCTACAGTTTGTATTCTGAAGTCTGTGTTGGCAAGCCATACAAAAACTGTTCTGTTTATTGAGTCATTTTGTATAGCGTCTCATTTACATAAAAACGGTTTAACATAAAAAGGAAAACAAATGTGTCTCTTCTGGATATGCCAGAAAAAAAAACTTTCCACATTGAAGAAATCAACATACATTTACATGTATCAAGTCCTTGGCATTTAAGAAATCAGATCCATTTATGCCAAATCTTTGTCATAATCCTCTAACAAACCAGTCTCAGCATAAAAGCATATATAAAAACATTAAGTTAAGCAGTGCCTAATGCATAAGACTACAGGAGCTCAGCTAAGTAGATTTACATTTTGCATTTATACATTTTAGACTGCTTTTACCCCAGAACAATAGAAGCACAAGTAACTAATCAAACGTGTAATGGAAAACGAAGGTGTAATCAGGTTTTCTGTCATCGTCTGATGTGGCTGTACTAATGAAACCGCCGCAGTGCATTATCAAGTGTGCTGAGAAAGTAATTGGCTGTGAGCGTCTGTCTCTTGCTGAAATCTGTGGCTTGTCTGAGATCATACCTCCCAACTATCATGCATTAGCGACACACACTTTCCATTAAAAATGGCTTTTCTGACCTAAAGTTAATTCTGGATGTATAGAACTGTATCATCAGTTGCTAAGCTAAAACAGTAACTAACTAACATTTTTTGATTAAGTTGTTCTTTGTATTGACCTCTTCTGCAATTATCCTGTTCAACCTGTTAAATTGTTTTGTTTTAAAACGTTTGGATGTCTAGTTTGAGGTGAAATGAAAGTAACAGCTTCATGAATGTTTGGCCGAACTCTTTAGTCACATGATCTCTTGTAGTAGAATGATTTTCAGACTGTGTCAAATCAATCAATTTATATAGTGCTTCTTTAGCAATTGCTTTCAAAGCAGCTTCACAAAGTCCTCGTGAGGATCAGGTAGAGTAGATAGGAGTTCCCTCTGTGAGGGGACTCTCGCTGACTGAGGCAGGCGCTAATCACCTCCCCAGCATAAAGAATATACAAACTTAAAATCCATCGATGAACGGTTCGCCGTACAGGACCTCAAAAAACAAAACAAAACAAACAAAGACAAAACAGGAACTAACAAATGGAGAAAACAACGAAACAACATTTACAAGAGCATAATGTTAGTGTTTTGGATGGTATTTTCAGTCTCTGGTGTAATTTTTTATAAACAACTGGATAAATGTCATATAAAATTGGTGGCTCTTGTTGCATGCACGTCAGTGCAATTTAATTCCAATGTTTAACTCAATTTAAAAAGGGATTGCCAACCTAAAAACAAATCTTTTCAGAAACTATATTAGCTAGTTTAAATATATATGTTCTTAAATTTGAACAGTATGTGCGATATCGAACAATATGACCAGAAAAAATAAAGCAAACCACCTGAAATAAATGGTAAACTTTGAGAGCAGCTTCATTTAGCTTTTTTGACACTGTGAACTGAGAATGTTCTTCTGTGTTTGTGATGATGCTACACAAGCATTAAACTTTAAACACACAAGCATTAAACAAAATACGATCAAGAACAGAAAAGTTTGAGCTGAATGAGATGGTAACTGAAGTGGTTATATATTACCAAGCATGTTTGAGGCCGACTGTTAAAACTTTATTTTTGTCTTTATTTATACAGTTTTGCTCGATAATTGCTACTGTATGTTCAAGAGCTGCGTATTTGTGTCCCTACACCAATTAACTGTACAATTCATGCAAACCAAAGCAGTTAGAGGCTGTTTTCACACTCCAGGGGTGCATCTGAACCATGTGAACTCTTTTGTAGCGCTGAGTAAATCCTAAAGTTCTGTCTGCGACTGTCCCTTTAAATAAAAACAGTTGTTCAGGTGCACAGCAGGTGTTTGAGAGGAACAGCAGTTTTTTTTTTCTAGTTTTTGAATGATTAAAGAAGCACCGCATTATGCTTGTTTGCGAGCTTTTAATGATCTGAAGGATGTCTTGACTGTTTTAAGATCAATTAGTTTGCTTTGCTTTTCTCTTTGTTTATTTTTTTCTAACGTCTTGTTTTTGCCTCCAGATATGAAAGATTTACAACAGTGGCTTTATTGCTTTTGAAGAACAGCATTGCATCTGAATGTGATTTGTTTTCTAAATCCAATTAGAAAACTTTTACAAACTGAAGCAGACAATGTTTATCTTGTTTTGTGATTGAGTCTTAAATATTCAACATACTTAAATATTTAACTGTTTCATTAGATTAGTTTCAAATGTAATTCAAGCCATATGTTATTCTATTGTAGCCATTACATGTATTTTAACTGTGAATTACAATTATTCTGAAATCTGTAAAGTTTGATTTATTTTATGTCCAGCCTTTATGCACTCTCAAATACTTTTTTTGCAATTATTTACAGAAGTATATGGCACTGTAACCCTAATATTTAGTTCCAAAAGTATCCTGTTCAACCTGTTAAATTGTTTTACTTTAAAAATGTGTGGATGTCAATTTTTAGATGAAATGGAAGGAAAGGCAGGGTGTCAGTGGGTAGCACGGTCGTCTCATAACAAGAAGGTGGCTGGTTCGAGCCTTGGCAGGGGCAGCTGGCATTTCTTTGTTTGCATGTTCTCCCCGTGATCGCGTGGGTTTTCTCCGGGTGCTCCGGTTTCCCCACAAGTCCAAGACATGCGGTATAAGTCATTTGGATAAAAAGGATTGTCCATAGTGAATGAGTGTGTGTGTAGATGTTTCCCAGGAATGAGTTGTGGCTGGAAGGGCATCCACCGCATAAAACATAGCAGAAGAGTTGGGGCTTCATTCCACTGTGGCGATCTCGAAAGGGAAGAAAGCCGACAAGATGGATGGATGGATGGATGGAGGCTTGTTTAAGATACTGAATGTTGTTTTCCGTCATAGCTCAGGTAGTTTTGTTTAAATCATGTTGATGTTGTCTTAACTCTGCCAAAAATCTCTGTCTTTCTCTTATGAAATTCAACATTTTTTGGCAAACAGAACAGTTTTAAATTTGGGGTTAAAAATACCACATCTGGAAAAGGGGTGTTGTGATGACCAACAGAGAGAGCCTGGCTTAGTTTTGGAAATGTCAGGAAGATTAGCATGTGTTTAATCAACAATGTTCAAGGCTTTATCGCTTCATATATCCGATTGTCTCCTTTTGATCTTGCTAGTCTCCATTAGCTTGTTACCCAAACCATTATCACATGCCAATTGTCTCATTTCCGTAGTATTTAAACCTCTTATTCCAAGTGCCTCCTTGTCTTGTCTAATATGTGCATCACTAGATTTTCTAGTCAGTTACAAAGGGTCAGTGACATTGTGTTGTTTTTAATAATACACTGTTCACATTGGTCTAATTGTATGGGAGATCTGATTCTTTTACTTATAAAGTCTCTATTTTGAATTAAAATTGCATTTAATCTCCTCATTTTTAGCGCAGGCTTATTCCAGAAATGAGCTGAGATTTTAATTCGGCAGACTTCATAACTACTCCCCAGTTATTCACCTATTGGTTATTGATTTGCATATTCATGATGTATGTGCTGTTACTGTCTGACGGTCAACATAGATTCGAGAGATGTCAGATGGATTCATTATGAGCAAATTCAACAGACGAACACAGAGATAGCAACACTGAAAGACACAATAATAGAGTTTGGAGGGAACACTATTATACAACCTTACATCTATGAGCCAGAATAATATAGATGATAGTTTTCTGTACACCCTGGAATTGAGCATCTTATTTTAACCCTGACATCTTAGCTAACACAAGTATAAGTTGTGTGCTGCTCACTCTGTCTTTCCCTCTGTTTGATTCGCGTGCAATGGTTTTCAAATATCATGAGACAAGGCATTGCTTTGTGGATAGTGCAGCACTTCTGGGGGAAGGAAATTGGGCCTTTCATGTCCGGCCGTGATCTTACAATGGGATTCGTGTGATGATGTCAATGCCGCGAATAAAGCCAGTTTTTAAAAGAAACTAATTATTTTTTATTTGGGAATGTCCATGGTTCGATTTTTGATTCAATCTACTCTACTAAGCCACTATAAAAGCCACAAAAAGGCTCACCCTGACATGCGCCCTTTAACTAGTTTGTGAAGCAAGTACCTATTGATAATATTGATAAAAAATTATGAATCTTAATCAATTTCAGCAGTCACACATCACAACATGTATGATAATAGAAATAATAACAATAATAATGCCTTCAACTTATATAGTACTTTTCCAGAGCTCGAAGACACTTTATGATGTTTAGTGCATTACCTTGCTACCTTGAAGGCCCTCAGCTGGCCTGGGGCAGCCTGACAGGACGTGGCTGCCATTCTGAAGATACAGCCTTTTGCACACGACCAAACACACTCCTCCTCTCATCCATACAGGGCAACGTGATGAAGTAGGCATGGTCACAACGCAGAATGGACCTGGTGGGGATCAAACCGGTAACCTTCCAGTTTTAAGACCAACTCCACTGCTGCGCCACCATTCCATCCCAGATGAATAAATAAATTATTGATCCTCCCAGGTCCTTAATGTAATAGTATAGAAGCAACACATAAGTTCAGCATCATTGACTAGAATTGGGCAGGTAGGTAATTTGTCCTATTTGGTTTTAATCCTGTCAACTCCTCTGTTTTTCATGCTTTTATTGTTTTATCCTCTGTACAGCTTATTGGGCATCAGAAATGCTTTAGGGTGGCACTAGACAAATAAATTGGATTTGGTTTGATTGACATCTAAACCAGAAACCCTCCTCCTCCGTACTTGTAGGTCATGGGCCCCCTCTTTTTGGCCTCGTCATATTTGCTTGTGACGCTGGGTTTAATACTCTGTAAATGTGAGCTCATAAAATCTTGCTCTTTTGAATACAATGTTATCTCCATTTGGGGTCTGTTATAATAGTGACTAACAAACTATATAGCTTCAATCATCATCACAAAGGACTATGCTATTCCCTAGCTCATTTCTGATAAATATTTACAATGGCAATTTGTAAAATTGTGGCAGTTGTGGTCTGGGGGATAAGGAGATCGACTCCCGGGTTCAAACCCCAGATCCACCAAGTTGAAGGTGGTGTAAGTGATGAAACACTTGCTCTCCCATCTTCAACAACCACAGCTGTGGTGCCCTTGAGCAAGGCACCATTGTCCCGACTTCTCCCCAGGCGCCGCAGACACAGCTGCCCACTGCTCTGGGTGTGTGTTCACGGTGTGTTTGTTCACTGTTGTGTGTGTAGACTTGGATGGGTTAAATACAGAGCACAAATTCCAGGTATGGTCACTCTTTACCTGGCCAACTGGTCACTTTCACTTTACCTTTCAATTATGGAAACAATTGCAAAACTTGAGTCAGAAATTAGAGAAACAGCATAGCAAGGCTTTATTTTGATTATACTCAAAATATGACCCAAACAATCCATCTCACAGAGATTGAATAGTCAGGTAGACACTCCAACTCAGAAGCTTTATCCTTCAGCAAACATACAAACATGGTTATAAAACACCCAACAGGGACTAACAACTTTAGTAATACACTAATCTATGTTTCAGAATTATAATACTCTTTGAGTAAGAATACTTTTACAGGGGCAGTTAAATTGTTCTATGGCTATTCATGATAACATTGTGTTTTAATTAAATACTTTCTACATTAGATTCTATATTTTAAAATTGACCTTAATATATTGTTTCTTTTCTTATCAATGTGTGCTTTCAAAGCTTGGTCAAACTCCAATTGGAGCTCTCTCTGGTACCAATGAAAGCTTTCAAAAACAAACACAAATTAGGCTGTTCAATTACCGTTCATGCATTTTTATTGTCATTCACAAGTTATTTGGAGATTTGCGCTGACTCGGAGTGCCCTACCAAATTGAATTAAATGAATTCTTATCAGGCAGAGAGCAGCCACTTCCTCTCACTTGAAGTAAAAGCACTCAGCCTCTAACAGATATGCACTGTAGAACAGTTTTTGTGTGTTTGCTTGTGTGGGAACGCTGTGTTTCTTTTTGTCTGTGTTTGCTTTCACTAACAATGTATGAGACTGTATTTACCTCTGAATTTAACATGTCTTGTTTGTTGAATTTTTGCTAGTAAGGAAAATGACAGACTATTATAAAGTTGTTTCTAACTTCCAAACTAAGCACTGTGTACTCGTTCAAAATAAAAGTCATACAAAACATCTGAGTAAATACCTATCCATTTTCTCAATAACTCCTCAAATGCTCTTCAGATCTATTGAAAATGTCAGTATATATTATCTCTTAAGCTATTTTCATATTTCACATTCTAATGGGGACAATTTTAGCTTTTAGTGGAATTTGTGGACTCTCACGGAAACATACTGTTTGTACTTTCACGATCTTTTAGAAGTACAAAGTATTCTGATATAATATACTTACATTTAAATGCTTAACGTAATTATTATAGGATATACTCCATCATATGCATTTAATTTGTTATCGAGTCAAAGTCCATGGATCTTTCTGGGAAATGACTCTTACAGTACATTGTGTGCAGTTGGTTTTTGTGGCTACCAGCACTGATCGGTAAAGGGAGCTTTTTGTGCCTGCGTTGCTGACCTTATGCTAAAGACCTGTTGAGGATTGTGAGACCCATGCCTGCAAGCATCTAATCAAAGCGTGCATTAGACACATAATGGCAGAAAGTCACTGGAGACCTGTGACATTTCTGTCTAATTACACATTAAGAAATTGTTAAGCAACGATGAGTGAACCGACTCCATTATATAATCAGAAAAGTCAGAGGGAACCGTGACATTTTCCACCTGCATTGTGTTCCTGTTATTCCTTTCAGCAAACGAATGCACAATTCCTGCTTCAAAAGTGTGATGCTAATTAGATGCAGTGCTTAAGTTTAGCTAACACAATTGCATGTTTACTTTTAATTAGTGATTCGTTTCGAGTAATTGTTGAAAGGGAAGCACCCAGTTGGCCCTATATGCTTTGGAGTTCAAATGTGGTGTGATCGTGTATTGTCAAACGGGTGCACGAGATCTGCCACAAAAGCACTTAGCGAGCTAATGAAGTGAAATTAGCTCCGGGGTTAAACTGGAGTTTTGTTGCCTCTGAGTTTACCCCTGGTGTTTAGCTGCTGTGTGAGCAAGCTGCACAAGCAAAATGGAACAACATGAACAAAATCTGTGAGGAACCTTAACCATACAACGTCTGGATAAGAACTGTTCTGAGTGGTTGGCTGAGAAAAGGACTGTTTTAATTGTTGCCAATTGATTGCCCTTGAGAGAAACAGGAGCGTGACAAAGATTTGAGGCGAGGATTGAAGGATTGTTTCTGTTTGTAAGAGCATAGTTGAATCATAGATTCAAGTGGATAACTGAACTCTTGCCCAGTTCCAGGAAGAGTCTTGGCTTCACTGTTATGTTGTTGTCTGTTGTGAGAGAGAGAATTACCTCTGTAATGTAGAACTCTCAGAAACCTGAAATAACCATCTTCAAATGACACACTGTTTAAGCCCCAACTGTCCCAAAACATTCTAAAGAAATAACAGATAAGATTGCAGTGCTTTTTGTTTTTTTGAAATATGATCGATTTCTAAGATGAGCGAGATATTGGAGATGCAACGTGAGCTTGTGTATTCTAATATGTAAACCATGCCTTTGAAATTATGTTTTACTTTTAGGCCAAGTAATTCTCATGTGCCCTAGTAACCTTTACTCTTAGGATATCAAGCCAGAAGTAAAGGATTTACTGTGTCTTACAAATATAAAATCTTAAGTAAAACAGTTTGACTTTGCAGTGAAGCACAGAGGTTCCTCTTTTTAGGCACGCTCTAGAATGTACCGGGGCCATACCAAGGTGTTCCCAGGACAGAGCGCAATAATCTTTCCAGCTTTAAAAGATGTTAAATTAAAGTGAAATGGTTTAGACAATAATTTAACAGAACAATTTAAGAAAAAAGACCAAAAGTGCTGGATGTTAAAACTTCTGCTTAAATATTTGCTGATCAATGCAGTAAACGTTAAAAAGGTCATTCTTCATTCATTAATATAAATATGTAAATAAGTAGTCATAATAAATAAATGTTCTTTGTATGTATTAATACATTTTTAAGGGGAAGTAATTATTAGTTTTTTTTTTCCAGTGTGAGTAACTATGTCCTGTTTATTAACCTAGCAATGGACATCGAATGCTGCCATGTATCTTGTTCAGTTTCCCCCTTAGAATATTAGACTAATTTCTCTCAATGTGCATTACTTTTAATAACCAGATTATGATAAAAGACTTAATATTGACAGTTTAAAATTACAAAGTGCACACCACTATTTCCCACGTACGATGGCCACAATATTTAAATTTATATATATATATATATATATATATATATATATATATATATATATATATATATATATATATATATATATATATATATATATATATATATATATATTGTATTGAAGATGATCACAGCTTGAATTGATGATTGAGAATCCTCAAAAAGTACTTTTTAAAATGTCAATTGGCTTTCCCTAATAACTTTTCTTTGTTTATATTGAACAAATGTGCCGCAAGTAAATACAACTGTTACCCCTTGCATTTTTATATAGTGTGAGACAAATGAATACTCTGGAAATTAATGAAAGCAAATGCTAAGACGCTTTTTGTTTTATGGCATAGTTTTCAGCATGCAGTAATTATTTTCTTCATACTGTTACAACAAGAATGATTTTATGACATTAAAAGAATCTGATTTAGATCACAGTGCAGCTCCTGTTACAAACTAATTAGAATCACTCATCTTTAAACTTGGCTGAAATCTTTTAAGTCAACACCAGCTAGAAACTTTTCAGTTGTTTAATAATGCCTCATATACGTGTTGAAAAAGACACGACTTTGTTAAAATGATGGTAGAAGATTCTTTTATTTTGACCACCTCAGCCAATTAAAACAATGACAATTTTTAAACGTGGTTGCTTCTTTCAGGCTTCAACATTATTCTTTTAAAATTAAAAATAGTTCCAAATCTCCATGGAAACTAAGAGTCCACTTTTTCCTTTGTGGGAATAGTGTCCCAGAACTGATGAAAGGCTGTAAGAACCCCTTGTGGAGCAGATCACAGCTCTGGAGAATCAAATCCCTCATTATACACGTGTAAGACACGAACGAACAAAAACTCATCCCTCGCTCTCTCAATCAGGCCATTCCTGACAAAATGAGTGCAGATTTTTTTGGGTGAAAAGTGGTCTGGCCTGGTTCCTTTTACACAAAGAAATCTCTTTCCTCTTATCAAATCTCTTCTACCTTTTTTGAAACTTTAAATACTTACATTTTTGCCTCTACCTCAAGTTTTTTTAATTAGACTAGTCACTGAGTCATCTTGTGGGCCAGTTGAACTTACTAAAGTGTAGTTTTTCAGATAGTTTTGTCTCTGGAGCAGTCAATGTGAGTTTTAGTGAATTATTGGACAAGGGTCCTTGTGGATGAACTCGATAGCTGTGGAAAAAAGTAAAGGTTGGCAGTTGTGTATGCAAATTCCTTCCAGAAGGGGAGAGGTTGATGATTCAGCGCTAGACGTATGTAGCCATGGCGACCCAGACACTCTCAACATATCGCCCATCGGAAGCAGCGACACACAATGAGGGCCTTCAGTGACAGGTTGCTAATGGAAACAGTGACACGGTCAGAGCAGTGGGCATTGCACATGGCACCCTCCTCACACACAAACACACATCAGTCTGACACATGCCTACACAAATACAATTACACACTGATTAGTTGTGGATGGCTTATTTACACAAACATGCAATTACTCAAGGTCAGGGCACATGAGAGGTCTCTCCTTTCATTTCCTCACACTTCCTGGCATCTACATGATGAGTTTATTTTTCTTTTCAAACTCGACTTTTGGCCGACTGCTGAATAATGCTCCTGTTGCTAATTCACTATGATAATTAGACACTTGCATTATGCTTCACAATTCAATACATAAGTGATTTACAATGTTTTTGCTTTTTCGCAGATGGTTTTCTCATGGTGTGTCTTAATTAGTCATAATCCATTTTGGCTTCAAATGTATCACTGCAGTCTGTGTGGAGGCTATGTGTCATGTGTGATGTTAGCATATAAGCAAGCCTCTCACTCCCTTTCATTCTACATCTGTTCGGATACAGGTGCATCAAAAAGAGAGCATGAAAATCATGTAATTTCATTCTAACACTCATTTCAGAAACTATAACCATGTGATATATTTTTTCATAGAATTACGAAATGTATAAAATAATTTATTTATATTTTAATGATGTGAAACAAAAAACTAAAATACATGTTACAGTAGTTGATGGAAATATCAACTTGAAGCATTACAAAATCCTAAAACACTTAAAATACACAAAAATTTTGCATATATACGTTGGTCTCTGTGTGCTGACGACTGTCACTTGAAAAATTTTATTTAGTTCCAACAAGAAAAATATATAATATTTGATCATAGTGGTTTGAAAGCAAATGTTGACCATTTCAGCGCCTTCAGTGATGATATGAATCATTTTAAAATTGCATGTTGTGTTTTTTAGGTTGTAAAGTTGGGTTTTACTTAACATGCGAGTGAAAGAAAATCTGCTCACTTCTGCCCCAGTGGTCAGCAGGTGTAAAGTTCACTTACTTTCTTTTAAATGTTTTTTTTTTCCATTAAGATGTAGATTCAAATTAACACAGTCTTTTGTCATTAAAATTGTTGATCAAATCATAATAAATTATTCATATTTCATGTTTTTTTTGTTGCATCATCAATATAAGGTGTTGTTTCGCTGAAACACATTTTTTATTTTATTTGAGCAGATTCTAGTCTTTTCTAGAGGAGCCAAAAAAATTTAATAAAAAAAGATTGGTCTCCAAGTAGACTGAACATGGTTATATAGAAATTAAATGGTTATTTTTCTAGCCATCCAGTTACTGGTGTGTAATCTGGTGTATTTTTCTCTCATTGAAGGTTCAATATACACAAACCTATTTCTACCCCAATGAACAACAAGTTGGCACTAGAAGATCCAAGATTGGTTTCTTTAAATTGAGGTTTATACTTTTGCTTCTGCTGCATAATCCATTACTCAAGTCAGTCTTGAGGGGAAAGATATCTGAACAGAAACTGGTACAATTTAAGGCGCACTGCTGTGCAGTGTTTGTGTAAAGTTCTGAGAGGTGTGTATGTGTTTTAGCTTCTGAAGACCTGGCGTGCTCTCTCTCAGTCTCTCTAATCTCCACTGTTTCATGTCTTGTCAAGTAGTTTCCCTTGCGTCCCATGAGTCCTGTCTCTCTTTCTCTCATCCCTGTTCTTCTGGACTCTAGTTTTCAATATGACTCATATTTTCATTGTCATGGCATGTCTGACAATAAACGTGTGTAGGAATAGATGTAAACATATAATCCTGGAGAGACCTCTCAAAGACATATGGAATGATATTCATGTAAACAGACAAAGCATTCACTAACCAGAAAAACTTTTTAAAGGCAGTTTCAGTATTAATTTCAATAAATAATATTTACTGAATCAGTGTTTTCATTGAGAAGTATTCAATCTGGTAGAAGTACAAAACTTAAAAGTCACCAATTATAGCTTTATATTGGCTTGTAATATCTAATTTATGGGCCTCCTGAACATACCAAGTTAAGTTTTGTTCCTCAAAAAAAATCGCATCATGTTTCTACAGAACCCTTGCATCCTGAGGATATTAAATATAATACTTTCCCCTTAGATTAAAGCAGAATCAGAGATTCTACCACAAGTCTACCACAATCTATTATCATCTTAATCTTATTATTATTTTTTAAATTATCAATACAAAATTCAAAGCTTCTGCACTCACAGGAACTGTAAAGAAAAGTAAAGTTTTTTTAAGCGTAGGAAATGCTTTTAATTTCCCTGTTGCAAGTTGTTGTGTGCAAGAATATAACATATAATTTCAAAATCCTTAAAATTAAATTAAAATTTAAATCAGTAAGCTACTTTCTTTAAAAATGAATATGTTAAAACAGTTGTTTAGTGAAACTTAGGGGCATTGTGGTAAAGCCAGAAAAGCCCATTTATGTAATGTCAGGAATAACTTGCTGAAAATAGTCACACATCAGATGACAACATAGTATTACACTGCCTTAGTTAAAAGAAAAAAAAATAATTCTAATCATTGCAAAAATACTGGAAGCAGTTGACTACTGCACATTGTTTTGATATTAACATATCATCTATTGTATATGTCATTTAAAATATAGAAACATTCATTACTTGCACACATACTTACATTAAATCAGATTTTTAAAAAGATGTTCAATAAAAATAGGTAGATTTTGAGAAGTACAATATGAGAATGCATTTGCTGTTTTTAAAGTATTTTAAATAATTATTGTAATTAAGATTAAACATTATGCAACACTACACATGATAGCTGCTAGATTTACCAAATAATTTCATGAGTAATGGTTTTACATGCACCGCAGTGGGTCGTCTTACAGCCGGAAGGTTGCTGGTTCGAGTCTCGGCTGGGTCAGTTGGCATTTCTGTGCGAGGTTTGCATGTTCTCCCTGTGATTGCGTGGGTTTACCCCGGGTGCTCCAGTTTACCCTACAAGTTCATAGACATGCGGTATAAGTCAAGTGGGTAAGAACGATTATCCTTAGAGTTTAAGTGTGAATGAGTGCGTGTGTGTGTGTGGATGTTTCCCAGCATTTGGTTGTGGCAGGAAGGGTATCTGCCGGTAAAAAATATGTCGGAATAGTTGGCGGTCATTCCGCTGTGGCGAACCCGAAAGGGAAAAAGTCGACAAGATAATGGATGGATGAATGGTTGAATTTTACATGCTTCATTCAATTCATTCTTGCTATTTGACATTTAAGAAATGGTATTTTTTTTAGAGTTACATACATAAACACTTGATATTTACTGTTTACTATAAAAACAATATAGTGCACTTAGAACCTTCTATTCCCATTACAGACGCATGGATTTCGGTTGAGCAACTTTACAGAGTTGGCAACCAGTTAATCACACGAATACTGACTTCAATTTCTGATTTTTTTTTCAAGAGATACACCACACTTCAGAACTGCTAGCAGCAAGTTTTTAACTGCAAGAAAAAAATCTGACTGAGATGTGACCAAGTTGAAATAAAAACGGTACTTGCAGCAATAATGGTCTTCATTTACCCTAATGAGGTTCAGAAACAAATGGTGGATGTTTCAACTCGCCTAATGCTTTCAATTGGCATCCATTATTCAATCAGCTATGTTGGGACTGTAAGTCTCTCACAATCTCATATTTATGCAAAACATGGCTGTCAACCTCATCGTCTCATAGGCTGTTATTATCATTATGCACGTCGTAAGTGTGCCAAATTAATGAACGCTTCCTTTTACCGTCTAGAACGCTGACAGCCACCTAATGATGAGGTGCTGTCTACCTGTAAGCTATGGTGTAATTATTATCTCCAGAGGAACACACTGTGGCGAATGAGGGCGTTAAAAGCCACTCGCAAAAACACAATCTTCAGCCTCTGTTCTACTGCTCGATTTTATTCACTGATGTGTAATAAGGTCCGCAGGGCAGCTTCTGTGAGTGTATCTGTCTGCGTTTTATTCTGCATGGATCCGCAGTGGAGCAGAGGTCAGAAGTTTACTCACAAAGACTTCAGGATTAGGATTGCAAGTACTGTTCCGAGCTCCGCAAACATAGCTTTGAAGTGTGTCGTGTCTCACAGAAACACTTTGTGTTGTTGTTGTTGTCGTAGAAGAACATTTCAATCTTTTACATTTGGCAGCATCCTTTGTGTAGTAGTCACCATATCTTGTTCCTAGTGTTCAAATAAAACCTAGCAGTAATCATTTCCTGCTTCGTCTTCTGAATCTAACGCTGTCTAGTGCTTTCACACAGTCGCTTCAGGCAATTAATCTGCTTTATAATTCACATAGTGCCAGAAACATCATCAATTACAATTATGAGCCACGATAAGGAGAGATAATGATTTTGTGGTTGTTGATGCTACTCTATATTTGTTAATCACAACATGTATCAGGGATCCCTTGACAGTGACTCTTTCTGGAGGGGTGGGATTTTATGTTACAGACATTAGATAAGAGCTGTGATCAGGAAGGACAGTAGATCAAGGGTTGAACTAAACACATTTGGTGAAATTTAATCCATTCTCAGCTTGGATTTTGTAAAGAAACTGAGTAGTACAAAATCATTTTAAGGAGGCTTTTCACATAAAAGACTTAAATTTAAGTGGGCAGGTACAAGAGTACAATTCATTAACATAATTCCAATAGGTATGAACATCATTTAACACTTATTAAAAGTCATGTCCTCGAATCTGACGATCTAAAGCCTTATCTGCTTGAATGCAGTCATTTTTAAACTTTTTTTTTTGTAAGGGGGGTTCAGGGAACAAAGAAAACCAAACTTGAGCTTGGAAACAGATGTAACATTTTTGTAATTTAACAGAAATTATGTTAGTCCCATCATTAAGTTATAACACATGATTTTCACACATGAATGTTTATTTCAATTATTGCATTTTTCTGAAAAGTCTGTTTTAACATAATAATATAAGCCACAGGGTTCAAAAT
Organism: Danionella dracula; assembly: GCA_900490495.1. Taxonomy (NCBI): domain Eukaryota; kingdom Metazoa; phylum Chordata; class Actinopteri; order Cypriniformes; family Danionidae; genus Danionella; species Danionella dracula. Next base: position 29,811,557 of record UELW01000001.1, on the reverse strand, counting down.
ATGAGAAAAAAGTAATTTTTTTGGTAGGTCAGTAAATAAGATAACTATTTACTCAAATAAAAACAAATAAAATCAACTTTAATTCTTATGGACAAAAATGCCAATTAAATGTTTTGTAAATTACCTAGTAAATACTAGAACATGTAATGCTGACACCAAGCCTGTGTTGTGCACATAGAAGGGCCGTCTCGAGCACAGAAAAATGTAGTCACTACAAAAATTGTTCTTAACAACAAATAATTCTTATGAATGAGGGTCATCCAAAGAATTTACTTAAACTTTTCAGAAGTAATACCCTCTCAAGAAGCTCTACTAATAACAATGATGCATTTGGGATACCATTTTCAAATATAATACACGCAAGGATTCTTCAGCTATAATATAGGTGTTCAATCATATAGACCCATAAACCGGCCGATGTATTGTTTGTATTAAACTCATGGATGGCTGCTTGCTTATTCCCTGCTTATAGGCTATTTATCTCTTTTACAGTTGATTTTAACCACCCAAACAAACCAAATTTATTATAAACAAACCAGCAGTTCACAGACAATTGAAGAAATATGCATTTTATTAACATTCGCCTAAAACTCACAATTATATGTTAACAGTGTGCATGGCTAAGATGAGCTAATTACGACAAAGTAAACAGAAGAAAAGCATCTTTCCAGAAGAAGTAAATTATTGCACAAGGTCTGAGCACGTGCAGGGTTTTCTCTTGCAAGATGGATCGGTAATAATTACTAGCGCAGCTAAAGAACTAAAGTAATCTAATTAAACTTGAGCCACTGCGCCTTACTCTGAGAAAAACAGAAGCCAGAAGTTGATTTGAGCAATATGTAAATGAATAGACTTAAATAACCCTTAATATTAGATTAACATTAATTATAGCTCATTTCTATGATATTTTTAAAGCCACGTCCCTTTCATTTTAATCTGATTAGCTGCATTCCTTTTCGATTAAATTAGTTCAGACACACATTTAAACAGATGCACACAAATCCTCCATGACACCTTGTTCCCAAATGTTCACCTCAAAGCCATTTTCGGATGACTGCTAATGCGCTGTTGAAGGTGAACTGGCCTGGATGAGATCCACGGTGGGACAGGAGCAAGGACCCAGCCTGAGCACTGTGTCCAGCCTGATGGAGGTCATGGGCAGCCTTTTCCACATCCCAAGCACCCTGAGCCAGCATGTGAGAGACCAATGGAGAATATAGAGCAGTGTCCACACAACTGATCAACATGCCAGCATTTAAGAGCAGAGACAGGAGCTCTGAGTCACACACATCCTCTGTCACCTACAGAGAAAGACAGAAACAACAACCATGAGAGGGGATGGGGAAAAAAAAAAACTATTTCAATAAACACTCCAGAGCGGCAAACAATCTGTGTGAAAGCAAACTTTCAACTTCACAGGAAAACACCACACAATAATTCCAACTTTTTATAGGAAAATAATTAATTTGATTTGTTTTATTCTTGCTTTGTTGATATGAACATACAGCAGCATATATCCAGATCATATTTTTCTACATTGACTAGAAGGTGAACAAACAAACAACCTGCAGATGCATTTCTGGAGGATTTCAGAAAGCACATTTTGGAAGGTGAAAAAAACCTGTAGTATACAAAGATGAATTGAGTAAGTTAAAGTAATCGAGGTCTTAGTTACAAAGTGGAAAATCATCTGCACGGTCTTAATTATTACAAAGCTGTTATTCATAGAATGAACGCTTTTTTATCAAACATTCAATTTTCATTTTTTTCTGCCTTTTTAAGCCCCTCCCTCCTGTTAGCTGCTGCTGAATCTAACAATTATTAAATTAATCACACAATGGTTAAAATGTTTCTGAACATATTTTTTTGTGCAAAGAAAACAGGTTTTTAAAAGTTCTGCAACATATAAACAAATTTCACATTGGCTAATTTCATCTTAGAAAACAAAGCATTCAATTTGATACAAATAATCATCCTTGTTCAATTGCTTAATATTGATATATCTTTTCTCAAAGAAAGAAATTTGCTCATAGACAGCATTAAATATGTCTTAATTGAAGAGCAGCACATCAACCAACATGACAAAGGTGCATCAGTGTAAGCTCAAAAATATTACCCGAGTGAGTCAATTTGTCAAAACCGTTGAGTCCATTCATCACATAACACCGACACAGATTTACATAACATTTGACTGAATATAGTTTTTCAATCCAGTCACCAACAGCCACTGACAATTTGAACTGAATTAGAAAATATTAATTCTGTCAACAAACTCAACAAAAATTGAGCGAACAAAAGGGGCTTTCATTTGTTTTTTTTCTCAGTGAACCATGTGTCCATGTATCAGTACATGACCAAGTGTACCAAAAATGCCTTCACCTCATGATTTGTTTGTTTGTTGTTGTATTATGTATGATAGTAAAGAAATGTGTGTTATATGAATTCATCACCACAAACCAGTGGTTCAAATATTGTAATAAAAACCACATCATCAAATCAATAGCCTGCTATAAAAGCATTTATTTGTTTAAAACACTATCCTCTCCACCTCTGTCACCGTCTTCCATTCTGTGTGTCTTATCTAGTGGTTGTGTTGCACTTGCATGTCTGGAGGAGGTCACATTGGATATAAATGAGCTGTGAGAAAGATGTTCCAGCCTTCTGCGACCTGAGGCCTGCTCTGAGAGACCAGGAGCACCGTTCACGTCTTTTCAGCATAAATTATTCAACTGCCAGCCTCAGAGCTCGAGAACACAGAGCAGCAGGACTGTAGGAGTCAGCACACTGGAAAATCAATTATGGGCTAAATTTGATTAAAGGCAAGGCCAAGCCAAGAGATATAATGCCCTATGACTGCGTGCAAGCACATGTACACATATTGACTGTGGCGTTAATAGTAGATATGAAATGCTCAAAAGCAGTTTTTATTTACTGACCTCACACAAAGGATTTGAGGCCTATGGAAAATATTGATACTGACTTAACAGTAACTATTTAAAACTGCTGTGGAAAATTATAGAGTTTATCAACCACAAATAGATTAAACAAAGTACATGCTGAAAAATAATTAATAATTTTCAGTAATGAGTATACAAGCTCATGTGGTTGAAAAGTAGTTATTCACTACAAAAGATGTTGCTATATCAATTAACTAAACAAAAACACACAAACCGTAAAAGGGGTGTTGTGTGAGAGAGTATTAAGAGATTTGTTAATGCTCGTGGTAAGTGGATTGATCATTTCACTCAAACACATGGAGATGCATCTTATCAGCTGAAAGAAAGTGTTAATATTGACTTGAAAGAGTGACTACTTAAAACTGCCACTGAAATATACAGACTATCATAAATTAATGAAATAAAGTACCTGTGTGAAAATAATTCAGAGCTCAATTTCACTGGTATGCAAGCTGTAACTGAATGTGTTAAAAACGCTACAAAAAACTAAATTGTTCAAAACCACATGTAAGATGCACTTACTGACATAGAGCTGTTATATTCTTTGTCAAATTAGAGAGAAAAAAACTGTTTCACCATTTCCTTATTGTATATTTCATGTTCTCAATTAAAATAATGTAGAAATGGAGAGTGAAAAAGTTATTGCACTACAGAGGAAATTGGTTGACATTCTCATCAAGTAGGCAGGAGCTACACAGACATTTATTTGGCAAAAGTTTAGACAAGAGGAAATGCCAAATAATAAAAAAAAGTATTTGCCAAACCTGGCTTTATAGCCATTGGGGAAATTTAATTACACTAGTAAGTTTAGTGATGCCTTTACTGAATAGTCTGCAGCATTAGGATTGTTAATATACAGAATTTAAGATATTTACCAGTGTTAGCACAATGTTTACTACAGTTGAAATGCTTAATGACCCAGTGTGTATACTTTATATGATACAATAAAAATATGGTAAGAAACAATGATGCAATAATGCAATGATGGCATAGTCAGCGCTGTTAATCTTTGTATTTGAAGCTAGACTAGACCAGGGGTGGTTTATTTTATAACTTTCTCTAAAGGTTGAATGGGTGAGACAACTAACTTAGTGAGCAAGTTCCCAAAAAGTTGATCAAATACCAAAAAATACAAAATTATCTGCATTCAGATCTAGTGTGCTCCCCTAATGCTATAGAGGGAGTGGCTTTAACCTTAGACCCCTAAAAAAACCAACAGACAGCACTTCAACATTGTTTACAAAGCTACAAAAGACATTGCTTATCTATTGATCATACAAAAATGTAAAAGGGGTGTTGTATGTTTGAGAGATTATGCTCTCAGTGTGTGGAACAATATTTCACTCACAAACATAGACACAGATGCACTTTTCATATTTTTTTTCTGTTTTCAGCTTAAGAGAGCATAGTGCTATTGGTCAGGCAACTTAAGTCACCTGAACCAAATAAAAAAAACAATCACAGCGGTTGTATCGGCTGCGAGAAAAAACAACAGCGTCAACCTGCATTCCCTAAAATGCAACAAATTTAAATACTGCAATACTACCAGGTGCCTTGTAAGGTAATGTAGGTGATCTTGTGTTTGGTAAGTTGCAGTCACTGCATGAAGCAGCTCCACGTATGTTTAAAGAACTTATGGTAATCTACCAATTTCAGGTATGCATTGTATTATTCAGCTTACAAATACTAGAAACTAACCTTCAATGAAAAAAATATATCATAAACCTAGTGAATAACCAAATATTCTATGAAATTAAGATATTGAGCATCTAGAAAAGTGCTATACAAATTTAAGGCATAATTACTATTATTATTAAATTAAGTTTGCCAAAACCAAATGTCATAATTTTGACAAACACCAAAACATCTTACATTTATGTTGTACACCCTTTATTCTGGATCGACAAACAATGGTTTATGTACATCATAGAAAAACATAGCCATACCTCAACTAGATACAATTTTCTTGCTCATAAATGTCAGAGTGACAATGTGCCCAGACACATGAATAAATTGTTAGACGTGTGCAGTGAGAGTGTTTGTGTACACTAAGAAATATAGCAGTGTACAGACAGGCTATGCACATTAAAAAGGTTTACGCTGAGCGGTAAACAACATTGTATTTTACCAAGCAATCTGCAGAGAAGTAACCATCCGATGGTCCTTACTTACAATGCATTATTTGTGACATTTAAACTACTTTCTCTAATTGAAGCTCTCCTCAAGAATCCCATTATTAATAACTCATAGCCTCCTGCTTCCCCTCAATCTAGGGGACTGGAAAGATCTCTGACCGTAAAGAGTAAAAGTGAGTAAGAGTACAAATAGAGAACAGGAAGTGAGAATTACGCGTGATTGAATGAAAAACTGAACGAGTGTGTCCTGTATTGCAGGTGAAATTGAAATGGGGCAGTGAGGAATTGGCAGCAGGAAAGTAAGAGAATATGGGAGAAGAGCACGAACAGAGTTGGAGCTTAAATGTCAAGCAGTGAACTGTAAAGGAAGATCAGCCAGCTGTGGAGAGCACTTCATAGGAACATGAAGAGAGAAACCATGAGAAAAAAGCATTATATAAATAGAGTGAGAAAGAAAGAGGACAGGATCAATAATTTTTGACAATACCAATGATGATGGTGATTTTCCTGTGAAACATTATTCATTTTAGATAAAGTATTCCTTTTTCATAATAAAAAAAAAATAGCAGCTGTACACTTCATCCTTCCAACAGGTAGTTTAGAGCAATCCCTCACTCTCCTTGATTTAATTTTTAAGTCTGGTCTTTTCAAGGAGAACAATGAGAGGTGAAACGAATGTGTGTCTGGGTGAGAATGATAATTTCATAGTAGCATATTTGCACCCCTCAACCAAATTTCACTTACAGTAGCACAACAAGACTAAAGTTGGGGATCAATTTCATACCAATTTGATTCTACTACAGGATAATCAGCTAACATACCAATCAGATATTCTGAACTGTGTCTGGAATAATGTATCCAGTCTCTGAACGCAAATCCAACTGAATGCTTTGAGCACATGGAGTAAGAGTTCACAAAGCAAATTAAGTTAATGGGAAATTAGGGGTGAAATTGATGGAAATTCTAAGGTTTGCTCACCTTAAAAATGAAGTAAAACAAATAGATGAACTGTTTGTCCAAACATTCATATACGCTTTGGAATTAATAATTGTGTTGATTTTTATAAATGAGTGTGAATGTTAAAAGAAAGTGTATGTAATTTCTTAGAATTTATTCATCAGAACACGCCTTTACAGCAGTGACAATATATCAGTTCATCCACATACCACTGCTGAAGATGTGTTGCCTCTTTTGATCATAATTCTTGAAATATTTGGTTTCATGAAAACATACTCGAACAGATATTGAACCAAAACAGCTGCAACTCAGGGGGAGCTCTACATGCTTGCAAATCCAATAAACTTTGAGATGGAAAAGAAATTAAATTCCAAAATTCTTTAAAATATCCCCCTCTTGAGCAGTATGTTTCCAAAGAAACTCAAAAAGATCTGAACTGCCAATGATTATAAAGCACATAGGCCACCAGGGAAGGACAGAGAGATGATACAGCACATTACGCTCTGCCTTTGACAATGCCACAAATACATACGCTAAGATGAACAAACAATATTGAATTGGGGCTGAATATCTCGCTCAATCTGACAATCAGAACCCTGAAACATAAATTCATGACAATAAATGAAATGGTTTTGTATGTTTTTTTTATATGGGAAAATGGCTTTTAAAGCCCCTAAGGCTGAGGTTAATGAAGTACCCTTCATCATACTGGATGACAAAAACACGAACTTAAAAACCCAGCAATAAATACTTCAGACCATAATCTTATCAAATCCTAGATAAAGGTGAAGACATTGATCCAGAATAAAATAACACTGGCTCTCTCGGGGCATCTGTTGAGAGTGGATTTATTTATTAGCTGCACCGTTGAATGTAAGCTGATAAAAAGCTACACACTTGTTTGTTTCTCCATCAATGCAGTCACTTCTATTGACCACATTTTATTTTGTGTTAATGGAATTTTCTATGCTCTAACCCAACTTTCTTTTCATTACGACATTATTTAGCAGGGTATAAACCATTTTTGTTTGGGGGAAAACTGATAATTGATTTTCCCATTCATGAGTGGACGTTTATTCAGCCAAACCAGTGCATTAACAGTCTTTTTACAAATCTGCATAATGCACGCTAATACCTGCTAATGCAGATGTGGAACAAAAGCATGTTATTAAATATGTATGATTCTGTCGCCATCTGTTTGTGTTTTTTTCTTTTGTACTGACTCTCCGTTGCTGTGCTTCTTTAATTGGAACGACGGAGAGTATTTTCTGTCTCATAAAAGATGCATGTTTGGCTTTTCTTTTATTAATTAAGATAGAAAGCTGGTTTTAATCAGACTTTGGACAGTGGATGAGTCAAAACTTCTCAATCTCAGCCGAATGAGTTTAGAGAGTTTATGTTTTAAACTCTATTATATTACCAGAGTAAAATGTTTATATACAGAACAAGGTTCAATAATTTTTTTTTAAGTCATTTCATGTACAAATGTGAAACCCCCTTTCAGGTTTAAATCAAAATAAAAATCTACTTTATGATTAAACAACAATTAGTCAATTCTTGTTGGTCAAATTGTAATACACTGAATATAGTAGAAATCGAAGTAATGCTATGCAATTAATCAAATTTTGATAATGATATTGATTTCGGATCATAAAAAAACAACAACAACATAATTACGCAGATTCTAGAATTACTACTTGAAATTTTTATACTTGTGGCAGCTGTGTTTCTCATTAATATGTTGATGTGTCTACAATGTTTCCATTGTTCAGTTATAGGTTATAATGTCTAATAAAGAGTAGACATTATCAGTCCATAAAGAAAAACAGAAGACCTCATCGGCAGTGAAATTCACCCTAATTTAGATATAAACTAACAGTTCATGCAGGATGTTCACACATCCTTCTGGTTCAGATAAAATTAATTACAAGTTTGTGCTTCTCAGAAAGAGCAAATGTAACATTGTAGTGCAGTGACAGTCTGCTAATGTTGAATTGAAACTGAATTAAAATTAGCAATACATCTTTCAGTGAAGAGAAAAATAGAAGTGTACCATATGGAGAAAGTGTAATCTTCATGTTTGACAATAAAAATAATTTTCATGTTTAATATTTTTTTTAATCCATGTTTTGAAATGAACTTAAATACAAATGTAAACTAAACAAATTACAAGATCTAAATGTATTAAAATTAATTTAATGTATCCAAATGTGAAAATCAACTTATGTCATGTTTTGTTATTGCAGCGACATTATTATAGTAAAGGAGCAATATTTCCAAAGACAAAAAATAATTTTTCAATGATCAAGCAGCTCTAGATTGACATGATACAGATAAATGAGTTAGGAAAAAAAAACCAAGCTATAATAGCCACCTTTGTGTCGAAATAGGCTATGTGCTGAGTGAACAGAATTTCTTTCAACCAAGAATTTTTATTTATTAAAGTAAAAAACATTGTACAGTATCTGTAATTTACTGAAAATGATGCCCTGAAGTCTCATCAATTTTCCGGCACAATAACTTCTGTGAGAGCCGTTGTTGGTTGGCACAGCAGATGATGAAAAGAGAAAAAGTCTTTAAAATGGCCAATACTAAACACATCCACAAAAACCACATTGTCTTTTTTCAATTCTACAGCCATTCGTTCACATTTCCTCAACCGTGATTTCTCGGAAGTCGCAGGTCTAATTTCACAATACAGCAAGCTATCTCCCACAGAGCAGAAAATGATAGAGTGATTGTCTTAATAGCAGGCTCCTTGCACTCATGGGTCAGATCCTCACAGTTTGACCAATCCTGGCATCTGTAAGCTAAATCCAACTCATCTAAGCACACTCATATGTTCACTTGCCTTCAATCGGCTAATCTAAACCATTTTTATGCAAATGAAAGCAAATAATTCTGACATAACTGACATTTTGCCACACAAACATCAAAAGACTTTTGTATGAAACGGCTAAATATAAAGACAATAATTATAGAGCACAATAGCCTATGCAATCAATTTATAGACACCTCCCACTTCTGCTCTGTTGCTCTTAATCAAGCCAAATAATTATACTAAAACACAGCTACAGAACAAAGAACAATAAATTACTTTAGAACATGATTCATATTCCAGAGCAATAGGTCCATTATGAAACACAAGCTTATTATGAGAGCGAACAATGCACATCAGATCGCCCAATCCAAGCAGAGCTGCATGTAATTGCTCCCGGTTCAGAAAGCCAATTGAAGAGCACTAATGAGTTTATTCAAATATACTGAGTGGGGGGGGGGGGGAAGAGGAAGTGTGACAGGTAAGAGTGCTGAAAATCATAGATGATTGTATATAATAATAATAATAATAAATATATCATAGATGATTGGTGATTTGCTTTATATATATATATATATATATATATATATATATATATATATATATATATATATATATATATATATATATATATATATATAATTTTTTAAATAGTGAGTTATGAGAGCAAATCACCAATCATCTATGATTTCTTGATCAGTATTGTATGAGCAGTTTAAATAAATTGTTTTTAGATGAGCACAGTCTATCAGATAATTTGTTTAATGAGGTTCCAGCTTCTCAAACACTTACGGTACTCTGTGTGGTTCTGCTAGGTTTCTTTGAGAGTTATCAACTAATATTTTTTTGCATTAATAGTGACTTTAAATGTACCATTTAAGGTAAAAAAAGAGCAATGTGATAAACTAGAATTTAGCAATCTAAACACATTTATACACAAATTAAATCTTGACTTGGATCAATTGAGTCAGAAAGGTGAGGAATCCCTTATTTAGGGTTCATATACAAATTTTGCAGCTTTGCAGAGAAAAAAAATATGTAATAGTATATGTACTATTATATGTATTTACATTGCTATGAATCTAAACTAAAAAAAGAGCTTTTTTACCTCTACAACCAGACCCCCCCCACACACATACACACGAATGTTTACATTTTGGAGCCAGCTTTTAAAATCATGATCCCCTGCTGATATAACCTCCCCTTCAGTCAAGTTGACTGCAGAAGGCATACTCTCTCCTCAGCAACCCGACAAAACCTCACACTGGTCACATCAGAGATGAAAACATAATTAGGCGGGTTAACTTCAAAATTCACCATTATGTGGGTGGGATCCAAAGAATTTGTGAAGTCACAAACAAAATAAAATAAGAAAAGCTTAGTGTTGATTGAAAAAAATTATTTTTGATAAACAAAAACAAAAAAAATATGGATAGACTTTGACCAGAATAGTGCACTTGCATACAAATACTTATGAGATACAAATACAAAATATATTTAGGAGGAGTAATGTGGCTATTTATGTGATGCTACAAAGTTAATAGGACTACAGAACAACAGAATTCATGCAAACAAAAAAAAAACTTTAGAAATCCAGCATGGTGGCAGCAGGAACGCTTCTTCTGAGAATGCTGCATAAATGGGAAGGGGAAATGAGGACAAAGCTTGTGTGTAAGCATGCGTTTGTGTGACTAAGAGAGGAGTTACTATATAAATCACTGTCTCAAGCGTTCAGAGGGGACTGCCCTTGTGAAGCAAATTCTCCCCACGATTGCAGTCAGGGTTGTGCTGATAGATCACAACATGATCCACTCACTGGCTGCCAAGCAGACACGAGAAACCAACAGAACACTCACCAATTGTGTGAACTCGTCCTCAAACAAATAAAGACAGCATTCTATGCAACTGCCTCAAGCTTCCAGTTAAGGAATGTAACAGTCTTAAATGTACACAATAATCTTAATATGCAGTTTTAGAATCTAGTCATGTAATCATTAAACATGTCATGCAACATTAATTATACTCAGCTATGCCCGAGTCTACTTTATGCACTTGCACAAAATACAACAGGGCCAAACACCAGAGAGCTGACCACAACATTTAAGCAGAGTGAAACAAACACACCTTTTCCTTTCTAGCTGGCTTTTCTCCATCTCTCTGCCAGGTTTAGAGATGAAAGCGCATCACCCTTGCCCCGAGAGAAAGAGATTAGCCTCATTTTTAAGAGAGCTCTTCAGTTTCATGGCTTTATCTGATCTAGAGTCAGTGAGAAAGGGAACTCTAATTGATCCTGCTGAGACGCACCTTATCCACTCAGTTCCCCAGTCAGTTTTTGGAGTGTGGTGAATTTTTTTGGTGCAGCCCAGCAGCAGTGCAGTGAGCTGAAATGCTAGTGAAGGGAATGCAAATGTTCCTTTGGGTGAAAATGTACAAAGGATGGTGTTTGTTAATAATTTGGTTCACAAAAAATGTCAATAAAAATGTTTATGAAGCAGAGTTAAACTAAATTACTATTACTTATATCTAATAATAGTGGTATTTTGAAAAAGATGATTCTTCTGTTGCTGTTTTTAGTGACAAAAGTCTTTTTTTCTTTTTATCGAATAATAAAAATGTAAAACATTATGATCAAACTGACTAAACAAAATGTACCTGGTGTACATTTACAAAATACAGAAAATGAAAACCCATAAATTAAGAAACAATAACTTGAGAATTAGGAACATTTTCTGAGAAGTTATTCATCCATAACCCATTTTTCTATTTTACCCAAAAACAAGATGTGTCTCATGCAATATTTATGCTAAAATATAAATCAAATCTTCAAAAATGATTTATTAGGAAAAGGTTAAAGAATTATTGCATGTTCAAAATTAATTAAAAAAAAAACTGAAACTGCTTTCGGCTGCTCCCAATACTTAAACTAGAGAACGTACTAATAAATAGATTGAGATTCTCGTCAAACAAGAACTTTAATTAAATCTGTCCTTAAATAATCTCTTTCACATCATAGACATCCACTATTGTGCAGCTGAGCGATAGCTCAAGCTGATCTCAATACCACCATAGAAAAGAACATGGTGTGAGTTGCTTTAGATTAACACCATGAACAAATATGTAAATGACTCCAATTACGTTTAGAAGGTCTCTAGAAACACCCAAACGGCTACATGTTTTTGATATTAATGTGTAGCCATTGGTTATCTGGGCCTCTTGCAGAGCTGAGAAGATAAATGAAGTGGATGCACAGCAAGGCCTTGGCTTTTATCTGACCTGAAGTCAGTGACGCGCTAGCACTGATAGCTCCTATCTGATACACACTCACTTCTGGTGTCAACAGTCACTTTAGTTTAATTGAATCCACATTACTAGCGACAGCAGCGGCTAGCTGACAAGAAAACACCCTTGACTGCTAGATTTACCCCACGTTGGTTCTTTTGTCATGCTTGCTATTAACATAGAGCAGGAACAGTTCAGTTATTCATCATAAGGAAACCTTTATGAGAAAACATGTCTATTGATTAAAGCTAAAAGAGATGATTTTGTTTAATACGAGCAAACATCGCAGCAATGCTATTTAAAAAAATATTTTCTGATAAAGTGTTGCAATAATCAGCAAAATATTTGGTTTTAGAGGTCTTATTCTAAACAAATCAATGAAGAAATAAATAAATAAATAAATAGCCTTTTCAAAGTGAAAACAATCCTTAATTACATGCCAAGTAGGTTCGCAAACATGCATGCAATAGTGCAACTAATGACATCCATGGCAGATGCTCACATATGCTATTGAATTAACCTAAAATGTTTGCTTCTGATTTTGTCTAATTTAGTATGAAGTCATATAATAACTTATATACTTATAAAATCTAAGGATTCAAAATGCAATACAAAAACCCTCGTGCAATACAAGATTATGAACCCTCTTGCATTACTCATTTCTTTTCTTCTTTCATTTTCTAAGATCATCCAATGGTGGTTAAAATATTTTAAGTTAGCAAACAAAAAAGCATTTCCAAAACAACACAATTTATAGCCCATCAAACCCCTTTTATGCTTTCAAAAAGGGAAACATACTTAAAAAAGCTTTACCTCAGAGATGCTTCTGATCTGATCTTGAGACAGTTTGTGGAGATGCTCATCTTCACTCTCAGTCATTAACTTCAGAGCAGGCAGCTTCTGTCCAGCATCCAGCAACTGAGACGAAATGTTCCTGATGCACTAAAATAAGAATTAGGTTTGTGGTTAAACATAATCAGAACATCCACTCAGTAAACAGGCAACCACCCCATGCCGATTTCTAAATAAAAACAGAAATCGTACCTGCAGGTTCAGTTTGTGCTTGCTCAGGTAAAGTGAGCGGCACATTGAAAGAAGCTCATTTCCAATGTTGATTTGGGAAAAGTTAGAAGAGTGAGTCAGCAAGGCACAGACGAGGTGCAGCCAGGGGTTCTGATCAGGCTCCAGCCTGTGTACAGACAAGCCAATGTATTCAAAAGATTACACACATTCAGTTTAAGTGCTAAAGATCCAATGACAAAGAAAGTTTGTGAGAAACTTTTAAGAGGGAAGTGTTTGCATAATGAAAAATAAATCCAATCATAATTATCAAGCCACATAATATACAGTCTGAGCAGCTCAGAAATGCAGCGCACACTTATCTTCTGAATTCTTATGAGAGATGAGAGTGGTTTTCTAACTCCACTGGAGACTGAGATAAACACACACAATCATAATCAAATGGCATCTGCACACACGGATTCCTTTCATTATTGAAGTTGGCCTTTCATTGCCGGAATACATTAAACTGCTACAGTCTAATATTGTTTTGTTAAACCAACGGCCGGGAAACAGATTTTGTTCGATCCAGTCACTACCAGTTAATCAACTGTAATTTGATGATGCTTGTTCATTTTTATATTATTGTGAAATCTAGATGCAGCTATTTTTAACAGACATTTGCAAAAATTTCCCTTCGCATTTGTGATTTCAGGCAGTGATATTGATTAAAATGTATCTGTAGTATAGTTTCAGCAAAGAAGAACAAAACTCAAAGTTTTTAAAAGGTTTTTATTGTCAATGAAAACATCAATAGTGAGGTAAAATAAGGCGCTATCATTTTGATGAAGTAAGAGCTGTTGGGATTGAAAAATAGATTTTTAAGGGGTTTAAATCTTTGAGTATGTATATCTTTTAACTGTTCTGGGGGTCATGGTCCTCTCTGAAATTTCAAATTGGCCCCCAGCTAATTTGAATTTGAGACCTATGCTGACAAACATTGTCATCAAAATATCTTTTCTAACACCTTTATTCATAAATCCAGATCAGATTTTAAGTGTACACCTTGATTCAGCATTTACCGTAAAAATTATAGATATTGTGTCCATGAATCTCATTTTTACAAGGAAAGTTGGAAGCTCAGAGTTGGGCATCTTCAGCTGTTTTCTTCTTGGCAATGCTTTTGTAAAAAAAAAAAGATTTTTTTTGTGAGCCAAAAGGACAATATCTAACATCTGTTAACAAAAAAAAAAAATGGATAAATGTGCAGAACATCCCTTAGTGGATAGTAGAAATTCTCAAATTACTTGTTTCTTCCACTATACATTCTTGCTACAAATATTCACCAAAGTTGAAATATTGGAATGTCCCTAGGCACCAAACACTCCACTTTGTCTGCATGAATTAAAGATAGCATCTTCACATTGATGTAACATATAAATCATGCAACTTCCGTTCTTGGTTTTAACTCTAAATCACTCAAAAGCACTAAAGCAGCGCCTTCCACTAATAATGCACAACTAAGTTTCAAAAAATCTCTGTAGAATAAAACGTCTGCAAACGTTTAGATTTGGATTTGGATTCTCCGTTCAAAGATAAAAGCAACACACTATTGGGAAAAACATTAGAGTCTTTAAAAGGATCACAGTGTAGCCAGTGTCGTGTGTCCGCTCAGAAAAATCTTGCCACCCAGATCTCTGCAGTGTGTCGATTTAAATTGATTTCCATTTGGATGGCCTTTTCTGGGACTTACAATAGCAAGAGAGAATGCGAAGAGACAAGACATGCTTTCAGGAGACAGCAATTGCGCCATCGGAATCTTAAGTGAAAACCTCACATCTGGTACAACTGTGATCACAAACCGAGGAAACGCTCAATCGTGAACCCTTCTGAGCTCTGAAGAATTTAATGTATGGTTAATCTCTCTTTTATTCTACGTTTTACCCCTCCCCGTCACAATATCCTTTTGTTTGAATGCCAAGGAGCATAATAAGAAAAACAAACTCAGGTGGACACATTAGCATACACACAAACGCTCCGCATTATACTCTGGGAATGTTAATTCAAAATGAAAACAAAAAGCCTCAAGCTACTTGAATGTGTGACACAATGCATAATCAGCCAGTTTATGCTCTCTCTTTCTGTCATCTATAACTCCAATCATCTATAAACATCCTTTCAGCTTCAACTTAATGCTTAAAAACTCATTCAGTAACAGAATACACCACTAATTACATCCTCAAACCTCTGATTACACTTAATGGTCACCAATTCCAGGACATCTGATAAGAAAACAGATCTGTGCATGGCATCCTGAAAGCACTGTTTTGATAAAAAAATTACAGAGACAATAAGATGAGAACAAACTGCAATGTAATAATTATAGAGTAAAATCACATCATAATAGTTTCAACTGATACGGTATCAGTATTGAGTGTAGTATTGATTAGTACATGTGCCTAAGCAATTTGTTTTAAAATGCTTTTTTAGCTCTATGATAATTTTTAAATAAAGCTGTGTGAAACAATCCCAAGTCTAATCTTAATGTTGTAATTGTTAGTAAACTTTAAAACTGGATTCTTCATGTCCATGTAATTCAGCGCATCTCACCTGCTCTCATCAGTAACTGGAGGCCAGGCCTGTAGGAGGAGCATCAGATGTTGAAACTCTTCCCATTTAGAGCTGCACTCCAAAAGTTCCAGGAACAAACCAACTCGCTTTTCTTCACTCTCCACATCTTTCATCTCACACTGAGAAGAGAGAGACAGAGTACAATTTAAAAGATATCAACTGATGAGAGAAAAGTGGAGAAAATTAAAGTTATAAAGCAATAAAAAAATGAAATCCATTCATTTTAAAGTTTTGTTTGTATAGCTATTTGTAAGGTTAAACTAAAAATTGTAACTTTTAAGCCTTGTTTCAGTGTTCAACTTCAAAAAGGATCAATTAAAACCAGCAAAAGTTTAATTGCTCATGTTAACCAGTCATATAGTATGGTGAGGGCATAGCATTAGTCTTGTGCAAATGCTGCACATTATCTGTTAGTGATTGTTGGAGGATTAGGAGGTACCCCTTAAAATGTCAAGTATTTTGAGTGTCTATATGCAAGGGAAGGTTCATGCTGCATGTCTTAATGCTCAATTTTACTTTTTCACATTTCTCATTACATATAGTATACAACTGCTAGCTATCTTTAGTGTGAAGGAAAGGTGATAAATATGTGATATACATGTGCTAAAGTGAAAACGTCACTCAGAATGTAATAGAACATTGAACATTGCTAAATTAAGCTAAGATTGAAAAATAAACACTTGTGCTACTTTATTGTTGTCTGAAAAGTGAGACCCAGGTTTATTGAAGATAAAGATTGGAACTAGAAAGAAAAAAATCATGGAATAATGCTGAAGGCTAAATTAGAAGTGGTGGGGTGATTTTCGGCCTTCATTTACACCTTTAAATACATTTGTGGGTTGACTATATTCCTACAAACATTCAACAAACATCAGTGGTATCTGTTAGTTTTAACTTATCGTTTTTATCAACGCCATTGTTGTTATTTTTCATTTTTTTATTTTGTCAGTTCAATTAAATGTGGTCTATTAAAAAAATGGTAAAAATGGTAAAGGAGAGGTAATGTACATTAGTGCAATTCAATAGTTGCTTTTGGTTCTTTCAGGGTTTTTTTTCCTGGAAAAGAATCAATAATAATCACATTTTCAATAGCTTTAATGATAATAGAATATTTGAACTGCTTGGTTTTTGTTGGAATCCAGGAGAGAGACCTTTTCTCTTTTCTTAATTATTTTCCTATTTCATGTATCAATTATCCCAAAAATTAGTAAGTTAACAGTACAGAGTGAAATGGATGATGATGCAAACTGTGGGTTACAAACTTTGGCTTCATGTTGTGTTTTTGTAGCTTATCAGCATTTATTTAAAATTTTAAACATTGCCATCATTGCCACAATAGCACACGGTGATTGCAAACCCTTGACACCCTCTCTGGGAAAAAAACACTCATTTGTGGTTCAGCAGAATAGGCTGTTAGGGTATGAACGTGCTTAAGCTATTTGTATCTTGCTTTGAGAGCGTGCGGTGCACTGGCTGTTTAGTGACTCATCTCTGCATTTCACTGATGCCTCTGTAATAAAGAAGTTTGCCCTTTTTGACTCTTATGGGCATGAAGTCACAAAAACGATGAAAAAGTATTGAAATATTTCTGAATTTCTGCAGATAAATTTTTTTTTTACATTTAAGTGCATTTTTTTTCAATCTCAGGCAACGGTAAACTACAACAAATGAAATTTTCATCAGAAAAATAAAAGCTGTGAAAAAATATTTTACACCTAGAACCATGAATTTGTTATGGTTTAAAATTTGGGCCTTATAATTGTAGAATTTTTAGGACCCGATGGGAACGCTGCATTTTAACTATTGCATACCCACTTGTACAAGTTATGCACACCAGTACAGTACCAGCACAAAAAAGTAACAGGATAAGTACATAGCTGATTTAGAAGTACATACTAATGTCTAATATTGCTTTGTTTTTACTCAACAATTAAAAGTGCTTTCATTCATGAAAAATTCTCAATTATGAATTAATTAAAGTTGAAATTGTTAGCCATGTACCAGACTTTGACAATATTCTGAAAAGCCTTTCAGAAACCTTTAATAAAAACATTTTGATCTTGTGCATTTTTGAGAGACTTTCTTCCATGAGATCTTTCAAGTTGTTGGACTGAAAGGTACAAACCCCTGTTTACAGATGGAGAAAGCTGACAGAGAAGGAAGGAATGGCATGAAAGACAGCAAGAGCAATGGAAAGAGAAGGACTGACACTCGCACACAACAGAATAACTTTATGGGGAAAGGAGAGAATTTTCCCCTGTGGTGACTTTTATTCTTGTTCTCCTCTCAAAGAGGGAGGTGGGGAGAGAAAGTAATTAATTTCCCTCCAGTGCAACGGGAGTGCAATTTAACAGCCGAGGAAATGTCTGATTTCTGAGAGGGGATATAAAATAAGAAAAAGCAGAGAGCCGCTCTTTGCCAGGATACCAGCATGCTCCAAGAAATTACAAAATGGCTACAAACTCAAGAAGGAAACAAGGAAAATGGATGCTATAAAAAGTTATATGCGTCAATATTCGCCTCTATACATTGTCAAAACAGTCAACCATCCCCTTATACACAATTCAGTTCTATAAACCTCAAATCAGCGAGTTTGGAGCTCTACTGAAGCACCAACTGACTCCCAAACACTTTGGTTCAATAGTAATCAACTGCAGAATTGTAAAACAATCACCAAACTAAACACAACCAAACCATCTTGCAACCAAAATGAGATTTTGAAACCAAATAAAACAACAACAACAAAACTACATAAGACTACACACTGGGTATCCCCAAATTCACTTCTAAACCTTAATGAAAATGCATAGATAGAACACATTATGCTTATTTTCTGGTAAAATAAATGTAAGTGGATAGACTAAAATGCTGTTACAGTAAAAACTTCTACACTCCATTCAGACTGAACCCAGTAGGCGCGAGTGATCTACATGTTAAATCTATGTGAGGACAACTTTGAACCAATCAGGAGGTCTTTCTTGTAGTGACATTTTTATCTTGAGAGAAAAAAATGGAGGACAAGCTTATCGTTGCTTTGGGCAGACATCCAATCGTTAATGACTCTACAGGCAATTTTTTTAAAGACAGGAACAAGAAGGATCTTGCTTGGAAGTCAGTGAGTGTGGAGGCCAGAGAGCCTGTTAGAATAAAAAGGTTTACTGCTCAATTCAAATAAACTCATCATGCTGTGTACATCTCTGGAAGACTCAGGTTAAACAGACAGACCATGTCCACTGTGTTTTCAATCTTCCAGCATAACGTAAATCAACTCTGCCATTTTTTTTTATTTTATTTTGTATCTCCCCGTCCACAAACATCAGTGAAAGGGCAAAAAGGAAAAGATGAGAGTGAAATAAAATGACATCCTCTACCCTCCTGTCTCCCATTATCCTTTTAAAAAAGACCCCAGGGGAGAGCAAAAGAGGCAGTCATTCTCCCTGCTTCAGAGCATCTGCCCACGCCACCAAAAGACAGTCTGCGGATACTTGTGTGTACGCGGAGGGGGGATCCTTGGACAAATTGAATGAGTTTGTGGCAGTGCCATCAAGCTGCGCCACACTTCAAGGCGTCCGCCCACTTCCACCTGCGGGAAATCTCCCTGCCACATGCAGACACACATTAACTACACATTTAATGGGTACTTAGTGTGAGTGTGTTTGAGTATGAAAGTAAGTGCATATCATGTCAAAAGATGAGAAAAGATAATGTTTCATGATTTTGTTATGTAACAAAACAATAAAAGAGTCACATTGATCTTTAGGAATGAAAAAAGAATTGTTTTTATAAAATTGTTAAATGTAACAATTACATTACAATTGATTTCTGGATGGTGAGAGGATGCTGGAGTTCCAAAAAGTAATTGATGATTCAAAGACAGAGAATAATAAAAGCCAAATAAAATACACATCTAACCAAAATTTGAATCTTTAACCGAATAGAAAAAGTCTAAAAATGCATGTGCCACATACTTGTATATTTGTAAAAAAAAAAAAAAAAAAAAAAAAAAAAACTGTCAGAACTTGTTCCATGGTTTACTGTGAACAACTACTCTCCATGTCCAACAGTGTGGAGATTCTCCTTCAAAGTGATTTGTTGCGCTGGAGAAAGTTCTTTTTTGCTCATTTCAAGTCAAACAGTTAATGGTTTCCAACCCACGCACATAAACATACCACTCCAGTCATGAAGAGCTTTTAGTTAAATAGCCACAAATAGTAAAAGGCTGCATGGGGAAAGAAAAAAAACTTCAGTTGTTTTCCCTCATCTATCTAGACCCAAAAAGAGCAGGCAGTTAGCAGAATCCGTCTCTGTGAATGCTGTAAACATTAGAAATGGCTGGGTGGTAATTACCAGCCTTTAACTGGACAGAACAAGAACAGGTCCTTTTAGTTTTATGGCATTGCTTGTACTTCAATGGCTACAAAGCTACTAATCTGTCAATTTGGTGCGGGGGAAGTAGACAGGAAGTCGTGTTGCAGACGGGGTGATGGATCTTCTTAGAACGCTGTAGCACACGGGCACAATAAGTGGATGATGACGAGCCGAATCTGCCTGTTCTTGTGCCGGTGCTTATATTTAGACATGCTTGCTAGTCCAAGTGTGCATGTAGAGAGGGCTCTTGAATGAGTTTACACATCAATGCATAAGCATAGAGAATTGGACATGCAAGCAGACACGCATGGGAAAATTGTCTAAGCTTCTCACAGTGCTGAGAGGCAAATTGATCTGAGAGGCAAGAGACAGCCACTTATCAAGAGGAGGGAAACGAAAAAATGGTGGGCGAAAAGGAATTCAAGGGCATACACAGAAACCGTCTTTTTGAAAGCAAGAGTCCCAGGCAGAAATCTCCATCAGGCAGAAAAGAACTGAAAGCTGGGCGCTCCCACACTTCGTAAAAGAGCGGAGAGCTGATTGGTCAATGAAAATTTGCAACAGCGCAAAAGCATTGTCAAAAGAACTTACCAGAATTATCACTGGTATTATTTTAAATAGCCTTTTATTAACAAACATCAAATAGACTACAAAGAACAGTAACAAAACACTGCAATGGAATACGCTACAGAGAGTAGTCCTGTCTAAAATTTCAGGACTATTTCATTCTGCAGAGAGTCGTTTATTTCAAAGAATTAGACAGCTGAACTAAATGCTCAGCTCCTGGTCTTGAGGGCAGGGGTATGACTAGGGGCCAGGGCACAGCAGATATAATGCTGCTTTTTCATCAACCTGTTTTGTAGCAACTTGACTTTGTTTGGCTTTTTCATTGGGTTCTGTCCCCACTACAGGAACTTTTTTCATAACTGTTGAGTTGAGCTTCCATGAAACTGAGGTTCATTTGAATGCATGCTTTTTTTCTGATTGGATAGAAAAGTGGGATGTGACATCCAGTTGATAACTGATTAGTCTATCTCATGGATTGAGCTTATCAATTGGCCAGAAAGAATGTGGAAAACTCAACTAGCACTCAATTGCTCTCCTGTGCTTTTTGGGAATTCTTTGTTTTTCTCAAATCGTGGGTAATTTAAACTAAGCCTTTCATTTGAGTGTTAAAATTTACTGCATGCACAGCGCAAATAAAACCACTCCTTCCATGGTCTCCACTGTTCCTTGTTAGCATGAACTTTTGGCTTTATGCTTAAACCCCGTTTTATTTAAGTCTATTTATTATCAGAAGATATGTATAATATAATATTATATTATTATAGTCATTTGAAGGATTAGGCCCTGTGGCCCAGTAAGAATAGATGTCTTGCAGCACTCCTGTTTCTAATGTAGAAAAACAAGGCAGCTGTTTGTTTATACATAGAAATCTAAAAACCCAACAAAACAACACAACAGTGAAACAAAAATAGAGATTTTAAACATGACATTTGTAGCAGAGCTTAGTAACACTTTTCTGTTGATAGCATGATATTTTTACAACAATAAATATGAATAAATATTTATTACTATAAATTTAGAGAGGTGAAGTGCTAGAAATATGGCCATAATGACAAACTGGACTACATTGCAAAGACAAAGCATTCTGCAGCAGCAAAAAGAAAAACAATTTATGTACTTAAAGAGAGACGGACTGAGTCGTTGATATTTGGAACGCAAAACAAGTTTGAGTATCATTAGAGCTTGTAAATATAACTTCAACCCTCATTAGATTAATAAATAATATTCTTAAGACAGGATCTTTGCATTTCATTAAAGTATTGTTTAATGTATACGCCGCTGCCGTGCACATCAATATGTAGAGAAAAAGAGTATAAACTGTAGTACTGGGGAAAACAACAGTTGATCATGCTTGGATTACATCAAAAGAGACAAAATTATGGGAATGGCAAAAATCCATGTGCATTGCTCAGCAGTTTCTGAGCCTGATCTCAGAAAAAAGGCAAGAAATAACAAGAGAGAAAGAGCAGAGGGTACATCTAGCACAAAGAGCTGGACCAAACTAGAGAGACCTGGCTCAACTGGAAACAGTCTTCATTTCCCTCAGATTCCCTTTCCATAACATCACTCAAAATCGTCTGTGCTGACAGAACATGAAGAAATGAATAATTAATAGCTTACGCAGAATGCATAAATTAGGGCCTTCTGAAGCTCAGAGCCGGAAATTGCCGGAAATTATTTCTAAACAAAGATGATTAACACACAATTTTTCTCTATTTAGTGAAAATAAGGGAATTATGGTGGAAGTCCACAGGGTCATTGGCTGAGTGAGATATTGAGCAGTAGCATAAGTATCGGTAGGTGGACAAGAGTTTTTTTTTTTTACTGCGACATCAGAGAAAAACTAAAATAAAGATCACACAGGTACTGTTTAGACTCTAAAATTTATCAGAGAAAAACTAACACAATCAACAAGGGTATTCAATTTCAAATGTGCCTTAGACAAAGTGTAAATACAGCTCATCATCAACAAATCATTATTATCCAAAAACCACATTGATAGCAGCTTTTTGCTAGGAATCACTAGAAACATACCATTCCTGACCTCAATTAATAAAACTGAATACCCCCCTTAACGTCACCTCTTATGCCATTTCACATGCCATCATTTAAATATTATGGGTCCTTTAAACAATTCAAATTATGTTTCAATTCAAAATGTTCATCGGAATATTTACTCTAGCGTTTTAATTTTGGGAAGTGTTTTATTTGATCTGTTCTAAAGTCCATGTTCACCACCTGAAGGGCAGTAGTAGTAAAGTACTTTGTATTTCTTCAAAATGATTCCTTGATGAGGATATTAAATGCAATGCGTACACAGTCGACTAAAGCTGAATCAGAGATGGTTGGATTCCAAATGAGAATGCCTATATAACAGTGCTAAGAAGTTCATGACGATCTATTTTCCACCTAAAAACTCACAAAACCATGTTGATTCAAGCAGTATCTAAAAAATGATTAAGATATAATTAAAAGCAGCTTTCCAGGCACTTTGAGTAAATTATCAAGTTTTTAAGAACAGGAAATGCCAGTTTTTCAAAATTAAAATATTTTTTTTTCATTTGTCTGTCTTCCAGGTACCAGGTACAAAGAGCTGAGCTGGTCATTCTGTGACCGAATAAAGCTTATTATTTAAATAAAATGCCTTCTATAATCATGGATTTTTATTTTAAAGGTTTGTATTAAGTTAATTGAGAGTTTTCTGCTTGTTTTAAGCATGTGATTCACATTATTGCTAGGATAACCCAGGCACCTGTCAATCAATATTATCAATAATCAATAAATACCGGTGTCAAATTTATGCTTTTAAAGCATTACTGAAGCTAAAACAGTGCTTGTACCAATACTTTACAAAAGTCACAAAATTATGATGGACTCAAGAATACATTTTTATTGGACAAAACATTGAATGCTTAAAATGTAAAAATAGATTAAAAGTTTAAAGTATATATGAATATATAAGTAAATAGATAGCACAACAAAACAAAAGTCGCCTAACCTACTACAACAATTTAACAACTTAAAATTAGCAGTTATTTTGCAGAAATATCACCATTTGATAGCCTGAATGCAAGAATTTCATTTTGCAGATTAACATTACAATAGCCTACGGATAACCTGCAGAAAGGCTGCTGCTCTCATCATCATAATTAGTGGACTCTTTTTGCGATTCGTATGACTGAGGCTGTAGTAATCCTCACCGATCGTGCCACTTGTTGTCTGCAAGCTGTTGAACACTATGTATCTCTCGGTTTCTAAGTTTACTCTGTGTACCCTCAAATGTTTAAGAAAATTTGAAATAATTCCTCATTTATACTCAACTGCTGTGAAACATTTGCTGCAAGTTGCAGTGTCAGAATCCTTTTGTGTGTAATATAGCTACACTTTCAACAGTTTAGTTTGATGCATTTAGTTTAATAAGAGTTGTTTAATTTAGCAAGTAGACCACCTGCTGCCATGTGCCATCAGATCAAGTGTAATACAGGGTGTTTGTTCCCGCTTTTGCACACTTCTCGAAGGATCTTATTCATTGTTGATTTGTTAAAAGGGGAGATGAGGGGTGGAGATGGAAGGGGATTAGTTCATTTATTGAACTATCTCGTTGTCCTTGAAAATGGACTGAAGAATTGAATGAAGATGATTGAAATGAGGCACCGTAATTCATATTGTGTTACGGTCCGTTTCAAACCAGTTCCGTATTGGCACTGGGTTTTGGTACCCGACCCTTTAACTACTGGACCTGAAGACAGTCAAAATTTTTATGGCATTGTACTTCAAAAATTATGACGAATTTAAACCACTTTAACAGGAGTATGTTCACATTGTAACAATTCATGGACACTTTTAAGGTGTCCACACATCTTCCAAAGGTTGAACTTCTTTCATATGTGCTCTTAAAGCCAGAGTTGAAAATGTGTCTATATATATATATATATATATATATATATATATATATATATATATATATATATATATATATATGACATATGACAAAGAATAATTATTTATGTATTTCTCTTGCCACGAACGAATCAACTTCAGTGGCCTCAGTGGGTATATCAGGTCCTTAGTAAGTACAACAAATTATTTTCATTGACTGAGAATAGAGTATAATAGAACGAAGTGCGATGGCAGACTTGAAGAAGAAAGAAATGGTGTCATGTCTGGCCTTTGGAAAGAGTGTAAAATGTCTTATTAATATTCATTGACCTTCCGTGCCAGGTTTGCCTTACGTTCTGCCTATAAAGTGAGTGAGGCTGTTTAAAACATAGCAGAGGAAGGAAAAAAAAAAAACACATGAAGAACTAAAGTTTGGTAAAGATGGTTAATTTCAGGGGAGACTAACAAATAGGGTATTTGCACAAAAGGCAGCTGCTGGTTGTTTGAGGACCCTTGAGTTTGGAGAAGGATCCTTCAGGGTGTAATCTTCGCAGCTTTTCAGTGGACTGTGATCTAAAGGCTTGCAAGTTATGTGTCAGCATATGAGCATGCCCAAGCTGTAATGTCTGAGAATCTCTGTTAAGTGTCAAGTTTTGCTTCTGAAGATCTGCAAAGGTGATTTAAGGCAGCAGGGTGTGGTCAAGCAAGGTTTTCCATGTCTATGATGTATCAAATGCAGCCTTTCATATAGACCATTGTAATGATTTGCAATGATACAAAGAGTATCTGTAGGTCTGTAAAGGAACATGGTATGTGGTGTGATGCGTAGAAAATAAATAAAATGATACCAATGTATATACACATAGGTGTATGTATGCAAAGATAAGTACTTTTATATTTTGACATAGGCACAAAATGTCAAAATATTCAAGCAACCAACACGATGTAGACAGAGCAAATTGGTCATGGCACTGAAGTTATTATACATTTTGATCAGTTGCTTCAATCAAACAAAAATGTGTTTGAACCACTCTAACTAAAACCCAGACGTCTCAATACTAACACTAGCCATTTTCAATTACAAGCCAACTTTATGATAACAATGTCACACTAGAACCACAGATAGACATCTCCTTAATAATTAATCATGTGACATGGAAAATAACACCAGCAGATCTAGCTACAAAGTTGACCTTAAAACCTGGTTGTAAAAACAGCAAGGGCATCCAATCCAATAATCTAGCCCAAAATATTACATGCTACCTAGAAAACAAGCATAATGGCATTAATCTTAAAATATTTGAATAATAAAAAGCTGTATTTGTTGAGGTTTCAGTCTCTTCCACATATTGAATTAATTATGCAAGTGCAAGGGATGGGGTTATGAATATTCAAGTAGTGGTGGTTGAGAAGGTGCACCGCTTCTGTGCACTGCAAGGTTGAGTGTTTCTCTGAGAAACAATTTGGGTATTAGCAAGTGAATTGGGGGCAGCATTATCTTTGTAGTTATGGTCTTAGACCTGTCTGAATTCTTGGAAGGAATTTCAGTAAGACTTCAGAGGTGGAAAAAAATCTATGTACCTAATAGGTTACAAATAAAAAAGCTTTGAAAGGCTGTTATTGTGCCTCAATGAACATTCTACAATCATGTCTGAATAGAACTATGCTGTCCATCATTATTATGCAAAAATAATGCTGTTTCCAGCGCTGGAGATAAAGTGGTAACCCAGCTGAGGATGGATTCTCTTTGGTCCCCTCCCCCACTCCTTTTTGGCACTTGCTTGAATTTATTATTTTCTTTGCCACTATCATTTAAATAGGGACTGCAAACTGAACTATAGGAAAAAAATCCTCTAATAAAATGAGATTATATCTGAGAAGCTTCTTTGATATATTTGTATAGAGTTGCATCATGCAATTAAAAGCGCAAACAATAAATTGGAAATGTATCATCATATCAAAGATGTTGTATTAAATATAGTTCCATTATATTATCGCTTCACCCAAACAACAGAAATAGGCAAGGATGAATCCATGAAGATTTGAGTGGGATCCTACAACCCAAGTAGAACCTAAATCTTAGATTAGGCTCAAATGTGTCTAGCTTTAAAGAAAGAAGCTGACGCTGATGCTGAAACAAAATATTGATGGCACTGTTCTAACTGGTGGAGATTTACCAGTTACTGTCATGCTGCCAGTGCTTTTGTTTTCATTTCACACGATTGTCTGTGAGCTCTAGAGATGGGTATGAAGGAAAATCCTTAGAGATTAGCAGGTTCTCTGAGATTTGTACTACCCCAGAGAAAAGAAGTGGAAATGAAATGGGGAAATGATGCGAGTAAAACTCATCTGAACTTCACGGTCATCACCGCACAACCTGCCCAAGTGTGGTGAGTGCCCAACAAGAATCCTCAGAACTGGATTAAGAACAAATACTGTCCATAAAACCAACTACAATTGAACTAACGCCGAAGGTTGACTGATCATGACTATTTCTGTTGTCCATATTTATTTAGTCAAGGTTATGAACACAGGCTAGAGGCTATCCTAGATTGCACAGCTCATGCAGTGGCTGTATCATACAATTACAAACAGCACTAATGTGGCGAATGTATTCACATCATATCTCCCAAAAAATTGTCTCATTTTTAATTTCCTACAAGCTCTCAGAGAAATAAACCATATCGCTTGATGGCCGTAATGACACAAAAGCTTACTTGAGAACAAACAAAAAAGTGTGCATCTTGTTGGGTTAATTTATTTATTACACCATTATTTTATTTATTCTTTAAATCACAGCTGTTTTCTTGAACAAATTGAGTGTTTTAAAACTAATTAAAATGTGTTGGTTAATGGATTTTGTGATTTGTTTTTAAGATGTATGCACTTCTGGTGTCCTGGGGTGGAGCAGCTGAAACATCCAGAATTATGTAAAATGTATTATTAACGAATGTGACAGTAAAGATGAATTGCTTTGGAAGCATTCTAATATTAAAAAAACGTGACCACAGATAGCAGTTCGACTGAAGGACTGGATCATGCTTCAGACATCGGGACATTTATAATCAGCTATTAGCTTGTAATCACAAGCTTGTACATAATATGTCTGGGACAAAGCATCAACAATGTAAAATGTTATCTGCAATGTAATGCCAAGCATTCTGGGTATCATGGTACTTATAATGTACATGTAATGTATCATGTAAACATTATCAGATAACATGGCCTGCTAAAAAAAACAAAAAGTGAACTATTAAACATTAACAATTAAAATCATCATAGCAATACGGTTAATTCCTTTTCCTTAAAATCATAATCACACAAATCGAAAAATATAACATTTCCTTGTGAAGATAATGACTTGATCTTGAGCTGAGTATTATTATAAGTTACACATTTGTTTTAGTTTTTTTGTATTTTTAGTCTGTTTTTACTGCAGTGAGCAACATTTAATGTGCATTATTTTAAGGTGCAGTGTGTGTGTGTGGGGGGGGGGGGCAATGACACCACACATAGCACTATACTCATTTAACACCATCTTTCTTTATGTAATTAGGATTGAAAGGTAAAAAAAACTTCTAGAAGATGAGACTGTCTACTTGTTCTTTCCCAGTGTCTCGTTTAGCTCACTGAAGCAGATTATTGCAATTGAACCAAGATTAGAGTGCTCTTCAGAAAAAACAGAATGCACACACCCACACATGGATATTCACAGATTCCAAAGATATAAGTTCATCCACAATTTTGTGCAATTTAGAATTAATGTAAGGTTCAGTTCAATGGAGTGAGAACAATTCTGCAAAATTGATGAAACTCATTCTCAAATGTTATAAAGAAGAGCTGAAGAGTCAGTCGTGCCCTCGTACAGCACTTCGACAGTAAACTCACACAGAAGGAAGGAAAAGTCAGTGGTGTGTTGGAAAAGAGAAACACATCTTGATTATGCATTAGCTACTGTATAGCAGAGTCACCAAAATGCCTTTGAATAGAAACACTTTCAATGATGTAGGCATGCACAAAAACACACTGATTATTTCCCAATGGTCCTGAAAAATCAGTGCTCAGAAATGCCCACTATGCTTCACCATCAGCAAAAATGTTAGATTTTAAATCTCAGACAAACACATTAGAGAGAAAATTAGTCCAAATTCAAAGCAAAGGCTCTAAAGCCTCAAGTTCAAACTCAAAGTTTTATGAAATTTGTCGTTTTATGGACAGATCAGGGTCTTAATGCAAACTTGCAATGGAAATAATAGCAATAAAATTCTACAATGAAAACCCAAAAAGAAAATATGAGACAGAGACAGACAGAAAAAACGAACCTGACCTAATCAAAGTAGACGACCTCTTTTAAATGCCTCTTGTTGACAAATAATAGCTTTTGTCTTGTTCCATGTGCTTTCATGTCTCATTCTCTTTTAGTTTTGATAGAATTTATGATTAAAGACATGAATTCTGACAAACTTTGCTTTAATAAATGTTTTAAAGATGTTTTCATCTGTTTATTCTCAAATTGTAATGGAAATGTGATCAAATGATTTATTATTAAGTGTGAGAAAAAAATAAAATAAAAAGATGTGTGTGTGTGTGTGTTTGTATAAAAATGAATTGAAAAATATATAGAAAAATTTTTCTTTTTTATTCTAATTAAAATGGATGGATGGATGGATGGAACAGATGTGTCTTAAATACAGCTGCACTTTAGCTCAGCTAAATAAATTGTACACCTGCCTGTATTCGCTGATGCTCAAGTCATTTAATCTTTCTTTTTGTTTGATGAAACACCACTTGACTCTGGAGCTATAAAGCCGCACTGCTGTTAGCTTGATTGTTAGTGATTAGCCATTCAAACAGATCTCTAGAACGGCACCGTGTGTGTGTGTGTGTGTGTGTGTGTGTGAGAAAGAGAGAGAGAGAGAGAGAGAGAGAGAGAGAGAGAGAGAGAGAGAATAAGGTTTGCACAAGAACCAGGGGCCTGATGTATCAATGCTGCATACAAACAAAAAGTATACTACAAGACATTACACTACATCAATACTATACTATTAATGTTTGTTCTAAAACATTTTGTCTTTATTTTGATGCAAATAAGCAAACACCTTGATCAAAAACACCTCTGATATAATTTAGTTTTAGTTTCTATATACAACAAAATTACTATATGTGATGGACATATTAAATTATATGGCATTAAGATGCAACTTTAATTAATATAAATCAAAATACACTAGCAAATAAAAAATACCACCACAAAGTA
Organism: Danionella dracula; assembly: GCA_900490495.1. Taxonomy (NCBI): domain Eukaryota; kingdom Metazoa; phylum Chordata; class Actinopteri; order Cypriniformes; family Danionidae; genus Danionella; species Danionella dracula. Next base: position 29,781,710 of record UELW01000001.1, on the reverse strand, counting down.
TATGGTAAAGTCTGTGTTGTAAAGCAGTCATAACAGTAAAATACGTTTTAATTGAAAAAATGGTTTTCTGACCTTTGAAGTTTGTTAAAAGCATGTTCAAGTATCCATTTTACCACTTGAGATATATAGCTAGACTGTGTCCTATGCTATATTTCTCTTCTGCTGAAAGACTGATCAACGCATTTGTAGTATCTCGTCTAGATTACTGCAATGCTTTCCTAGCTAGGGTTTCTAGGTGTACTCTACACAGGTTGCAGAATGTTCAGAATTCAGCTGCTCGTATTTTACTGGGACCTGAAAACATGAACACATCACACCTGTTCTTACATCACTGCACTGGCTGCAGGTCCGCTTCTGTGTTGATTTAAAAATTTTAACTCTCACATATAAAGCACTACATGGTCTGGCCCTTGAGTACTTGTTGTCTCTTTTAATCACTTATAACTCGAGTAAAAAAAAAAACAGGGCTTTTTCTGTCTGCGTGCCAACACTGTGGAACTCTCTCCCAGATGAGCTCAGGGATGCACAACGCTACACCATTTTTAAATCTCATCTTGAAACTCACTTTTCAAATCTGACTCATGATTGTTGAGATTTCATACTTTATATTGATTTTAACTGGCCCTGGATTTTTTTTATTTGACTGATTATTTTGTTGTTATCTTGTTTTTCTTCATTTTGTCTCTGCTGCTCATGTACTTTTGTACTAATCTTTTACTATTGTTCTCTGTAACGCACTTTGGGAAGCCAGCTTTAAAGGTGCTTTATAAAATAAAGTTTATTATTATTATTAGTTGGCATTTCGGATTTAACAATTATAGATCAAGAGCAAAAATGTAAATTTGAAACTAAAATGTATTTACATTTGCTATCTACATTTGTTGTAGTTTGGTTTTATGAGTTTTTGCTCTCCTGAATTTATGTTGAAATGAGGATTGAGAGGCTAGTGTGAAAATACTGGTGGTATATAACAAAGTTTAGCCTAAATTCTATTTTGATCTCTTCATTGTAAGAGGCGCAAGCGAAACATATTTTGGTGTAAGAGGTGCAATTGTGGCACAATTTGGTGTAAGAGTCATGCAGTTGTGTACGAAGCACTTCTTAAATTATTTTAAGTTTAATATTTTTATCTTGGATCTGTCTTGCCTTGCTATATACTTAAACGACATTCTCTCCAATCAGAATGTTTTGTACAGAGATCACACTGTTTGAGACAATTCCCTTTTATCTTGAAACTTTTGGAGACTAGATTGCAGGTTGGGGATCAATGTGTTGTGTGTTTTAAACTATTTTACTCCTGAGTCATGTTTCCACAGCTTTGAGTTCATTCTCTTAAATGTGATTTAGCTTTGACTTTATGTTCTCAGCATTCCAGATCCTGCTGAACCGAGCTATATTTAGAAATGGTTGTATCTGCAGGTGATTTATGTCATGGCTGAGAAGGGCTTGTCATATACACCTAATCACACATGGACAGCCATTATCCATCAAATATAACCGTCCTTGGCCGTGTGCTCCATTAGCCTGTGTTCATGTGTGGCAGGCTTTAACTGTGCTTTGACTCATGATGGTTAAATTGTGACACTATATCAACCAACAATAACAGTGTGATTAAATTCCTATTATAGCAAGCAGGTGTTTGACATCTTAACGAGTGCGTTAATAGAAAAGTGACTATACAGTGAAAGATGGTAGGAACATTGAATTAAAAAAATGTACTTGTATGTTAGCAGAAGTGTGGTAATGAATGAAGGACAGCTTGTCAATTTTATATCAAGCAGATTTCCATTCATCAGTGTGCTTAAAATGTATTAAAATCATAGTTTGACATTTCTGGTGATTCTGCACACCCCTTGGTAGATGTTCTTCTTTTTATGACCCAGTTTTTTGCAGTCAAATTAGCTGGGAATTTCTGTGGGTAAAAAGGTCAATTGCTTAACTATGTGGTTTTGATCATCATAGTAGATCTGCAGAAAACCCCCCCACAAATAAAGACCAGGGGATGTTAAGATGTGGCAACACCAAAGAACATCAAAGATCTAATTAGATTCAGATGTTTCCTCTAAATTACAAATATTCCACAAAAGGTACTCCCTTTCGTCACCAGTTGTTGTTCTTATAATACAAACAGGAACTATTGTTGTCAGTTGGGCAGTCTTGCATAGCCAGACCTTCAGGGAACTTCAGGGAAGGTCTGGGGGTAATGGCTGCTTTTTGGGTAAAGAGCCAAGCACATGAGCAAATAACACTGACATGAAAAACAACCAATACCATGTCGTTTCTCATAGTGTCATATTTCGGAGTGTGATAATGTAACCACATCAACTGACCGACATGCAACAAGTTAGCTATGGAAAACAGTCACAAAAAACAAGAGATAATGCTAAGTTACATTAATAGAACATCTTCAATAAACCAGTTGAGGGGGCACACAGGATTCTTGATGTGCCTGCCATAAAAAAGAAAGAAAATATGACTAATATTTTAGCCCGTTTCATGTTGTTTGGTGGCTGGTTCCAGCTGCGGCAGTATAGTAATGAAAGCAGACTCGTAGTAGTTCTACAGTAACTGATTTGAACCCAATAATCTGAGAGCTACCAGCTCAATGACAAATACGCATTGTCATCAACACTTGGTTTAAATAATTGTCTACACCTTTGGAAAATGTCCTTAGAAGCTATTAATTTGTTTTGGTTGAAAGAATATATTTTTCAGTGGGTTAACACTGAAGTATACTGCTTGGAGAAGGCCATAGCTTGATTAAAAGTAATATTGGCATATTTAAAAAGTTTTCATTGGCATTTAAAAGAGTCAGCACATGGGAGGGCTTACTGGTGGAAGCTGCCAAAGCTAGAAAACTGACAGGTGACATTTTAATAAACATATAGTGAACATCTCATCTGACCGATATGCATACTTCTTACAAACATAAACCATGAGTCATCTGTTGTAAGGTCATTAAAAATAATTTATTACATGGAAGTGTTCATTAGAAGGCACAGCTTGATGCAAGACCTAACTTCACTGAGGATTGCACTTTATATAAAAAAAAATTCATTCACTAGAGTTGTATCTGTTCTATATCTTTGTATTTATTCTGTATGCTATGTGACATTGGAACTAAATTTCCCAATAAAGTACACTTCTTCCATAGCAAAACATGAAAGGAGTTAAAGCTAATAATAAAGTATTGGTATACACATACAGAATTAATTTCAATGTGGACATCTTTCAAGGACACTTGAAATAGAATTGATGAGGTCACTGTGCTCATACAATATGTGACATCGTCTTTTCTATGCAAATGTCATATTCAAATGTGAATTTAACTTAAAGCCAAGTAGTTTTTTTTTCAGATTTCTGTATTTTTCCTCTCAAGGTGACAGAAGCCGGTCCCAGAGTAGCTACCTGAGTGTACTGCAAATATTGGTCCAGAGTGAGCTGACTTTGGTTGAAAGTGACTTTGATGCAATGTCAACAAAAGCAGAATGCCAGAATCACGAGAAATGTCAAGGAACTAGAAACTCTCCCTCAGACCTTGGGAAGTGAGTGCAGCAACACAGAGGAAGTGAAGCGTCCTGACACTTGAAGCCTGTGAAGCGAGAGATGATGTAAGTGTGGCCCTGGGCTGTGATGGGGAGGCGGAGCCAAAGACAAGCTGAGTGACACGTGTGAAAGACTAGAGTGCTCGTGACAGACTCCTAGAGCTCACACTTTGCCACTGGCTCTGATGTCACATCACACTCCCATTTTGTAGAAATGCTGTGTGTGCATGTCTTTCTTTAAGGGAAGTTACAAGAATTCCTTACATCAGAGTAAGGATTTACACATTTACATACCATCATTATCAAGTGTTGTTGATGACTGCAACAAAGAGGCAAATCCTATAGACTAGGGCTAAGTGACATTTTGTTGTTAGAGATATACCGGTACAATAAATATAATTTCTGAACGACTAATGTGAACATTACGTAAATTTGTCCTGCACTCAAAGTTCTGAAAGAGCAAAGTAACAAGATCCTGTTTGATCTACAGGTAATTGTTGTGATGTGAGAATTGGAATTATCTTTCTTTATTTTCTTTAAAGTCTTTAAAACAACATAACCATTTCATGGATGTGGAAATTTCCTTCTAAATTAATAATATGGCAAAGAATGGACCTGCCAGGGATTGTACCACCAACCCTCCAGTTACTGGACAACAAACTCCATCACTACGCAATTTTGCCATCCTTTATGACTCATTCACAACAAAGTTCATTTCATAAATTTGCTTACTCTAGTTAATTCTGATCAGTTTTCTGATCAGGCTCTACACACTGTTGGATAGTATTTCGCCACCATTTCATTGATTAATTAATTTATAGTTATTTAATATAATCAGTACTTGTTGTAACTGTTGTTTAATGGATTTTGTGTTTCTGCTGTAAATTGTATGCATGCTGTTAAAATAGCCATGTTTGTAGATCTGTACAGATCAGACAGGAACACAATTTGCTATTCCACAATTAATGACATGGCCAGGTCCGAAATTGAACTGGACACAGCTACATGCCACATCAAAGAAGAGAGCAGAGTGCAATGCTTCTTAGGAAACTTTGCGCAGATGTATAAAATGTATAACCATAGGGGAGGAAGGTTTTTTTTTTAAATGAAACCCCAATGAGACAAGATGGAGTCTCACTTGGGAATCTTGGAGATTTAGGATTCTGTAACATGTATTATTCACGAATGATTAATAAAGAATAACGAGATTGGAAGCCATAGTCTGTCATTTCAACCCAAACCCCGTAATGTTAAAATAAGCTATAAGAAGGCTTTCAGGGTTATTGTGGATTTCTGTAAGAGCTCAAGTTAAGGATCTTCTCCTTATAGATGCTGAATTTCTATTAACCACACCCTGGTTGAATGCCCTTAAATTCATACCTGTTTGTTTTCTTATAATTTATATTTTATTTTCATATCTATTCTATCTATTCATACCTTAAATGGTTACAGGTTGGACAGTCGTACAATACATTTCACTGCATGTTTCGTACTCTGTATGTATATTCATTCATCTTCATGTCGGCTTTATTCCCTTTCGGGGTCGCCACAGCGGAATGAACCGCCAACTCTCTGGCATTTTGTTTTACGCAGCGGATGCCCTTCGCAGCCACAACCCATCGCTGAGAAACATTCACACACACATTCACACGTTAACACTATGGGCAATTGTTCTTACTCAATTCACTTATATTGCATGTCTTTGGACTTGTGGGGAAACCGGAGCACCCGGAGAAAACCCACGCGATCACGGTGGGGAACATGCAAACTCCACACAGAAATGCCACCAGCCCTAGCCCGAGCCTAGAACCAGCGACCTTCTTGCTGTGAGACGACCGTGCTACCCACTGCGCCACCGTGACACTCTGTATGTATATGTATGTGACAAAAAAAAAAATCTGAATCTGAATCTATTTTTGCATCAACAATATCCACACATCGTTTCTGTTTCTTTTTTGAGAAGAAAGGCATATGTTAAACTGTTACCTCCTATACTCCAACCTGTCTGCTGGACTTGGTCTCTTTTCAGTCCTAAGAGGTCTATGTTGTGCAGTTTTTTTCTGTTTGTTGTTCCCATTTTACAAAAAGGCCTATTATCGGCCTTAAATCTGTTGATGAGATCTGATTTTGAAAGGACATATCAGAGTCTGACCATGTTGCCACACTGTCTGCTCTCTCATTACCTGGGACACCCACATGGCCAGGAACCAAACAGAAAATGGTTTCATAGCCAGTCTTCAATAAATAGCTTTTTTGAGTTGTATTTTCACAACTGCAGGGTGGGTGTGAGAATAGAAACCAAACATAAACTAAAAACTCATCTAAAAGCGTTAAATATAGATGGATCACCAAAGACTGTGCACATGTATGCGCACAACAGCAGACCAACATAACAAAAGAAAAAGCAGTCAGACACAGAAAAAGAGCTCAGAAGCATATTTAGAACAATTTAGTTCTAATCTCAATGTAGCATTATGAATGCACATCCAAATTATTGAAAACTCTTTTAAAACCACTAAAAAAGAAGCCGTGGGCTTTAAAGCTGTTATGAATTAGGTTTGCTTTTTCTTTTTGCAATTCATAAATATCCAAATAAATAGCAATTCAAATCACAAATTTCACATTGAAACAAAAGTCCAGGACAAAAAAAATCAATTTCATACAAATGTAAAATATGATTTATGACTGAGAAAAGTTGATAAACCAAGATTGACTGATAACTAACTACTAGTGTCAAAATGTGTCTCGTTTTTTAATCAATGGTCAGCAAATTAAACACTTGCACATCCGTACAAAGACATTAAACCATCCCTGCTAAGCATGGGGTTATTAAAGCATCCACAGCAGAGAAATGAAGACCTTGTTTTAATGATCACATTAACCCCAGTCATTAAGCTTGTCTGCAGTTAAACACACACAAACACATTTACACCCCCATCCTGTTTAACCCAAACACTGACAGCCTCTTAACTTGACGAATGAGTGTAGTTTATCAAGCCAAGGAGCCATGGCAATGATAACACCTCATGCCAGATCCAAAACACTCATGCAAGCTGATCTTCTCATATTCATTTGCACCCATTACATCAATAAGTACTTTAGGACACAAGTAAACAAGGGAGTCTGGGACAAATAGAGCTGCCAGATAAAGATTCTCAATGCAGACTGATAAATCTGCTGTCCTTTACCAAGCCAAAAGTGAGCACTCACAGAGACTTTGGCATTTTGTGGCTGCTAGGTCAAGATTAACGATTAAAATTAAGAAACAAAAATCCATTATGGAATGAGAAAATAACCTGAAGGCAGTAAGGTGCCAAAGGCGCAGGTATTAAAGGTGACACAACAGGGAAATTAAAATCATTCTTTTCCAATGTATGATTTACAAAAATTGGAGATATAAGGATGAACATGATATAACAGATGATGAATGCCTTTGTAAAACTAATAAGAATATAGTTTATATATAGTTTTTATTTTTAAAAGTATATTTGTTCCAAAGATACTTTAGCTGGACTCACAAATCTTTTGAGGGGTCTTTTTCCAATTTAATGATCGAACATGTCTTATTTAATTCACTTTAATTTTGTGTTGATTTTAATTTAGTTTAAATATCCTGTCTATGTATTACCAGTAGGATAGGTTGGTCTGGAGCTGCTTCATAAAGCCGTTCCAATTCAAATGCTCATCAAAAATAAACTAGCAAGTCTGTTGAAGTCTATTAGTCATCTTGACTCTTTAAATATAATAGCTATATGGCTAAATTCTGCCAATGGGGTAAGCAAATTTGAATTCTTAAAATTAGCAAACATTTGTAACTGATAACAAATGTTGTTGGATCTTAAAAAAAGACAAAAACTCTCAAAACAAGTCTTTCCAAACTATAAAACTGCATTGAAACTAGATTCTCACTTGTATTCTGTCACTTGTGGTCTTAAAACTAGACAATCTGTCTTAAAACTAGGATTTTTAAGATCCAACAGCATTTTTTATCATCTAGAATTTTTTGCTAGCTTTAAGAATTCTTACCGAGTCTTACCCCATTGGCTGATTCTTTTACTTGATCTAGGAAGAGTACAGATCTCTTCCATCAAAGTTAGTACACAACTGGATGGGGTGTTAAGGTTTGGGGTATTGATGATTTATTTATGTTGTAGATTCTTTTTCTTATTTTCTTTTCACAAGCATTTCAAGAATTCAAATGTTCTTACCCCATTGTAAGATATCTTACTTGATCTAAGAAGGCTAGAACTAGATTTAACATACTTTTTCCAAGAAGCCTGTTTTTACCAGTATTTAATATTGTTTTTTTAAAAAGCAAGTGAAAACTCTCCTCTTCAGGAAACACCTGCTCCCCTCGTCTCCCTTTATTTTCTTCTTGTTATGGTTTATTGATCAGTTGATACAACTTCTATTATAAGCCAGCTGAGATCGAGTTTGACTGTGTAACAAATTGCATATTGTCTCTACCCTTCTGTAAGTCGCTTATATATCCATATATTATTAAAAATGCATGACCGCATGGCACAGTATAAATAATAAGCCATAAACTGTTAAGAAAAATATTAATATTTAATGACGATTCATTCATTTAGATGCTTTTATAGAATTTATAGAATAAAGGCATTCTATTCTATTCTATTCAAGAATGTTAAACTTGTAAATATTTTTTTAAGAATACACAACAATAACTTATTTACTATGGGACATTAAACTTCACATGAACAGATTGATAATTGTGGCGATTTAGCAAAGGGAAAAAAAGGCATAGATTTACAAGTAATCTCATGTCATTTTCATCAATTGAATCTCATTATAACACATTAGATATTTACAATTTGACAACAGTTCTGATGATTTAATATTATACCATCTGTCTAAAAGAGGCAAGCACTTCAGAATAATTTTTTACATAAGGGTCTTGCTGCAGAGACAGCAAGTAAATCCTGACCTACAGCTATAAAAATATGCCTTGGATAGAACTATATTATATTGAATATATTTACTAAAACAATAAAGACAACAAAAAGATTGAGTTTTAAGCAAGCCTGGAAAATTTCGAATTAAACAAAAAAAAAAGTAGAGGAGAATAAGTCTATGAATTGACTGTGCATTAGAAAAAAACACAACTGGACAGCATTACAGAAAAAGTCATGACTACAAGTCATGTCTTCTTCTTACATCTTGTTCCTCACTGCAACAATGATTTCTGCTGAGGATGTTTCATTTTAGGGGGAATCCTACCAGCAATTAAACCGCATGAACAGAACTGAGAAGGCTCATGTTCCATTGACAGTAATTGAAAGAGGGGAAAAAAGGTCCGGCTTCTATCATCCCATCTACAATCAAAATCATTTAGATAATCAGACATCCATGAAACAGCCACCCTGATCCTTTCCATTTCTCACATGCTCTCCCCCTACTTTGTATGTGTCTTGATGCTTCCTCTCGGAGGATCTGAAAGGAGGTGCTCTATTCAGCTTTGATAAAGTTCAACAATAATTTTTCATACATCAGGGAGAAACACAGCGCACCATGCAGCACAAATAAACAACAGCAGCAGTGAATGTACAACTCAGCATAACTTGCGACAGAAAAAACAGATGCGAGAAGAGAAACGGCAGAAGTATAGTCACTGTTGCTATGGAGCTGTGTGTGATAGGTACGAGCGCGAGAGGAGGAGATGATTAGTCTGGGATACAGGGGGTACAAGTGTTATATTAACAGACACGTGTGAAATCCTCCGGGCATGAATGAACACACTCCCAAAAACACACAGAAAAGCGGAAATGCCCAGGCAGAGTTATAAATAAAGACAGACGTGCACATCTAGGGGTGCACACAGTGCTTCATTAGATATTAAGCAGAGGCTACTGCTCTGCAGTTATATACTGTAAGTGATACCAAACTTCTATGGACTGACAACCAGTGTTCAGCCCAATCTCCAAGCAACAAATCAGGATTCAAATAGACGAATATATGCCTCCTGTTTGTGTAAGATATATCTCTTTCAAATAAATGTTTTGAACCATATCAATCCTATTTTTTGGTCACAACAAAGAGTTAAATAATTAATTTTATTAATGTTTTCAAGTTTCTAAAAAAAATCTCAAAATAAAAACACATTTAAATGATAGTATTTCAAAAACAATGTTTAAAACTACAAATCTACATTTAAGACCATCTTTTGTGAATATTCACAATACAGCTTTGAGGACAAAATGTAGAATTGAACTAATCTATAATAACTGGTTTAATCCTCTTAAAAAACATCAGATAAGGTCTGTTTATGTAATATTCATTTGCAAGTAAAAAGTTCAGTGAAAGAATGGATTATGTGATTTAAGTGGTGGAAAACAGATTATCTTTCTAATTGGATCGCGTGAGATGAAGTGGTCTTTTCTTCTATGTTCAGAAGATTAAAAAAAAACCCTATGAACTACATGAGATTCTACCAGGTACATCAACCATAAACCACTACTCCACCCATCTAACCATTCATGCAACAAATGTTTGAATATATGCATCATTTCACGTATTCCACTTTAAATTTAGATTTTTTATGTACATTTTTACACTTTTTTCAGAACACTTTTCATTCTATTGTTGTCATGGGTTTAAATACATTCTTGAAAATTACCCAATAGAGTAAAATAACTTTATTGTTGGAAGGTTTTAAAACTTTAAAAGTACTCCAGTAATCCAGGTGTATGCTTAGTTTGCAAGTTATAGCTATTTCAAAAAACATCCTCTTTATATATTTCTGTGGCTTATTAAAAATATATAAAGGCTCTTCACTAAGAACAACCAAAGCAAGAACTTGCAGCTTTAACAAACCTTTTAGTGACTTAAAGGATCGCAATACCCTGGATGAATCATTACTAGAATTATTGAGATTTGCATGAATTGAAAATGATTTAAGACAATTTTATTACCTGTTGTATTTAATTCTGTGAAGGAGGAAATTAGACATTCTATCTTTTATTCACTATTTCTGTGTCCCTTATATTTATTCTTGAACCTGAGCTGGCTTACCTTATGGGAAGACCAAGTACATAATTTATTATTGACTCTAAACTTTTGATGACTCTTTTCTCTGTCCGATCAGTAGTTTCGAGTTCAGTGTGGGTCATAGCTGTACTTTTCAATGCTGCAAAAGTTTTGATGTGATGTGTGGCTTCAAGCGGTTGGTTGGCCATCAAGAACTGACACATCTAATGAACTAGCTGCAAACATTTTTCTTCCAAGAGCTATAATACCTGTAAAATGGACCTTGGCATTGTTTAACACAGTTTGTTACTATCAGGTGATGTGATACCAATGTGGAGGGACTTCTATTCCACTTCAGTGTTGCTATGTGTCTATTTTATGGGCTATTTTCCCTCACAACCATTTTCGCCAAACCAAATCTATATCTCAGCTTAGAAATATCACTATGACGTAGGTCTTGTTGATAATAATAATAATAATAATAATACCACCTTAATAATACCATAGCGCTTTTCTAGAAACTCAAAGACGATTTACAACTATCAGAGCATTATTCTTTCACACCACATTCACACTGTTGTGGTGATGAGCTCCTTTGGTATCCCTCAGCTGCCATGGGGCAGTCTGATAGGACGTGGCTGTCATTATGCACCTACGGCCTCCTGACGACCACCAATCACACCACAACACAAAGACCCTAGCGGGGATCGAACAGCCAACCTTCCGGTTACAGAACAACAAACTCCATCACTGTGCCATCATGGCCAATGAGCCATTTAATACTTTGCGTACACGAGGAAAACACATAGTGTCACCGAACCTTCCATAGCAACCAGACTTCATACCCTAGCAACGATTTTCTAAGCTCTGCACCTAAGCCTAGGAAAACAATTAAGACATGGGAGTTGGTTTATATGACAAAGAAAACACATTATGATAAGACTTTTTATCTTAGCAACCATCTTGACAGAACTCTATCTTTTGCTAAAACATTTGCTGGTTTGTGTTTGATTTAAGCATGCAATTGATTAAACTATTAAACTACTATTTACGTAGATTAAACAGGTTCAAGTTTTCAACTTTTCCCAACTGGCTAAAGCTTTATAAAATGTTTTAAGGAACTGCTTTCTCAAACCAACATAAAGTTTGCCGTCCAAGCTTTAAAATCTAGTTTAAAAATAAACTAGATGTCAAATTAAACTGGATGGCAAATGCATCAAAGTACATTTAAAGGATTATTTATATTAGACAGAAAGGTCTTATTTTTATACGTTTGCTCCTAAATAATCAAAATGACCAGTTTAGTAATAATCTGAAATGTAAGCAGTTTTCAAACTGTAAAACAACATTTAAAATCTGGCATTTGGAAAAATTTCAAGCAACCGTATTCATCAATCCACCTCTCAGCTGTTACTACTGCCTGATCACACTGTCCTGTCTGAATATTAACATTAACTCATTGACTTCAAAACAAAAGCTGTAGCTGGTGAACTCAATCATGCTCCTTATAAAAACACTGACAGATAAAGACATAAAAGAGTGTATATTCTTCTCTTCTGAGCAGCTCTTGTAAATCGACAAAAAAACAACAGCACATAAACCAGCAGAGGGGCATTTTTACATCCCCAAAGCAACAAGGTCAAGCCAAAGAGCATATCTAAGCAGAAAATGGCTAATCCCTGGACCAACTACATCTCCCTCTCCCACACACATTACTGAATGCAAGAGAATAGCCAAATGATTCTTAGAAGCACATGCTAGCTCACAAGGGGCTGCGCTGTAAAATGAGATTACATTCAACAATCCGCACAGAGCATATGAGCTAATACTGAGTCAGAGATGTGGGAATGTAATAACATTTATGTGTAAATCGTGTTTTGTGAGAGTGTGGGTATCTGCATATATTTTCACCTCTCTGTCAGGCCAAACGGCTTTCAGAATGGCTTGGCTCCTGAAGAACACCAGGAGCTGGACATCTTGATCGCTCAGGCTGAAAGAGTGTTCTAGAATCTGCAGGACCTCGATTCGTGGTCTTACAGCTTTGGTGTCGTCCCCACAAAATGGTCGCAGCCATTCCAGCATGTCCTCAGATGTCACCATATTCCCACTGAAAGAAATTCAGATGAATGTATGTTAGAGGTTTTTTATTAAGAAGGGTCTTTAGAAATGATGATGGATTTAATTAAACTAAATTAAACTAATTTTAATGGTTTATAAAGTATTTTTTAATTACACAAATAGTAATTCAAAGGTACATATTAAACAATCCAATCCATTTGCAAAATTGTAATCTCCATATAATTTGGACCAAATAAAACTAGAAAATAAATTCAGATTAGACAATTTGCTAGTTTTGCTGGTTTAAAAAAAATTATGACATTACTTTATTTTTAAACCCTAAATAATTGCATGAACCACTATTTGTATGCAGTATTATTAAATAATAAATAAATAAGAAAAGTTATTATAAGCGGTTATTATATGGTTATTTTTATTTAACCATTTTAGATTATACAAGCCTTACAAATTTAACATAACTAATTTAATAATTTCATAATCATGCTTTGCTATGACAAATGATCCTGTTTAGCTGCTCCAAAAGCCAACACTGTAAACAAAAATTCTACAAAAAAAATGGTCACCTGGGCTTTCTGGTCCTAGGCTTTACTCACTAAACTATAAGGACATGCGTGTTAAACATCAGACTATCCCAGAAGGCATTGCAGGTTTTGAAATGCAAATATAAATTGAAAAACATGAAATTAGACCAATTCACAATAATGACCAGGGAAACTGACCTGTATTTTTATGGAATTTTTGTACATTAAAGCCATTGTACATTAAATCTGACTACTAAATACTTGAGTTATCGTCATCAGACTAACAATTAAAACTAAAATATTGCAATTTTTAGTTAACTTAATGCTTTAATTAATAAACAAAAACATGAGCATCGCATCGGAAGCCATACATACCCGCTCTGTACATTAGTGTGCACTGCTGCCACAATTCCTTCCAGGACCTTCAAGGGATCTGTGTATTCTCTCAACACGTCCTCGTCACCGCTGAAAGTAAAAACACAACACACCCACGCACACGCAAACACACATCCCACACAGATTGAGTTTAATTCAATTTCTCAAGGCTTTCTCTGACTGCAAACCTTGCATGTGCGTTTATTTGTCTAGATTAAAGGAGAGACACTTCTCTTTTCTCTACACTACTGGAGGGCTCTTCTCTTCTTTTCTGGCCTTGTCTGTCTCCTTCTGTTATTGTTGCATGGTTTGGCTTTCATGGATACGCCAGCATCAGTACATTACGCTTTATAACAAACAGCTTTGAGGCAGTGTGGTGGCTTTGTGGTTGGCACTGCTGCCTTTCAGACAGAATGTTCATAGATTGAATCCAAGGGAATTGGTGTTTGCCTGCACTATGTTTCTATGCCTGTCCACTGCTGGTGTAATCATCTATCCAACTGAGTCAAAAAGGCAGCAGCAAACTTAAAAAGCTACTGAAAAGTATTGAGTTATATTCATTCGAGTAAATGGAATAATTGTTTAAATAATTTTCAGCTGCTAGCAGCAAAAGTAAACAAATAAAATAAATAAACTAACATATGAAAGCAAAAACAAAGAACAAAAAACAAAATGTGTGTGGCAAGAGACTTTTCAAAATGAATATATACAAGTTACAGAGCATACTTCCCAAAGCTCTCCAAAAGGCCTCTGTAGAAGTAAGGATACCATTGAAAAAATTATTGAGGAAACTCTTTGCACTCTACCGGCAAATTGAACTCTGCTTAACACGTGCCGTTTTCAAATGTCCAACACCTGTCATTTGACACACTGACTACAGCTGGTATTAAAAACATTATAACAGACCTAATTAGTGTATATTGAGTGATACATGGCTGGTGGTCAATCCTGTAAGACATATCTAGCAGAGGGATACAACGTAAAGAGTTCTGTAAAATGCCATGTTTTTATAAGATCATATTTGTATTTTACAATTGCATAATCTTTATTTGTAAAAAGTGTTCTTTTTTATCTTGAGCAAGATTGTCAATCATTTGCCAGTGTGCTGCATCCAGCTGGATGATGCGACTGGTGTCATTGTAGCAAATTGTAATAGACATTTTGAGGAGGTTAAAAAAAAGTATTATCAAAGCGAACAAATAAGCATTGACTAATGTAGAAATGATTTGTTATTAAATTTTTACAAATACACAAACATATGTGTTTTTTTCCAAAACCAGTGACAAACCAAAAGTGATTGACAATTACAGTAAATGTAACTGTTAGATTGTGTTGATTTTGATAACCAACTAGGCTATATCTACTTTCGATTAAAACAACCTTAAAACCTCAAAAGTATAGAAATGGTCCAAAATGCCTGAAGCTATGGGGTAATCCATACATGTTTTATTATATGGGCATCACGACCATAACTGATAAGGAAATGTTACCCAAGAGCTTGAAAACAACAGTTTAAACTAAATTGAAAATAATAATAATAATAATAATAATAAAACACATTTTCAAATGAAAAGAAACTGCATTAACTTCAAGAGTATTTGAGTGTGATTAAAACAGTAATCTAATTGGGGAACACAGTGACCCTGAAGAAATACTTAAAATATAACCCTAATCTCTCCTTCCAGACTGAACCATCAATCACAAGCAACCAAGTTTACAACTATTTTTAAAATAAATTTCCATTTACTTGAAGGCACACACTACATGAAAAACAAGATAAAGCTCAAGGAAAGACACTTTTCAAAACAGTTGGACTATTCCCTGTTCCAAATCACTTCCTATTTTGTTCATTTGCCCACCTCTTCAAAGCAGTAATTAGTAGAAGAACCAGGCTTTGGTTTTAAGCAATTACCTTGAATATGAATCACTCCAGCAGAGCGAAGAGGGAGAGCAGTGGAATAAAAGTAAACTGTAATCAATCTTAATTTTTCTGACCACAGTTTTCTGTTATTCAGTAGACCTCCGTTAATCCTGCTTGATTACGGACTGAACTGAAACGTCTGGTCAACACCGACACCCACTAAGCAGGATGACTAATCAGGAGATGCAGGGAGACCACTCTCTCACTCTCTTTGATGCTTTTTTTAATGGAAACGCAAATTAAAGAATAGTTCTTGCAGAAGTTTGCATTAATGAAAAGGGGATGTGTCAGTAATAAACTGGTTTAGAGGCAAGATTTGTCTACTGCATATTTATATTTATTGCATAATAATTACTCAAGCAATTACCTACTGCTAATTCAATTTCATGCAGCAGTTTCTAGAACACCACTAAAAGGAAATCAGATGCTCTTTTCTCCCTACTTGACAATATCCCGTGAAGTGTTCATAAAATGTTTAACATACAAAAATGTAAACAACAAAATGTTTTTCTCTCTGAGTTGCTGAAAGTAAATTAAAACTGTTATATTCATCCCTACACCCAACAATTGTACAGCAACACCAGTAACCGGACTAGAATGTGCAACTTCACATGGAAAAAAAAAGAGTGAAATAACCACAGTAAGTTATGACTAAGCAAGGTCAGATTGCTGTTATTGGATGTCCTAGTCTCTCTGCTAAATGTGGCTGTGAGAGATGGGTTTGTGGGCATGTTCATTCTTAGCTGTGTGAATGCACAAACAAATTGACTGTGCCAGGTTGTGATATGACTCAGTGAGTGACAGGTGACGGTCATCTAATGATATGATGCGGTTCACAAAATTTCTTTTCACGTAGCTAAGCTTAGCCATTATTATGAATATGCTAGCCATTATTTTTTTCACGAAAACACAATGCTCTCTGTGATGGTGATTAGCGCTATAAACAATGTGCGTGAACCTTATAATATCATTGTATGACAGTCATCCGACAGTCACATCCTATTTCCTATGTTATGCAGAGGTGAGCCACTACATCATTGTTTTGGATTATTTAAGGAATTCCTACGTTATACAAAAGTGAGCAACTACACCATTGCTTTTGACCATTTAGGAAATTACTATTTCATACAGGTGGGAGCCACTACACCACTGATTTTGATCATTTAATGAATCCCTATGCTATGCAGGTATGAAGCAAGGGATGTAATGCCACTTATTGTATAACACAAAAAGCAGGAGCTAGTAATCAAGGAGTAATTTGATCTACCAATCAGAGATGTACCAGTACTAATCCTCTGAAAGACAAGAATGAATTAGAAAACTGTTGTTTATACTGTTTGCTGCTATTTACATAGAGGGTGAAACTCAGTTTTGTAGAAAGGGAGTATGGTGAACATAAAAAAAATTCTGTAAAAGTTCAGGATTGAGTATACTCTATTGAGCCCAAATGATGCCTGTGTGTTTGAAAATTGAACACTGAATAAACATAATTCGTTCCAGCCCGGTTTGTTTTCTTACAGTGGTTTTAGTTATAATTAATTTAGTTGTATGTATTAATCATTTGATATGAAAAAACTGTGTGAGGAATTTATATAAAAAATACAATAATACAATACAATAAAATACAATAATCAATAATAATAATCAATGATACTGTAACACTTTCTGACACAACACCAACTATGTTGTCCAGCCACCAGAGAAACTACTGATGGTAAAAAAAAAAAACTACACAGCATCTGGAATTCTATATTTTTACTGAAGTCATTCATGGATATTTTCCAAGAGATCTAATTGCATTAAATGCACAAAACTCATGGAAACCACAATAAAATTTTCGGCCGTGCAACACCAGACTTTTTAGACTTTAAGTCCATTAAACACAGGCTGTATACTGTCCAAGTTGTGAAAGAAGAGACTTGCCGAAGAAACTCGGCTACCCTGCTAACCGAATTGCTGGTATTACTGAGAACACAGTGCTATTAAGAACCAAGCAGCAGAGAAGGTGCTGACCCCCTAAAAGCTGAAGATGAAGGGTACGAAGCAGAGAGAAAGTGAGCTGTAAAGGAGAGGGATGAGAGGCCATGACGGGGGCCAGCACTGTGTTTAACTCAATCAAGCAAAACACATCCAGTCTGACACAGGTTAATAGAGGAACAGCCCTTAAAGACAAAGACACCGGCAGAAAAGCTAAGGGAGAAAGAGCAAAAAAAGCAGCGGGGAAACAAGAGAGAGCAAACAGAGAGACAATGAGAGGGATATTAAAAAAAAAACAAAATGGGCTCACAGAAATATTTCATCGTACCTGAGAGCAGATATGACTCGCTCCACTGCATCCTGGACCACACTTTTCAGCGAAAGTTCACTCAAACCAACAGCGAGAGAAAGCAGCTGCTGAATTGTTTCAAGAGGCTGACCATCCAGGGACATGGTGACAGCCAGATGGTGGACCTTGAGATGCTCGGATCTGGACAGGTCATACATGCAACTATATTTCTGCAGCTGCTCCTTAACAGACAAGAATATTAAAGCAAATAAGGTTTAAAAACTTTTCATATACATTTTAAAGTATTTCAAACCTGTCAAAACAAGCAAATTACTCAGTATCATGTGACTCGCACCTTAATAATTGTAAAGATTTTTCTGAGAGTTCTTTAAAAAAAAAAGCAGTCCTATTTTTTTTAAATAGTTATCCTGAAAACGCTTTTAGGATTAAATTGTATTTTTACACCTCAAAATATTGAAGTTATATTACACAATATTTAGTTATAATACATACAAAAATCAGCCAATCATGTGAAAGTGATAAAATTTATTTTCTTTAGAAAAAATCCTTACACAAATATGTAAAAGCAAATACATGTCGCTACTTGACACTTTAAAACTATCCTAGTACTCTAGTTTATGGCACCACCAACAGAAAATTTGACGACAGTTTGAAGACTTTGCACACTCCTACGGGAGCATGCTTCTCGACACGGTGGACGAGTCATGGTAATGAGGTGCTGCAGTATTGCCTCGATAAATGTGCACTGTAAAATGAACCCATACATTTCCATTTGCAAATGTCTGAATGTGGGCATTTATGAAACCAGAGCATAACATGGGCAGCCTGCTGTTATCTTGTAAACACTGAAGCACCAAACTTGTCAAGTGGACAGTGCAGTTGTCACACAGGTCAAGAACGAGTAGAGTCACATAGAGGCATGCTTGATTTGTCCAAATAGCAGTCTGAGATGTGTTTTGGAGTGTGTACCTCGTGGCTCGTCTTGAGCGACAGCAGGAAGGAGTGGCTGAGAGTCTCCAGGTGATTAAGAGACTGCTGGAGGTGAGTTAGGGTGGAGTCAAAGCTAGGACTGGAGTCATCATTAGCCTTTTTCTTATTCTTGTCACTAATGCCTTTTAAAGCTTTCCGTGCACGCTTCGTTATCTCCAATCGGGTCTCCACAGAGAGCTAGAGACAATTGGAGAATGGAAAGAAACGTCAGATTGAGTTGTTCCCTCAAATATTTTTGGAAGAACCTTCTTTTGGCCAACCAGAAACAGCCCCTGTGCTGATATAGTTTTGAAAATCTCAGATTTATAGAATAACATTTTCTGCTACTCTTCATTATTTACATTGAATTTGGAACAGCTCATTAACCTGCTCGAGTTCAGGCAAACTCAGGTTTATCAGGTTAACTTAGGTTCATCCACTCTGACAAACTATTAAGATCCCAAAAAGACTTAATTTCTACAGTAAAAACACAATTTTCGTTTAACAATGCCATAAACTGAAATCCAGTTTTTGTCCCTTACTAAAAAAATGTATTAAAACAATGAAAGAAACATTAAGGTTGGAGTAAAAATTGTAAATGTAACATCTTGTATAATAAGAATCTATTATAAAGAACACTTTATTAAGTCAACACTCCGGGTACATGTTAAAGACCTATTTTTTTACTTTTACTTGAGTAATTTTTTTTACTTTATGTGCACATGACTACATTTGAGCTGAAGTAGTAGTAAAATGTGTGTTCTAATTTTACCCTAGATGACGATTCCCAGCCATAAAAAAACCAGACGAGCAAAAACCTATAACAACAGATTCAGCATCAAATGTTCTCTTTAAATGGTTTAGGTGTACTTTTTCATAATAGGAAATGTGGGCCTATAAATGTTCAGACCTTTTTGTCTGTAAAGAGGCATATAAAAGCAAGCCGATCCATTAGCAGACACAGCAGTATCATTTATTTAGGAGAAAACCCAAGCAGGTAATAAAGAAAATTTAATTTGAGAACAATGTTACTAATCATTTCATCATAGTTTGGACATGATCTATAAATATTTATCTAATGATGGCAAGGGCTTCATGTAATGTCTGTGAATTGAATTGCAATAATTAATATTTGCATTCAAAGTGTGTGCAGCTTTTTCATTTCTTTAGACAAACATTTAATGTTAGCCATGAAAACAGCGACGCATCGGGAGGGGTGTTTTTGTCAGGACGTTTAGCGATACTAGATTAAAAAGTTTCAGATCACTTAGCTAACAATGCATACTTCAACCTCATTTTCAATTTGAAGTGCATTAGTGGTTGGTAAAAAGGTGTCTGGGGAATTTGTGTAGAGTGCAAGGTCAAATTTAAGATGTTTTACGATTGTTAAGAATCAAATGTACATCATAACATCAAAAACACATGCAAAACTTTTTTTGCATAATAAACAGTATGCTTCAAATACATTTTTGAAACTCTAACCATCACTTTTATGTCTGAGAATGTATAGATATTTTTCAAACTCTGGAATCCATAACCTTACCTTTTAAAAATTTGAAAATTTGAGCATTTTCTCACACCAAGGCAACCCTAACAGAAAGTTTTAAATGACTTAATATTCAGGAAATTTTCTCAATCTCTGGCAACCCCAATAATCCCTTTTATGCATTTCATTAATGAGTTGTATGTAAATATCTGGCAACCCTAACAATCCCTTAAGATTTTAAATGTAAATGAGCCTTTGCGTAAACGATGAAACAGCATCTTTAATGTTTTGAGGATTCATGAAAGTTCTCACACCCTGGCAACTCTGGTAAAACCCTGGCAAACATTCATTTTTATATTTCTTTAGCATTTAGAAACATTTTCCAAATCTCTGGCCCACATAACAACAAAAACATATATCAAATGATCTTTACATGGACCTGTGAAAAATCATTTACATTTTTATTTTTTTAATTTTGTAACTCTTTAAGGCTTTTTTTTTACTTTTACATTTTAGACTGAGCGATAACACTGTATACACATGGATTTGTGGCTTTGCAGCCACTCCAGTATCTTCAGTCAACAGTCAAAAACAGTTAACAGTCAAAACATGAATGTAAGACTAACAATTCAAAAGCTGTCCACTGAAGTGAGTGTGATCGGTGATTGCATCAAATGAATGTGAGCAGCCTCTAAAGACCTTAATTAAGAATATGCAAGTACAGATAATGGATAGATAAGTGGATGATAATCAATGCACCGCCTGTCTCCAATCCCAATTACTATTAAAATCTGCAAAGGAAAAAAAATGGCTTCATTCGGTTTCAAGCCATGTCTCAAACAAGCCACATGTCTCGATTCATCTTCTGTTGTTTACCTCTGACTCTCCTCTCCCACGCTCGCCCGCTGTCTCTAGCACACGCGCTCACACACACACACACACACACTATTTACTCTCAATTCGCACATAATCTAGAGCAGAGTCATGGCAGATGTCACCGGTGCTTCTCCCTCTGGTATTCTTGAGTACAAATCAATGGCGCTCTTACCTTAATGCAGCAAGTGGGTGTGTGTTTATGGGAGCAGGGTGTTTGTAACTCACTTTCCACAAGCTCTAATCACTACAACATTATATCAACATAACAATCATTACAATAACCTCATTTGAACACCCCAGGGGCCAGTGAGCCAGAGCGATTAGCCTTTTGATTACATGCGCTCATTTCAGATGATAGCCAAAGGGCTGTGAGTGAACGTGTCTTTATTTCACATGTTTGTTTGACTTTGAGGCAGAATAAATAGAGAATGGGTTCATTTGTGAGAAAATGGAGATGAGAGGTGCGAAGCAACTGAGCTTAATGAACACTAACTCAGATGTCAGTGAGTGAAGGGGGTCATTGTAATAGAAGATGCATGTTTATAAGTAGATTGATGACATCTGGATGTGATGAAAGATGAAATTCTGCTGGTAAATTATTTCAAATGAAAGGTCATCAAATGCTGGAAGGATGGAGGGAAGAGAGGTACAAGAAGATTTCTACAAGTGCAATACATCATAGCCAGCTCTTATCTACAGAATGTGTGAAACATTTTGTGTTGCCATAAGTTCCTTTTAACGTATGAAATGTTTTCTTTCGAAAAAAAAAGATGGCACACTTTATAACCACACCAACCAACATGATTTTGCAGCCAAAGTCCTAAATTCACACAAAAAAAAGCAGCACATTGGACACCTGCAGTTTTATTCACCATTGATTGCTGTGCTGGTGTTGAGTGAAATGTAGTGTGGAGCATCAGGACAAATCATGAACAAAATGGAGATTAAAAAGCGAGCTGACAAAGAGCTTAGTGACAATATGACTTCTGAATTGTCCATGTTTTATGATTTTATGACCGATGACCAGGCCCAAACGAAGTTCAGCAAAATAGTTCCAAATAAATGGGAGCACAGAAATTAAAAATGGAAATAATTTAAGGTCTGACAGTAGAACCAAAAGTACTAAAGCTTTATCTGATTTCAGCCCCTGGGGAACATTCATTTCTAGTATTAGAACTCATCGCAAAGCATTAAAATCAGTGTATTTCTGCTGAGTTTGCACCATCTGGGTCTTGTTATAATGAAATAGATCAAATACATCAGAAAATTATTCTTAAAAAAAGACCTATCCAACTAAATATTAAATTAAATTTAGCTGATAATCATTAGTGTTGAAAACAACATATACAAAATCATACATTGTGTTAAAATGTAAGTTTTTTGTAAGTATTTTTGATGAATATACTAATTGTTTTGTTACAGTTTTAGTAATGTTTGAAATGTAACATTTATAACCGTGGAGATAAAATTCACAAAATTGATTTCTCACCTTATTAGCTGATTCAGGTGAAAAGGTTATGGCATCTAGGAAGTTGACAAAATCCCCAGGCAGGAGTCGGTCAAAGTATTTGGCACAGGTGTCGTAGGCATGCAGGAAGTCCTGGTCGCTCTGAGGGGATTTCTTCAGCACATGCTGATCCCCTTCCCAGAAAAGCTTGTAGAGCCAGGTGGCATGTACAGCGCTGGAGGAAAGCCCTTCTCCTCCCTGCTGCGGTATTCGATTGGCCAGTTTGGAGATGGAGAGAACATTCTGGCTTGTCAAGATTGGCTCCAGAACTTTCAAAGGATCTGAATCCTCCGTTATCAACTTCTTATAGTCCAAACCTATAAAGAAATGCAGAACTATTCAAGCAAACTCACCAAACTTTTTCTGGCAGAAAACAGATGTAGTGATTTACATTTAGTTAACATTGTGTTCAATATAAAAAAAAAATGCATGTATTCTTAGTAGTTGCTAGTAGTTAAAGAAAAAGCTAAACAAATGTTCTCCATCGCAGCAAACCTGAACCTGGGACACTATCGTAGTTTGAATTTGGCGGCTGTTTGTGTTAATAAATGTAAATAATAATATAGCCTCCAGCGTCACGGTGGCGCAGTGGGTAGCACGGTCATCTCACAACAAAAAGGTTGCTGGTTCTAGGCTCGGCTGGGGCAGGTGGCATTTCTGTGTGGAGTCTCCCCGTGATCGCGTGGGTTTTCTCCGGGTGCTCCGGTTTCCCCACAAGTCCAAAGACATGCGGCATAAGTGAATTGAGTAAGAACAATTGCCCATAGTGTTAAAGTGTGAAGGAGTGTGTGAATGTTTCCCAGCGAAGGGCATCCGCTGCATAAAACATATACCAGAGAGTTGGCGGTTCATTCCGCTGTGGCGACCCCGAAAGCGAAGAAAGCCGACATGAAGATGAATGAATGAATATAGCCTCCAGGATATATGCAGTCAGACGACCAACATTCCACCGACACACAAAGCTTCATCAGAGCATTAAATATTGAAATGCTGCTGATAAGAATGGGTCTATTATGACAGGGGCCAGGAGGGCATTCATCACACTTCAGCAGACATTTGGAAAAGAAGGTGTGATCTCTGTCCCTTGGGTTGTGGTTGATGTTAAGAATGGTCTTTACGCCACTGCATGGGAGCAAAAATGCCTTCTAGACCTTTCCCTCAAATTTCAACAAAGTGTGAGCATACTTTCAGGAGACAGGGGAATGTATGGTGTGAAAAATCCCTGCTGGTCTCTGCAAAAATGATCTCAATTACAGCATAATCACTCGAGTCATGTTAAAATGCACTAGTCACTTTGTTTCTGTATAACATTGAGTTGGCTGAATTTAGATTTGTAAACAATTTTTTCCACATTAAAACAATTATACAGACAGATTTAATAATTATAATAATAACTTCTATTGATGTAGTGCTTTTCTAGTTCCTCTCTCTCCTCACTTTAAGAGAGTGCTCCATCCCTGCGGAGGATGCTTATTTTGGCTTGTATCATCTTATTCTCATATGATCTTATTCTTCCAGTCATGGCCCAGAGCTCATGATCTTAGGTGATAGTAAGAAAGTAGATTGCCTGGTAAATCGAGTTTTAACTTTCTAAAACTACTTCTTCACTCTGACAGACCGATATATCAGCTACAATACTGCAGTCAGCTGTCATTCTCTTGCACCACTCTCCCCTTACCCATAAATAGGACCGAGGAGACTTAAACCCCTCCACTTTAGTCAGCAACACTCCTTCAACCTGGACTAAATAAAATTCCCTTTTTTAGTGTTGAGACCAATGCCTCAGACATAGAGCAGCACTCTCAAACAATAGGGTGCTTAAGGGCTTGTGAATGTTTGCACATCCACTTATAAGGTCCCGTGAATGGTGCTTTAGGATTCATCGGTCAGTGACTTTTCTGTCTGTTGGCTTGGCACTCTTTTGACTCCACCTTTCCCAGCACTTTTTACATAAAATAAGCTGTTAAATCAGGCAGGAAAGCTGCAACACAAAGAGTTTTTAGTTGCTTTCTGAAATCTGTTAAACATATAGTTCCTTTCTTTTTTTCCATTTAATTTCCTTCCTTTTATGGTTGATTGATCAGCTGATACAATTTCTACTATGAGTAACCGGAGTTATAATTTGACTTTGTAACAAATTGCATATTATCCCTACTGCAACTCGCTTTGGACTATAGCGTCTAGCAAATGCATACATATAAATGTAAATAATGCTTAACAGTATACAGCATCACCATAAACACTGTAAAATAGTGATTTACAGACAAAAGTATTTTACAAGTAGGCATGTAATTACAATGTTTATTAATAATTAATACAAAAATTTTATGATATTAAATAAAAAAAAAAAATCATCACACCCATTGCATGCATTACCAAAATACTGAAGAGGTAACAAAAAGAAGGGAAAAAAAAGTATGTAATGAGCTAATTAATTCCTCACTCTGTGTGGTCTGTGTTCTGTATATTAATCTTTCATATCAGAAAAGAACACAGATGCTTTGTGTGAAGGGTAATTAACATTCCTCTATCACCCTCCCTGGCTCACTCATTGCTCAGCGACCTATTTCCTGTCGTCTCAGCAGGTGAGAGATGTGTCTTTTCATGGGGATTTTCTTTATTTGATTGACATGCTTGAAAACAGAAGCCGATTTCCTGCTTCATTTGTGTTCCCAGGTCAGCTGTTAGTTGATTTATTTCTTGTTCTATGAAATCTACAATGAATTCATTCCAAACTGTAACCAACATTTCAAAAGGGGGCTTTGTATGTCTATCTTTGATTTGAATTTAAATTGAAAATATGTCTATTTATTCATTTTAAAATTATGCATGATTGTGACAACCCATTTGAACTATGACTTGGTTTGTATACGATTTTTACATGGCACAATAAAGAAGAAAGACATTTCCAATGTCTGGTCTTGGACTAATAGTAACAGATCCTAGGCAGGGTTTAGGCATGCATTATTCAAACTTAAATGCACAACGTGGACACGAAGAACCACCTGATGCGCAGCGGTACATGGTCTGTTGTACATAACCGAAATTAAACAGTTGGTGGTTAATTGTGTCTGTTTCAAAGCTTCTCACTCCTAACAGAGAAAAATAGTCATGTAACATTGTGCTCCACTCATTAATAGACAGTTCTGTGACATTAGGCAACAAACATTAGGGGACAAACAGTAGACAACAACTGAATGCTGTTCTGATTACTTTTTTAATTCTGTGAGATATTTTATTTCTCTAAACTTTAGCCTAACCTTACATGACATTCTGTAGAGTGCTCACAAGCTTCATATAATAAAAGCAAACCTGCATTGATCGATCACATGTTTTAGATTAAGTGCATTTTATATTTCTAAGTCCACTGTAAAAGTGTTGAACTTACTCTTTAACATACAGAATATTTACACAGATCTGCCTATTCTCGATATAGACCATGGATTCAGCAGAGCTCCACAAATGACTGTTGGTGTAAAAAAAGAAAAGGCTGTTTAACTTAAATAATACAGTTTCTAAAACAATACAAGTTGAGCAAACCTGTGAGCTGTGGACTAGCGCTTGTATTTAGTGATCATCTAATGTTTATTACAATGGTTACTGAAGTCACCCAAGGATACATGTAGTGAACAAACCAAACTGAAATTAATCAACACCTACCAGTCAATCCGAATCAAGTATTCAGACATACCATGGCATAACTAATTGATATTACATAGATTATGTTGTATGCATTTGATGAAGTTCGCATGATGAATCATCACTTGCTCAATTTTGTAAACTGGTTCAAAGACAGTCAATGAATGATTAGGTCTTTTACAGACACTGGCTTGTGCTTACCAACAGCAATAGCTTTAAGCTTCTTGAGCAGTTTGAGATGTGTGTCAGGCTTCACAGAGGATGGAGGGAAGAAGCCTGCGCAGCCACAGTTCTCCAGAAGAGTGAAGTAGAAGAGAAGTCGGAGCAGGTCCATTCCGGCTATACTGTGGTACACGTATTTAGTCATGTGCTTGTAGAATGACTCAGGGTCTGTCTTTAGAGTCTCAAACAGCCCCAATGAGTTAATCCTTCCCTCGATGTCTTTAGTCGACAGACTGAAAGAAGGAAACAGAGGAGAAACATTAAGTAGGTAGGCGAAAAACGGTACAATGAGCAGGCTCTCCTCCACCTTTGCAAATTGCTTTTAGAGAATCAATTAAGGCCATTTTCACTATTAATCAGCCCTCAAACCAAATGAAGTACAAAAAGCTTGAGTTAATATGCTGTGACACCACACTTGTGTCAACGAATTGATTTTGTTTAATCTAAAAGAACTTCTTCAAACTACTTCAGTCCATAAAACTTTCCTCACCACGCATTGAGCACTTCCACCACCAAATATAATAATTTTCAAGTGGTGAATTATAGGGCACGGCAAGCATTTACTGACCCACCATTAATCTGATGTCAGGTTTGGATTCTATGGGTGTCATGTTTTATGTTAGTGCTGCCCTGATTTCCATAATTTATCTCCGCTGTGACTTCATAAGCAACCGTTCACACTGGCCCTCCACCTCACTCTAATTGAATGGCTTTTCAGTAAAGATAAACAGCTTTACTGCATCGACAAAATATCCCATAGCAATTCTGAGGCATGGAAATGTTTTATAGAGTTGGGTTATCAATAAATTACTATGTGAACCTTCAATGACTGCCAAGTCCATTTATCCTGCAGGTCTGCTGATGCTGTGCGTGAAAGTGTACTTGTGACAGAGAAGAGGCTGGAGAAAGAGTATTACGTGAAAAGAGAGAGGGAAAAGACATAAAAAGCATGCTGACTTGCAAACTGAACAAGGAATAAAAGATGTAGCAGGATAAGTGGACTGTGTAGGTCTCCACGGGGCAGAAGAGGGCCACTTTGAAAGTTGAAAAAAATTATGCATTTGAATTACTTAGTGTGCACATTTGTTCATTTGTTTAAGACAATGAGCTGCAGCCCATCAATGAGAATGAAAAGAAAAAAAAAAAAAAAGTTTGAAATGGTAAAAAAAGAAGTCCTTATTTAAACTTTACTCGAAAATGTTCAGCCTCAAAAGGATGCAATAACCAAAACGAGTTCAATTTTGCAAGGAAGACAACAAACTGTATTGTTGGCTGTATGGCTCCAGTCATTGCTACAGCTCATGCTTGAATAGACATAGTGTTGAACTACTTCTTTACTTGAGGCAATTTATGCATTACTGTTATATAGTTAGAAAAAAAAATCAGTCTTGATGAGATTGTGTTCTTTGGGGCTATTACGTTTCTTTTTAAGGTGTTTTGTATCTAAACTGATTTCTATCAGAAAAGTAAATACATGACTTGATTAGTAATCAAACTCTTTTTAGGGTTTATCTCTAAATTGACCATAGAGAAGTGAAATCTGACTATTTCAAGTTAACTGTAAGCTGTAAACATAAAATCATTTTAGAGTTCAATAGTTCAATAATAGTAATAATAGTTCAATAAATCAATAGAGTTCCAACTAATCTCCAACTAAAACTACATGCATGGCAATATAAACAGTAATCATACATGTAATCACATAAACCTAAGCAAAACATACCTACATTTATCAATTAAAAAAATAACAACTATTAACCAGCATACATCATCTAATAGATCTAAGGAGTTATTTGATATTTTGAAAATGATTCAACATTCTGCTTTCAGGATTTCCAGGCACAAGCTGTACTTTTTTCTTATCTCTCTTTACTGAACATAAAGTACAGGCACAATTCATTGCTATTAAATCATAAAAACACCTCGAAACACATTTGTAAGTTGACATGATTTTGTAAATGTTTCATAAAGACTTTTTTCAATCGAGTCCACATTTGATTCAAAGTAAATGTGAGTTCTAAGTTGGTACAGTGATTATTAAACCTTCGCTGCACTCCAATGTAAAAAGTTAATCATAAATGTTTTAAAATTATGCATACTAATAATCATACAGGAGTTTCCCAAGTTGTATTGAACTCATTAATCAGCATCAAACACTTCTTCTTTCGGCTGTTCCCAGTTTAGGGGTCGCCACAGCAAATCATCTGCTTCCACCTAACTCTGGCCTCAGTATCCTCTAATCTTGCACCAATTACCTTCATGTCCTCCTTCAGCACACCCATATAACTTGTCTTTGGCCTTCCTCTTGCCCTCTTGCCTGGCAGCTCCATCTCCAACATCCTTCTACCAATATAACTACTATCCCTTCTCTGCACATGTCCAAACCATCTCAATCTGGCTTCTCTGACTTTGTCTCCAAAACAACCAACCTGAGCTGTTCCTCTGATGTTCTCGTTCCTAATCTTGTCCATCCTTGTCACTCCTAAACTGAACCTCAACATCCTCATCTCTGCTACTTCCATCTCTGCCTCGTGTCTCTTCCTCACTGCTACAGTCTCTAACCCATACATCATAGCTGGTCTCACTACTGTTCTGTACACCTTTCCTTTGATTCTTGCTGACACTCTTCTGTCACACAACACCCCTGACACTTTTCTCCACCCACTCCAACCTGCCTGCACTCGCCTCTTCACCTCTTTTCCACACTCCCCGTCACACTGGACTGTTGACCCCAAATACCTAAATTCCTCCACCTTCTTGACCTCAGCCCCCTGTGACCTCAATTTTCTACTTCCCTCCCTCTCATTCAAACATATGTATTCTGTCTTACTACGACTGACTTTCATTCCTCTTCTTTCTAGAGCAGACCTCCAACTTTCCAGGTCTCCCTCCACCTGCTCTCTACTCTCACTACAGATTACAATGTCATCTGCAAACAGCATTGTCCATGGAGATTCCTGCCTGACCTCATCTGTCAATCTGTCCATCACCATCGCAAACAAGAAGGGACTCAAAGCGATCCTTGATGTAGCCCCACCTCCACCTTGAACTCCTCCGTCTGACCTGCAGCACATCTCACTGTTGTCATACTCCTCTCATACATATCCTGAACTACTCTGACGTACTTCTCTGCCACTCCTGACATCCTCATACAGGACCATAGCTCCTCTCTCGGCACCCTGTCATACGCTTTCTCTAAGTCCACAAAGACACAGTGCAGCTCCTTCTGACCATCTCTGTACTTCTCCATTTGCATTCTCAGAGCAAAAATTGCATCAGTAGTGCTCTTCCTGGGCATGAAGCCATACTGCTGCTCGCAAATATCCACTTCCCTTCTTAGCCTAGCTTCCACTACTCTTTCCCACTACACTACAATGAGATTCATTGTGTGGCTCATCAACTTTATACCTCTGTAGTTGTTACAACTCTGCACATCACCCTTGTTCTTAAAGATTGGCACTAGGACACTTCTCCTCCATTCCTCAGGCATCTTCTCACTCTCTAGAATCCTGTTGAATAACCTAGATAGGAACTCCACTGCTGTCTCTCCTAGACACTTCCACAACTCCAAAGGGATGTCATCTGGACCAACAGCCTTTCCACTCTTCATTCTCCTCAGATCCTTCCTCACCTCATCCTTTCTAATCTTTTCAACTTCCTGCTCTACAATGTTCACCTCTTCCCCCTTCTTTCCCTCTCATTCTCCTCATTCATCAACTCCTCAAAATACTCCTTCCATCTTCTCTGCACACTCTCCTCACTTGTTAGAACCCTTCCAGCTCTATCTTTAATCACCCTTATCTGTTGCACATCCTTCCCATCTCTGTCTCTCTGTCTCGCTAATCTGTACAATTCCTTCTCACCTTCCCTCGCGCCTAACCTGGCATGCAACTCATCATATGCCTTCTGTTTGGCCTTTGCCACCTCCCTCTTGATCCTGCGCTGTGATTCCTTGTAGTCCTGTCTACTTTCTTCAGTACTTTCGATGTCCCACTTCTTTTTAGCTAGCCTCTTCCTCTGGATGATGTCCTGTACTTCCTCATTCCACCACCATGTTTCCTTATCTTCTTTCCTTCTTCCTACTGACACACCTAGCACCTTCCTACCGGTCTCCCTGATAGCTTCTGCTGAAGTTTCCCAGTCCTCTGGAAGCTCTTCCTAGCCACCCAAAGCCTGTCTCAGCTTCTGTCTGAATTCCTCACAACCGTCTTACTTTTTCAACTTCCACCACTTAGTCTTCTTTTCCATCTTTCCTCCCCTCTTCTTCCTGACCACCAGAAACATCCTACACATCCCCATCCGATGCTGTCTGGCTACACTCTCTCCTACCACTACTTTGCAGTCTCTGATCTCTCTCAGATTGGCTCGTCTACTTAGGATGTAGTCCACCTGCGTACTCCTACCACCACTCTTGTAGGTAACTCTATGTTCCTCCCTCTTCTGGAAATAAGTGTTAACTACAGCCATTTCCATCCTCTTGGCAAAGTCCACCACCATCTGTCCTTCTGGATTCCTTTCCTTAACACCAAACCTGCCCATCACTTCCTCATCAACTCTGTTGCCCTCGCCCACATGACCGTTGAAGTCTGCTCCCACCACTACTCTCTCCCCTCTGGGAATACTCTCCAACACCTCATCTAACTCACTCCAGAATCTCTCCTTTTCTTCCAGCTTAGAGCCTACATGTGGGTGTAAGAAACTGAATTATGTCGTTGTATGATCTGCTTGAAAAGACCAAACGAAGCACAGGAACCAATGCGAACTGCTATCTTTTCACAGGCGCACCATGCAAAACGAGCCAATTGAAATGACAATGCAAAGAGCCAAAAACCAGTTCAGGGTGTCAGAGTAATATGTGCCCCGCTGTGTTTACTGAATCTGCATATGAGTGTGTTTGATTACGCTTTGCTACCCTTCCACCTGGTCTCCTGCACACACAGAATATCTACCTTCCTTCTCTCCATCATGTCAGCCAGCTCTCTACCTTTCCCGGTCATTGTACCAACGTTGAGAGTCCCTATTCTCCGACCTATACTCTTGCCTTTCCTCTTCTCTCTCTGCCTACAAATCCTTCTCCCTCCTCTCCTTCTTTGACCAACAGTAGTCCAATACTGGCACCCTGTAGGTCAACAGCACTGGTGGCGGTCGTTGTTAACCTGGGCCTCGACCGATCCGGTATGGAAATCGAATTGATGACTTTCATATTTGGTTTTGGCATGTTTTACGCCGGATGCCTTTCCTGACGCAACCCTCTCTGTTTATCCGGGCTTGGGACCGGCACAGAAGACACTGACTTGAAAGCCCTGTGGCTAGATTCATCAAATCAATCAGCATCAAACACTACGCTACTAAAAAAAAAACAATGCCACACCTCCCCATTTTCATTATCAAGTTGAGGCTCAAAACTACCCTCTGCCTGTAGTGGATAAGCAACATACTTGTGAAAGAGACAGTCATTTAATAATCATTAAATACTGATTAAACATGAGGTTTCTGCTTGATTAGCATATTTAAAAGTGCACTATGCAAGTTTGTGGTCAAAACTAGAACTGCAACCAAAACATTCCCCCATGACAGGTTGCCAGATTGACGTTCCCTACGTTCAACATAGCAAGCGATGCACATGGAAAGTTTTTTGTCTGTTAATCTATGCTTTATTTAAGAAGGCTTCAGAAGTAGCTATGTTGAGTAAAAAGCCTTAAAGTTCAGCGTATGTAAAGATCTTTCAGTAAAGACATCAACCTAATTAATCGCTTATATTGATAAACGAATTCCTAATCAAATATATATGTAAAGAGAGCTTTAAAAGACAATACAAGCTAAAGAAATATATATTTTTTAACTTTTATATTGTTAATTGGTAGTACAGAAAAGCTGAGCCAAAGCTAGTTAAAATAAGGGCTAGTTACTTTAAGTCACCTGTTAAGGAGTGAATTACTTACTTAAGCATCACTTTTCTTATTTTTTTGCATAAATTGATCACATAGGTCAGCCCAACCCAACATTTAATCAGATTTTTGTAAAGTATTAATCAGCTTTTATGAAAGACAAGAATATACACTAATACTAAAATCTACACATTTTAATTAACTTATTGGTGTGGTGACAATAACAAAATGTTCAAACTCAATTGTACTGAATAAAAAAATCCTGTTTTTCCAAATGTAAAAACATGTACATTATAAAGTATGTGATAAAAATCCACTTTATAGCATTAATTATTCATACAAGTGTCTTTTTCAAGAAAAAGAGGTATGCATTTGATAGTAAAATACCTAAAAAAGTTGAAGCCCCTGCAGCTTTGCTCTAGGTGCTGCGACTGTGTGACACTCAACTAACTGTCACATTCCCATCACATGATATTAGTCTGGCTCAGCAAACATATGTCTGTTGTTTTGCAGCTAATCAAATTCAGTACATGTGCAACAAAATGACCGAGTTGCAGGCTCCATGTAGCTTTCTGGCGAGAACCCTACACCTATCCATTGTCTACAGAGCACAACCCCTATGGACCTCAAC
Source organism: Danionella dracula (assembly GCA_900490495.1). Lineage (NCBI taxonomy): Eukaryota > Metazoa > Chordata > Actinopteri > Cypriniformes > Danionidae > Danionella > Danionella dracula. The sequence goes on along the minus strand of UELW01000001.1, from coordinate 29,748,777 downwards.
TCATGTTTAATGGATACTGCTATATTCGCTAGAGGCATGGATTCCTGGGGCCAGAAAGAGTGAAGGCAGTGAAGAATACCTGAGCAACTGGAAAGTAGACGACAAGCCAGAACATAGGATAATAGAAGGACAGCAGCAGAAACAAAGCACACTGAACAGGAGGAAAAGACAGCAAGAGAGAGAGGGATAAAGATTAGGAAAGAGAAGCCTCTGACCGCAGTCTGCTTACTAACATGGAATGACTGCTTTTAACAGGATCAATACTTCACTAAACACACCAGCCATTAATCCTGTCTCCTGGTGCAATTACAAACCCAAGAGCAACACAAGCGGGGAGTGAGGCAGAATCCAAAATGAACGCCTTGATCACAGGCAGACTGAGGAACCACCACTGACCCACATCAATATAAACCTTCTATAGAAAGATCAATCAAACTGGACAAGCAAGAATTTACACTACAAAGCCTTTTAATGAAAAAGAGACATTTCAGAAGAGAGAATTTGCTATACTGCATGGCTAAATTCTGTTAAAAGAGTCGCCGTCCCTTCACTTAAATTTGAGAAAGGACAGATGGCCGGTTTTATCTGATTTTCTGGGCACCTGCTCTGTTTACTCTGAAAGCTGATTACTTGGAGAAGAAGTTCTGTTCATCTCAGGTACTTTGTTGTCATACATGCTGTTTAGGAACTAATAAAACTACACATCCCTTTTCATCATTTTAATCAACAAAGACGGACCATTTATTTTTGCCAATTTGACTTGGCCAGATTCTAGTTAGGCATATTAGATGTGCTTTGGAACGACTGAATGAGTTGGCCATCTGTATATTTTTACAATTAGTGACCACTGGATAAAATTGATTCTCATCTTAAGTCAAATTCAGAATGTTAAGGACAATGGTAGGTTTTCACCCTTTTGTACTACCCTTTACTTTCATTAAGTAATAGACATTAAAAACAGCAATCGCTAGGTTTCATAGGCAGTGCATTACCCGATGACCATATACTACATGGATGTAACATGTAGTAATATGACATCATTCATGGGTTTTAACACAAAGCAAATAAATTACAATTCCTGTCATGTCCTATTATGGACATGTAGTTGGGGGTTCACATTGTCAGCTCACAATATGTTCCTCCTGCATGAACGTCTACGTTGTAAATATTACGGTTTCCAAAAGCCCTGTGAGGTCAACAGTTTGAAATATCATATAATGTTTTTTTCCCCAAACAATTACAATTCATTCATGTGAGTGCTTAGTCTTGGCAAAATGCATAATTTATTTATAATTGTTTTTGTGTTAACAAATATAAAATGTACGTTTATTAATTTCATATTAACAAGATGCACAAAACATTTACAATATATAGAACAATTTATAATAGTTGCAGTATATATTTAAGATAAAAAACATTAAGCTTATTAATCTGAACACAGAATGGACAGCAAGAGGTTTCTGCTTGATCTGAGCATACTTAACTGGGAACAAGAATTGCGGCTCTATTCTTTGACAAATGCACCTTCAAAACTACAATAATTTGCTATTCTCATTTTAAAAGCGTATTTCTTAGTGAAATGTTTCCACACAGATAGTAATACATGTGCTGGGTCTCCATTATGTTTGTGAGATAAATAAAACACAAATATACATCTAGATGCAGCTCAACCTGAAATTGTGGGATCTTTTGTCACACTCATGAAACAATCCTGTCTCCTGTTTTTACTTTACCATTATCACATCATTGGCATATTTATGAATAACACACAAAAATAAAGAGTACAAGAGTGATTTGATGCCAACAAAGTGCCAGTCCAATATGAATTCCAATTAAAACATGGCTCAAAATGCATTCAGATTTAGATGCTAATGTATTGTATGCCAGTCCGTGTGGGGTCCTCTACTGAATCGGGCATTCAAAATTGAGCAAAAAGCTATTCGTGTTGAGTTTTCTCTGGGTACATTATGCATCTAACAAAGCGTATTGAGTAGAATAAGGCCAAAGCCCTTCAGTATATTTTATGCATTGAAAATGAACCACGTCTAACACAGGGTGACATCAACCTCCATGTTCAAGCTCTTGTAAACCTTGAAAAGAATTTGAACAAAAGGTCCATTTATTCGCCAGAGCCAAAACGTGTTTAATATTTTTGAAAATGTTCTGGGTTATGTTGGCTAAAACAATAAAGCAGACATTGTAATGCTCTTTGGTACTGCAGTGTAGAATATAATACTTCCTTAGAAAACAATGTGTGCACAAATGATAAAAAAAAATGTTCAAATGATTATGATGATATGCTTATGATGATACGAAACAACCAACAACTTAAACAAAAGAAATGCATTATTTAAGTGGAAAACAAAAACAACGGATCTGATCATTAGGTTTTTCTTTTTTTTTTTACTTTATTTAATTCTTTTTGGGGGGATTTTTTTATTTTCTTAAAAAAGTCCAAAAACTAATTCTGATGATTAAAAAACAAACTAATCTGTTAACTAAATTAAGTTTTACAGAGCATACTCCAGTCATTGTACACAGTATAGTTAAAAATTTCAAATAATCTAATGCTCACTTATTTGCTTTTTACACAAGCACAAGTAAAGTAAGGTAATATTAATTAAAAATGTTAATCAAGGAGGCACTCAGATTCTTCATTTGGGTTTTTCTCCAAAGAGGGTACACATAGTCTGTACTTTGTCTAGAGATGGTGATATATCTATGTCAGGTCCAACACGACACTTCCCAGAATTAATTTCATTTTCATTTTAGTTTGGAAAGAGACAAGATTGAAAAAAAAAAATAAATAAAAATCATCATCATGTGTTAGAAAAAAAAGGATTAATTTGAAAAAAAAAAGCTGATTAATTAACCATAGCTGTTAAATTAATTGCTTTTTTTTAAACAAAATATACAAACTATAGTAAAACTTAATCCACATGTTTCTGTAGAAATTATATTCTAAACGTTAACAATCTATGGGATAACTCTAAGGCCAGTAGCCAGTAGACTGTTTAGTCTAAAGACAAATAAAATAAACCACCACATCAAACGAAGAGTAACAAAATGAATAAATAAAAAAACAATGCACCGGCCGCCTTGCAGCAACTTTGAAAATACATTATATAACCAAATTATATGCAAATCATGTAAACTGATTAAGTAGCATAAACGGTGCAAGATATGCCTTTGCAAGCCCTCATCAGTCAGGGAGGCACATTCGCCGACAAGTTAACAAACACTGTAATTAAACACAAGTTTTGAGTAATTGGCAAAAGTTTCTCAAGCTCCCTCTGGTGCCATTCTTCTTTGATAGGATCTTTGATGGCGGATATTAGAGATTTCATGTTTTAAACAGACCTACAAACACATTTACAGAAAAAAAATCAGATGCATTGGGGATGCTAACAAGCATGGAACTCTCTTGAGGGAGAAAAAAATCATGGTAAATCAGTCCCGCAAAAACAAAATGGAGTCAAATTAGTGCATGTTTATGCAGATGGAGAGAGAGAGAGGTCTTCTGGGTAATTAAAAGCAGCCAGAGATGGAGAGGAAGTTGATTAAACTAGACTTTGAACAATAGGTTGGTAAAAGTTATCCAAGCACCAAGCTCAAACCTGGCAACATTTTACTTGTACCTGCATTTTCTAAAGCCCCTGAAAGCAACTGTCAACAATTTATAGAAATGAAGAAATGTACTACTAAACAGCAAGTCTGGTGAAACACCCCAAGATCAGCTGGAAGCCTATGCCTATGATGGATCTGTGCTGTCTTGAGTTTGTGCCCTTAGCGAGTCAGGGTCACAGAAGAGTTGGAGGTCTGAACATCCAGCCAATAAAATTTGTTCTAAACTATGGAAGCTGCAGACTTTGCTTAAAATTGAGCATTTCCTCTGAAACAATACCGAATGTGAAATATGTAAATTTCTTACCCGCTATCAGTGAACAGAAACTCAAGATGTGTCATGTGGACTTCCCAAATAGGAATGTTGTACCGATGAGCCAGAGAACAGGAAATGGAGTAAACACTCTCATCCAACGTCCTATAAAACATAAAAAAACAGAGCTACAATGAGGCAGAAGATGATTGCAACTACAGAAAAATGGATGAGTGTTAAGGCAGGTGGGTTAACAGCTAAATTTAAGGTACAGAATTAAACAAAAAAACTAAAAATTCTAAGCTAACCAAAAATGTAGCATCTCTTTCCTTTAACTTATACAACACTTTCTAAGGTGGTAAATTTCTAGTGGGAAAATGGCAAGCATTTAAATAAGCAGAATAACTGTGCAAGGCTTTTTTTGAAAGGGATTGTGAGCAATACTAGACACTTCTGGATTCTCAAAATGAAAGTAGTAGACCATTTTGGTAAAAACACAATTCAATTAATTGTGAATTATAGTGAATCACAGCTTTAAGGGAACTATTTTATTGTCAAGTCAATATCTTTAAAAGATATTAGGCAAACCAGAATACAATGTTTGAATTAATTTGAAAGGGATTATCCACCCCGGAAATCCAAAATTATTTTAATTGCCCCATTCATTTCAGACCTATACTCTGTTCCTCCTCTGAACATAGTTTTTGGAAATTTTAAAGGAGGCCAGTGACTGCCCCAATAACACTCTTATCACACAGATTTTCACAAAGCAAATAAAGTATAAAAGACTGTTTCTATCTGGCATGGGGGGTAAGAGACAAATTTAATACAGCAACAGGAAGACTTTCTAAAGTAAATAAAGAAATAAATGCACATTACCGTCTACTGGAATTCACTGTCAGAGAGCTTTTACTCACTACTGTATTTGCCACAGTTGTCCTTGAAAACAAAGTTATTTTCTTTCTCAGAAAGCACAATTTTATGGGTTTTAGTAATTCCCTCTTAATTAACCCTTGTGTGGTGTTACTCAGGCGGTGTTTGCTGGTCTCGTGGACCCATTTGTGGATTTTAATTCATCCAATCAAGACATTTTATGTTAAAAACTTAAACGATATTTCCTTTAGCCAAGAAACAAGTAATATAAACAGCAAATATACTTTATTTATTGTTCTTTAACCTGATTTCTTCACATTTAGAATTTGAACCATGTGTGGTGGTGTTATTATTGTTACTTTGGCAGATTTGGTGGGTCTGCTAGACCCATTGCATTTTGGGCCTTTTAATTCACACAATCATGCAATTTTATTCTAAAATTTTAAATGTTATGTTTATGTGTGATTTATGTTTGTGTGGGAAGACAGAATTAAGGTAAAGAATCTACCATTTTCACACTTTTACATGCCCTGGGTCCAGTAGACCGGAACACCTTGTGTGTAATATAAATGTGTAGGTGGGCGTACGTGTGGGGTCATAAAAAATCTGTTCTGATATATGTTTTTCACAGGAAATGAGCCAAGCCCAGTGAATCTCAGCTTCAAATAATAAATTGTTGTTTAATTTTTCTTTTGATGAAAACTGAAAATGGTTCCCACAGACCCGAACACCATACAAGGGTTAAAAAAAACACTACCAGTAAAATGTTCGGAATCTATTTCTTCCACACCTCCAAAATATCTGAACCAGAGGATCAACACAGGTTAGAAGACAACCATTACTAAACTTACTACTCAGTTTGATTGAAGCATACAAACTTTTTTGTGAGATGATTGTGTTCCCAGAATTTTGACTGCCATTTCATTCTGCATCTCCAACATAAAGTCTTAGACATCTCCTCACAATAAATTACTAAACCTCAGTCACCTCAGAACTGTGACTGTTGATTTCAGAATTCGACATCTTGGGCTGCCTAAAGCCAGAGCTCTAACTTGGATCAAAGGATCAAACCTGAAACACAAGCTTCTCTTCCTCAGCCCAGCTGAGAGTCATACTCAGAGGACAGACGGATTAAAAGATGTCGGAGATGTGGCATTCCCTTTCAACTTTGGACACATTTCTTGTGAATGCCAAGAATGTGAAAAAGTCTGATTTGAGTAAAAGGTCACCCCATAATATTCTCCTGAATGTTATTATAGCGTCCTGATGTCATTATACTAAGGTGAATTTAACAGCTAAATAATTTTAAAAAATTACAGTCAGAAAGCTTCAGAACAACTGGTTTGAGTTGGAGGGTACTTTGATCTTCTGAAAGACTGGTACACAGTTCATCGATCAGAACAAATGTGAATGAAGCAAAGGGAACGGGTTTCCAAGCAGAGGTTATCCTAGCGATGACGAACACATTTTTTCATTGCCTTTAACACAACAAAGGCACACAGTCTGCATGTTTCCAATTCCAACCGTGGGATAACAAAACTGCCATTAGTCAAGCCTTGGGTCAAAGCTCATTAGAAGAAAACAATCCATTAAATGGAGGAATTCAGGAAGTACGACGGAGGAAAACAATGACTAAAATAAAAGCCACAGTGTGCATGGCAATGATCTTGCTAATTACTTACTCAGTAAGTCCCAGAATAGTTTCTTTCTTGTACTGGTTGTCACTGCTAAATCTCTGCACATTAACTCCACGGCCGAGTCGTTGCAGCACCTGAGCCTGAGTGAAGTCAGTAAGTCTCTCACTGTATAGCTGGAACTGATCGATCAAGGCCAGTAGGTCCTCATCAGCCCAATCAGAACCAGAGTGTTCGGTCACATGCTTGGTCACAAGTTGAATAAGTTCTCTCGGATTCGCCTGAAAGGAGAAAACATCTTATGGAATGGATACTGATAATCTTGAAGAAGAGTGACATGCATTTAGTTTTAATTCTAAAATCATCTAACTGTACATATCTATTAGATTTTGTGTTGTTGTAAACAATTCCATTTTAAAATAGAAAATAAAAGTACCAAGAAAAATATGCCACTGCAAAAATAACAAAAAACAACTAAGAAAAATACATATATTCTAAAACTTCTATGAATATGGTACAATACAATATATCCAAACGTGAGCATATCAGGGCAGCCGTCATGTTAATACACATTTGAATTCATCATATTTTAGCTTGCATTTTTTTAACATATTTAGCTTGCAATGAAGGAGAAGTTAAAAGGTTAAGAGACTTGCCACCAAGGAAACTAAATATGGAATGATCACTAATCTATATGTAAATCATCATCATGGTGTGTTATGAGTGTTAACAATTTCTAAAAAAGTAATTTAGGGCGGGATTGCACATTCCTGAGCACTGACCATGAATTAATATATTTTAGGCAATAACACAGAATGTGTTTAAAACAGGTAAAATAGATGAGCTGTTAGGTTTAAGAAAAACAAGCATCAAAAGATATGGAGGACAGACACGAGTGATGTGCAAGAGTGGATAAAAAGAAAGGGTTACAGAGAGACAAGTATAGTACACAGACGTGAGACATGGATGGAGATATAATAATGCCATACAAACACATACATAGTTATTATAATGGAGGAACAAAAATAGATAAGGTACAGATAAGGTAATATAACAAAATAACTAATTTAACAGATGTTATGAAACCAGTCCATTTTAATCTACAATTGAGTTAAAAATAATAGTGTCCTAGCATCACAGCCATGTAATAATATGATTTATAACAATAGCAGTTATGCTAAACAATTTACCAGCAGATGTAATGATGTCAGAGAAACTAATGGTCCTAAAACCATCCTAAATCTGTGTACTTGAATACTAGAATACATTAAACCTTATTTAATGATGACGCCAGCACACGTAGTACATGCATTTATCCCTGAAAACCCGAGAAAGATGGGTCATGTCAGACATTGTTCAGAAGAACAGTGTGCTTTAATTAAAATTTATTAGAGAAGAGAAAGCAAATAAAGAGCAGAAAATATACACAGCTCAGCTAAAAGATTTCTAATACTTTAAAATGGAAGGCTGAACAAGAGAGATGTGGATGAAATGGAAGACCACCATTCATATGGATCAAACAATAGCCAGAATGACAAAGACTCCAGTAATGATCAGCTCTAGGGAAATCAGGGATGGTCTGAAGTTATCTGTGCATACTATGACAATTAGAGGATGCTTGATTCCCACTGTTAGAAAAGGATATTCTGAAGAGGATACAATCCTATACTCATTCACTTACTTGGGCATCAGGCCTATTTTTTTCTCGCATACCAGAGATCATGGATCAATTTGCTTACATCTGAATACTTGAAGAGCTCATGATGGTTAATGCTGAAGAGAAAATGCCTTTGAACTTAGTGTTTCAACAAGAGAATGACCACTAACAAAGCAGCATCTTTGTTTTCGACAAACAATATGAAAGCTATAGAGGGGTCAGCCCAATCCCATCATCCAAAAGTAAATAAATAAATAAATAAATAGATAGATAGATAGATATACTTAATTTAAAAACAAAATGTAATTTAAACATTAATGCAATTTTAGTAATAATGCTATGCAATAAAAACATTGATAAACTTACAGAGGTAAGTAGATAAGACATTGTTTCTAAAAGTCATTTTGATTTTAAATACAAGTTTTACTACCAATAAAATAGCTTTGTATTCTACAAAGTTATATTATTCTTCCATGTTAATTTACTGTAGTTGTCATTTTAAGGCATGCTGCATTTATTCTAAATGTTTCTCCACGGTCTTCGACCAGCATCGACCTGTCACTGGTTTGTAGGTCGCCAGTTAAAAAAACACTGATCTGAGGGCAGTAGGAAAAAAAATTGTGACATGATTGATGGATATAGTGTTCATTTGAAGCCTCACTCTAAGACAAGCTCTTTCATGATGAAACATCTTTATCCAGCCATTCCCCTTCTGTCGCTCTCATTCTTTATCTTTAGAGAGTGACATTCCAACCACAAGCAAGACTCACTCTGCAGCTTATCAGTCAATTCCCAATGTCAATTCCTATAGTTCACGTCTGAGATGGTATAATCAGGATCTCTGTGGCTGCTAGTGAACACAAGAACTATATTAACCGACCCTATAAATGGTGCTCAGGGATCCAGTTAGGTTTTAGATGGTGATGATTACCTCTAATGATGTTAAAAAAAACCCTTTTTGAGGGGTTAAAGTGCAAGGCCTGTGCATGATTATAGACATTTGCATATGCAATGTTATGAAATAATGAACTTTGCACATTTTGCATTAGAATCTCCATCTTTTTATATGATATAATCCACACGTGGTTGGTGATTTTTAATAATGGTCAGAACAGTTGCGTTATTTTTCCACATGTGGACTGCTCTAATACTGACAATTGTGTTAAAATGCTTCTGATTGGGAAAAGAAAAGGGTGCTAACAATATTCAAAATCCTGCACCTTGAAAGTGGTTTATTAGAAGGAATCTGAAAAGCTTACCCAAGCTTTTCAGTAGGCAAGTAGGCATAATCGATACCCAAGTAGGCATAATGGATAAAAAGGAGCACATGGTGTGTGTCAAACAGGGGTCTTGCAGTAGCACGCCAATTGCACCCCGCAGTGTACTTTGCCCGCCACCTCCCGAAAAAAAAAAACTCTCAGTTGGGGCTTTTAGGCAGAAACAACTATTGAAAGCAGTTATAATATGGCTTAGTCAAAGGCCGATAAAGTTTTTTTTTCAATGAAAATATCTTTTATGTTATTCTTTCGACTAAACACTTTCTTGTTGCTAAACTTCTCTTATAATTTCAGACATATTTTGCCATTCCAACAGCACTGAATTTCTTTTGAAGTTAAATTTTTAAGTTCTCAATACTTAAAACAGACAACAGCAAAATGTGTCTTTTTCTAGCAGAGTACAAATTAAGAGTACATTTAGGGAATTCAGACTTAATTTTTTGGGACCATGGTCCTCATTGAGATTTTAAAAAAATTCTTGAGTTTGAAACCTCTGGTTTAAAAGAACATCCAACAACATCAAATGAAGAGTTTATAGTTAATGACTATCAACAGAACACAATTTGAAATTGAATTTGGTGTGTCAATAATTATTAATGTGTTTAGCAAACAGAGTTGATTTTAAAATATTTGGTCTTTTAATATATGTGCCTTTCTAATACCACTGGAGTAAAGTACCACTGGAGTTCAGCAGCAACTAGAACATTTCACCATATAGTATTTAAGGGAGTTAAATGACAAAAGAAAAAAAGATGGTAAAATGTAATAGAACATTTTGGATCAATGTTTAAATAGACATTTACTAAACAGTATGCCTGTGACTGCACGACATGTGCGGATTGTTTTATATTTCAACAAAGATACTGACAGCAAAAATAAGCAACAATTAGTGAATAAAAAGTTTTCATCTGAGTAATGTTCATTTGTTTGGTCTGATGGATGTTATAAAAACAAAACTATACTTGATGACTACTTGATTTCTTACTTCTAGGCTGTAGTTAAAAAAAGCTCTAATTTGAAATGTTTATTTAAAGTAATTATTGTCTTAGTTTATATTTTAAAAAAGGATATTATTCTAAAAAATATACTGATGTTATGAGAACCGGTCCATGTGTTTTGATGACAGCAGGATGCACAAAAGACACAGGATGAATTCTCATATGTTCTGGCATATACATACCATATTTCATTACCAACTATAAGTATTTAATTATAAGTGGGGCTTAAAGAGAAAAAAATTTGATGAGAAGTTTTACCATTTACCATAGTTGCATGTTATCAAGTTATAACCATAGCTTGACTTAAACACAGGTAAAAACATAACTATCTTGAAGATCATTGTTAATCTTGTAAATTTTTAACTTCCATAAAAGATATTAAGTTTTGCCATATATTGGTTTTGGAGTGTATTATTTGTGTATGAACAAAGACTAAACGGACAGAATGGAAGTTTGTACATCAATGTCTGTGTTCATGTCTTGTGCCTTTTCTCTTAAAAACACACCAGGAAGTAATGTTTTTCCCAGATTGCCTCATGAAAACGTGTTGCTTTCGATCAGAACAGAGTCGGGGAGAAAACATCAGCGACAGCGCGAAAAAACACTTGCTAACTGTTAGTGGGGCGTCACAGCACAACCGGATCACAGACTCATTCCTCCACAGAGAACATAATTATGCACTTAGATTCTGAAAGAAACATCTTGTTGGGCTTAATTTGCAATGCAAAGACGGGGTGCTCTTTCAGATGGAGCAGAATTATATCAGAGGCCCAACTCACGCTCCTAAAGACTGACTTACTTTCAGTGACAGCATGGACATGGGTTTTCTGTGAAATTGATGGTGTCTGGGGAATCCGCTTTGTTGGGGAAAATATATAAATAATCGACAGAGAAAAGAAATGAATGGAACAAGCTAAAGAGATTAGAGCTATGCAAAAGAGGAGTTTATATCAAAAGAAAATAAAGCAGGAAAGCATTATCACTTTAATTGAGTGGAAAAAAATGGCAAAAAAAACAAATGGATATGATTTGAATTTGAAGAGGAACAAATGATGTGGGTGTTTGTGGACTGTCATAAGCCTCGATTCTTACAAAAAAAAATCAGCAAACATAAAGCAAAAGGTCTATTTTTTAAGATAAAATAAAGCCAACATATTTTTCGCTTTCCATCAGGGTTAATAGGTTTTCTCCAGCATTTCCCAGACAGCACATTACTATCCATTAAGAAAAGTTTATGGATGTGAGAATTGCTGTACAGTACCATAAAGCTGGCCACTTATTACCTCAGCATTCCTAAAAAAAATGTTCTAAATGTACATGTGGGCAGATAGCAGCTGTGGATTCAGCAAAATGTTACCTTGAGCAGCAACAAACAGTCATTTCCTTTCATGCCTTTTAGTGCTGTTCATTAAACGAAAAGGTCAAAGTTTTCAGAAAGTTATAGAAGAAACAAACAGGCTAAAGTACATTCATTTAATGCCACGGCACAGTGAACATACTAAAAGCACTAGAAATGGACACAAATAACAACCTCCAATGTGACATATTTGAAAGCACTTTTCAATGAGTTTTTCATTTATCAAGTTGTGCTAGTAGAAACTGGGAACATTTTTCTTTAGCAAAACACAATATTTGATATTTTATGTATGTTTATTAGCTTCATTTTTAAGTTATTTATTTTTTACTTCAGTGACATACAATTTTAACAAAAATAAATACTATTATTATTACATTTTTTAAGAGCAGAATGTAATTTTTGCTAATTTTTATTCACACCAAGTGTGAATAATGCAGGAAGAGCTGCTGATTTCTATGTAAAGTCCATGTAAAGACGCAATAAGGTACCGCGCGACCCTAAAGGTCCAAACCATGTGGTGCAGAGGCCGCAAATGTCGCACAGCGCTTCATGAGAATAACGAGACATGGTAAACCAGATTGATCACTTGAGCAGAGAAATTTTTACTCAAACTTCAGCTAAAAAAGAATAGTAAAAAAAGAGTGGGACAGCAGCAGGGTCAGGAAAAAGGTGGACGTATTCTTCGGTTCGGTCATTCCCGTGTCTTCCCCGGCAAGCACGTGCCTAGTAATACTATTCTTGTCACATACCCAATGCCTGATAATGATGGAGCCATAGCTATGATCTTCCCTTTTCTCAAATTGCTACGACAAGTGCTTATTTCAAAGAGCCTTTTTATGATATAATTTATTTACAATCTCAAAAGCCCATAGGTAAGCATAGGCAACTCCAAGAAACCAACTAAGAACAAACCAACAAATCTTAATGACTTGACTTCACAGAATTTGACTGCAGGTTTAGTTTGTTAAAACTTCCAAATCTTTTTTTAGATCTCATTTTTTTTTTATTTGAGCTGAACCTCACATGCACTGGAGACATTTTCTGTGTCCCAATTCAGCACAGGAGTCTCTACGGTACTCAACACTTTTAAGAGGTAAACCCATGCGGTAAAAGGGCATCCTGTTTAGTCCTGCATGTACAGAACTTGCCCAGATCTATAAGATGATGATAGATTAAAATCAAATTATCTTTGAGATTTCACCATTATTTCATTCTATTCTCAACAATCGAAAACAGTGGATGAACTCATAATAATATTACTAATAAATAAATGACCTTCACTTCTTTATCCAATACTGCAACGCTCTCCTAGTAGGACTTCCATTAAATACGCTCAAACCTCCACAGATGATCCAGAACTCTGCAGCTCGTCTTATCTTCAAGGAACCGAAACGAGCTCATGTTACTCCCCTCTTCATCACTCTACATTGGCTCCCCATTGCAGCTTGGGTTAAATTCAAATCACTGATGCTGGCGTACAAAACTATCTCCAGATCAGCCCCTGTCTACCTCCATGAGCTCATACGCTCCTACATGCCCTCCAGAAGCCTGCACTCAGAGAAGGAACAGCGACTTGTGGTTCCATCCCACAAGGGCAGAAGATCTCTCAGCAGAACCTTCTCTTTCACTGTCACTGGCTGGTGGAACAAACTCCCGGATCCAGTCAGGAAAGCAACAACACTAACAGCTTTCAAAAAGCAACTGAAAACTCTTCTCCTCAGAGAACACCTACTATAAAAAAAACAAAAACAAAAAAACACTACCTTCTTTTTCCCTCCTCTGTCTTTATTTTCTTCCTCTACTTCCTCACTGCTTAGGTTTATTGATCAGTTGATACAATTCTATTATGAGAAGCTGAGATAGACTTTGACGGTGTAACAAATTGCATATTTTTTCTCCCCTAATGTAAGTCGCTTTGGACAAAAGCATCTGCCAAATGCATAAATGTAAATAAATGTAAATGTATCTGCAGGGACTGCTAGTAAGGGTAAACCCTTGATGTTTTTTTTAAGAATTAGGATGCAAGTGTGGATCTCAACAATTAAACTTTTTTTCATATATGGTACTCAGGGGAAACTCAAGTTGAAGGAGCAAGACAGAAAAGGTCATTCATAACTTCATTAGCTATCAAAGTGAATCAAGAAGTGTGCATGTCATTTTCTAGGAATAAGACAAAGACATGCAATAGACAGTGGACATTAAAGATGCAATTATGATACTGGAACAGAGAAAGCAAAAATGAACGCATGCAGAAAGAGGATGCAGAAATTCTCAGAGAGACAGTAAAGCATTGTCATGTTTAATTCAGATAAACCTGAAATACGAGACCCTAGGAGGCATGTAAAAGAGACAGAGGAGGAAAGTGCAGAGAAATGGGTAAAACACTGAAAGGAAAAGATTATAGCGCTTTATCAGTCTGCTTCAAGGTGAGAACTTTTATAGTATCACTAATGAATTCTTTTCTTGACTTGTGTAAGCATTTGGAAACTTGCTAAAATGCCAGATAAAGAAGAATTGCTGTGGAATTGTGGTGACAGAGAGGAAATTTACCCTGTAGAGTGGGCTGCATTTGTCTTTGAAGCAAGGTGCAAGGCGGGAGTAGATCTGAAGAGAGTAGTAATAGGCTGCTAGCTGAAGAGAGAGCGCTGATGGAGGCTGCTTCTCGAAACATGTGTTAGCATCCAGCACCTGAAAAAGAGATAAAAACATACACTCCCTTATATCTTACAATCCAATACTGAGCACTACCTTAAACTGTGTGAAACCTACCATAAAATCATTCAGTACAAAGGTTACAAACCACATAAGATTAGGGTTGGGTGTTATGAGCAAACATGATATAGAACCATTTTTATATTTAAGTCATTCATTCATCTTCATGTCGGCTTTCTTCCCTTTCGGGGTCGTCACAGCGGAATGAACCGCCAACTCTCTGACATGTGTTTTACGCGGTGGATGCCCTTCTAGCCACAACCCATCGCTTGGAAATATTGTATAATATTTCAGTCATTATTGACAATTATCATAATTAATGTCAACAGTTAGTTTTTGATACAAAGAAAATCACGTTTTTGTTCTGAAGTGAAGGTTGTACAAACAGACCCTTACATGTGATTTTCATCAGATTTTTATTGTCAAGAAAATGTATAAAAAAAACATCCAAATGTGATCAGTTAAAGTTATTGTTAGAGCACAATCAAAACCATTAAAACATTTACACAATTTTTCATGTATTCTTTTTGTAATAATGGAAATTTCCTTTTAATGTGTGCAGAATACGATTTGCTCATTTATTGATTTATATTTATATACATTCACAAGGACATGTTTTCACTTAGTCAGTGAGATGTGCCAATGTTTTATGTCTGACATTTAGGATGTTACTTTTAGTTAGTAAGGTTTATAAAAATTGTTCCTTTAACTATGCTTTTGTTTTTAAAGAGAATATTTTCTATTTCTAGTTCAACTTTAGCCTCTCTAAGTATTTTGGGTCAATGTTGCTTTTTCTTGCATCAGTGAGTGAGTTAAAAATGTGCTGATGTGGTAAACTTACACAAAAACTAAAGATATGAATTGTTTAGCATATAGTCATGGTCAAATAGAGCTCTAGTCCAAATCTCCCTATTCTCTTACAATATTTGTTCTGGAGTTTAAGACTCATTCAATTTCAAGTACAAAGTCACTGTTTCATTCACTACATCCGACCTCAGTAACCTACGGCTCTGGAGCCACACACAACTCTTATCTCTATTCTGAAGCTCTCAATAATCTTGCAAAAACAATGATCATTTACAATAAGTTCGTACATTTTTCAGAATAAAATTTCTGAACATTTGATTTTAAAACTTTCAAAAGTGAAAATGTGCAGAAAACCAAGGAGTTCCCATTCAGCAAATTAAAGACATCAATTAAGTCATGGTCTAATAAATGCATGCGATAAGTCAAAAGAGTATGAGAATCACTTTTACTGTGGCAGGTGCCTCGGTGTTAATCTGTTGAGTGCCAGGAAAATATTAAGTTTGTTGTAATTGCAAACATGCAGAAATGTCTGAGTGAAGTTGGTTCGTTACGGACTATTTATTAAAGACCTGATCATCTGCCCAGATGCAAACCTCTCTCTGTGTTAAGCATGAATGTGCTAGAACAAGTCTGCTTTGACTCATCATGGTTATTCTAGTCCAAAAGTCCAAACAGCTATTTACCTTGGGATTAAATAAATAATTAATTGATAAGGGATTTTGCAGGTTATAAAAGCATTATGTACTGACAGTGCTGTTTACATCAACATGTAAAATGGTTATCCATCCCAATTGTAGTTCCTGCTAAACAAGCTGTGGAAAACCGGTTTGGAGACAAGAAAAAAAACAAACAAAAAAAAAAAAAACATGTCAGGATAAAAGCCAGCATGGTGCTTTTGAGGAGAAGAGAGCTTCCTGCTATGCAAGGGATCGATCAGTGCTCACACGTGTTCTGCTGGAAAGGCAATGAATATGTTAAGAATATATCCAGATGAAAAGATTCTGTGAATCTCAGCCCAAACAGGGTTGAAATTATGTTGTTTAAGCTCTTGTGTATTCTGTGCTTCAGCATGTCATCCTACTTGGAAATTATAATTGTTTTTATGTCAGTTTTATTGAGTTAAATCAGTTTATTGAGTTCAGAACTTCTGGATGTGTTCTCTATAGAGAGCCAATTTCATGGAAATTTCATACTAACCTATGAGATCTTGACGAAACAGTGAATGCATTAAAATTCAAAATAATCATATCATTAAATTAAAAACAAATACTGTTATTAGAAACTGTATCAAAACCTTTAAGAAATTGTGAAAACTAATATTGGAGGGGACAAAAGAGGTTCAGTTAGGCAGTGATCTCAATTATAAGCAAAGTTGAGATCTTTGCTATTAAGAGGCTGAATGAAATTGAATCTGGCCCATGAAGTTTTAAAATACATTTTAACCAATCTTCACCTGCTCATGAAATTATGATTTCATCCCTTCAATTCTAAGCCTATCACAAGAATTTTTCAGATGACTTTAACAGTGCTTGAAGCGATCTGGATCTTGAAAATGCAATAATGCATTAAGATGAAGGCCCCACATGAAACACAGCTGAGGCTAACAAAACTGATATTTGAGATGGAATTTTAAATTGTTTCATCTTATAATGCTGCATTCTTCCAATTGCCATTTGATAAAAAGATCAGTGAGAGAGAAAGAGTGGAGAGCAAATAGTGGAATCAGACTCACCTGAGGCAGAGCCAGTAAATAGGCCAAAGCCAGTGTCATATCTTTGGGAAAGGCATCACTGGCTAACTGAAGGAGCACTTTGAAATAACAAGGATGGAGGAAAAAAAAAAAGCAAAAGTTAAATTTTCATGGTTATTACAGCAGAGAAGCACCTCCTTGCTGAACTGTGAAACAATGTGTCGGAAGAGAGATAGGAAAATGGGCAAATCTGAACAAAAGAAAATGTGGTGTGGAGTGGTTAAAGCACATCTTTCTTGCTGCCTCTTTTCTCTTGTGGCTGCGTTGTTGTTTTTATTCCCTAGTATAGCTTATATTAAAAATTATTTTTTCTTTCCTCTCTTTCTCTTCTGTGAAAGTAAACAGTGTTGCAACAATTTTTAGTTTCGTTTCGTCTTTTCCTCATCTCTTAGTGCCACTTGGACAGCTACACATCATTTCCCCTTAATTATTCCCTGACATCAAACCTTGGTCATTTGTCATTTAATGGTTTTAAAACCAGGTTTAATTCTTTCTTGGCCAAAAAATAAACATTTAAATATTCATCATGATCATGGTCCCCTGAAAAGCTTGAGGGCACAAGGTGGCATTCTACTTTTGCCCAATGATAAGTCTGCCCTTATGCAGTGGTGGAAAGAGTACTAAAATAGTCAACAAAAAAAAGCAACAAAAATGAAAGAAGAATAAAAGTATCCATACTAAAGAATACTCAAAACATAGACTTTCCAAAAGTGTAAACGGGAAAAAGTGAGTAGTATACTAAAATGATTTCACCTTATATCTAACTTCAGCATGAATAAAAATATCCCTTTAAAAGTACAGATGCAGTAAAAAAGTACTCAATTAAAAGTAAAAGTACACATTTTTTAACTACTGTAATTGAGAAGTTTATCAGAAATTCTATTCTGTAGAGTATGTAATCTGCCTATGCCGAACAAACATATAACAATACACTTGCTTAATGCTTAATTTGTACTTTATGTGATTGTTTTCAACTACACAATGTACATAAAATATTGTTGGTTAACTTTTCCAGCATATACAAGTATCGATGACTTTGCTTCCGCAAAACTTTATTTTATTTATTTATGTTTCTGTGAATAATTTTCAAAACCTAAATATGATAAATATTGACAACGCTTTTAAAAGATATAACAAAAAAACATTATGAAATAAAGACTTTGTTATGTTCTGATTAGATTGTGCACTTCAGACTCAGCCGCAGAATCTTGGAGGAATTGCGGTTAAACCGGATCAATCATGATATGACCACAAATACCCAAAAAAACCTTCAGAACAATGTGTGCAGAGCAAGTGAGAACGTGCTACTATAGAAAAAACACAAGCCAGACGGTTGTGCAGAGAAACACAGACTCTCAAATCTGATTAGCGGGAGACAAGAGGGTAATTTTTCAGACAGTCCATCAGTTCATATTTCTCAGAGAAAAAGAGGTTAAATTCAGCTCTTTTGAGTCTGTGATGCCATCAAAGATGTTTAAGGGATCAGAGAATCCACAGACCATGTTACCAAAAACAGCTGGAGCACAAAGAAAGTCTCGCACTTGCTGAAATAACAAAGGTGGTAATGTTTCCAACAGTTTCAGGTTTAGCTCTCAGCTGTTTGAAGGCTTCTTTTAACACCTCCATCCTTCAAACCGAAACACAGTGATGCTGATCAGAGATGAAGCCTCTCTTTATACTTATAATAAAGCTATCCTCTAGAGTGAGAAGTGAGTGAGTGCTAAAGAATGTGTGAAGGACCAAAAAAGAAATTGGGACACTTAAATTAAGTATGGTATGTAAAATAGGCAGTTAGAGACAAAATAATTAATGATTAAGGCAGATAGTATGCAATAAAAGCATTCTCACATTTCTGTAAAAATAACAGGTGCTAGTGACTTTTTGAATTAAAGTGGTTACATAGAGCCTCTTTGAAAAAAAATCAGTAATCACTTATGGTCCACATTCTGCTCTCTATGTCTGCCCTTTTTGTCTGGCCCCTTATGCTTTACAATAAACTGATGTACTCGCGGTCATTTTATTGCTTTCTTTGTTTAATTCTTCATTAAAATAGATATTACTTGGTTCAGAAGTGCAACAAAAAGCAACAGTTAGTTCAGCGTGATGACTGAGACCATATAATGGAGGGTTACGTCTTCTCCCTGTCACTATTTAAACATTTATTTAAATACATTAATCACTGACTATAAACGAAAACACGTATGTTAAGGCCACACACTCTTTCCCCTTCAGAAAAGAACCCCTAAGAATGCTGACTTTTTATTTCACAGGCTAGTCATTATTATTGGATTAAAACCTAAAGGACATAATTTAAAACTGCAAGGTTGACTGTAAATCCATCAGTTTTAGCCTTAATTACCTGAAGTGGTTTCTTTTCATTCTGAATGCTAATTGCAAGTGCTTGACAGCAATTGTTATGCTTCGTATGTAATAAGGATAGTATAAACCTTTGATGCTAAATATAGGAATGGTAAAGATGGCAGTTAATGCAACAATACATGTTAAATATTAAAAATAAAATTTTTAAATAGCCTTTTAAACAATGAAATAAATAACAATCTCAATACTGTAGTTCATCATTGCACAAGTACACATATTGCTTTGTTCTTCAGGTGACACATCCATAAACATTTTCCGTAAATATCTACACACAAAACAAACGCCTCAAGTTATAATGCAATCTTTTGCTCTGCATATTTTTTAAATGTTCGTTAAAAAGCTAAACGTTTTGTTTGAATGCTAAGCAATCAGACAGCTCCATTATTTGGTAATAAGTTCCACATTTGTTTGTATTTAGCTAACTGTATTTGTGCAAAACATACTTAAACACATTTGATTCTCTCTCATCTGTTTTTACATTAAGTCACTGGGTTTTGCTTGTTTTGTCCAGTCATATTGAGAGATGGGTAAACTCTGGGCAAGTTGCCAGCTTAACACGTCAACAATCACTCACCATTCACTATTGAGGTCTACTTTTCATTAACTGAGGTAAGTTTTGACTGTGGAAAAAAGTAGAGTACTCTATTCAAACTTCTCTTAGGAATGCTCCTGAAAGTTTCAAATTATAGACCTTCTAGGTGAGGGGCAGCATTAATGGCTAAATCAATTTGTTTGTCTTGATAATATGGTTTTAATATTTCAATTTTTTTCTTTAAGAGTGGTTTACTTTCAGCCAGGGAATCAGATCTTTTTATAAAATTTGGCCTTTGAGTAAAAATAATTTGGGATCTCTTACCCAAGCACTAAAATGTACTTACTTGACAAAAATGTATCAGTAAACAAAGACTTAATATGGTTTATTTTAAAATAAATATTTAATCATAACACTGAATCCATAGTGTTTCAATCACTTGTTTGTTTCCCACCCTGATATTAAATATCCCAATATACAACCGTTATAAATGCAATACCAATAATTTCCAGCTTAGGCTTGGTTAGGGCCATTCGCTTTTGCAAATGTAAAGCTCACATGAAAATAAATAAAGGGTATTGAAGGTTGTGTATTTATAAAGATTTGCTGAATCCAAGCTTTTCAGGGGACCATGATCGTGATGAATATTTAAATGTTTATTGTTTGGCCAAGAAAGAATTAAACCTGGTTTTAAAACCATTAAATGACAAATGACCAAGGTTTGATGTCAGAGAATAATTAAGGGGAAATGATGTGTAGCTGTCCAAGTGGCACTAAGAGATGAGGAAAAGAAGAAACGAAACTTAAATGAACAAACAATTTTATATCAAAAAAAGCACCTTGTGCATACAGAAAAAACAATCAGACTATCAGCAGTGAGAGGCATCCCTTAAATCATTTCACACAAGCATGGAGATTAGAGAGGACATGAGTCCAATATCTAAACAAGCACAAAAAGCCGTGACTGTTCCATTAGGAACAACTGCTTTCAGCATACGCAGGTCATTAATTTAGTGTTATCAGCCTGACGCTAACGCTTCCCTTTCATCTCACGTTCTTCCACATGAAGGTGACTCTACGGCTGTCATCAGCGACAGTTACAGCGGACGAATGAAAAGAGGCTAGAAAAAAGCAAAAGGAAATGCGAGAATTGCCATTTGCATTCTTTAACCAAAGTTCTCTCTTGCATTGATTTTCCCTTTCCCCTCATCCATCTTGAGGCAAAAGGCCTTGATATTTTGACTAGCCTCTATCTCTCTAGTATCAGGAGGGTGCGCATTATTTACTGCTGTCTGCTAGCGGTGAGTACACATTAATTAATCAATATGAGGGTATTCTTGTGGACGTGTAGCCAGCGAGTGGTGATACATCAGGGAGAGATGAGGGAACGCTCACTATCTGAAGAGAATGCTGCCCCAGGGTGGAAGACTAGAGTGTTTCTCACAAGGACACAGCAGCTAAGACAGAGGACGGATATCGGGATGCTCTTCTCACTGGACACTGCAGCTAGCTCTGAGAGTGCACAGGGTTCAAATCGAAACATGGTACCTTCGGTAGCAGGGAAGAGATTCTTTCCCTCGCTGTGTGTTTCAGCCAGTTTGCCAGTGCGCAATAAAACTTCAGCAAAGTCTTCTTGAGGGGTGTAGTCATATGAGGCATACACGTCTTCAACCTTTGAAAATCAAAGGAAAACTAGGGTTATTTCAATACTGGTACTGAGGAATATCTGGACAATCAAACGACCTAACGTGTTTTATTTAATTGTCCTTAATTGTGAAAATGTGGCATATGTGGGCACACATGGCATTAACACTAAAATTGTGAATCTCACATATTAAATTTACACCCATCATTTGTTGCATAACACTGATATTAGTACACATATCTCTTCTTTTTATTGACAAGTTTAAACAGAATTAGTCTGGAGCTGTCAAAAAAAACTGAAAAAAAACCTCTTTAAATATGATAACTACGTCTACATTTATTTTATTTAACCCGCATTACCCATTTTAAAAAGTATTTGTTACCCAAGAGGCCTCTCCAGTATATGCTTGGCCCTATTACCTGCATTCTTAATTGGCAACTGTCAACTAAAAAAACAAACAAGCAACAACAACAACAACTGAGATTTAAAACTTTTTATTAATGTCAAACAAATAATGAAATGATTACCCATAGATGTTTTATCAGAAATGTGCAGATGGTGGTTGGTTTAAAAATGTAAAAAGAATTTAACATTTCAAATTTGCCAGCAGAAGAAAATAGTTATTTTACTTGAGTCCATGGCAATGCAATGAAAAACATATCTAAAGCAACCTGGCTGCTTTGCGTATAGAAGCAGTTCTTATCAGGGTCACAACTTCATGCCTGCCTGAACAACAAATACACTGCCTATTGGACATATAAAAATCTTAATGTAGTACATATTTATATTGTCAAAGCTGATAAAGCGTATACATAGCTTATATACCTAAACATATGTGAGGATGGGAGAGGCAAATATTAAAAAATGTACCGTATTGACATATGGATCATCAAACAGCTCCTCATAGAAAGGACAGCACCCCTGCCTTTCCTGATCTGTGTTCTGATTGGCTGCCCCAGTACGGCTTTTCTCAATACCCTGTCCCTAAGAGGAGATAAATGTTCATTAAACATTCATAGAATATTCATAAAACATTCACAGACATGTATGCAGGAGCCATTAATGTTTCAGCCATGCTCGTAAACTTAAGTGAGGCGCCAGGGCCTTCAGCCAAAAAGAGACGAGGGGATGTTTTGATTTAAGTTTTAAAGTGATGGTTCATCCAAAAATTCCAAGTGTCATAATGTTCTCTCCCTTTATTTCCACTGTTCAACATAGTCAGAGTTGTTAGAAATGTCCAACTGTTGAAATAAAAACAAGGCAATAATGGTATTATTTTGCTTCTAAATATTTTTCTTTGGGGTTTAATTTGTCAACGTTTTATACAAGCGTTTTAAAAACTGCAGTTGAAAAGTTGAAAAGCTGGTATATATGTCTCAAACAATAAAAATATTATATTAAAACAATTCTTTAGTTTTAAGCATCGAAATAAACCAGTGTTTGGATTTAGAAAATATTTTTACTTAAAATGGCTGAGGCTGCAAGTCGTTTTTATTTTATGTAATGTTCAGTATTCCAAAATGTCACTGCCATTTCAATGGAAAGACTCAAACACATCCATTTTACGAACAAATAAGAACAAATAAACCAAATAAATATATATAAAGACAACTTTCAAAGACATAGGCAAAGGATTGTGCTGTGT
Organism: Danionella dracula; assembly: GCA_900490495.1. Taxonomy (NCBI): domain Eukaryota; kingdom Metazoa; phylum Chordata; class Actinopteri; order Cypriniformes; family Danionidae; genus Danionella; species Danionella dracula. The sequence continues at coordinate 29,725,634 of UELW01000001.1, read as the reverse complement.
CTTGCCCGGTTTTAATGGCCTTTGAATGCCTTTCAGAAATGTGCCGCCAAGTCTCCCATTTGAGCTCTGTCCAAGCTCTTCTGAGGTTGGCTTATGAATAATGTTGCAAGAGTGCCAAAGGAAACATTAATGGGACATACGTGAAGAGGCCGAAGCAAGCTGAGTGACTCTCTCCACCAATGGGAGTCGACGACGGTGGTGAGGACAGCTCTGGTGGTCTGACTGGTGCTAGTCAAAACCTCTATTGTGCGAGCAGTAGTTCTGTGCAGCAGGTCTGCACCCGGAGAAGAAGCTCTGACCTGCTAAAAAAAGGTTTACAATGACCGAAATGAACTAAAATGAAAGCTTTTCTTCAATTGTGACTTTTGAATTAGTGGGTATTTGTAATTTAGCCTTAATGTAACAAGATACATTTTTTTCTGCAACATTTCATTTTAGAATTCACTTGGATAATTTTTATCTTGTCAGCTATATTTATATAGAACTTTAGACACAGTCGGACTGCCTGAAGAGATTTGCAAAAAAAGTGTCACAGTTCAGGTGACAAACACAAGAGTAGTAAAGCTAATTTAAAACCACATTTTAAAATCAATATAAAAAGAAATGAGCAGTTTATAGTGTTTAAAATGATGAAATATCAAATACCCTTTAAATGATAAAATCAATTCAAAGACAGCAGAGAAAACCCTGCTCATACATAACTGAAAATCAGTTTGAAGAAATTAGCTTTCACTTTGGTTTTAAAAACTAGAAGTGAGGAAGAGCAGAACGTATTTGTAGAACCTCTAAAATTTACAGACAGCCAATACGATAATGCCAAGATGGAGGTCTTCAAAATCATCTTTAGTGTCACAGTTAATGTAGTATACAGCAGTGATAGTTGCTTCTCCAGTTCCAGTATCTTGCTTTCTGTACACATTTTATGGGTACATTTTGCATTTCTAAACAGTGGTCTCACATACAGCCAGAGGATCCTTAATTCATTTCTCTTCATAATCAAACAAATTAACAATCTTCAAATATTACCCACTTAAGAGTTATTAAGGTGTAAATAACTTCTAGAAGTAAACTCATTATGCAAATGAATAATAATATTTAAGTAGCCCCAAGTAGCAGCATGCAGCAATAAAATGGCAAGTGATACCCAGAAGGAAAAAAAAAGCAAAGAGAAGGAAACCCTTGAAAGTCCCAACAGGGACAAAGGTTTTGTTCAAATCCTATAAAACAAACAGCGGCAGAACTATAGTCGTCTCATCCAGCTGAAGTCCAAATGCATTATGGATGAAGCCAAAGGCACAGAGAAGAAAACTGAGCCATGAGCGGAAATGAATCAAAGGACCAAACACTGCCAGCTCTTGCTTAATAACAACATTACAAAAAACTGCAGCCAAATGTGTACGTTTTAAAAGTAAGCTCAAAGCAAGTCAACTTCCACAAAGTACTAAAAACCCAGGAGCTGAGCTTTAACCCACGCTGACCACTTAGATGCTGTGTTTTAAGCCAAAGAGCATTTGTCATCATCAATACTTCATTCAGATTTGAATGCACTTCTACCAGATAAACAACACACACGTTTATGTGGGAGTATTTCTGTGTGAACATGAATCTTTAAACACTTCAATGGTGTCTTTTTCTGGAGGTGAGGTGAAGCCCGTGCTTGCTGAGAGTAAAATAGCTGGGCTATTTTCAGCTATATTTACACCACATGAAAAATGCAGATAGAGTTGTTCACAGTGACATTGAAAATTCGGTCAAAAACTGTGCTTTGCAGCCCTAGATGAAGGGATTATACTGAAACCGTGTATAGGCATGGATTATAATATAGTTCAGTCCAGTATTAATTAGATAACATGCCTCATCTAACAAAATGAAATTGTATTTTAACTAGTGTTGTCGATCGATAAAAAAAAAATTAATCACACTAATTTTTAAAATCAATTACAAGACTGAAACTTTTTTAAATCTTTAAATGTAGAATAGTAATAATTAAAGTAAACTTAAAACAAACAAACTATTTAAATTCAAAATATGATTGTTTATTGAATTATTTTTAGGTTTAACTTAACAGATTTTGACATGTAAACAACATACCTGAAATAAACCATCAATATCCTCCAAATTAACTTTTTGCTTCTAGTCTTTGGTGGCTGTTAGTTTATGGTCTTTTTAGACTCTTGTTTTCCAGGACTCTCTGTCCTTAACTGCTTGCTTAGTGACGCCTCGTTCATTTAATCTTTGAGAAGAAACTTTAGGTTTTTAAACCTTGAAACAATTTTAGTAGGGATCTTCAGCCGTGTGAGATTAGTTCTGTCATTGCTTTTAGACAGGTCTGAGGTAAAATCATGTTTCAATTTATAGGCTGATTATCCTTTGTTGTCTCCATTATCTTGCAAGAGGCACAAGGCTGGAAATACAACTGAGCAGAAGAAAATTTATTTAATTTACATTACATTGTTCAAAAGTATTTCTTATTCATTATATAATATGTATAGTAAATAAAAATTCATCCATTTATTGCATTTATGTTGAATCAAATTTATTACAATTAAGTGAAATACAATTTTAATGAATACAAATGCATTTGATATGCTTTTGCTTTTTGTCATCTGTGCAAGAACATACACTCTATTTTATAACACTGATTGTTATAATAAACATGAATATAAGCATTAAAATACCTGTGCATTTACTTTCAAGCAAGTACAGATTGAAAGTCCAGATGCACTTTCATACCATTTTAATCCAGAAAATATATGGCAGCTGCTTAGACTGTATGTTCTGATTCCAATACTTTATCTCGCTACTCTAGAAAGTGCACGAGTTTCCCGCGTGATAGCCAGCGCACAACATGAAACAGAAAAAACTGCAACCACATTAATTTAAGTACACTTTTTTTACACTTTATATAAAATTAATCGCATGCGTTAATGCGTTAAATTTTAACCCGTAAGAAATCATGGTGACAGAGGTGTCACCAGTCATTATAGAATATGGCATAGTGTATTATAACACCATAGTGTTCTTTAACTGTCCTTAATTAGCTCTACTCATTTTTGTTTCAATGACTGAAAATGAGGTGTGGGTTTTTAGGTTTTAAGAAGTTTTTTTTTTTTGGCATGATTGAACATATGTGATTAACTTGGTTACCCATTTAGAATGACATCATTTGAATTATTATTTTAAATCATCATTAAGCACAAACAAGTCTATTCAGTTTGAGTTGACCACTATCGATTTTACTTTAAAATATATTTATGATATTAGTTTGAGAGGATTTCAATTTATGTCTGTTTAATTATACTTAACACAGTAAAATGAAACATAAAACGTAAAAGGTTATTGGTGTTTTTTACATTTTTATGTTTATCTGTATCAATAACCTTATTCACTCTTTTCACTCAAACATATTTTCAACCTCCTTTAGCTCATATTTTTCTAAATAAATAATTTATGTAAGCACAAAAATATTAAATGAAACAAAAGCACAAAAAGGAGTAGACTTGAAAAAATGGTAGGCACTTTAAAAATTATTTCATATTATTAGCAAAGATTTATCATCAACAAAAACTTTGTTTTTGAAAGCATCATGACATAGATGGCGCATAAAGAATAAAGAAGCGCTGCTCTTTACCTGGGACAGCTCCTTGCTAGCCCTCTGTGCTTCACGGGGATCAATCTTGTAATTTACAGCCTGGTACAAAACCTAAGACAAGCGAGGAGAGCAAAGCATTGACTTTCTCATTCCTGCCTTTCAACCACGCAATTCTCTCAGCACCCTAAATGTTTAATCGTTCTGGCAGTATTTATACTTGGCACAGTTGTAAAACTTCTTTAAATTCTATTCGAGTGCTTCAATGTGCTGCCTGTCTAGGTATGAGTAAATCAGACTGACAGCAGAAGAGTCAATGTGGAGAAAGATGCTGGCAACAGTTTTTTGGTGGGTAATTGTCTGTTTCTAAAACCCAAATGCATTTTACATCAGAAACTGAGCAGCCAACATAGCCCTACGCACAGAAGCTTGGAACTTGTTAAATATCTCCATTTTAAAGCGCACACTGTAATAAAAAATATGTATTCCACTATTAGGGAATTGAAACTAACATTCCTTTTTGCATTTGTGAGCATTTTCGTAATCTTTGGCAACCCAGACAACAAATCACTTTTATTTTTACATTTATGTTCATATTCTCAATATCTGGATATGGTTAAAATTAAATTTCTGATTTGAGTCGTGTGTCAATATCTGCCAACCCTAACGAACACTTTTCAGATTTTGATCCATTTAAGAACATTGTCTCGATCTCTGGCAACCCCAAGCAACAGCAAAACACATATTAAATCATCTTTACATTAACATCTGAAAAATAAGACCTTTGAATAATTATTTAAGACCCAGAACAGTGACTTAGGCTTTTTAAGGCCTAAAATTTGGCCTTTAAAATTTTAGATGCTTTAAGACCCTGCAGAAATCCTGTGGATTTGAATATGGTCTGTTTTGTTGATATGCATTCTGTGAAGCCAGTTTTAGTTACTTAAAACAACTTATAATCAAATATAATCAAGACAAATTTGTGCAAAGCACATCTTCTTCAGAATATTACACAATGTGCTTATTGTTGTCTTGAATGACAGGTGTTTTACTTGAGGTCATTGAATTGATACAAATGAAATTGAAACTCAGACAAGTAAACTATTATTTAATTATTTAAAGCATGTACATGTATAAACAAAGTATTTTATCAAACTGAATGAACCTCGGAATCTCCATCTTTTGAATATGCTCAACACAGCTACACATGATACAGGGTTTAATGGGGTAAACAGTAACCTGAGTCTGCAGGGAGCTGGAAACAGCCAGTAGGCTCTGGATGCTGCTGGCAGGACAGTGCGTGAGAGAAAAGGCCATCAGTTCCTGACGGGCAGAAAGCTGTGTGTAGGACTCACACTGTCCCAGCTGAGCGCACACATCCCAGCCATCACCATAGCCTGGAGTCAGAGAGGGTCATTGAAGACAACAGTCAAATAAATGGGAATTTAACCTAAAAAAATTACTGAAGAAAGAGGATTGGCATTTATTATATTTGAAAAATCTTAGTAATCTTAGTGCATTCTCAGACACACAGTGTAATGTCTGCACCATTTTAGCAAAGTTTAAACCTGTTAAGTTTCTTATTTTTTTGTTAACGTAAAAAAAATTGTCTAAACTAAAATAATTTTTCCATTGCATCATATAAAAACGTTGTAGATTTTAATATTCATTTATCCTGCAAAAAAAGTATTTGGATATACTCTAGTAGTTGCGAGAGATAGACGAAAAACAAAAAACCTGTGAGAATGCATACTTACACAGTTTCTGCAAGTTTTATAAGGTCAAATGTAAGACTTTTTAAGACAGTTTAATACCATTTAGAATAAAAAAAAACTTGTTCATGAACTAGCCCTAACAATCACTTTTAGGTTTTTGGGCATTTACAAAGATTTTATCAACTCTATCAACCCCAACAATCACCTTTAAGATTTTAAGAGTTCATGACTGCACATGCGTTTTAATTAAATTTATTAAAGATGTTTTATGAATTTGTGTGCATTTGAGCCTTTTCTCAAACTTTTGCACTGCCAACATCACTTTTACTTTTTTGGGGATTTACAAATGTTCTCTCAAAGTCCAGCAACCCTATCCAAGACTTTTTTGTTTTTGAGCATTCATGATCACTTTCTCAGACTACTGCATGCTTAACCATAAGTGTATCTTTTATTTTTGAATTTAGCAGCATTTTCCCAATCTAGGATAACCTCACAGCAACAACAAAACAACAACCGTCAGATGAGCTTTATATGGACATCAGAAAAATAAGACCTGAAAGATTACTTAAGACCTAAAACAGTAAATTTAAGATTTGTAAGGCCTAAATTTAAGACCTAAAATGTGGGCTTTTAACTTTTAGACGTTTTAAAACCCCATGGAAATCCTGTACTTATGAGCAGCAGGAGCAAGGGGTTGATGTAACAAAAAAAAAAACATGGCCGTCTTCACTGAGAAAGTAGTATAAGGTTCCAAAGCCTTTTCACTCAAGGGTGAGTAGAGTTCACAACAACAAAACCTGCGACTGGTAGAGAGTTTATTAAGGTTCAGAAAAACAGCCTCTAATCTTTGCCACCTGTTGAGAGCTTGCTGGGGTTCAGAAAAACAACCTAGTTTTTGTTTTGTTAATATATTTGTTGTTGTTTTAACTTATATTTTTAATAAATTCATTTTTTCAATACAGACTACCTACAAAAACTTGTATTTTCTATACATTTTATTAACTTTGATTTTTAATGAAGTTTGAAATGGACCAAACCACAATGTTGTTTTCTGATCACATTTTAAACACAACTGAAAATATATAAAGAACAAGATCTAATTAATAATATAATTGAAGGTGTTATTTAGATTTACAAAGACATTCTAATTCTAATTCGATAAAAAATAAAAAAAGACATTTTGTTTCAACTCAAACACAAAATAAAGAAGCAAGTTCCAAACAAAGCTCATCTTGTAGATACTGCTAGTTTTGAGAGTTCAATTAGTTTATGGATGTAATAGCAAACCAACAACTAAGAACTTAGAGTGTTTAACGCTGCATTCAGTAAACAACAAAAGCTGTGCTTTTTGTGAGCATTTTGTGCACAATCTCAATCCCAACTGACTTCAAATCAGTTAACGGTGAGATGCCAAGCACAGGCAAGTGGTAGAATATTAGGTGCCCCTTTCAGACAAGAAAAACACCAGCTGCACAGTCTCATTCTGACTCTGAGGAGGAACAGGCGGCAAATCAGTGGCGGCAGCCAGAGTTTAAAAAGAACATCTAGTGCGCAGTTCGGGAGTGAGGACTCTGCGGAGTTCTTAGCTCATTTGAAGGAATGGTGTAGAGAAAGAGAGGCTTTGCTTGCTTATTCTTGCATTGGTGTTCATTTGCCTTTTACTTCGTTTTGAATTCCTTACTTTTTGTCACTGACAGAATTACTACGTTTCTGATCTCCAGGATTCCAGAAACAGCGCAGTACGTTGCATGACATACATTTTTACAAAGGATTATTAATTTCTGTTATACACACTACTTTAGTGGTGTGTGCCAAGTTTGGTTATTGTACTAATGTTCTAGTGTAGATTACTATTGAATTGCGTGTGTTTAACTAGTTCAGAATTTGGGAAGGGGGCAATCTGCCTTCAGTTAGTTTATGTTTTATTTTACTTGGCCCCCCTTAATCTATGAGCCAGTGCAGTGCGTTGCTGTTTGTGTTTACATTTGTTTGTGTTGTGTTAGTGGAAATAAATTACACTTGTTTTTATAATAAATCACCTATTTGTAACACCCTGACCATGGCTATCATTTTGGTTCGTAACACTCCCCGACAAGGAAAAAAATCCTCCTCAAATATATAATCTGCTGCTTAAACTGTTTTGAATTTAAACTTGTTGCATGGGAGATTCATATTATAGTAACACACACACGCACACGAGATGGTGTAGTTGATTCTTGTTCTTGCTCGGTCTTACAATTATTGGCTAGACTATTCTCAAAATCTACACAACTGTATGAATTGTTTAGAAATATGGATACATTAGTTTAAATAAACAAGGAAAATGTATGAAACCACCAGTGTTATTTGAATTTTTTATAAGTTATGTAAGTTTTATAAAAAGGAAGAATGTAATGTAAGAGTTTGAGCAATGTGTTCCATTTTTTAAGTAATGACACCAACTGTGGATGCAATATTCACAATCATGGCTGTCTGATCTAAACCTAAAAGATAGATGACAGACAGTTAGTAAATAATGCAAGCCAGTGCTGTGAAAATGACCAGCGTAGATTCATGCATAAAGAGAAAGAGGCTTGGATAAATAAAATAATTGAGCAAAAAGATAGCCAACATTAAACAAATTATTTAGCTTAACACATTTGCATTATGGCTTCAGCTCCCACAACTTTAGCTGCAGTTCTTTACTTATTTTTCCATCTATGGCTCGGATTTCCACATGGATTGGGTAAATCTTCTAATCTCCAGGACTCTGTAATTATTCACTCACTCAGGGAGAATATGGAAAATGGTAGAGTGGAGCAGAGGAGAGGATAAACAATTTTTACACTGACGTTAGCCTGGCTGCAAGACTGCTGCCGATATCAATCAGAGATTAGCACATCTTCTGTTCTCAACTCTGCATTAATCTAGCTCTGCCTGGAGCATACATACACACCCCTGTCTCTCGACTAAATCTGATGGTGAATTGACTGAACAGCACATAGGCGCACACCGCATGCTCAAACACACACTGAACACCTTTGAGCTCTGACTAAAGCTGACTCTGACTGGAATGATAAAAAGTGTTCAGCGAATCACACTCAAAACATTAAATTTATGAGTTAACACATTCCTACAAGAAGATTCGCTTATGAAATTCACTTGTACTTTGAAGTTCGATTATTTTTATGGTTCATGGTTTGCAATCAAATAGTTGTAGTGAAGCAAAGAGAAACCAGCAAATGTTTTTGCAAACCAACAAATTTTATGACATATTTTTCAGGTTTCAGAAGTGACCTTGCCTTTTCTAAGGTTGAAAAAACAGTGCTAATGGTTAAGTGCCCTATCATTAACAAAGATCAGACCATCACTGTCTATTAAGATCACATCATCATCTCGCTATTCTATAAAAGCAAGCATTAGAATTGTATATACTCTCTTATTTTTTGTGTTTTTAAAGACACCTTTGCTAAACTGAATCCAGACATCCTGAGAGAGAATGACTTTTTACAGTACTTTTTACCAATTGTCAAATATGTATGTTTTTCATATATTATATAAGTTATTCATTTGATTTGAAAGTCATGTAGAAGATCACACTGTCATCTCATCTTCAAGGAGAAAAACAGCGATGTCTAATTTTGTGACAAGTTAAAAAAATGTATGCTCCAAAAACCAACGAATTCAGTCTATTTAGAAAAAAATAAAAAGTTGATTTTCAGAAATCTACTGACAAAAAGATTAGAATAAGCTCCTGAAGTCAACATGAGCTGGAGTATTTCTTGATAAAAAAACTAATTGCTTAATTTTATCAGAACATCAACTGAACAGTCCAGGACAAAGGCAGATGCTGACTGGAACTTTTTTGGATGTGCTCATCATTCAGTTTTCACTGGAACACAGTGTTTCATGTTACCTCACGCATTGGCAGAGGAAATCTTAAAGAATTGAGCCAATGTATGGACTTAACATTAGTCAGAGCTTGAGCTCAAAAACACTAGGACAAGACTCTCTTGCTCTTAGTTCACATTAAAGAGAGCTAAATTTATGTACAACATACACCATGAGACAATCTGCTTCCATCTTCATTTTTAAAACTCCTCTTGAAGCTTATTTTGACTCATTGGTCTGAGGTGTGTTTTCAGTGTTGTTTCAGTTGGGCGTTTATTAATGTGCTTAGATTTTTCTTTCATTTTATTCTTTTATCTCATAGTGGTGTTTTATTGTCAGAGTATATCTGTTATTAATTTTTAATCCACTTAATATGTTGTATTGGTAAACGTTGTAAAACTTGTTGTTTTCACTGGTGCTGTTTTAAAGTGTTAAAATAAAATTGAGTTGAGAAGTTCTTGTCTAATTTGGTAAAAGTTACTGAGAAGTAGCCTGGAATTATTGAACAATAGCAGAGTTTCTGTGCATCAACAAAAAATTAAGAAATCAATCAAAAGGCAATAAAGTCTGCAGGTGGACTATTTAACAGTTGATAACTTAATTATAGATGTATGTAATATAATCAGATATTACCTGCACGCATATGTCTTGTCCGATGAGGACTTACCAGATTATTTTAAATAACGTCTTAAGCCATCTGTTGAAAATGAACTATTAATTCAGTTTAATGTTTGAACATGAAATGTCAGAGCTTTTATTTGCATTTATCCCCTCTGATCCCGTCATAATCCCAATCATCTCACTCCCAGTCATCGATTCAACGTTCCTATTAATAATACACGCAACAAGGCACCAGATACTTCACTGTTATAAGCAGGGGCTGTTTTGAAGCAGAGGTGATGATGGTTTGGATGGCTCATAAAAAATTCAAAAGAGTATTGAAAGGAACATTGTTTTAAAGAGATCACCCCATGACCTTATCCCTGACAATCTGCGGTGCAATTCTGATCTGCATTAAAACCAAGCAGAAGGTTCAGTGAGATTTGAAGTCAGGCAGTGCTGTCTTACCAGCCGCCATAAATTCTTGGCAGTGAATGAATGAGGCCTTGAAATCCTGACAGAGAAGAGCCTGTTCAGCCAAAAGCCCGAGGACCTGACCCTTCCTCTCCATCTCATCTTCACCTAAAACACAAAATAATCATGAGACCCAGTACATGCAAGAACAAATGCTAATAGAATTGTACAAGTCACCATAAATTAAATTTCATAAAAAAAGAAAAAAATTGACGGTCAGCTTATATGCATCACTATTAACAATTGAAGTGTTTAATGGATCTATTTTTTAAGACATAGGCTTTGATTTACGGAAAAAACCAACAGATCAAATGTTTGATAATTCTCAGTCACTCAAAACTAATTGATTGTTCTTTTCAATACAGTTCATTGGGGCACATTTACACATTTTTCAATTAAAATGTGCATAAATGCCTAAAAACAAAAGTCATTGTTAAGGTTTCCAGAGTTTTAGAACTTTCGTAAATTAAAAAAAAAAAAGTTGATGGTTAGGGTTCCCCAACTTTAATTGAGGTATATATAATACATATTTAACTTAAAGACCTAATCTGTGGTCAAAGCTGTAGAATAAATTTAAATCAAGTGTGAAACTCAGTTGTTTTTTTTTTAAACCAGTTTTTTAAAGCTATATAAGTATTCATTGAAAGGAAATATATTCAAATACATTTGAACTTCATTCATTAAAAAGTTTGTTAGAACCTGTACTTTACTCATTTTTAACAACATATGAAATCATCCACGCAAGTAAAACCCTTTCATTTGTAGAAAGTGGGCCAGGCTTCCAAATTTAACATTTGTGTTTACAAAAGATGATTAATGCACATAAAGGAACACAGGTGTTACTGGATTGTGTGCGAGTGTGAGTGTGCAGCCTAATAATCCTCTTAAGCTCCAACTGGTTCTGATCACAATCATAAATCATCAAAAGTACCGTAAATCATTTAAAGGTTCAGTCTGATGAAACTGGCACAGACCCAGCACACAGAAGTACTCACTAAATTAATTTCCTTTCAGATAAACTCGTGAATGGCAGTTTTGATGTTTTTCAAATACCTCAATCACATCCCTCGCAGGCCAAAGTAAAGGAAAGCATGAAGCCAGATGAAAACCGTGATAGTTTTTACCTTTTGTTAATGTGCATGTCGGGCAACAAATGTCAGGAAGGCTATAGGAATGTCAGGAAGCAGAAGATATTGCTGCACTTTGAAGCAAATGAGAATTTACATGTTGAGAGATTTGACGTATCACTTGTAAAATCTCAAGGTCAACAGATAACGAAACAGCCATATTTCCTTTCTACAAATTGACACAGAATTTTACTGCTGCTAGCTTACCCTTAAAAATCTTCCAACTTCTACAGAAAAGCAAGCACAGAAGGCAACACATGCACACTAACATAACACCCCTACGGGTATTAGCGGAGGGTAAGCCAAGGTGAATACATCAAACACTAGTACGGCAAATACCAGTCACTTCATAGAGAGCTAATCAATTCCACCATAAATGACACAAGGAGCTTCTCAGGGCCTGCATACTGATTGGACAGACTTCTACAGAGGAGAGTCAAAGCTCTGGCGTTACCTCAATTACCCTGGCATCCAGAGCAAACTCTTCTACCAGCAAACTTATCGATCACCCATTATTAAGAGTTTGTGCGTACAAACCATAGACTTTAAAAGAACTATAGATGTTGTTCACTTGATGTCAATCTTTCTAAAGAAGATTTTGAAGGTGGAGGTAAAGGTGAGGAAAAATGAATAAAAAAAGTCAGGGCGTCACTTTTTTTGAAAAGGTGCTGACTTCAGGCATTTCCTGTATGATTTGAGTCATGTTTTTTTGGTAAGGGAACAATACTAAGTCATATTCAGATTGGTTCTTGCAATCCTATCGTTCTGGGAGCTCAAAACGAGGTCGAATGAGCCAGAAAGTTAACCGTAGTAGAACTGCATCAATAAAATGTAACAAGGTACTAGGGCAAAAAAATAGAACTCTAAATGTAATAGTAAACTGCAAAGGGTGTCAGTGAATGGAACAAAAAACAGGAGTGATGTGATTGTGAGTGTTGGCAAACAAGCATTCTGCAAAAGCTATAAGTGGCAAACGCTAGCTTGGTTGGTGCCTACATAAAGGGCATTGATGTATCTAGCTAGCTAGTGAAATCATTAACAATTTCTTCCAGGTTACTGCGACTTAGGAGTTGTTAGACTTTAAATGTTCAAGTGTGAGTGAAAACATCTGCCTTATGAAGAGAGTCAATTTGTTTTTGAAAGTAGAAATCAGTGGCTTGATTGCAAGCCTAATGTAAGATGCCAGAAAGTGTAGAGAAGTAGACATCGTTCCATTTTTCTATAGTTTTACAAGCATATATGATTTTGTTTCTACTTGAATCATTAATCATGCATTTGCTTTTTTGACATCACCAACACTTTGCTAATTAACAAAGATGTATTAAACTAAGCATTCTCTATTTTATTGAGGAAAAAAACTCTGGAGACCAGTTTTCCCTGGTTGTCTGTAAACCACTGTAAATTGATTTTTATGTGAAGGATTGGAAAAGTAAACAGTGGGGATATGTACACCTGGTCTTGTGAGCTGCTGTAAAATGTCAAAGCATCAAGCTATGAAATAGATCAATTCAAACTACAAATTCATTATTACATGTAGTAAGTCAAGCATCGTCTCCAGAGTTTGAGCTGGGGCAAGCACCAGGAGGCCATCGTGACCCTTAATAGCATTCAATGAGATTACACTTGGATCACAAACAAAATGATGATTTTTAATATGTAATTTTTAAACCGCAATGTCAATGTCCTAAGTTAAACTACAGTATTTGGATTGCTATGTTCAGTATGTTCAGACAGACCTTTCTCATAACTTATATTTCCCACTGTTCAATAATCTAGAAATGTATTTTCCAGCGGTCAAACAAGCACAATTGTTGTAATATTCTTAGTTTGGGTAAAACTGTAGTTGAACAGGGAAAAAAAGTCCCTTTAACCAACCAGTAAAAAGAATATTCAAATGATGAAACTATTCACCATGAAAATAAATTCAGAGGTGAATAGAGGTGAAACTGCATAATTTATCCCAAGAGGTGCATTAAAAAACAATTTCAAAGTCAGTGACAGACAATTTTCTTTGAGGTCATATTGAGTAAACCAAAATTAATATGACCATATTGCCCCAGTTCAGGCCTCCTTGAATTGGTTATTGGTTGTTTATCAAGCTCTTTATGGGCAAGGTCCTGCTTACACATCCTGACTGTTATCCCCACTTAAGCCTGCAAGGTCTTTACTGTCATTTCTAGTGTTTTTTACATCTTGAATAATATAGAAATGAAGTTGTTGGAATTTAAATGCACGTTCTTGCTGAACAGGGGTGAAAATGTCTCATTTCCTCCAAGTGTGCATTTGAAACCAATTTTCTAGTCAGTGCAAGACAATTTTATGTGAGTTCATACCAAGCAAACTAAAAAGTTCCTGTATTGCCAGAAATAAATTTAGCTGTAAAAATAGAAAGCCAATTAAATAAATTCTGCTTTGCTGTTTTCCTAACACCATTGAGAAAACACAAGGCCAAGAACAAATAAACTATGAAATACAGCTCAGATTTAGCTGAGAAATAATAAAAAAGATAGAGGTAAACTAACCAATATTCTGCACATATAACGACATTGAATTCCCTTCCCTGACTTCGGTTGACCAATGGTTGATTCATGAGGTCACATCACTGATGCACAACTTTTTGGGCTGTCCAATGAAATATTAATCTTTAATCCCTGAGCAAAGCAGCTTCAAAGAAGCGTCTGCTTATACATTCAGTCCCTCACTCATGTGTATTCATCTATTTATTCACCTGTAGACAGAACAGTGGTGACTTAGCAAAAAGAGTAAAGCTTGCAGATTAGCACTGTTTAATCTCCAAGAAAACGTTGGTGTACTGTAGTGCACCACCTTTGGTTACTATAATCTTGACATATTGGAAGGGCATGAAAATATTGCCTTGCATTGGCTGAAGTGATGCCAAGAACTGCTGTGGGGGGTTTTATCGGAACTGCTGTGGAAGGCTATGTGTCACAGCTCTGATGAATCGCCACCTAGTTGAAAATGCTTCTATTCTTGCTTTTTCTGCAATTGACACACACCCAGAGAGCTGAGAGAAATTTTTATACAGCTTCACCTGCAACACGCAGTAGTCTGGCCAGACTGAGGAGAAGAAGTGACTGTTTGTATGCAGTCGGGTTCAGAGAAATGCACTCCTTTATCAGTGACAGACGATCCTTCCTCAGGCGCACTGCAAATAAATTGAAAAGAGAGAGAGAGACAGAGAGTGCGAGAGAGAGAAAAATTCATGTAAAAAGGGAGATGAGTAATATGATAAACAGTCAGTCAATCAATCAATCAATCAATCAATCAATCAATCAATCAATCAATGACTACTTCCTTTAAAGTCAAATGCAAACTATTTCAAAATATATCTGAAATCACATTGCACAGTATGATACTTGTTTGGCAAGTTTGGTACTTAAACTATTTGAAAAGTTGCTGACTGGGCCTAAGAAATATGACAATATCACACCAGTTCTGTCCTTCCTGAAGAGGTTGTTTCTTTTACAACTGAAAGTAATATACATTTTTAATTAATTGCTTATTGAACTCTTAATGGGCAAGGCCCTGATTGAACCTCCCAATTATTGCCCTAACTTACACCTGAAGGGTGTCAGCTGAAAAAGCTTTACTGGCAGTTCCTCGATTCAAGCTGAAGTCAAGTGGATTTCAGGAAGAGGCTTTTCCATGGCTGACAATTACGATTTGTTTGACCCCTCATGATACAACTTATAAGTGTAGACTTCTCCATTTTTACAGTTTTATCAATTTGCATTCCAAGAAATTTCACCTGGGCACCTAAAAATACAGACAGTTAAAATATTTGTGTATAAAAAAATTACATGTGAAAATGTAACCGTTTGCAGGAAATATCAATGTGCCTTGCTATATTCAAAGTGCACAACAAAAAAAAGTCTGGGTTAGTAGTGGCTCAATGCAGAAACTCTCCTAGTAAAAAGCACAAACAAACATACATGCTTACATGTATTTACTTACTCTCAATTGACAACAGACAAAACATTTCTACATCTAAAATCTGCCTCTCAACATTTCATTGCATTGAACTAAAGAATTAAATCAACAAGATTTTCAAAAAACTGTGTGCGTCCTCTCAGCAATTACATGAAAGTGCTTTTCATGTGTGGTAATTGGATGGGCACAAAGCAGGTCTCAGCTGTCTGACTGAGAACAGTTTAACTATTGAGTTTGATAAGGTGTGTGTGCTGGAGGTCACGCTGGCCTGAAGCAGGCAGGGGGCCGAGGAACGGGCAGGGGGGTACTGCTCCATTCACAGCAGGGGCAGCAGCCAGCCATCAGCAGCACCTGCCAAAACCATTAACTTGCCAGAGTGTTTGTGTGCCTTTGCAGGGATTTGTGTTTGCCTCAACCTGAGTGTCACTGATTAGAGTTCAGCTTTTCTAATATAAGGAAGATGAGTGAACTGAACTGGAAGATGAGAAGGACTAGGTGCGATCCAAGGCCGAGATCAAATGCAAAAGCCTTAAAGAGCCATCGGAAACTTCTGCTTAGTTTGGGTAGAACCTTATTTTTAGGATTTGTACTTTCACAATGATTACAAGGTTATTGTAACAGGTGATTATCTTCTGAAAAAAAAAACACAAAAAAAAAACAAAGTCTGCTTGATAAAAAAACACAGTTACAAGCGTGTTTCTGAACACTCATTTAGTTTGAAAATAATTTTATATTAGCTTTGCTTGCTAGAATTTTTTTTTTCAAACACAATAAACTAAAAAAATGAATATGAAAGTTCCAAATATAATATTCAGAAATCTTTCATAAGGAGGTGGAATACCTGCATAGACTAAACATGTGTTGTCAAACATTTGACATCAAAAACACACTGCTGCACTTAGAGCTAAATGGTCTTGTTTAATCAGAAACAATTGTTAACTTTTTTTTATTATGCAATTTGAACATTTTGAAATCTTTTAGTCAAATACACTTTGATTAAAATGACTAAAATATTTAAAATGTAAGTTATATATATATATATATAGAACAAATGTACGTATGTGCAGAAACCATAACACTCACAACTTTCTTTTTATACTTGTAAGCTTGGCCATTTATGTTTCTTTGCAGTGCATCTCTGGCTTTATTGAGAGTTAATTTCTGAAAGGAGCCAACTTAATTATGGTCAAAAAAAGTATTAAGGAGAAGATTGAGGATGAGAGCACTAATTTTAGCCTTGGCTTTTGGCAGAACAATAGCATCGTCAGAGCCAGGCATAATTATATGACTGTTAACAACACTGACTTCACCATATTAAAATGATTAGAATCTTTGAGAATGTCAATGGTGGCTCAAATTTGTGAGCAAGCATGTTGGAATTATGTTCAATGATGTGACATTTGCATAAATGCGTCATGGCTATTCAGATCAGCTAATTTAGGCCCACAAGGTTGTTTGATAGTAGTTGTAGTTGTATAGACTGTTAACAAAATAGCTGGCAGGATGCATTAGGGCAAACATATCACATTGGATTTTAAAGTCTGAGAGTATCTTAAATATTTTTTTTTAATTACCTTGTAAAGGAAGAATCTTCACCCCAAATTGTTCCAGTCGAGAGAGAGCAGTGATGAGATCCATCTCCTCTTGGATGAGAGACGGACAATCTGTTATCAATTGCAGACAAGACCTATTGAAAAAAATAAATAAATAAATAATAAATTATATATATATATATATATATATATATATATATATATATATACATAAAAAATAATTGAACATAAAAAAGTTAATTATTACTCAAAACATCACAAGCATCATGTGGTGTTAGACAGAAGAAAAAAACTTGCTTGACTGGAACAACAAGGGAAAAGCGAATGAATGATGGCAGAATCTCATGATTAAATCATTCTTAAACTAAACCAGAAAAGAGCAGCTATTTTCAAATAAGTTCTGATTCTTCTCATTTCATAATTACAGAGCAAAACTGGAATGATGCTTTCATGCTGTTATCAGAAGCTTGCAGAGGCCCGAGTCTGCTACACATCTGAGCTGCAAAGAATGTGTTTCATAGAATAACATGGATAGGCTGAACAACAAATAGAAGCACAGATCCCAGGCCAGCTCTGCTGTCACTCTCCAATAGAGTCTGGCCGAGACAGCTGGGCCGAGTGAAGCCAGGGAACACTCTTGAGCCAAAGCAAAAGCAACAGAAAACGCAAATCATAAACAACATTTTAATTCAAAGCCCTCAAAAACTATATTTCAGAAAACTTTGCATCCAGTTTGCAAGTTATTAAAATTAGATATAATCAGTTACTAAGTAATTACAAACAAAAGACTGTTCTCTGTTCACAAGGTCATAGAATTATACTTGCCAAATATAAAAATAACAACAAAAATAATCATAAGAAGCACATACCATGTGGCTTGCTCAATTATGACATACACAACAATATATACCGATAAATAGCGCTATATAAATACATTTACATTTTAAGTTAATTTTCATGGCAAAGAAGGACTATGCAATTCATCTGATCACGCTTTATAACATTCTGGACCATATGCAAATGTCTTTTATAAAAACCTAAGCAGCACCTTATTTCTAATTTTCAATATTTATGTAACTCTCAAAACTTTTGGCCACAACTGTACAGTGTTTTTTTTAATAAATGAACGCAAAGTAAACCTGAATAGATAGCTTTACAACGTTCGCAAATCACAAATGTAAAGCATATATCGTTTCTTTTTTATATACAATTTAAATATATGACAATAGGAAAAAAGTTATATTCTTCTTCTTGACCAATACACTCATTTTCAAATGAGAGGTACAATGTACTTCAAGATTGAGAAATTTCAGCTTCCCTACACTTTAGAACACAAAAAAAAATTATACTCCACTAAAATATTCATCAATGCTTGTTAAAGTACAAAAAACAACAAAGCAGCTCAGCTGTGAAAATAAGTCAAATAAAGGCTTAACCATTGTAAAGTCTCCATCCCGACTCAATTTCTGAAGTGCGGACTGACGAAAAGCCTCATGTTCTTCAACCACATCTCTCCACTGAACACTTTAAAAACACTGCGCAGCATGTCAGAGAAGCCCAATTGGATTGAAGTGGTTTCCAAGACAACTGCTTTACTATTAAAACATACTCCAAAGCACCAGCTATCTACCAAATCCCTGTAAAACCCCTCAACATGAAAAAAGGGCTCTAAACACCTTCTGCACAACCCTCTGCTTCCTGGGACTGAAACAGACCTTGTAATAAAGGCCTCTGATTAGTCTCTGCAAGCAAATAATTGCATTTTTTCTGGCTTTGTTTGGAAAGAAATGTCAGACTGTGACTATGATTTAAGCTCTTGTTCTAACACACCGAATTACGCACAGGAAGCAATTTTCAAACCCAAGACATGGCACTTCACCGAATGGAAAATATCTAACCATGAAAGTTTTCAGGGTGAGTAATTATTGATAAAGTATCTGAAGTTTTAAATTGTAAATGTTTTAGAGCTAATTTGTATGTATAACCTATAGATTCATAAATAAAACATTACCTTTCTGACAGCATATCTCTTTCACTGAAGCTGAAAATGCCAATTTAAAAATTAAACTCACAATTACTGCCCATCTAAGTTTCTAGTCTGTCTCTCGCATGAGTGTTTTTGAAAATGATGTGCATTTCGAGTGAAAGCATTTGGAGAGGCATCCCTTCCAGCTTTCAGGCCTTGAACAGACCCCGGCCTAATTACTGACCTACTTTACAACATGGCCCATCGCTCAAGGGCAGCAGTCTGTCATTCTAACAACAAACAGACAGACAGAACATAAGAGAGAGACAGTAAACACATTAACCCATAGCTGCAGGATCGCTTGAGCTAGAGAGTGACCAAATGTGTGTCTCTCATTAGATAAGACAATTATACCAATACCATTCTTGCATTCTTCGACTTTAAAAAGTTGCCAAGAGGGATCTACTGTTTTAAGGTTCAACTCATGCAGGGTTTCCTTCTATTTCATCATAAACCCCCACACTGAGGTAGAGGATTGAGTCTATTTATATTTTGGTTGTCAGGGCCATACCATACCATTCTTGAAACATGAATCCAAAAACCTAGACGTTTGATTGACATTTTTCTTTGCTCAGCCATAGTGGTGCAATAATAAAGTTTTGTGAGAAAAAAAAAACATCCATTGACAAGTTTTTAAGCTAATATTTCTTCCAGCCAGGTTAATGAAGTGGATAGGGTTTTTTCACTAACAAATCTTCAGTAGTTTAACATAATGCAACACACTGTTGGCTGAAGCTCCTTTTTGCTCTCTCAGAGCCAGTAATGGCTTCAGTACACAATAAGCATTAACCGCCATTAAAATACGAAAACTAATGTTTCTTCAATTAAATCATGTATATGTATTACCAACATTCCTGGCAGTGCAGCTTTCACACTGTGTGTTTTTGTCCAATCGCTTTAGCTTCTTGTAAATAAACCTACCTATGATGAACCCTGTTGACCTTAAATAAATAAGTAAATTCTACTCACGGCCTGTCAGATTTCAGGGCCTGTATTTGATATCAACTCCTTACTCCAACTACTGGAAACTTGCAACACAAACCTAGGCAAACACCTGACAAGTATTTTCATGAGAAGATGGGCTTAATTTGGGCAAATTTGTTTACTATTAATTATTATTTACATTTTGCAGTGGGGAGGTTTGGATCCACCCCAAAACTTAATATATTTAATCACTTACATAGAAGTCAATCCAGACCCAAAATATCTGACAGCCCCATTAAAACTTTTGAATTTTCAACCATTGAAAAAACATTTAAAATGTAATCTAATGCCTCCATCTGCATCAGCAACACTAGATCTGATTTTATGTATGCTCAACATGTATTTCTCCAAAATCTCCTTGGTGATGTTGATCACATGTGTAAAAAACCTCAGATGTGAGTGCACCTAACCTGTGCTCTGATTAGAGGACAAGCATCGTCACAATGAAGAACAGAAGAAGACCATGTGGATTTAAAGTATTTATTTAGTTTCTTTGGCGATCATAAAGTGTTCCTGTAAATATCAAAATAAAGTTTCTAACCACTGACAGCAGATGAAGAGAATTGTTGAAATTTGAATAGTTGAAAATCAATGTCAGGTGACAGTTAAAGAGGTAGTCACAGCACGGTACTCTGAGTGAGAACGAAGCTTTAGATGTATGGACATTTTGGATTGGAGCATCCATTTTTGTGCAGGCCTTCATCCAACAGGGACTGTTGTCATTATCTAAAAGAGTTTATTGACTCCTATTAAAAGTCTTTTTGTTCATGGAACATTTACATTACATTTATTACATTCCATTTATGCATTTGGCAGACACTTTTGTCTATCTCAGCTTGCTCATAATAGAAATTGTATCAACTGACCAATAAACCATAGCAAGAAGAAAATAAAGGAAGAAAATAAAGACAGAAGATGTGTTTTTTTTTATAGTAGGTGTTCCCTGAAGAGACATTTAGAATGCATCCATAAGGCTTTTTTGGGAATTGTTTTGGGTCATTGTTTGACCAAATATGTGGTTGCATACGTTCGATGAGTTTGAATATTTAACAGTGAATAATTCCTGAGCTGTAGGGACCTGATCGTCATTTGCAGGGACACTGAAAAGCTAATGATTCATTTAGCGTAGTGATGTGGTACCTAGAAAAACACTGTGAATGGAAGAGATAAACCTCATACCGTGCCAGATTCATGCAGGGGTCACTGAGAGTGGCTGAGGAGTTGAAGTATTCCCGTGCGGCCGCTAGAACTAGTTCCACACTGCGACTATATGACACACGGCCATGAGCTTTCCCACGGAGAGAAACACTGACCGGAATGTCCTCCGACACACCACTGCAGTGCATCAGCTGACCTGCCAAGCGCACATTTTCTTCTCGTCCTGAACACAGCAAACTCTCCACAAAGACCTGCGTGAGATTGACAGTGAAAGGGAAAGAGAATGTTCAGTGCTGTGAAGCAGAGGCTCATGGGAAGAGCTCTTCAAGCGTGCCTATTAATCATCCGTCTTTATTCAATCACCAATGAGACAAAATCACTGCAGGAGAATGATCAAAAACTGCTTCTTCAATGCCAGAGCAATCTCTTGAGCATCTCTGAGCAACAGCTGGGGTGTTTTGGCTACTTTCACTACTGCCTTTAGCAATGTCTATGCAGAGTAAGACATCAATGTTGTTCTTCAACCCTTCTCTCTCATTCAAATATAACAAAAGAGTTAGCGTGGAAAAATTATTACAAAGAACTAGTGCCTTTTTAATTCCCTTTATTCATTAGTTATTTAAAAAGAAGTTTGACTTAAGCTTCGAGCTATGAGTACTTCAGACTGAAATGAATAAACATTACTTCTCTATTTGTACTAAACACCTATGAAAGTAGCACGATAACGTACCAAATTCCACTTGTTTGTAGCCAAAACCCTCTAAAGCCACTTATTATTGCTGGCAAACAATGGAACATCCCAAGAACCAATCAGAGAACAAGATCGATTCAATTTATTTCTTTACCTTAAAGTAAGTGAATGGCCTTATCGACTTCAGTCGAAAAAGAGTCAGATTTAATTAACTGTATTATCTTCAACAAATTGATAGATGTGATTTAAACTTCCTCCAATAGTTAGTTTCTTTGTAAACAGAAGAAAAAGCAGGTAAAAGATACTTGTATATAAAGAAGAAGCTATAGAATATACTTAAGTGAATGAGTATTTTTAAGTTGTTTTATCACACTCTTATTTTTATTTATGTTATGCAGTATTTATGTGCAAATTTGTTCCAGTCTTGCATTTATTTTTTATTTAGTTTAATCCCTGGTGATTGACACTTTTTCTACAGTACCTCTGATATGGTCTCAGATTTTTTTATGGAAAAAAAAACAGCTCTGGGTTTCCCAGACTCAGGAAAATAAACATTTGCTCGTCCAAATTTGGCAAAAAAATTTAAGCATAAAATACACCTTCAAGTTGACAACAACAAAAAATATAATAGTTTATATCAACAAGTTCATATTGTAAGTTCATAACCTTCTTAAGGCATTAGCTGCTTGACCATTTAGCTGGACATGTCTGCACCTATATAATACCTAGACGATACAAATAGAAGTGTGCAACCTAAACTAACCACTAGAAAGTCTTAATAATCTGTTAATCTGCATTAGGCATTTGAAGCAACTCCAAAAAAGAGCAATAAAAATATATTTCGATTGATTGATTGTTTTTTTATTCATATTGGTGAGCATGACCTCATAAATAAAGCCTTAAATAAAGATTTAGTAACCACTACCGGGTAACAGGCTACCTTATGAGAACATTGACAACTAGTTTTGAAAACAGTTTTCATTTGATAGATAGAACATTTCATAGATTTATCATTAACTACATGATCCTCTACCTGCAGCCAGTAGAATTTTTTACTTTCTTTATAAATAATCAGGCGCTTTGCTTTACTTTAACATGCATTAGAGGCTCCAATAGATATGGTTTGCAACAATAACTGGCACACTGTTAACTCCAAACATAACTGGAATGAAACATCCAACCCTCTTTTGCCTGCAAAGCAATGAGCCGTCACTAATGCACAGCCACAGAAGTGCGGCTGAGATTCAAGCCTCTTGCTGAGTCTTCTGCGAGTTCATTAGCTGTTTAGCTATGGAAACTCCTTTGTGCTCTGTCAAAAGGACCCTGACGCAGAGGTCAAACAGTGAGAAATGCCAATTCCATAACCCTGCAGCAAAGTTCTTTCAATTTACACACCATTTTCAGCTCATCTGGGTTGCTTTTTTTTACAGAGAGAAAGAGAAAAATACTTTCTGAGAGACCCTTCAGACAGAAACTAGGTAAAGGCTATTTGAAACCAGAAGTGGTTAAAAGATAACTCTATTTTTTCTATCATTTTTACAACATTATTTTTTCAGCTGAAGTAGTTAGAAGGCGAGAGGTTAAAGGACAATTTACATTGTGATTATAATGGATGAATCTATATATATATATATATATATATATATATATATATATATATATATATATATATATATATATATATATATATATATAGTCTATATATATATATATATATATATATATATATATATATATATATATATATATATGAGGTTAAAGATGGGAATACTAAATAACACAGCCAATGAACAAAGCTCTTAACTTTCACAAATATAGGCATCCAGATGTCTTTTTTAATACTTTTTTACAACAGATTTTACAACAGATGTGGCAACATTCAATACAGTATGTGTAATTTTGACAAGGTGACAAAATAACCCTATGTTTGGGCTGCAGTCCAAAGCGACCAAAATTTGATTTTTTGGGGGGCTATATGCGACCTGTATCTGATATTTTCAGGACTGTCTGAAAAGTTAAATTCCGATTTATCCTACCTTCACGTCATTGGTTGGGGACAGATGTCTTATTTCTTGGTGTGTGTAAACAATAATGGATGTGGACCGAGCTGAAGAAAGTCAGAAGTAACTGAGAATAAAACTGAAGTAACAGAACGAATACTTTTTTTCTTCTTTGTCTTCTTGATATTTCACATTGAAACCCCATTAGCGCCTTCAATAGAGTTCTCAGCCATGTTCACTTCTTTTGAACATTTTGAACAAAGCCATTGTCTGCGCATGCTCCACTCAAAGCTAGCTGAATTGTGTTCATACACAAGACGGAAATTGTTTTTAAATGTGCATAAGCACACAAAAAAACTGAGTATTGAAAATTAAGACATGCAGCTTGAGCAGCCTAAAAACATGCCAAATAAACATGCAGAATGAAAACATTTCCTAAACCAACAGAAACAATTACACCATTAGAAGCTCGTTAAAGCAGGGGCCTTTTCTCAACAGCCTTAAAAATAGAATACTCATTTGTTTTTAAACAGAAAACTAATTAATACATTAGAGAAAATCTGGATCTGCCAGTGGTACTGTACACCCAGCAATGCTGTGCTATTTTTCTATATTACACAATCACTTAGTACCTGATGACATGTCTCTGGCTCTAGACAGGAATAAACATTCTGCTGCATGTCCAGGAGATCCTGAAGTAAACTCCTCCAGACCGTCTCACTCACCGGAGGGTTTCTAAGAAAACAGGTACAGATGAGAGCTCTGGGAAAGCCGAGATGGGAAAAGTCAAGGAGGATGTGTCATACTTGCGTCCTGTGTGCCGGGTGAGCCGAACCATCAACTGGTGAGCTTCCTCTTTGCTGTTCTGACTGTTCTTTACAAAATAAATGGGCTTCTGGAGACCATGCTTCTCCAAGACCTCAGAAACACTGCAGAGATATTTAAAAGGGTATAATTAAAATAAAAATGTTTAAAAAACAATCACTTTTTCGTCACTCAGTTTTTGAAGATTTGAAAAAGCTACTTTTTGAAAAGCTGGTAACAAAATGTGAGACTAGCTTGCCATAACATTAGCCAAAATTGCAGTGATCATTTCTATGCTTTGATTATTTTTAAACATCAGAAAACCATGCCAAACAGCTTCAGAATTCAGGGATTAAAAAGTGACATGCTAACAGCTGTTTGGAGGGGTATGGAACAGACAGGGGTGGGTGATCTGAACTGCTCTGCTGCCTGCCTGAGATGCCCTCAATAAATGAGCATGTAGCCTCCTGTGGGACATTTAGCACAGATGTTTTCTGTTTCCTTCCTTTCTTCCTGCCTCACACTATTTCCCCCATGCTACAGTACTTTCCTTCTTTCTACAATCTGCTGGGGCCAGATTGGATTTTCTTTTTCTTCACTCAAAAATATTTCCACATTTTCCGCTGTTGTCTCTGCCTGGATCTCCGGAGTCACGGATCGTTCCCTGCATCTTTGTTTTACTTATTTATTTGATTCAATTACAGCATCAATAGTTTTTAATAGTATATAAATGATCTGGTTTATGATTTTCAGTCAATTTCCATTTTATAAATCTTTGAAAATACTTACAAAATATAGATTTTTTAACCAAACTAACTCAGATAGTCTGATGTACTTTTATTAAACACAATACCATCTAAAAGACATAAAAACATCAGCAAGATTGTTAATTTTGAACAACACTATGAAATATGATTTCATATTTGCCAGCCAATCATAGAAGAGTACCTTGATAGGTGACCAATGACAATAAATCATGCAACTGATTAGCAATACTACTTACAAGAGACTTTGTAACCTTAAAAATTTAAATTCAGGCATAATTTTCTCCACAAAAATGTCAGTTTGACGTTCAAGGACCTGAAAATAGGAAAAGACCTGTACATCTATCCCTGATTTCTGCTTAATGTAGATTGATTGCTACCAAATGATCCATAGTGAAATATCCAAGAGATCAGTGTGAGATCAAACAACTCCTTTTAACTCTATAAACAAAAAACAAAGTCACTGTTGTCTTTACATGCAAGTATAATATATAACCAAGAATAATGTAGATATGAGAGGCTAAACTCATTAGTTGCAGTATCCTGAGAAAATTTACCAACTGATCCAACGGTTTCAATGGTTCATGCATTTGTTTTTAATGTGATTTAATAAACATAGTCAATGTGATCAATGAATCATGATTAATCAATAGAAACGAAGAGAAACTAAAGTCATTTTATGAAAGACGTAGTTTAAATGTTTATGTACAAAACAACCTGTGTCCATCAATGTAGAAAATATGTCAACTCTATGCATGAAGATTCTAGCACATCAAAAGTTTGTCTTTTTACATTCAAATGCTCATAACAACCAGTGATGTTAGCAGCTGTATGCTAAAATGCTTTACTATTAGTTTAGATGATATGAACTCACTTTAATGTATTCTGTACATTCATTAGTCCTAAATAACTACTCAGTGTTGATACTAGAACCTATACTTTTGCTCTCTTTTTGGTAAAAGACGAGCTTGAAACACATTTTATTTCATTTACATCTAAATGAAAAACTAATCTCAAACTTTCAAGAATGCAGCAGCATGCTTTCAAGTTGGGTGCTTATGTATTGTTGAGTTCTTTAAAAATACTTTTATTTCTTTTCAAAACCTTTATAGGTCACAGCCCCAATATCTCTCTGAGATGCTCACTCAATGTTCCCCTTGTGAGCAGAACAGCTCCTCCTTCAGGTCCCAACAGCAAAACAAAAGGAAACAGAGCCTTTGTCATCACTGCTTCTAAACTCAATTCTTTAAACCAAACTTAAAGCTTATTTTTATTAATTTATGGTTCTTTTAACTTCTTAAATTTTCTTCTTCTACTTAAATCTTGCTTTTAAATGTATTTTTGTGTATTGCTTTATTGATTGATTTGTCTTTTAAATGTTTAAAAATGTTATGCATTTATGAACTTTATGGATTATGCCTTGTGTTGTTTCAAGTCTTGCAATGTTTTAATATCGTTCTTTTTCTTTTCTTTAATGTGTACAGCACTTTGCTATATTTTTAGTGCTTTAACACACCTGTAATTGACATTTGTTTTAAATAGTAAAGAAGACAATCTGGCGGTAACAATATACCAACTTTTAAAATGCCTTAATCTATATATTAATGAAATCATGGTATGAAACAAAACTGATCCTTTAAAAAGAAGAAGAAATACTTATTTTGACAAGCCTTTTAACATTAAAATAGAGAGCAAAGTTTAAAAGAAAAGAAAATTCTTCTGAAACAAAGAGGGGAAAGGGTAATTCCCAAGAGGCTGAGGAGCACGAGAGGTAAGCTAAAGTGCAAAGAAGAGTAAAAGAGTGAAATTAAGGCTGCAGTGAGTCTGCCCTTCCCAAGCCAGTCATAAATATCT
Organism: Danionella dracula; assembly: GCA_900490495.1. NCBI lineage: Eukaryota > Metazoa > Chordata > Actinopteri > Cypriniformes > Danionidae > Danionella > Danionella dracula. Next base: position 29,698,474 of record UELW01000001.1, on the reverse strand, counting down.
GAGAGAGAGAGACTTTCATCATCCTTTCCTCCGACAGAATTCTAATGGATCTAAAGCGATGCGTCTCAGTGGAGCCATTACAGGCCGATCACGTCACCTGAGATGAGACTGACATCCATGAGAACCGACACAAAGTTAAACCCATAGAGACGCATGCAAACAAGATGCACCCCATAACATGCATAAACAATGCTTTGTTCAGAAAGACAGCTTTTGATTTTCCTCGCTCGTCTAATGCAGGTATATTTTTTTACAGTCTATAAAGAAATGCTGTTCAGCTGTTCATATACCTCAACCTGAATACTTGTTTGTTTACATTATCTGAGCCGACAGACTGCATGTTAATGAGTTTTTTTAGTCAGTCATATAGGGATACTGTGTGTAAAAATCACACAAGGTAAGTTAAAATTGTACACATCTAGCTTTCATGCAGTTTCTTCTCACCAGCTTTAGAAAAAGTAGTTTCCCTGCAGCGCAAACATCAAGCATAGGAGTGAAAAAAATAACACTATGTTCTATAGGAGGCTTAGTTGCTTCAATAATCATTATATGTTTAATCTAGGAAATAACTTCTGTTTTTGTCTATTTATTTGATAGATGTATTAAAATTTAAAATGTTTTCTCATTTTCATATGTTGTATTGTGTTATTTTAGCCTACCAAATGAAATAGGAAAATAAACAAGTTTTAGGGCAAATTCACCTAAAATGTCATGAACATTTTTCTTTTAACTGCCCAAACATTGATAGAACTGTGAAGGCTTTTTAAACCCTGCAAAAATCTACTGAGAATCATGAGTTTGTTTGATAAACAATTGTGCAGTGTTAGATGCAAAAAACTAATTCAACAGATAAATATAGTAAAAACTATATACATCCAGGGTTTCTGCGGGATGCGTAATGTCAAATTGAAGACTATTTTAAGACCTTTTTAAAAGTCAAAATTAATACCTATAAATATGGTGAAATCGAATGGTTGTCAGTTGCTAGAGACCCTTCAAAGTAGTCTGAAGTTATTCACTTTTAAATGAGACACCATTGCTCATACCTCCAGTTTAATCAGTGTTGGAAGTTTTTGCATAGTAAACAGTATGCTACACTTACATACCTAACTTACATTGTTAGGAACCATCATCAACCAAACTGTATATTTGTTTTGGTTTTATTTTCGAGCCAAGTGGCATTAAACCTGTACTTCTCTGCGGCTAATACATCTCTGTAATGACTTTACAATCCCAGAGAGATAACAGAACATTGATGGGTTGCTGCATGTTGGTTTCATTTGTAGTCAAAATCTAGCAAATTGGGATTAGAGAAATAAACCACAAAATAAAACAAACAACAAAAAATGCACACGCTTTATATGGTCGCAGGAAAGCGAAAATAGAAAATATTTCATGGCTTATTTATTTATTTTTTCAAGGCCTTTTTTAAACCATGCAGAAACCCTGTTTTAAATGAAGATTACATAGCCTGACAATTTGCTTAAATAGTATTTGTTTTGTTTGATAATGTTTATACTGCAAAATCATGATCCTAGCATTTAACGCAAATACCTTCCAAGCTTCTCGCCTTTCATATGTGGCATGAGAGAAATCATGAGGAATGTGAGTACAGCCAAAATTTCCAATCTCTTTTTTCTACAATGACAGCTATTCGGAGCGGCTGCTGAAGAAAGCCTCTCCTGACATTGCAATGAAGCTTTTATCATTACATAGAATACAGAAGCCGTTTAAACTCTTCAGGTCAAGGACCATCTCTGATAACACAACATTCAAGATTAAGCTAGCTATTCTGCACATCAACACATTTCAATCCACAATGACAGATTCTGCAAGCATGGGTCGATGATTTATGAATTTGTATGAAACTAATCGTTCTTTGAGCACACGCTATCTGCTTAAATTGTTATTTTACCAAGACAGGGAAAATGCATTACTGTTAATATAAAAGTATAGTATTACTCCTTTAATAAACAAAACATTGTTTAAATATTTTACTAAATATTATATTTTGGGACCACAATGTGGAACAATCTAATCAATATAGCTACACTAGTTGTTTCCTAATATGAAAAAAAATAAGGCATTGGGTGTCTGTGAAATAAAACCGCTTTGACACAATATGTACAGTGAAAAGTAAATCTATTCCCCTCTTCTCACCTCAAGTGCTTCTCAAGAATGTCCACCTGGTCCTGCAAGGCTTTTGTAGCATCCGTCTCTGGTCTGAGAAAAAGAGAATAGCAAGCAAAATCAAAGATCGGCCTTTTGAGAAATCGAAGATCTGAACCATCCATTGTTATAACAGTCATAATGCACTCAATTGTATAATATGTCGGAAAGAAAACACAATACATGCTCACCAATTTGTCTTAAGGTCCCATATTGCAATCAGTACAATGGTTAGAATGTTTAGTGCGGGCATTAATAACAATTGCTTTCAAACAGTAAGAATATTCATTAAGAACACCATCAACAGCATCAACTCCTCAACCTCCAGAGTGAACAGTAACAGTTCCACATGATTTGTTTTACGTAAATATGCCAGAGAAAAGTTTACATACTCAAGAGAAAAAACTGATTAATTCGATTTAAAAAAATGTCTGAACTGCAGAATCGGCAAGACACCGTTTAAGAAAACAAACCCTTTTTAGAAGCATGAGTGCAAGACTATTATTATTCAATTATTAAAACAAAACAAATTAGGTCATCAAAAAAAATTCAGCTCGTTGAATCAATGATTAACAAGGTTAATCAAATTGAAAAATAAAAAACAATAACAAAAACATTAAATAAAAGGTAAAAAAGCTAATAAAAAAGTAAAACTCAAAACTATGAATAATTCATGAAAATCCCAATTTTAAAATGTAATCTGAAAGCCAAATTCTTAATTTAAATTGAAAACGTAATAAATGCCTAGTAGAATATTTATAAAAGAACATAAAATTTATTTCAATTTTACAATTGTTTTGAATTGTAGCATTCAAAGTACTGATTCTGGGAAATCTGCAAAAATTCTAGTGATACTTTTCAACTAAACTAAATGTGATCGGACACCTATGCTTTGTTGCTTATTTTTGAATAGCATTCCTAAAAAGAAATCACAAAGAGCAATTGAAAAACCCAAAAGCACTGATCCCAGGACAACAATAGGGGCGTAAACACATTACGATCTTTCAAAGCTACAGCAATTTTCAAACAGATCAAATGAAAGTGAAAATGAGAAAAAGGCAGACAGCATTTGAAGAACGAATCAAACCGCTTTTGGCATAACAATGCAGAACCCTCAGGAAATATGTGATGCCAACTTAGCCATATTTTACTTATAAATGTGCTATATTGTGGTCCCAAGAGAGAGAGACTAGATGGACCAACACTTCATCTAAATTGCAAATACTGGTGAAATGTGTATTTAATATAAAACCCAGTTGTTGAGAAAGACCTTTCAGTCTCAAAGGCATCTGCAGACAGGAAAAATATAATAAGAAACGCTGAGATGTTTTGAGGGTTCACACTTTGAAAGCTGAAAGACACATGCTGTGTTAATAATGAGCTAATCAGGGGCTTACCGACAACTGTGCTCATGTGCTAATTGTGAGTGTGGCAGAGGGTTGTACCAGAACAAGTGTTGAAGCTGATGGCCACAGACTAGTTGGCTTTGATAGCAGGCCATCATTTCAATTAATCTTTTGTTAGATTTTTTACAACATATATTATATATATTAAAATAGTATTAGACCTTTAAGACAAGGATATGTCCTCAGTTAGACTTGCATCTTCGCATTTTTTTTTCAAATCTACCTATTTTAAGCATTAAACCACATCAGACTTTGTTAACCTGATCGCTAACAGTGTAACATGATGCTTTAGTTGTGTTAAAGGTGTAGTACATAAAAAATAAGCCAAAGGCTATGATAAAATGGCCCTGCTGAGAGAAGACACTGTACAAAACTATAATCAGTGCAAGTATTAATATTACTGAAAGTATTGGTATAAAGATTATATTTGCATATTTATTGTACGTTCTGTAAACAAATTTGTACTTTTTTATTACGCTAATTTTATTAGCTTAATCACAAGTCTGGCTGTCAGATTGTGTTAAACTGATTGTCCTCTGAATGGTTTACAATTATGTCTGAGAAAAACCTGTTCATGATTAGAAAAATGGGCATGATGTCTTGAGAAACAAAACAAGAATATGCTTAAGAGACACTTTTGAAAGATAAAGACAGCTGAAAGCTGAGAGGAAAATCAAGTGAGATTGAAGCACATTTCACCTGAAAATGTAACTTAAGGTAGCATTCCATCTAATTTAGGCACTTTTCAGCACTAGCAATTAACAATATGCAAGCTCAAAAATGTGTCACGCTCTCTATGAAAGCTCTTTTTCAATCTTTTAGACTTGATGTAAGCTTTGGATGATTGCTATGATTAACTGAGCTTATGTTATTATTGAACACAAATACAGCACCTAAACACGCACACTTTTTTGCTATACATAGCTACTTTTTAACCTTCACAAATGAAGCATAAACATGATTAAAAGATGAAACAATTACGCTGTGTGTGTGTGTGTGTGTGTGTGTGTGTGTGCTTGTGTGTAGTCACAAGTCAATGAGTGAATAAAAAAACTTTTTGGACAGACTATTACTCGCCATCATAACATGGTCGAAGGCTCATTATCTTTCTTAGGAAGTTGTTCAGAATCTATAGCTTGTCAAGAAATGTGCACTATCACAGACCGATTATTTTTAACTGTTGTATCAGACAAAACAATCTCTTTGGAGGGATTCTCAGAGCAAAGGTTCCATGGTTGTTATTGCATTGATTTAACTCCATATATTTATTCATTTTTCATTCAGATGATAAAAAGACTGTCTGTGAGTACACCTTGTCATCTTTAATAAAAGTGGATAGTTTTTTAATATTGTCATCACAAGCAAATAAAGCTAAATTATATTCATGTTTGGGAGTTTCGTTCTCACCCATATCCTCTCTGTGGCAGGCATTCAAGTATATCGTAGCAGAGAGCAAGCTGGTCGTCTCTGTCACAGCTGTAGATGCACTCCAGTGCCACAGACATGAGCTGATCTGATTCACCAATGACTTTTGGATGGCACTGCAGACAAACACAAACACGGTTTATACATAGAAAGAAAGCTATAAAAAAAAATCTATGATGTTTCAAGGTCTTCCTGGTGTCCAGCCATGTTGCATGAGCCAGATATAAAAATTTGCACATGACATGAAAGATCACACCCAAACAAAACACAACACTCACCATGTTGTAATCCTAGTGTGCTTTAGTTAGGAGTTATTTTCTCATTGCATGATGCAACACAATAAATAGGAAATATAAGAATTGTTTGTGTATCTTTGTATAACTTTTAACTGTCTCTATGGCTGTATGAGACAACATGTACATGCAAGTCTCTAGGACTTTTGAAGCTTTTAAAAATCATGTGAAACATCTCTCTCAGATAAACGCGTGTGTGTGATGTTAGATTGCAGTAATAGCTACCCTAAGTGACAAATAAATGAGGAAAAGCACCAGCAATTCATCAAAAAATACCATCAACATTAGCAGTGCCAGAAACATCATTTCAACAGCAAACGAGTTTAATTCAGGACTCTTTGATCTTATTTCAAAGCACAAAGAACACACTCAAAAAGAAAAAACTAACAATTATTGACATGGTGTCACTCAGACCTCTCTGCACAACATCCAGCTGGTTCAAAATAGTCTAGCTTGTCTGCTCACTGGAGCTGGGAGGAGAGAGCACTTCACCCCTGCCTTGCTGCACTGCTGCACTGGCTATTTAAGAGTTCATTTTTAAATTATTTGATTGTTTTTTAAATCATTGAATGGTCTTGTCCTGCACTCTCTGAGCTTCTAATAGTCCACTCGCCATCCTGCTCACTGAGGTTAGCTGCCCAGCTGCTCCTCTAACGTCTCTTTAAATATCATAGCTATGACTAAATCTACATCTTGATTTAATCTTCACCCCAGTTTTTTTTTTATGGAAAAATCATTTTAAAGGAAACACATTTATTAGATGTATTACTGCAATGCTTTTGCAACCACAAACCCACATTACAAGAGATTTTAATCAAATTTATAAAAAAAAAACATAATACTGTATGAAGCAAAAAACATAATACAGTATGAATGTACATACATCAATCGTTCATGTCTTGTTTTTATACCAGGCAATTTTAAATTCCTTTTTCAATTAATAAGAATGCTACTGATCAAGTTAGTGTGATTTGGATAAACATTAACTCCCTAATTTAATTAGGAGCATGTTTTATTTGTATACTATCAACCTGAATTACACAGTCAGGTTCAGAAGTTATGCATACATTTGTTTGGCTTACGTCTGGTTTTGAGTGCTGGAAGATTTTGAGCGGGTGAGTGAGATCCTCTTTGGCGAGTGACACAAGGTATTCTCTGAGCAAAACTGAAGAAGAGCCCACACACTGACCCTCACAGCGGTGCAGGAACGGCACCATCCACTGGAAGGAATTCCTCACATATCGATCCTCGCTTGACTGAAACAGCAAGAACATACCATGGATAACAGCACCTGACATCAGTATCTCATAATTCTCTATTAAAGTTTGACTCTTCATTTCTTCTCTTTCAAATGTAGATTTTCTTTTGTCACCCGAAAAGGAACAGCTTTATACAACAGTGTAGACTGTAATATATGCATATGGATACAACTATTGTGTCCTGCAGTGTCTAAAATAGCAGTAGGTGAGCATTAAATAAGAAGTAAACATTATCTTATAGCTCAGAGTTATCCCAATTTAGCTGTTCTATAGACGATGACTCATAAACTCAAGAGTATGTACCCCTTAACAAGTAAATGAATATTAAATCATTGATGATGAGCGCATTACAGCTAAACAAGCCCACCGGATGCTTCATAATGAGAAAAAAAAACATGTAAACTCAAATCCACACAGATGCTCTCACATCCATCATTTACACCAAAGCTTCTCAAAAGCAAGGGATGAATATACATTTACAACCAAGTAAAGAGCTGGTGAGTAATTCAATATACGGCCCCTTTAAAATGCCTTGAACAGAAAATGTTTAGTGAGATGCAAGAATATCAACAAAGGATGTCTCAGAAAACATACATCTTTCATGAGAAGGCGGAGCTTGTCGATGTCCCTGAGCTGTTGCAGCTCCTTTAGGGTGAGACTCTGGTCACATGATGTCTCGTATATCAGTGTCTCCATGGTAACCAGGTTGTCGCATAGTACCTCCAGCTCAGGAATGTTCTGCTCTTTCCCCAGACGCACCAGAGACAAGGAACAGTCGACCTGTGTGGAACAATGAAAAATGAATCTATAGATCTAAAACAAACCAGTACATGTTATGAAGATAGAAAACTCAAGTTCCCTATCTCTTGCTTTTGCTATGTGAAATGTTATTAAAAAAAAGATTAACAAAATAAAAAAGGTTACAAATTAATCAACTTTTTACAAACCAGATTAAATAAACTGAAACCTATTGAAATTTTCACAATGCAATCAAGACATTAATTTAAATAAATGGAAAAGATTAAGTTGTATGAAATTAACTTCGTAATCGTAAAGTTCTCCAATATTTAATATGGAAGCCTGGGAATTCAATCAATCAAGAGGGATAAAATTAGCCATTGATAATTACATAGCTAGTTGCCTATAAAACTGCATTTGTGAAAAGATCTTACCCTGTTAGGTTTCTCAATTCAAACACAAACGTGACTTTTCCACTTTTGGATTATGGCTGTAAATGAGGTTTAATGAGGTTTAATGAGGCTAAAGGATACCTTCAATCTGTATAAAAACAAAATTTTCATCTGGTTTGAACTTTTTTTTCTAGATTTATAATAGACTTTTCATGCTTTATCAGAGCATTGAACGTTCATGGTCAAGAAAATATAAACAGCAAGTTTGTTGGCAAACTGGTACTGTGATAACACATTGCAGCATCGATTCACTTTCCTCCCTTACAGACTAAAAGGTTTCCAGGCAGAGACTTTCTAATCAGTTAAAAAAATAAAAGTGTCTTTTAACAAAAGGTGAGAGGTAGCACATCACATTTTAGAAAACACATTTACAAGTTACAACACACTTTTACATTTCAGAAAACACATTTACATTTTAGAAAACACAATTACAAATTCTGAAACACTTTCATAAGTTCAGAAAACAAGTCTACCTTTCAGAATTCTCCTGGAGAAGGAGGATACCATCAAGAACCGATAACTTGGCTCTGATTGGACGAGATTTATGTCAATCATTACAAGCCCTCGTAAAAGCAAACTATTTCTGTAGTTTAGGCAAAAATAAGGGTTATAATGACTTTATTGGAATAACGTAAATACTATTATGAGGAAGAATATGATTATTTGGTGATTATGAACATGTCAGCAGTCCATGGAGTAATTGTCAGTCTTTGTTTGAAGGAAGCTGTATCTTTGCAGAACAGTTGTTCAATGTGGCTAGCATTGTTACATAAATAAAAGTTGCAAATTTAACACGATTATGTTAGCAACACACTACAGCATTGAACGTTTTAATTCTGAGAATCGTCAGATGATGGTGTTCTTGGAACGTTTCTTCTGCGGTTTAATGTTACGATGTCTAACTGGAACCTCATCAAAACCTAATTTCTAGCTGGAACTATTGTTTAATGTATCATGACATGAGGAATATCTTAGCAATTAGATGGTATATCATGTTTTATTTAATTCTCTTTAATTAAGTATTGAGTATAAAATTGGACATGAATCAAAAACATTCCTATTCCAAAAGTTATTGAAGATCTGTATACTATACACGAGAATAGTCTGAATTTGTGACAAAACAAAATATCTTTGGAGATTACAAGTTAAATGTACACCTATTACATGTTGTATAAGCAGATAACTGCATCCATTTATCTTCTCGTTTTCTGTTATGTAGACATATGTTTTATTTTGAGTGCTTCTCTCAGGACACTGACACACATTACTCCATTACTCCAGCATAAATTTTTATTACAGCATAAAACATATTACTTCATTATTCCAGCATAAACATATTACACCTTTACCTAAACGTGAATGTTTTGAAAGCAGGACTTTAAAAAGGCTCATAATATTACAGTTCTATTTAAAACTATGATATTAAGAACTGTATGATCCCTATTAATGGACCGCAAGGGACAAAAGACATCACAAATTCATTTATTATGTTTCAGGTGATTAACATTTTTAAATAATTGAGTTATGTTGGTTAAGGTTTAGTCATTTACTTTAATTAATTTATGGCTATGCAAATTTATTAACCAGGCTGGCATACCAAATTAAAATGAAAGTTTTTGACTATTCTTGCTAGTCTCAGAACAGTAATGTCTAAATGAGGTACAATACTGCTTCCTGTCTAGAGCAAGTTTTTTTTGTTTGTTTTACCCCTGCATCCAAATGAAAGATGCCATTTAAAAAGTCCCCTGAAGGGCATGTAAAAAAAAAAAAAAAAAAAGTAGGAGTCAATGAAATCCCATCAGCCTCAGCCGTCCATCAATAGAGTTCAGATGAGGAGGTGAGGATTGGTCTCTTTCTGCCAGCTGACAGGCAGAGAGGGAGCCAATCAATAGTAGATGGCTGCATGAAGGAAATGATTGCTGCTTTTTTCCCACCTGGTAGCAGGCGAAACCCTTGACATTGGAGTTAACAAGAGGTAAACACCTCTGGAGCGATGCTGCCTTCGCAAAAAAACCACGCAGCCTTCCATTTTAGCTTCTTAACACAACATTAGGAGCAAAAGCAGCACACGGATTTGCCTTACAAACAACTGACTGCAAAACGGGTTAAGCTTGGCTGAACAAAAGTATTGATCTACACATGTACAAACAATTCTTCCTCATTCTCAGTCAGTCCTTTCTTCTCTCTAGTGACCAAACAGCCTGACAGCCTGCACACTTCTCACCCTTTTATTACACTGACTTTCATGAACTTTCAATTCGCTTTCAGGCACCACCTGTTCTCTTCATCTCATTCACATGTCAAGCTCAGTGAGAACAGCCTTTTCTCCCTGCTTTGACCTCTGTCCTGAAAGAGGGATGTCTATCCTGCAATGCCGCACTTCTTGAACTTGCTTGATGAGTGATGGTGCTTGTCATGAGACCCAGAGATACAGAGAGACAGACAGACAGACGGACAGACAGACATGTAGTAGCTCCAGCACCAGGCAAAACGTATCTTTATTAATTTACTCTTACAATGAGCTAAAACAAAACCAATGAACCAATCTCAATAAATCCCCAGATTTCCTGTGCAACACCAAGGTTGAGAGTTGGGATCACTGGGAGGGAAAGAAACCATGCTAGTTGCTTTCAAACCACAAACGCTATACTCTAATCCATGAATCATAAATATTTTTAATCAGTGTATCATATAAATTTCAATTTAAAAATGAAAACGAAAAAAAGACAAAACAAAAACAACAATACAAATCTATTTGTCTTTCCATTGTTGTTTCTGTGATCAAAATGAAAAAATGCTGGAACAATTAAGAGCTTGTGTCACTTTTTGTGTCTTCTTTTTGGAAATAGCATGAACTGGAATTTTAACGACATCAACGACTGTGTTTTGTTTAGAGTGCTAGTGTGAAAGCTGCAGTTATAACTTCAGTTATAAGCACTAATAATAAACATACAAGAGCATACATACAATATTATCTGTTCTCCTAAAATTTATGGGCTTCTATTCACAAGCTTCAGAGAAGATGTATCTGCAAAGAGCCAACCCCAAAAACACTGCTGCATGAAGCGAACTAAAACACTCCATTTACATCAAAATCAGGAACATTCTTGTTTTTTGCTGGTTGTTAAAGTTGTTCAATGAAATTCATTTTGTTATGTTATTGTAATGATCATTTTGTTTTTGCTTTAAAAATAAATTAAATAAAAATAAACTAATTAGTTTTTGTTTTAATTTTTTTAAATGAAAAATTCAAGAAACGGATGACACCCAGATTTAAACCAATGGATTAACATTTTTAAATACTGGTCAAATTCACAATAGCTCAGTATTTGGAGAGGAATAGATTTGATGTAAAATATCCTTAAAACAAATGAAACAAAAATACATGTTTAAATTTACATGTTTATAACAGCAACTTTTAATTACTAAAATAATTACATTTTATTCGACGCATTTTAGTTTTAAAATTTTGATATTAATATTTACACCAGTTTTAATATGCGTACAGGGCTGAAAGTTCAACTAATCAATCATTATAGGACTCTTGTGATTTTAGTTTATAAATGCAAATCTTATCTTTATTTATGCATTAAATGATTACATTGTATTTATTTTCAGTTGATATAAATTTTATCCTAGTAAGAGTTTAATGATTTATTACTCATCTTTGTAGGGCTAATATAGAATAGAAAAAAACTTTAGAATAGAACCACTATTTGAACATTGGTTAAACATAAATAATTGCAATTCAATTATTTTCCAGAATTGATCAGCCTTATTCTTTTGCATGTAAGTTAAAAGATCATTTTAACTTTGAGAAGAAAAGTTCTCCGAGAAGAGAGATGAAGAGAAAAAAGATGAAGCCAGTGTGTTCAGCATATCATCTGCCTCCTACAGTTTTATTTAGTTTTTAACAATTATAGCCATTGTTGGTCATAAAGTAAACTCATGTTGAGTGTACAAACACCAAAACATTATTGAGTGTTTTAGCTAACAGACATGGAATGACTTTTGACTTTGATGGTGTTATAGTATTTATTGTTGTTGTTATAATGTTGCAAAATATTTTTCAGAATTTCTCTGTAAACACTGTTTTTGAAAGTGCATTACAGTTCAAGCTTATGGTAAATAACTTGCATCACTTTAAGCACCATGTAGTAAGCAATTATAAAGAAATATACAATTATTCATTAGGGTCACAGCTGGTTCTGCTGGTGCCAATAGTGGATCACAATGTAATATCAATGCCACACTCAGCAACCATTCACACTCATGTTCACTCAGCATTTTACATTGGCACCTGTGCTGAGTGCAGCGCAAGACAACGTTGATCCTTTTAATAATAATTAATGTGTTCATCAATGTATGTATAGTGTGTGAGAGACAGAGAAATATTACACTGTTTCTATTATATACCACTGTGTTTTCCAGCTCCACGTCTGATGTTGCTAACACTCGTAGTCATCTGGGACAGCAGCTCCTGACACTCACTGAGTCAGAAGCGTATCTGCAAGTGTATGTGTTTGTTTTTGAAATGTGTAGGGTGTCTATCAAATGAAAACGTGCGAGAAAAGCCAGTGCTTTGATAGGTGTTTGTGTGTTAGCTCCTGTCAGACTGTCTCTTTGTGTTTGTGTATACCTGACAGGAATGGCTCTCGATGTCCTGCGCCCTGCTCAGGTACCAGTCAGTCAGCAGCGGGATGGAGGGGCAAGCACAGTGAAACCTCTTCAGCTCTGGCTGTTCCTCATATAAAAAGTGACAATCATCCAGTGGGTTGGGGTCAACCACTTGTCTAGAGGAGAGCATGGACACACAATAACACAAGTCATCCTCAGAGTTAAACCATAACAAGCTCAATGTGGTCTCACCTGCACTCGGGAGCTTCACACCAGTCCAGATCTCTGTGTCTACTCTCTTCCCAGGGAATCCAAACCAATATACCCTTGTCCAGGCTAGACAGAGTAATTAAAATAAAATGTAGAAACAACCTGGGGTTTTTATATTAAATGTGTTTTTTAACGACAGTGATCAGCAATGAATAAACATTATATAATCACCATATAAATAGGTTTAAGTTGAATTATTTAAAAGCATAAATGAGAAAAAGAAATTTAAACATCGAGGACTCCCATCCTTTTTGAACTTTATAATTAAAACGTCCCTCTTAGGCTATAAAAATATAGGAAAATGGCTCATCAAAGAACTACAAGTAATGGAGGATAGTCCATATACAGTTCCTTTGTTTGATTCTTTTCTTGTTAAAACAAAAAATATATATAGTTCTGTGACTCAAAAATTAGTAATTAGTAAAAAGCAGCTAATGAACACACATTAAAATTAATTCCCCCAACATTTCATTACATGATTTAAATAGTGAAATTCTGATGGAAAAAAATTTATGAATTAAGAACATTTGTACTTTGCAATAGATTTGACAAAATTTTGGGAAAGTACATTTGAGTCATCTTCAAGCCCCATTAATTTCAAGATAATCCACCGACGTTACTTTAACACAAGCACAAGACTTGTCATGGGTATATCACCTTCACACCTAAGACACATGATACAAATGCGGTGGGACTGCCATAATGTCCAGGAATTTAGAACGAAGTTCTCAATGTTCTTTTCATGGTCACAAAGAGCACCTTTCCTGAAGATCTAGTGCTTTTACTATTAAAAAACAACAACTCTGAATTACCACTAATGGGGAAAGTCAATTAATTTTGCCTCTCAGCACCAACTGGAGCTAAAAAAAATCTTTTTATCTTTTTTCAAAGATGCCACTGTAAAAATGCACTCTTGGAACAAGAAAAAAAAACTCTGCCAATGGGGTAAGCAAATTTGACTTGGCAAGATATCTTAAAATTAGAAAAAAATTCTAGCTGATAAAGACAAAAACTCTCAAAACAAGACTTTAAAAATTGTAAAACTGCACTGAAACTAGAATATTTCAACTTGTATCTAGTCTCTAGTGGTCTTAAAACTAGACAATCTGTCTTAAAACTAGGATGTTTTCTCTTTTATTTAAGACTAACTTAGAAAATTTAGTATTAAAATAAGTATATACGACCTTAAATTAAGAAAGTTTGTGCTTAATTTTAGTTCTTAAAGTAGAACATTCTAGTTTTAAGACAGATTTTCTAGTTTTAAGACCACTAGTGACTAGATACAAGTTTGAATATTCTAGTTTCAATGCATTTTTACAGCTTGGAAAGACTTGTTTTGAGAGTTTTTGTATTTTTTTTAAGATCCAACAGCTTATGTTATCAGCTAGAAGTTTTAGCTAATTTTAAGAATTCTCACCACCTGAAATTTGCTCGCCCCATTAGCAGAATCTTTTGCTTGATCTAGGAAGAGTTCATCTATATTTGAGTTTTTTTTTTTTTTTTCAAAAGTGCTTTTTTGAAGTACATATCTCTTCCATCAAAGTTAGTACACAACTGGATGGGGTATTAAGGTAATTTATTTACGGTGTAGATGCTTTTTCTTATTTTTTTCACAAACATTTGAATCTTATTTCAAGAAATCAAATGTTCTTACCTTTACTTGATCTAGACTAGAACTAGATTTAAGATTTCTTTTCTTGTTCCAAGATGCATGCTTTTAACCAGTATTTAATATTGATTTCTTAAAATAAAATATCAGTAACATTCTTGATATAAGAATATGTTGAGTCAAAAACTCTTGTTTTAAGATTCTTGTTTTAAGATCAGTGGCAAAATCGACAACTTGTTTCACATAGTTTCTTAATTCAAGAAAATAAATGACCAGAATAAGATTTTTTTTCCCCTCAAGAAAATATAAGTGTTATTTTCTCAAAATAAGCAAAGTAATCTACACCCAAAAGGTTTAAATTAGAAAATTCTTCCAAAAATAAGAAAATCAAGATTTTCAATCTAATTTTAAGCATTTTCAGCTTTGCTTAAAATTCATTTTTTGCAGTGGAAACCTCACAATCTCTCTGTTGACTGATTATATTCATTATTTGAAATATTGTATCTGGAACGGTCATCTGCAAGAGACAATCATGCCAAAAGTTATAATCTGCACAATTACTTTCATGTTTTATGTCAGTTGTTCGTCAAGGACCGGTTAAATATCAGAAGTTGTTTTTTAGATTCGCTTCAATGGATGCGATCGCTGTTGAATATGTGTTTACACTTGTATCCTTTCAAAAAAAAAATGGTACAGAAATGGTACATTTGTACTGTTTGTTTCTGAAAAGAAAACCCACATGAACACAACAGTCTTATTTGAAAGCTCAGCGGAAGTACATTTAAAACGCAGAAATTAGGGAAGTATTTAGGCAGTGGGTTATACATAGAGTCTATTACATACATGTTGTAGTGAGCAACTGAACAAGTGTTATTTTTATCAAGTCTAGCACTGCACTGTTTCAAAAAGAGTTATTACGTCCTCTTCACTTTCCTCTCTTTTTTTGGCATAACCTAGGTGGTAAAAACAGTAGATGGGGTATTTCATGGGCTGGTGTGGGGGTGGATTGTACATCAAGCGGTTTGTTTCTTGCCTTACCTGCTGATTCAAAATAATAGCTGGTATAAAAAAAATAACCATTTGGACAATGTCTGATGAACACAAGTTCCCTGGATCTGTAATTCCTTCACATTGTAAATAACCATTTACCCCCCCCCTCCCCCAATTTATCAATGAACTTGATAACTGTTATTAATCATACAATAGCCAAGAACAATGCAATGTTTAATATCAAGGTTCTTAAAACGGTTTTTAAATAAGTACATAAACCTTGTCTCTTGTATTTACTGTTATTTCTTGCAAATGTACATTTTGATTCAATTTCCATTGATTTCCCTACTTGCTATGCCAATACAAGATTGCAGGGTTGGGATCAAAATGTGTGAAAGAAAAGCTCAGTCGGTTTCTTTTTCCAGCAGAGACTGCAGATGGCGAGAGACCACAACTTGGGCAAGACTCCCGCAGCAGTAGCAGCAGCGCAGTTAACACTAGCAGGAAATTGTTCTCCAGCTGCTGAGCCGTGATGGATGTTCACTGCAGAGGCCACTGACCTCCACAAGAGAGACCGGGGCGGAAGCAGGGCAACCAATCCAATACACTAAATCTACCCTGTCACCACCATTACTGGAACATTAGGGAGGGGAGTTGCAAATGCCCTTAGCCCCTGTGTATCTCTCTCTCTCTCACCAACAAGCTCAATCGAGCTCATGAAACATAAATAAACCCCTATAAACCTATATTCTTCAAGGGACTTTCTTTAGACATCAGTGATGCTTTTTAAGTGAAACATTCTTTAACCTTAAACCCTATACTTAAGTTCATAAGCCCTATACTTAATTGAAAAAAAAAATACTGCCCTTAATGTATTGAAGGAAAATAAATGTAGCGTAATACAACTGCAAGCACACTTGAGAAAAACATTTACATAATATTATCTTAAACAAAAAAGGCAGGTCCTCATAACAGCATTCACACTGGTGAAAAAACAATTCCCTATTTTGAAAGATCTTATGTGCATAAATTTAGCATGAGCAATTAAACAAGTTGCTGTGTCAAAGTTCTGAGGGCATCACTTTGAGAGTGTCATTGGCAAAAGGATCTGTGAAAAACCCCCAAGGAAGCCACAAAAGTATTCGGCATATTAGCACCTTCAAATCTGCGAGATCTCATTCCTTTCTCCTCTACTAGGAGCTGAAATGTAAATTAAAGCTAAAGTCTATTATAAACCTGCTGTCAAAAAAGGCTGTAGAAAGTAATTATGACAAATCGTTCCTGTAATTCTGTGCATGTTATGTCCAGCTGTCTGCCAAGCATGATTAATTGCTTCTTCAAACACAAGTGAACCGACAATGAGTTTTTACATTAAAACCCTCTCTCATTTCGCATGACAATAAAAGTGGCTAAGGACAAAAGCAAAACCCAAAAACGCCAGTATGGTCGATTGGTCACACAGGTTGTTTTTTAACAGATGGGTCAAAGATTAATCTTAGAAAATGTCTTACAATGTTTGATGTTTGACATTTAGGATCTCCAAGCTGAAGACGTGTCTGCTTTTCAATGCAACAGCTTTTTATCGCACTGGTCTAGACACAATTTTGAGTGGAATAAACAAAATGTTTCTTTACACTTTTAATAAAAATAAGCCAACATTTGATAAAATGTAGAATTAATATCTTGTATAAATGGTAATAAACATACTAGTCACTTAAAAAACATAACATAAATAAACCCAAGTTGCATTTAAGCTTCAAATATTCTTGAACAATGTGTTATATTTTGTAAGATGTTTGTAGCTAATAAAAATTCACAGTTTTAAACCATTAAAAGGCAGTGTTTAAAAAAAGTGTATAAACTCTGCATCTGAAGCATTTAGACCAATGATTGTTCCTGACTGGTGGCAGGAAATTGCCTACCCACTGCTTCCTGTAGATGAACAGCGCCATTGCTTATTTTCATATTCCCTTAATCTAACTACTCAACTAGTCTTTATTGGCTGGCACGATTAGGTAAAAAAAATTGCATTTTCTTTTTCCAAAATTTATATAACCCTACACCAGACTATTCGCATCAGAGTACCCACAATACTAGCTCGGTCTTCTCTGTCATCTAACCAAAATCACATCTAACCATTAACTAAACATGTAAATCACTCGCAAATCACCCAACGACTGGTCTTTTTTAATTTAAAGTATTTTAAATGTTTACAGCAGACTCAGATAGATTTAGAGATCAACATATACATAATATGAAGCGAAATTGAAACACTGGCGGTCAACTATAGTAGCCATGTGTAGCTATTAGGTGAGAAATTGAATGTGGTCTGAAAATCATCATGGAAACAAAAACTGGTTATACAGTGTGAAACTTTGTTTCAATGTCAATCATATCTGAATGTTATTGACAAACAATACTTGAACCCATTTTGGAGTAGTGTCACAGGTAAGATTTCTTTCTCTGAATCATTCTGCACTCATGAGCTTCAACTTGATCCAATCCCTGCATTGGTAATCTATAGCCATATAAAACCATTTATTTCAGTTTTACAATCCAAGTAACGCTTCTGTTTACTTTCTCTCAATAAAAAATAAGGAAACTCTCCATTTATATGCTACCAATACATTCATTTAAAGGTGTATTTTATATTTTATATCTTGAGAAAATGACAACTACTCTTCCAACAAAATAGCGTAGCAAATGTATTTATTCAAGGATTCTTAGTGTTCATAATAACGTATGAGTTTCTTTTCAAGAGTATGTTTAGCTGCAGATGGCCTGGAGGCTACTTAACACTCAATAAAAAATAGCATTGAGAATTTAAGAGTATAAACAGATTTTAGATATTTTTATTAGCCTTTTTAATTGAAAAAGGGGGGAAACATTTATTTAACTTTGAATATATTAAAAGCATATTTGTGTTGAGATTGCTGATATATTAATAAAATTACAGATTTATTTATCTCTATTCATATTGATGAGTTAATTCCAATCGAATTCGTTCTACCTTAAACAAAAACAGCCAGTCGTTTTCAAGAAGGATGGGAGTGCTTTGATATTTTTATCCCAAAGCCTGCTAGTAACTACAGCCTCTAGTTATTTTAAAATAGCAAGGTCTCAAAGACTAAAGTGCATATGCATACATCACACAAGCAAATGTCTCATTTCCATATCCAACCTGCATTAAACTTTAAACTAGCCTCTCAGTTGGTCACATCACAGACGGTGCTTAATAATCTCATTCAGTGAACTAGACATAAAAAAAAACCTTTCCCGTTAGACCCTTTTCACAAAGATTTATGTGCTCTTTGTTTATCTTGTTCCTGCTAGATCGCTATCCCCTAATAAGTAATTCTTACCCTGCCTTGGGCAGAAGGTCGGCATACTCGTGAGGAGAGGTGGTTTCTGGGAAATTACACAGAATGGTGAGCTGGTGCTGGAGCAGCTCTGAGCCATGGAAAGTGAAGAGAATATCAAGCGCTTGCACGTTGCTCTCCTGAGAGACCAGAGCAGAAGAACAAGATTGATAGAGATGAATAATTAATAGAGAATTTATGAGACAGAACCAACTACGGACAGCTTTATGCTCTGCAGCATTTTTTCCCACATCACAAACACCCAAAAGCCTTGGGATGGAGAAGGTGACCATATTTCAGACATCTACAATTTTAAAACACTCAGAGAATATGGGGACAATCCATATCTTGTGCCACACACTATTGAGAGTGAGCATAGTTCTCCACAAAATGGTGACTATAATTCACTCAGCGGGACACCGTTACAGGCCCTCGCGTCATGACTGGAGAACAAAGGAAGAGAGATTTACCCTGGCGTATGTTCTTGCTGACAGTACAATATTCTGATTGCGAAACTTCTTAAAGAACTCAGCATCAAATTGCTGCTCAGCTGCATGTGGTCCACCCAGAATCTCCTAGAGGGACAAAAATGTTCATTAGTATTAAAGAGAAACCCAGAATCTAAACATGAGGGTTCAAGAGAGGGTCTCATGCATGTGTGCCAGAGGTAAATCTTAACAGTCTACAAGGCTGACATTTATCGCTTTGACATTTACAATTCCTGCCTTTAAGTTGACAAGAGCTGCTGTGTGTCTGTTCATGTGTGTGCTTTGCATCTCAGAGGTCTGGTTACATTCAGGACTATTCCCCTAGAAATCAATTAAACATGAAGACCCTGACGATGGTCATCCATTACAGCATGAACAGGACATTAACTAAGCGACAGGGTGAAAAGATGAAATGCTGATACTAACGACTTTTAAATTGAAACAAAGCATTACAATATGGAGACGTTGCACATTAGTCATTTTATTCATAAAGTAATGATTTGAAATGATTTTATTTTTAAAAGTTTGCTGAAATTCAATCATTCAAGATGGAGGTGGGCTTTATCATTTCATTCAGATGTAGAATAATTCTGTATTTGAAGAAAAAAAAAAGACTTTATAACCTTTATAACATAGCATGATCAAATGCATAAATAAAATGGAATGGCAAGTACATGTAAAAATGGTATAATGATATAGTCTGATAACTATAAAACTAAAAAAATCTGCCAAAATACTCAAATTAGAGAAAATTTACTGACCAATATAGATGGCTGTATAATTATTTACTGCAACTAATATTGAATTTGAAAGATTTAAAAACAAAAATCACCTGAACAGATTTTTTTTAAAGAATTGTGTTAGCTTCCTAAACCATTAAGAGCATCTTTAACAAAGAAAGAGCATCTGACCCCGTGCTAGTACACATCAAGTTAAGACGGCAAGTCTGAGCTGAAAAAATATATTTTGTATTCTAGATTTAACAATTTACCCCAAAAATTACCATGCATTCACTTGAAGCAAGTGAAAGGTGAAAAGGTACCAAAACAAAATCTCTGAAAACAATTAATCCTTCACCAGAGCACAAATAATCTTACTCTACAGAATTCCTCCTGCAAAACAAATCCTAAAACCTAATTAAAAACTAATTTTGTAGCATGTGTAATACGGTTTAGAGGAAGAAGGAAAAACACAGATTAACAGATTAAGTGCTCATTCTGGAGTACCGGCACTGATATATAAAAAAGTAGTAGAAAGTAGTTAATATGTAAATGAGTTAATGTGATGCAATTAAAATAAAGATTTCAGTACAAGCTGCTGTTAGCTTTTCCTAAATATTTCACAATTAATAAGAAATCGTAAATTGTGTGTTACTATCGTTTATTGTTAATCTGTTGAAGAAAAAACTAATTTGGCCTTTACCAAACAGTTGTACAAACCTTTAAAAAACTCTTGATAGATAATTATTTTATTAAGGGGATGCTGTACCCAATTATTTGATACAGGGCACCTGGGTTTTGTCAAAAATATCTCAAAATGTTTTTAAGTGCCACATTGACACTCATAACTTTAAATAATATTTTTTTAATAATTTAAAACACCATCAAAATTCTCCATCTGGGGTACGATGTGAACTTAAAACCATGATGTAAACACTTTCTGATCACAAAAAAACTCCACATTTTCTACTCGCATCTCCATCCTCATAATCCCATCGTGTTAATAAATCTGTACCCAACCCACATTGGGAGATGAGGTCCCAACAACACCACCAGATCCTGCCCGACACAAATTAGGAAGCAAGGAATAATGAGCGGACACATGATTTCCATCGCTTCTGTGGCAAGCCAGTTACACTTATTTCATTACATGTGTTCTCTCTTAAGCTGCCTTTCCAGCCTACAATCAATAACTCATTTTGATGAATCCTAGAAAAAAAAACTCTTACCCAGCAAAAAAAAAAACAACAACAACTAAAAACAATCCGAAACATTGTTAATAGTCAACATGGATTTTGGGGCCAAAGCTTGACATTAGTTACCTCATAGGTGGCCAATCTGTCCAAATAGCAAAGAAGTTTCATTCTACTTCTGCAGAGCTCCTTCTGCTCTAGAGTCAGTCTGAAAGAACACAACATCAACATCAAGATTAGCATACCAAGCACAGCCTTCTATGGAGCTTATCAGCATGCATACCCTTAGAGAGCTGCCACTAATATCCATGAATAAGCTGTAATGAAATAAAGCTTCGCACACTCTGGGGGAAGGGTGGAAGCTGTGACACCGTATTCATAGAAGCTTACTGTTATAATGAAAGACATTACACAAAAACACGAACGAATGGGAAAATCTAAAATTGAAGGAAAAAGGAGCGGAAACAGAGGGAGAAGAGTGCTGAAAGGCTAGTGAGCCATTAAAGAGCCAGATTAGGTCATCAAAGACAGGCTAATGTGAGGCGACCACTGCCTGATTGCCTGGATGCCCATGCGAGAGCGCGCGGGAGAATCCACCGAAGGCAATTACAATCTCATCTCATTCTCCCAGCATTACTCGGGAAACCCAAGCATACTCCTGTATGTGAATGAGATCAGTATACATGAGATCATCAGAGCGGCAGAGAATATTGAACTGAATGTTATAGCAATGCTAAAATAAAAAAGAAACTGTAAAAAATAACACACTAGCCTTTGAATATTTTTTTTTTGCCTTCACAGGGTTAAGAAGTTCTATTCAAGATGTATTGATCGTAGTAAAATGACAGCAGAGCTTAAAATGGCAAGGGCTTTAAAGCCTTTTGGAACAAAGCCAAAATTTCACTAAACAAGTTGCATCTTTAAGGTCTGCCATCTTTAAAGTGTCAAAGTGCACCAACCATACTGTACTTCTTGTGTAATCAAGCATGGCTATTTTTGACCTTGTAAAGCTTTACAAGCTTCATCATGAATGCAGGGCAGGCAGTTTTACAGAGGAGAAAAGGAATTGGCTATTGATTTGATGCAGGATATAAAGTAGTTAAAAAGGCAGATTGCAAACAAAAAGCCAGAATGAAAAATACATCCTTAGTCAAGGAACTCGTCAAAACAGAGCTGTACATTACAGCTAACATTTAGTGCTTTTCATTCACATGTTCCTTTAAGTGTTTTAAGCATTTATTTCTGAAGAGGAAATGTCTAAGCAATAAGATGGGGGAGAATTTCGCAGCAAGCCTCACTACTGGAAAGTTAAAAAGAGCGCAAAAAGGCAGAAACTGGGGGAACTTACAAAGTAAAATCATTTACAATCAGATCAGATCAATCAAATACATAAAATACTAGGAAACATGTTTTTTTTATTTGTTTAAAAATTCAAAAAGTAGCAATCACTGACAAAAAAATTAGCATATATATATTTAGGCCTTGTAATGCTGTCTATTAAACACATGTATACAGATTCTTTAATTACATATAACTGGGGTATGGATGCTAGTACTTACATATATTTTAGATATTTAATTTGGATTTACTCTATTGTTATCTTGTTCTATTGCTTTCTGTTTCCCAAAAGGTACAATATTTCCAAATTAATTCTGAACCTGAATCTAAATCTGTTGTGATTTCCTGAATGTTCTCCCTTTAGAGATGACCTAAATTGGTTTATGCAATAGACAAAATTCCAGTGGTTAAACTGCAGTTGAATACTGTATTGGTTGTATTGTATTCAAGGAATAAAACATTGTATTTTGAATCATCATACAATAATATATATATAATTTTTAATCTAAACTTTTTTTCATTCTTACTCTTAGCTAAAAAAATATATATTATTTTTTATGATTTAAAGTATTGTGCATTGAAAATACATCTAAAGAAGTCATGCAGAAGACTTTACCAAAACAAACTGGTCACCAAAAGGCATGAAAATATTTTTGAAGTGGTATTGGTGTAGGCGTGTGTTTGTTTTGGTGATTTAATTGCCACAACAGAAATCCTAAATCCTCAAGTTTGCATATAGCACCTTTATAAAAAATATTTGTGAGGGTGTAGCTTTATTAATGTTAAACATTATGTTATTATCCCTACAAACAAAATGTATTGTATTTAGTACAATTACTATTTAGTATTTACTTAGTATAAAATGTGCTTTATAAACAAACGTGTTCTTTCTTGTCAGTAACATTTTGTCAAACACTTCTTAATCCCCGCAGGCACACATGGGGTTGAAAGCAACCATTTTTCGCAAAAGAATAAGACATTTTAAATGGGAGAAGGTCACCGGGTTTCTGAAGCTTGATTGACAGGCCGACATTGTTAAGAGGAATCACTATCAAAATACAAAGCGCACCCCTGATAGTGAAAGAATAAGAAAACCCAGGGGTCCCTATCCTCCTCAAAAACACACAAAAACTCTTTCAAATAAACCCAGCAATCTGATCGATTTTCCCACAACTATAATAGGGGTGCAGTTAAAAAGAAATTAACAGAATGATGATTGTCTTTTTGCTGTAACATTACCAGAACTGAGCATCAAGACTTGAAGTGCGTATCATTTCTGTCATTTTATTGATGCACAAATTTTCTCTTTCTGTCATCTTTGGACTTGATTGCGTACACTACACATGAATCTATGTTTTTGGCTTGTTACAATCATTGGTCAGTCCCTCTGTGGATAGAAAAGGACATCACGAATCACCCATATAGACAGCCACATTAACTATGCTGCCTGCATGCATACAAACAGCCTGAGGAGTAAACACACTTGCACACAAACTCCAGCATTAGGCCACTGGCAGAAAACTACAGTAATTAAGTGCAAATTAGATACAGTTCTGTGTGATATGCATGGAAAGCGAATGTGTACATGTGCAATAGAGTTACGCAATGAAAAATTAGCCAATTTTGTCCGCATGTAAACAAGTGTGTTTTGATTAGTGTGGTGCTTACAGTAAACGTTAGCCAATATAGGATTTTTTTTTGTATATCTTGCCCCCTTCTTCCTACTCTGAATGTGTTAATAATTTGTTTTCACGAAGGGCTCTTTCATTAGGGCCTCTTGGGCAAAACACAACAGAGGCATAAATTACCGTATGCAGATTAGAAATAAATCCATAAACGGCTTTACTCTTATCCTGCACCTCTTCCTCTGGCTTCTCTTTATCTTTAACCTGCTTTCCATCTTTCTCTATCAATTCTCATCTGGGCTTTATTCAAAATCCTCATTCATTGAAATCAATGTCCTGATGAACTCAATGGAACTATCTAGAGCTAAAGGGTCGGGTCAGGTTGACTAGTGTGTTTTTTTTCTTTTATCTCCTTTCTTATCGAAGCAATTTAAAGGTGTTTCATTACTTGCCTAACAGTGAGCATGCTGTGCTTTAGATCTGTAATTTTAAACTAACTAAGGATAAGGGGATAATTTGTATGGTTGTACAACTTTAAAATCCATTACATGTAAGTCATTGTTTGCTATTTGTAACTCTTGGATTTTAAATATTCCTTCATCAGTGAGAAAATATACTCACATACACAGTCCAGAAATTCACATTTAAGCATTTGGCAGATGCTTTTTTCCAAAGCAATTTACAGTCGAAGAGAAACAATATGCAATTTGTCACAAAGTCTAGATAGCTTACAACATAAGTTGATCAGCTGATCAATCAAACATAGAAAAAAAGAAAATAAAATAAATGAAAGAAGGGAGAAAAAAATTGTTTTTAAGATTGTAACTTGAATTATTAGTAAACTTGTATTTTGTGCACGCTCAAAAATGAATAGAAATTACATTTTGTTGTGAAAAACTTTTTCAACTAAGAGGCTTTAATTTGATAATTGTTCTAACACCGAACTTGAAAAGGTAAGACATACCTTCATCACATCCAGGTTGAATGATCAAGCACCTTCTTAACTCTCTGAACTATATATATATATATATATATATATATATATATATATATATATATATATATATATATATATATATATATATATATATATATATATACACACACACACACTCACATGCACACACATTTATTAAAGGCACAGTCCCAACTTTTCAAATTATGATACATAGTTGTTGCCCCAGGCTGAATTAGAAAATGTGCCCAAAAGGAAGATGTTTTGCTAAGCAATTGATTGACTGGTGGAGTGGAGAGGTGTTTTATAAAAGGTGGCCAGAATAAACTTCCTTCCTGAAAGGCTCCTGATTTCAGCTACATTTCTTAGCAATAAATCCTGCTTAGTGATTGTAGCATAATACATTATTTAATTTAAATAAATACCCAATTAAACCCCTAAATATATAAGAACTAGATATTATCAGAAATAGAATTAAATATATGAAATAGGTCTATCAAAATCCTTGAATCGTTTTCTGAGTACATGAACATATAATATGGGAGTTTTTCACCTTTTTGACCTCAGGGTCCAATTTTTCATTGACTAACCTTCCAAAGTCTAGATCTCTTCATTTTGCAAAAACAGTAAATAAAACCCATCCGATGTGTGAACAAAAGAGAGCTTACTTGCTGAAATCCACTTTCTTGAGGAGCTCTTGTCTCTTATTGGCTTCTCTCTCTTTTCTTTGCTCTATCGCTTCCTCTGTGGAGAGGAAGTCTTCATATGGAGCTTCATCATCTAGGTCCAGATCCCCCGAGATGATGAACCTGTGAAAGGAGAGGCTAAATAGTTAAAATACAGCCAAAGAAGAGACTTGCGATCTATGTGTTTCTCACACACCTGCCCTTATCTTCTCCAGCACCAATAGCAATCAAAGCTTCGAGGTCTGTTCCTTTCAGACCATACATAAGAAGTTCTTTAGTCGCATCCACGTTCTCCGGGACCCTCTCCACACACTCATGCAGCACCCAAGACCTCTTCTTGATCTTACTCTACAGCAAGTAAACTCCTTTTTTTATCTGCTCTTTGTAAACAACTGTTTTATTATTTAATACATTTCATTTAATTACAATAAGATCATCAGGTAAACCTAAATTCCAATAACAGTTCAAGGATAGAGGGGAAAAAAAGCCATAAAATGTATAAAAAAAAAAACGAATAATAAAATACTTATAATCATACTATATGTACTACTACAACAAATACTAATATCAATTATAATAAACAATACAAATTTGGGAATGAAAACTAAATGTATTAAAATAAAGAACATTTCAAAGACACATTCAAACATAATATAGACGAATAAATACATAAAAAACAGGAATACATTACAAGTTAACATACTTTAGAACAGTTATATAAACAGAATTCGTTATTTTAGGATGTAAAACAAAAAAAAAACAAGCTTTTAATAATCAACTAATTTTAACATATACTAATGTTTCTCATGTGCATTTGTAATCATTTGCTATAAAACTTAATGCAATGCATACATTATAATAGTGGTTTGGGTGAGTTTATTTTGACTAAATGATTCTAGGTCCAAAAGTTATCTTACCAAGTAATCCTGAATAGAGGCGATACTGACAGTCGACTTCCTCCATTGTCTCTGATAAACCAGATCCGAATCCAGGCCATAAGCCTGAGCTAGAGAAAGAGCCTCACCGTACTCTTCATTATCAATCTGCAAACACATACATCTGATAAACTCCTTTATTGTCTGTCTAAAACCAGAAAGAATTTATCCTCTTTATACTACAGCAATAAAGACAATATACAGGGAATTACAATCTCTTTTAAGAGGGACTTTAAGCAGCACCAGCTAACAGGAGGGCTACCTCACATTGTGCATGTGTGACTTAAACAGCACTTTTATGCATTTTGTTGTAAAAGGATTCAATTACAAAAAAAATCTACTTAACATTAATTTGTGTGACCTTATTCAGAAATGTATATTCAACTATATTAAAAGCTGACCAATTTGAACTTAATTCATTAGATAAAACAAAAAGTGTTTACTGTGTTTTTGTTGTTGTTATAATGTTAGTTTTCTACACATCACTTCTCTCTATAGTCACTGACGCGGTCAGACTTTTTTTTCTTAAGATTTTTTTTGGCACCTTGTACATGACGTTTCAAACTCATTTACATCTCCCTTCCCCTCTAACTTTCATTTGAAGAGAAGCAGACAATGAGGGAGGAATTTTACAGTATGCTACAGTACCCTTCATAACTGAACATGTCAAGTCTACATTATTAATTATGTTTGTATGTAACACTCAAGCCTACATAAGGATCCAGAGAGAATCTAGTCATGTGTTGTGTTTGATAATAAAAACTTTAAAAAATGGTTTATAAAAAATAGCTGCGTTTTTATTTGGGAAAAAAAATTATGTGTTTTTTAAAAAAGGTCAAGTCATTCATTCAAGAACATGAATTATTGACAAAGACACACATTCATGGCTTTTTGAAGAAACCTACAGTGAGTTATTATATTTAAACCAATATAAAAGTAAATCAGAGGAGTTTAGGTTGAAAAACTGCATTTCTCAAGATCCAGCACAAGATCTCTCCAATCAGAGAGTCAAATAGACAAAATCAGTTCAACTGGACTCCTTCACCCTGTCATGATAATTTTTTAACGTCTTATTTGATATTCTGTCTAGACAGTTCGCTGGTCATCTGGAAAGTCATTTTCAATCAAATCATTAGATACAGCAGCAGACCAGTTAAAAAATTTAAGCTGCTGAATGTTTGACAAACATCTGGCCTGGTGTCTGTTTGTCTTTGATGCATCACACCGTGTGACCCTCCTCATATACATATGAGCCTAAAATTGTCACGCATTTCAGGTATCTGTCAACTGTAATTTATATTTAAAATGGGAGCTTCCCAGAAATTATTGTAATCAGAAACACATCATAGAAAATAATCTTACTGCTCTATGGGGTGTTGTGCAAGCAGCAACCTCCCTTTTTCCCTGTTCATGCATAAGAGGAAGTGGCAGAAACTAGAATTCATTGTTCAGTGAGAAGATTCCCATTGAATCCCAGTGTTAAAGTCTTGAACTTTAACGCTGAAAAACCTGTTTATTTCCTGGCTGCAGGAGGTTATTGATTCTTACTGCTATCTTTGCCCTGTAAGGTGACTGATATTTATATAGGGTGCAACCTCACTATATCACAGACCTCCTTTAGCAGATTGTTAGTGCAATTTTGCATGATTTTTTAATAGTGCCTTGTGCTCCGGAACCTGACCTTGGATTGTGCTCTTGCATGGAATTCTTGCATGGAGACTGACATCAGGTGAAGGTTGAATTAGTTGGAGTAAGGACATCAGTCACTTATTGCAGCAGAAGAAGCACAAGAACTACATTTCATGTTCTACACCCATATTTTAAATCATCTCCTCCTTAACATGTCTCCATTTCATTACACCCCCCCCCCCATCAAACACCAGAACATTCTGCTACATCAAACTTTGATAAAAAAATAAATAAATAAATAAACTAAAGGAAGATCCTAACCTTGACAAAAAAGCTTGACTTTTAGAGATGCAATGGCATAAGTTTGAATCGAGAGAAAAGTGTCTAAAATGTCTAAAATTATAAAGTGAGGGATTTTACAGCCTTAAAAATCTTTAACCTTTGTAAAAAAAAATGACAATTGAATTTTAATAATTTTATTATTAAGAAAGTGCCATAAAAGCACCATTACATAAATAATTATCAATTAACGTAAAAAAACACAAATAAAATAAAGTAATATAAAAATGTACCTTGATGTTAATAATGAAAATCGCAACAGGTAATGGTAAATAGGTAATGGACCCAAAAGTGAACCCCCAGATACTCCACAACTGTTCAGACAGTACCTAGAATGAGCCCCCCAATATCAACAAACTGTTGTCTCTGAGAACAATATTAATCAGCCATTTGAGTGCAGATTCATTAAAACCCAAATTGCTTTTAATTTGGACAACAAGATTTCATGATAAATAGTATCCAATGCCATGCTAAATCGTATCGCATCAAACAGGTGGGGTCAATGCCAAGTCAGTAAAATGGGATGGCCAAAACCCTTGAAATTCATAAATAAGTCTATTTATTATTGTTAAATAGTTAAAAAGTTTATCATAAAAAAAATTCTCCCTTTAAAATGTTATACTACTTTGCGAACTTTAACAGTCATAGATTGTTTTAATCAATTATCTTAATAGGATAACTCATATGACAAAAAAGGGATTACTGAATTTGTTCAAGTTACATTTAGACGTTTTGCGGTGTAAACTTGTGGTGGTGCTCCTGATTGACCTCTCAAGGTTGGTCTTTTCAGGCTTCAACAGCAGCGGTCATAGATCTATAGAATTATTTGGTCTATAGTTGTGTCCCTTCAGATAGCAGTGGTGACTCACCTTCCTCTGATAAAGTTCCTCTGGTGTGGTGGACCTCAGGCTAACCAGACGGTAATTCTTGATGACTGTGCGAGGGCGTTTTCGAGGAGGCGCAAATCGCTCCATCTCAGTCACATAGTACAAGCCCTGCTTCACATAGCCAAAATACCGTGCCTTTGCAGAGGATTCTTCATCCGAGTCTGAGTCATCATCTCCATTATCCTCTTCAGCAGCCACGCTGCTTTCCAGACGAACTCGCTTTTGGGCCATCTTTACTTCACACTAAGAGGGCACAGAGATCCACAACTGAGATTATAAAAGATTTGGCTGACTGACTCAAAGTAAATCAAAAAGTTGAAAAGCTAAGTTTTTCAATAAAGCTTGATTCAAGCCTTGTGATTATTGACTCGGAAGCCTAACAAACACCATTTACTCAACACACAAACACACTTTCCTGCCAGTACCTGTTTGTTTTTCTCAACACACACCGAGAAAGCTATCAAACAAACTTCACACAGTCGACACTGCAGCTGTGAGCTTCATCTCCCTGAGGAGCGAGGGAAGCGTCAACTGAACATACAGCCAGAATAAAACTGACAAATCTCTCATGTTCTCACTCTCTTCTCCCATCCCTCTGTTCTGCCCTCCAGGTTCACATCTCTCTAACCGTGAGAGCTTCACATCAGTGCAAAGCTACGAGGAGATAGGAAAAATTCTATTTTTTTCGCTTTCTTTTTGTTCTAATCTGAGGACAAGGAGCTGTAAAGCACTTTTACGACGATGGCCTCAAGGCAAACTGTATAGAGTGAGTATTTCGGTACCACAAGTTTCTTTGCAAAAGTAATTGCTGCCTGTTATCAGCAGCTCAGGGTAAATTACATCATGCTAGAGGAAGAAATGTAATGCATCGTAATAAAAGTGTTCTTATTTAGAAAGTTAATGATACATTTAATAGCTCTTTAAATCCTTTTATACTTTTCACCACTATTATAAACACCATCATTTTTAAACAAAAATATGTACGGAAATCATCATTTCGTTCCATTTAACTTTAATCAAATTTGTTTTCTACACAAGGATAATTGTGCTCGTGTGTTAATTGTGAGATATAACTACATACATTACTGAATGAATCTCTTTTGCTTCTTTTTCATTCCCACTTCAGACAAATAAAGTTGTTTAACAAGATCAATAACAAATTTCTGTCATTTCAGGTCTTTTTTTTAAGATCTCATATGTAAAATGAAAAAAGTTAAATACTTTTTTCTTTAGTATTGTACATTAAAACATCCCTAAAGTCATTGACCATAGCAACACGCCCTAGCCAATCAGATAAACCTCTCGGTTGAAACGCTGTGTCTTTCTTTATTAAACTTAGTTATGAGTTTTATATTTTTATCATTTTATATTTATTTATTTATATTTATATTTATATGATGTGAAAATTTACAATTTTATATTTAATTCCACCACACTTGGCACAGCGAGGCCCAAAAAATATGTTCAATACATCATTACTGTAGTGTAAGGTGCTGTGGTATCAGAACTCAGACTATGAAGTAAAATACCTTTTTACAGAAATATGCAGCTCCTGTATGCAGTGGATCTTACCAAAACCAAGAGTAACACTTTCTTTACTCCAACTCAAATGCAAAAATGACTTTAAACAACATCGTTTACTAATTGAAGGACTATCTGAAATTTATATTGAGACACATTTAATGTCTTCTTCTTCTTTTTCTTTCGGCTGTTCCCAGTTTAGGGGTCGCCACAGCAAATCATCTGTTTCCACCTAACTCTGGCCTCAGTATCCTCTACTGTTGCAGCAATTACCTTCATGTCCTCCTTCAGCACCCCCATATTACATGTCTTTGGCCTTCCTCTTGCCCTCTTGCCTGGAAGCTCCATCTCCAACATCCTTCTACCAATATAACTACTATCCCTTCTCTGCACATGCCCAAACCATCTCAATCTGGCTTCTCTGACTTTGTCTCCAAAACAACCAACCTGAGCTGTTCCTCTGATGTGCTCGTTCCTAATCTTGTCCATCCTTGTCACTCCTAAACTGAACCTCAACATCCTCATCTCTGCTACTTCCATCTCTGCCTCGTGTCTCTTCCTCACTGCTAAAGTCTCTAACCCATACATCATAGCTGGTCTCACTATTGTTCTGTACA
This sequence comes from Danionella dracula, assembly GCA_900490495.1. Lineage (NCBI taxonomy): Eukaryota > Metazoa > Chordata > Actinopteri > Cypriniformes > Danionidae > Danionella > Danionella dracula. The sequence goes on along the minus strand of UELW01000001.1, from coordinate 29,666,955 downwards.
CCTTTCCTTGTCTTGCTGACACTCTTCTGTCACACAACACCCCTGACACTTTTCTCCACCCACTCCAACCTGCCTGCACTCGCCTCTTCACCTCTTTTCCACACTCCCCGTCGCACTGGACTGTTGACCCCAAATACCTAAACTCCTCCACCTTCTTGACCTCAGCCCCCTGTAACCTCACTGTTCTACTTCCCTCCCTCTCGTTCAAACACATGTATTCTGTCTTACTACGACTGACTTTCATTCCTCTTCTTTCTAGAGCAAACCTCCAACTTTCCAGGTGTCCCTCCACCTGCTCTCTACTCTCACTACAGATAACAATGTCATCTGCAAACATCATTGTCCATGGAGATTCCTGTCTGACCTCATCTGTCAACCTGTCCATCACCATAGCAAACAAGAAGGGACTCAAAGCAGATCCTTGATGTAGCCCCACCTCCACCTTGAACTCCTCCGTCTGACCTACAGCACATCTCACTGTTGTCATACTCCTCTCATACATATCCTGAACTACTCTGACGTACTTCTCAGCCACTCCTGACATCCTCATACAGGACCATAGCTCCTCTCTCGGCACCCTGTCATACGCTTTCTCTAAGTCCACAAAGACGCAGTGCAGCTCCTTCTGACCATCTCTGTACTTCTCCATTAGCATTCTCAGAGCAAAAATTGCATCAGTAGTGCTCTTCCTGGGCATGAAGCCATACTGCTGCTCGCAAATATCCACTTCCCTTCTTAGCCTAGCTTCCACTACTCTTTCCCAGAGTTTCATTGTGTGGCTCATCAACTTTATACCTCTGTAGTTGTTACAACTCTGCACATCACCCTTGTTCTTAAAGACTGGCACTAGGACACTTCTCCTCCATTCCTCAGGCATCTTCTCACTCTCTAGAATCCTGTTGAATAACCTAGATAGGAACTCCACTGCTGTCTCTCCTAGACAGTTCCACACCTCCACAGGGATGTCATCTGGACCAACAGCCTTTCCACTCTTCATTCTCCTCAGAGCCTTCCTCACCTCATCCTTTCTAATCTTTTCAACTTCCTGCTCTACAATGTTCACCTCTTCCCTCCTTCTTTCCCTCTCATTCTCCTCATTCATCAACTCCTCAAAATACTCCTTCCATCTTCTCTGCACACTCTCCTCACTCGTTAGAACCCTTCCATCTCTATCTTTAATCACCCTTATCTGTTGCACATCCTTCCCATCTCTGTCTCTCTGTCTCGCTAATCTGTACAATTCCTTCTCACCTTTCCTCGTGTCTAACCTGGCATACAACTCATCATATCCCTTCTGTTTGGCCTTTGCCACCTCCCTCTTCACCCTGTGCTGTGATTCCTTGTAGTCCTGTCTACTTTCTTCAGTCCTTTGGATGTCCCACTTCTTTTTAGCTAGCCTCTTCCTCTGGATGATTTCCTGTACTTCCTCATTCCACCACCATGTTTCCTTATCTTCTTTCCTTCTTCCTGCTGACACACCTAGCACTTTCCTACCTGTCTCCCTGATCACTTCTGCTGTAGTTTCCCAGTCCTCTGGAAGCTCTTCCTGGCCACCCAAAGCCTGTCTCAGCTTCTGTCTGAATTCCTCTCAATCGTCTTCCTTTTTCAACTTCCACCACTTGGTCTTCTTTTCCATCTTTCCTCCCCTCTTCTTCCTGACCACCAGAAACATCCTACACATCACCATCCGATGCTGTCTGGCTACACTCTCTCCTACCACTACTTTGCAGTTAGTGATCTCTCTCAGATTGGCCCGTCTACTTAGGATGTAGTCCACCTGCGTACTCCTACCACCACTCTTGTAGGTAACTCTATGTTCCTCCCTCTTCTGGAAATAAGTGTTAACTACAGCCATTTCCATCCTCTTGGCAAAGTCCACCACCATCTGTCCTTCTGGATTCCTTTCCTTAACACCAAACCTGCCCATCACTTCCTCATCACCTCTGTTGCCCTCGCCAACTTGACCGTTGAAGTCTGCTCCCACCACTACTCTCTCCCCTCTGGGAATACTCTCCATCACCTCATCTAATTCACTCCAGAATCTCTCCTTTTCTTCTAGCTTACAGCCTACTTGTGGAGCATAACCACTCACTACATTCAACATCACCTCTTCAATCTCGATCTTCAAACTGATCACCCTGTCAGACACTCTTTTCACCTCTAAAACATTCCTCACAAACTCCTCCTTCAGGATCACTCCTACCCCATTTCTCTTCCTATCCTCACCATAGTAAAACAGTTTGTATCCCACTCCAATACTATGCGCTTTGCTACCCTTCCACCTGGTCTCCTGCACACACGGAATATCTACCTTCCTTCTCTCCATCATGTCCGCCAGCTGTCTACCTTTCCCGGTCATTGTACCAACGTTGAGAGTCCCTATTCTCAGACCTATACTCTTGCCTTTCCACTTCTCTGTTTTCCTACAAATCCTTCTCTCTCCTCTCCTTCTTTGACCAACAGTAGTCCAATTTCCACCGGCACCCTGTGGGTCAACAGCACCGGTGGCAGTCGTTGTTAACCCGGGCCTCGACCGATCCGGTATGGAAATCGAATTGATGACTTGCATATTTGGTTTTAGCATGTTTTACGCCGGATGCCCTTCCTGACGCAACCCTCTCTATTTATCCGGGCTTGGGACCGGCACAGAAGTCACTGGCTAGAAACCCCTGTGGCTAGATTAATGTGTTGCTGTAAAATAATTGAAGTGAAACTCATTATTAAAAGTGTGAAACATAAATGTAAAAGGTTCAGAACCTTTCAAAAATATTAACAAACTTTAAAAGCTTTATCATTTTAATAGTCTAATTCACATTCAATTACAACACACTTTGCACTCACTGTTTTCATTGAAGCAGTTTTTTCGTGGGGTCAAGAATTGAGTTTTGTTCAAGATAATAAACAATTTAAATAAATTATAGCCATCTCATTTAATGTTCTTCTTTGACAGAAAATAAAATTACTACTTTTAAAGTCTAAAGTTTTTAGCTTAATTATTTATCATTTCATACATTTTCAAGCATTTGTTTATGTATAATAAAATGCTAAAAGCCCTCTGGAATTGTTGAGAAGAATGCTGATGCTTTGAATCAGTATACCCACTGACAAACACGCAAAGAGTACCAGAGATGTAAGGAAAAAAACACACAGAGAGGACGGAAAAACTCTCCTAAACAACATCAAAGCAGTTTGAGCGGAGCTTGAGGAAGAGCTTTAGGTCAAAGGAAAATAAACTGTTGATATGCCAACCTCACAAAATCAAACTGCAATAGACACATGAACAAAAGAGCCAAACACATTGGCCTTGGGTAGATAAGCCCCTTAAAAACTGCTCTCCTCCACAACTTTATCAACTCATTGTAGAAAAACATGTGCACATTGATTCCTTTAGAAGTCTGCATAATGTACACCAATGGAAAAGCAACCACACTTAATCAATATACTTAACAAACCTCCAAACTAAGGAATCCTCCATCGTATGTTGAGGTCACTCTTGGTGAAGATTCAAACCATTCACAGGACTTGCCAAGCAGATTTTTCAGTGTCCATACTGAGGACACGGTGAGGGCCCCAGAACAACGAGCCAAAATTAAAGCCGTCTCACTCCACCAGCTTACATCTAGGAGACACTGGTACTGTTCCTTATCTGTAGTGTGTGAGAGAGAGAGAGAGAAGGCAGGAGAGAGGGAGAGACAGACAGAAACAAAACATTAATTCATCTATATGTTACTCTGCAACTGATCAAAAAAATGTGTTCTAAAAATCTAAAAAGAAAGTGCAAACTAAAGACAAGTAAGCCGACAAGCTTTATGATATCTGCTGACTGAATTTAATTCCTCTCCACAAGATGCAGAGCTTTATTAAAGCATTCTTCTGCCTCCCACCACCTCTGTCTGGACTCACTACATAATTAATGGTGGTAGGTAGGAGTAGGAGTAGATACATGCTTGAAAGGTAAAGGCACTGGCAACCTTTTATCTTTTTTCGTTTCTCCAGCGAAGTCTTCCACTCAGGGTTGATCTCGTCAAAGCCGGGCTAAACAAAATAGAGAACAAGAAATGAGAAAGTAAATGGGGATAGCAGAAGTGCTTTTATATTGAAGTGTTAGAACACACAGGAGAAAATAGAGGAATACTGCATACTGCATGCCATCATCAGATGCCTGAACTTCAAAAGATAATAAGAGGGCACACATCTTCTATGACATTTATATTAGTTTCAAAGTGTAGTATTAAAAAGTCTAAAATCATCTCATATTGCATAACAGATCTCATGCAGTTGTGTCATTGAAACAACATTCTTTTTTCCTTTTGCGTTGGTTCGCGTGTGATCTATATCGGCATCAGTTCTTTCTAGCCTTTTGAATTTACCCAAAAAATATTTCCCAGAATTAAATGGCTGCACTGCCCCTAGTGGTCGGGAGATAATGGCTTTGTCCTCTGGAGTGCAATTTTTATGGAAAATAGCCTCTTTTATATTATACCATCCATCCAAAATCCAAAGTTGTGTCTCTTAAGGGTCTAGGCATCTTGGTTATTCAAATCAAGTAACTTTCCTAGATTGCCCTAAGAATGGTGCACCATTCGCTTTCTGACCAATTGGCCCTATATTATTGCTTGCAGTAATATTTTTCCTTGCTATTCTTCTTTAACAGAGCAAATACAAAACCCATTTCTTAACACTGCCTTGTTGGTTTTGAAATTCTGGAGAGCCTTGCATGGCAACCGCATTCAACAATGGAGTAGGATTTGGGCTTTCCTTTATGGCCAGTAGTACACAATTGTATATAACTTTTGTTTTTCCAATCATGCTCAATTTTAAAATAAACCATGCATGAACAAGAAAAACACAATAATCGTATTACTTGTTCCTCTTGTTTCCAGCTGCCTCTCAGTTTGAAAGACGGTACATCCCAGAGACTAAGGCTGCCAGAGAAATGTATAACTGCCAGCAAGGTGCCATCCGGAGACAAGCTCATTCTGAACACGCCGTCCTAAACAAACATTCGGTACACCTTCAATTAAGGATCACAATGTTTACTTAGAGTTCTAAATAGAATAAGACTTATCTTCAGCATGCTTGTGCAAGAGAATATAAGAGGGAAAACATGATAATTAATGTAAAAAATTCTACAAAACTGAATCACCTGTTCATTGTTATTCCGGGAGAAAAGTCGAAAGCTTGGAATCCTGAACAATCCTCGTCTCTGGGACTAAACAAGAACATAAAGACTTAAAAGTTAATTCCTTCTTTTATGAATAGAATTTGATAACATTTTAATATTCTCAATTATGTGTTGCCCCATAAAATCCATGTTAAACTGATATTATTAAGCTTGCAGATGAATCATCACATGAGTGGTACATTAAAAGACAAAGGGAAGTGTATATTTTGTGTGTGTATTTATGTCACCGGCAGTATATGTGTGAAATCCAGCATTGTATAGAATGCTTAGGCAATGTGTACATGCCTGAAACTGGGCTGTAATGTTAAAAATGAGCAGTGTTTTGAACATTGCTGAGGTATTCTTTACCATGCCATATAGGATGAGTGCATAAGGAGGTTTGTTTCACCTTTCCCCTTTGATTGTTTACTCAGAGACCTTTCAGATCTGCAAGATTCCAGTATAAAAGTGTACCCAGCATCTGTTAGAATGCCGCAAAACTGTAGTTTTAAAAAATTATTATAAGCTTCAGGCATTGTTTCCAATGCAATATACACAATCCAGGAAATTCATAAATTGCTAGTAACATAGGAATATAAAAAAATAGTTTAGAACTACATAACAATTTTAAAATCAGGCAGTATGTTGTTTACTACATTGAGCAGGACCTCAATGACTATAGAAAAATCTGAAAGTTGCAATAAGAGTTGCTCTTGTGTAACATTTTTCCTGATTAATTGTTTCTTTAAAAAGTTTTTCTTTGGTTCATTTTTTCTTTCGTAGATGATCTTCATAAAATTAAAATTGTATGCTGTATGTTTCAATTTATTTAATAACATACAGCTCAGAATGTCAAAGCAAAAGGTAAAAACACCATTTTCATTTGAATGATCTACACACAGAAAACGAGATCTGACAAGGCTTTTGGTCCTTACACACAAAGTGCGAATGATCCAGGAAGAGCATGTGATTTATATGTAAAGTCAATGTGTAGATGCAACATTGCACTCCATGGTACGAAGGGACCGTACCATGTGGGATGACAAATGAGAATGTTGCAGAGCAATTGATTGATCACGGTAAACCAGACTGCTTTCCATAGTTGAAAAAAATTTACTCAGGAGAACTTTGTGTTCACAACATCCAATCAGGGGTCTGCATTTGATTTTTATGTATTGGAAACATTTATAACAATGGAGGAAAAAAATATTACCCAGAACTGTATGACTCAACGTTTTATTATTATCGACATAGAAACAAAAAAAACCTTGATTATAAAAAACTGGAGGAGGTTACTGAATCTGGCAAGTGAAAAAATTGATTAATAAACTTGAGCTATATGTATTTATATAGTCTTATACCAAAAGCTACATTTCCAAATAAACAGCAGAGTCAGAGAAAAGGTAGAAGTGTGCCTCAGTCCTGTCATTTCTTGATCCATTCCTCCCCAACAAGCTCGCACATAGACCTGCGTCATTCTCATAAGCAAAGGGAGTGGATGTATTCAAGCGAGTGACGTGAGTAAACCCGGGTTTGAAATCTGTCAGCTAGACATAAAATATGCGCTGTGTTTTCTTGTATGTTGCTTGGTTTAAAGTCTACATTAATATGTTTTAGTCAGTTATCAGGATCAAATCAATTTCTTTTGAGGCCCAAGTTGTTTACAAAAAGAAATCTTCACTTTCTGGTAACACAACTCACTGCATTGACATCATCTTCATAACTAGTGACTTGTTTATAGTGAGGAGATCCAGACAGCACCCTCCAGGCTGTGATCCCAAAGAGGCTGGAATTGGACAAACCATTGGCTCCAGACTCACAACCTCCCACCAGCAGCAACCTGGGAACACAAAAAAAATATCCTTGTGTTCTTGCGAGGCCAAAGACTGCCACCAGGGTTTGCAAAATACAAAAAGGTAGTCCTAAAACAGCACCTCAATCCATAATATAAAGACTGCCCCCCAGTGGCAGATGAAGTCATAACAACCACTTTCCTTCCATAAGCTCAATAATATCTGCCTAAAACCTAACGTGGCTTTCAGTTTGTGTCAGTTGATGTAAAAATTACAAAACACAACTCTGAGCGTGTCTGAAGACACACATGCACACGTGCCCAAATGGAAACGGCTTGAAGATAAAGTCCTCACCTGTGGCCTGGGTGATAGATTACTGAAGTAATTCCATTGGAATAGTGAGTGGAGAAACTAAAGGTGTGATTTTCTTGAAAGCCTTGGTTGGTTCCAACACTGAAAGCAAAATAGAAACAGTAAATGTAACAAGCAAAATTATTTTAGATAAAAACCTCCATGTAACACATGAAAACAAAAGGGTAAATCAGCATCTGTTCATTCATTTTTATTCTTTTTTTACAGCAACAACTTGTCAATGTCACTGCTAATAAACACTTTAAAGCAAAAAAAATACACAACAATAGTTTGAATGTTACATTGAAAATCTGTAATGATCCAACTTAATCAGAGCTAAAAAAAATTATGACACGGCCACAATTGAAAACAGAAAAAACTGCAGCCGGGTTGATTCTGTTTTTTCACGTTATACATGTCAAATTAATCGCATACATTAACGCATTAACTTTGACAGCACTAATATATTTATTATTATTATTATTATTATTATTATTATTATTATAAGAACCCCATTTGATATTTAAATGGTAGTGAAGTATTTGAATACAGTTCAGACTACATAAAACGAATAGTATGGTTCAATGCTCTTTGAAAAAGGATTATAATATTATAATATTAACACTACATTTTCTATTTAAAAGTTAATAGTTCTTCAAAATAGCACAACTGCAAATGCTTCCAGAGGCTTTGAAACATAAAGCAGCAAATAAGTTACAGACTTCTACACATCTCCATGGCTAGAGATAAGCTTAAAAGGAGAATATAACAAATCTGCTTTTTCTTTCAGGCTTTAGAAACTTTTGGAATTTTGAGCAAATAATCTAGGAAACACAAAGTTAAGACTGCGAGCAATTTTGGTTTTAGTGAAAAACAAGCCTCATCACAGCACAAAGCTAAGCACAAAATGGAGATTTTGGGGTTTAGCTGAATAATATTCAGCCTTTGAAGTGCCAGCAAAAATTATCCTATAACATCTTAATCTTCTCTGTCTTAGTTAGTTATAATTCAACTCAAAATACAAACTCAATCCTTAAGTAATAAGAGTACACTTTAAGAGTTTGTGTCCTCTCAATGACAAACCCTTGTCTGTCTGGCATTCACTGCATACATTCAAAACCTGTTGTGTATTTTATGAATGTCAATCTTAGTTGTCTTCTTTACATTGTAATAAAACAATAAACTTGATTATTTTTTTGTTATATGTGTATTTTTTCCAAGAATACACTACTCTCGTCATACCTGACAAGAAAACTCTTAAGCTGTCCACTATATGTGATGACCAGCAGCTCGGCTGACCACTGAGCACTGCCTGTGTACTCCAAGAACATCAGAGCAGCCGCAGCGTAACTAAAATCCCCAGGGAAGCTCACGGCCTGGAGAGAGTGGCAAAAAGAAAGACATCAATTCCATGAGGTAAAGAGAGAAGCTGTGACAAAAATCTATAGAGCTGTCCAGCTTGTTACATTTTGAGGCTCTGAAATGGAGAGAGGGCATCTCATGAGAACTAAACTAATAGATTCTGACAACAAGATGTGGCATTGAGCTAGCCAGAGGAGAATGGGGACCATAGAGAGAGAAGGAGTTGAAGACTGACTGACCCAAACCTCACTTGCAGTGTAATCAAAAGAAACTTAGGAAGAGAGGAAGAAAGTGGAAAAGGGGAGAGTGGGAGCTAGCATTTTGATTGAGAAACTCCTCAGAAAATGTTCTTCAAGGGCATCAGGGGGCTTAGAGCTGAAGGGAACCAGAAAATGTTTTCTTGCTTGAGCAGCGGAGTGGGAAAGCTCCCCCAAGAGAGGGTCAGGGCAAACTGGTCTGCAGATAGAAAAAGAGGGGAGCAGAACAGAAAACCAGAAGGCAATGCACACAAGCCTGTAATTCAGTTATTAGGAAATCGTCACTATTGCAATCACTACAGTACAGTGTATGAAAAAAAGTTCTGAAAGAGTGAACAACAGAGTTAATGAGTGACACAAGGACAGCAGGTGAGAAAAGAAGAATGAGAGAGCTACCGGAGGGATGATGAAGAGTTCACTGCCTATCAGGTCAAAGACTCGAACCGTGCCAGTACTGTCTGAATATGCCAGCAAAGCACAGTCGGGACTCCATGCCACCCTGCGCCAATGAGGGTTTGGGTCCTTGGGCACTGTCACAGAAAAGTGCACACACTTTTAGAGTCTGAATATTTTATTTTATAGACGATTCTGCAATATAACTAGAATAATGACAATACACAAGACCAGAAATAACAGTAAAAACAAAAACAACAAATACATTCATATTGCACACATAGGTATATGTTAAAAAACACATATTGTTTTCTTTTTTTTCATGAATGTTCAAAAAGTGAAAACAACATGATATATTTATTTTTGTCTATTTTATTTAACTGTAATGATTAGGGTTAAAGATAAAAACAATATATAAGGAAAAAAAAAAAATTTTAAAGTATTTCACAAACATTTCATGTGACCAATACAAAAGGATCCTAAGTACTTAGTTGAGCTTTCTTTTTCACTAATTACAGAATAAAAGGTGACGTGTCATGGAGATGATCAGCCTTTGAGGTGTGATGGCACTCAAAGCTGCTTTAATATTGGCCAAACAACCCTAAACCTTAGGTACTGTACTTATATGTTTGACTTTGTGGTAAAAATCAAAAAGCTTAGTACTGTAAGCATGAAAAGCTGTAAAATGTCTACATCGACTTCAATGCACCCACACCAGCTGAACATTTTAGAATTGGCTTGATGCTTCACTCTGACACTGACAATGTTGACAAAAATGTGTACTTTATTAAAATTACTTTATTTAACAGCCACTGAGAGGATAAAATTGAAAAAAGTTATTTAGTCAACAACTCTTCAACAAAAACTTAGTCGAATATAAATGATTAACTGATTGAATTACACCTTTCGAAAAAAATGAATCAACTAACTTTTTTTGCATTCAGTCAACATTTCATCAGGGGTTTGCACACTGTAGAATGCTTTTGTTGCAAATAAGTGTGTCTGTTATTGGAGACTGCTAAACCCCACACTACAGAACAGCACCATGTGATGGTCAGAATTTTGTATATAGGATAGGCCACAAGGGGGGACTTTTTGTCTTTAATGCTCTTGAGCTGTAGAGACAAAGTTTGGCTTTGTGTAATCAGCTCAAATAGCCAGATATCTGTAAACGTATGACTCAGAAACACTTGAGTTAAGAACAATTGTCTCGAAAGACCATGTCTATCATTTCTATTTTAACACGCTAATTTAAGAAAATTCATGTAAGAAATAATTTCATCTGATTTTGGATCAATGGGTAGCAGACCAGTAATTTTTCCCTAGAACAGATGCTTTTAACAATATTTTGTTCACGGTATAGCTTGATACATGGAATACTGCAGCTGCTGACGTCTGAATGAGGTGGTTGTTGAAAAATCCATGCATCATTCGTTAATTTTATTTTCAATTAAAATCTGAAAAAAAGACGAATTAGGTTTACAATTATTCATTGTCAAAATGAAAATAAAAAAAAGAAACAATAGGTTTTTTTTGGTGGTTTTGATTTTTAATTTTTTTTTTTGGGTAAGCTTATCGTGACCTGGAAGTTCTTCCTTCATTCACGCGCACCAACGGTGGACAACAAGACCAAACAGTCAGTGGATGAGACGATTAAACCTGTTTAACACAGTCAATTCTCTATGCTGACGAACACAAATTCTTATCACGCTAATTTCAGAGCATCCCAACGCCCATTTACTTCAAGGTCTCAGCATGGCCAGCATGGAATAAATCTCATTCTATAGTCTCATTTTTCTCAAGTGTTTTCATCGCTAGTTTTGCTTCAGTTTTCATAGTCAATAGTTTCCACACCTTTGCAACAAACTAAAAACACAGTTGATGACATAATTCAACCTCCAGATTACACTAAGCACTCCCAAAAGGAAAATTCCTAATCAAAAATGCCATGGGCACTCGTAATTCATTTTTGCATTTTTCGATTTGAACACAGAATCAAAAGACGAAAAAACTAATCGGTTTTCCTTTTTTCCATTTCAGTTAAATAAATCATGGAAAACAAAATCACTTTCCGTTTTTTTTAACTGAAAATCAAATGAACAAATGCTACTTCAAATTTGAAAGACAGAAACAAACACCAACAAAAGCTGTCAATTAAGCATCTTTCTGAGTGCAAGCACCATGTTCATTCAGCACCTAGCACAAGTGAGGAAAACACACGGTTATTAACAATCAAAACACTAACCACAGACATTGAGTCTGAATCAGAGCCAGAAATGCCAAAAGCCTTTCAATTAAAGTTCAAAAGCTCAGCACAGCTAAATCTGTATGCTTAAGCACTAAAGTAACACTTAAACACCAACCGCTTGATGCACAGCTTCAGGGCCAGGAAAGTGTTTCATCTTCAGAGCCCCATGCAGAAAACACACAGAGCGCTTCAAACCATCCATCTAGCACCCATAAGCACATAATGTTGATTAAAAAAATAATTTTGGCACTGGTCCCTGCTTCACCACTGAGATCAGATACAGTACATATCAAAGCCAGCATTGCCATAGCAACCTTATCAACTCCACCCCTTAGGTAAAGCAGGAAACGCAAGCTGGCATTTTCTTTTCAGCTGGCAATGCTTGAAAATTTTCTGAGGGGATTAAATTATTCAAAAAGAATGATGACACTTGGTGAGATAAATATTAGTAGGGGAAACGCTTAAACAGGCTTCATAAATCACCTTTCAGTTGTTAAAAGCTAATTAATCCATGATGAATGCCAGGGCCAATATGGCTAAATTTGTGGGATGGGTGTACTCTATCTGAGCAGACACACACATTGTAAATCTCATTTAAATAAATTGTGGAAGGAGGTGAAGAAAATAGAGAGCATGCCAAGTCAGCAATGAGACCAGGGTTAGAATGCTATTTCCAATAAAAGTGTCTCCCTGAGAGTGAAAGTCTTAAGAGAGCCCAGACACTTTGTGCTCTTGATTCCGGAAACAAACCTGAGGGACGTGCCGATGCATTTGGAGGGAAAACAGAGTAGGCACTTCATTTCTACATCTGAAAGCTTGGAATCAAGAGGCAATTCATGAGTGAAAACACCTCACAGAACTCATATCAGACAACCTTCTGTGGGTGAACAGGGAAGAAAAAAGTGCTTTGAGAATTAAAGTTAAAATGTAATTTTTCCATGTCTGCATGACATGTAAAGAATAATAAAGATAAAGAAATGTGTTAAGGAACTAATTAATGGCCACTATTAATTTCATTGCAAAAAAAGGCTAATTCTGTATAAAAAACATTAAATTGTTGTATGTGTATTTAAAAAAAAAATCTCCAGTACTGCTACGCTATCAGCCAGTGAAATGGGGAAACTGATCAGCTTTGGACACAAGAACAAGTAGACATCATCTTCTGTATTTAAGGGTGTACACAAATCAGAGACAACTCTCATGCAAGGACAAACATATCAAATCAGCATGGAAATTAGTGTGTATTTTTTCTCTCCAATACATTAATAAATCACATTTGCCTTCATTTGTTTGCTCATCAAAATTCATATTTCAAAAACATTCAAAAACATATTGCTAATCTAAAGCAAGAGAAATTAGCGGAAAAAACATGAATAAAGAGCATAAAATACTGCTAATGGAACACACTCATCCATGACAAATATTTCACACAAGAGCAAGTTCTGCTTTTACTGGAGACCGTGGCTGAAGGCAAACCTTCACAAAATGAAAGTTGGTGTGAATAAATGAGGATTTTTGCATGTCTGTAGGCATGTTCCCTGAATATTGCTTATAAAATATTCAATGCAAATGTAGTCGTAAAATATCAACTGGGGAAGAGAAAAGCATGTAAAATGTCCCTTCCAGCAAGAATTTGACACTGATTTAAATCGCAGACAACAAACAATACAAACTAAGAAAGAAAATTTTCACCTTCAGAATTCAAGTTTCACAACGTATACAATCCAGAAGTGTTATAGAAAGACATCCTTTACTGTACCTTGGCATTTTCCTATGATGGATCCAAAGTCATCTCTAGCAGACCTGAAAAAGGAAAAAACATTTGAAAATGTATTATCAGGTGAGTTTTTCCGAACTTAATTAGAGATCGTAAATTAACTAGAGAAATTTGTATAGATGAAGCAATTGAATGTCTTTTCAAACAACAGGCTGGAAATTTTTCAAACCACGAAGCGTGACATTTTCAATTCCTGTGCAAGAAGATTAGCTGGCGCTAAGAGTAATAAATCATAGCAACTGAAAATGGACAGTACACGAAAGCACTCATGTGTATAGTAGGCTGTATTTAAAAAAATGTTTTAATCATATCTCTATATATATACATATATACATATATATATATATATATATATATATACATATACATATATATATATATACATATATACATATATATATATATATATATATATATATATATATATATATATATATATATATATATATATATATATATATATATATATATATATATATATATATATATATATATATAATCATATTCTGTGCCAATCTCAAAAATCGCTATGCTCATCTAAACAACATCTCAGACAAGAGAGTGAAAAATGAACAAATTATAGAAAGGCCAAACATTTCCAATCGATGAGCAGACTTACCTAATTTCCACACACTGGTCCTGAACCACAGCAAGGAGCTTCCCATTACTGCATTAGGAAAAACAAACATATATATATATATATATATATATATATATATATATATATATATATATATATATATATATATATATATATATATATAAACAGACAAAAGTTGAGAGGAAGACAGAATGGTTGGATAAACAAAACGTGGGCCAAAAATAAATATTTCCAGCAGAGAACACTGTCTTCCATCTCAAAATCAATAGCTAATTAAAGCTTGCCATCTCTGCTCTGTTTAGCCTAACTAGATAACTGCCGGGAACAAACGAGAACAATCAAGAGAAAATTGACTTTGATTGAGATTAGATGGCGTGCATCCACAAACAGAGCTTTAATTACATTTGGAGATCTTACAAGAACCAAAACCTAAGAATAATACCATATTGAAAGAAAACAAACCTAAAATAATTCTGATTAAGCCAGAATTTAAATTAAAACACTATAGTGACACTATAGATCTATTTGCACTGGAGAATAATTATCCAACAAGGTTTTTATTGTCAACACTTTTTTTTTAAGAACACTTCAGGTTCTTAAAATGTTTGGTGTAGGCAGCGTACAATGGAAATGTGCTCTCCTAAATTATTGAGCTGTTCCACTGTCAATTATTTAGCTCATTTTACAAACTGTGGGGAGGAAAGATGGTGGTGAAGTTGGTCATTCTGCAACCGGAAGGTTGGCTGTTTGATCCCCGCTAGGGTCATTCTGCCTTTGTTGCCCTGGGCAAGCCACTTCACCCACATTGCCCCATATGGATGTGTGTGGCTGCTGGGGTGTAATTTGTGGTGGTCAGGAGGCCGTAGGCACAGAATGGCAGCCACGTCTAGTCACTCTGCCCCCGGGCAGCTGAGTGTGGACCAGACTGTGAGTGTGGGGTAAATGAATAATGCTCTGACTATTGTAAAGCTTTTTTGAGTGTCTAGAAAAGCACTATATAAATTGAAGGCATCATTATCATTATTATTATTATTATTATTATTATTAGTAGTAGTAGTAGTATACACACATTTCCTAAAATGCTGCACAAAAATAAACATTAAACAATTAACAAAAACTAATTTAAACTGATCTAAAATGACTAATTTGATAGAAAACTGGTGATCATCCTAAACCAGTGCAAACAGGGCTTTTAAATATATTGCAATCAAGGTGATTGATGAAAAGAAAATGCTGAAATGAATAGTTTAAAATGTTTACGCTTTAATGATTGTGCCAAAAGCTGCCTTGCATTTACTGCCTTTTAAAAGCTTTTGAGTCATAAAAATTGTGGGTCACCTTGCCAACACCAACTGCCAAGTCACTTGTTTAGTTGCTAGGCGAACCAAACCAGGTGGCAGAGTTGAACTGGAGGGGCTGCAAAACACACAATCAAAGAGTAAAAATGCACAAATATAATTACTCAAATTTATTTAATAGTTGTTTTATTAATTTCAGCTCAACGTTTACACTCTCATTAAAACAAAGATAGCTAAAAATATAAAAAATATTTTTAAAAATGTAATAATTGAAGCAAAAGATGATTTAAGGTGATGAAAGAACGATGAATTAAATACTCCATGTAACTATTTGAAAACAAGCCAGTTAGAAACCTATTGTCATTTAATTTATTTAGCCATTTAGGCCAGCAAAATTAGTGCTTAAAAAATCATCAAAAGCATACATAGTTTAGTGGTTTCTATAAACCACACTATTGTTTAACTGAGCCTCCATAAATTAATGATTTCAGGAATCTAAAATAGTAAAAAATGGAGATTTTATAGTAACATTACCTTCTTGAAAACCTCCTAAGCTCTGAACTGTGAGGCTTGCAGTTGTTTTCTATTTGCGACTTATACTTAAATGGGGAAATCTACGGTCATACTGCAAACTAGATTTCATGTAAAACAGACGTGTGATTTTACCTGTACCAAAGGTAGTGCAGGAATAACCTGAAAGGTCCTGTAAGGCAAGTTAAAATAACCAAAGTGAAGTCCATTAGTAGATTCTCATTATTCTGACCATCAATATAAAACAAAGACAATGTGCATAAGATAGCACTGCTTTGACTCTTGCAATTTGCAATTGGCTTGGGGTGCAGTAAAACAGTTAACTTGAAAAAGTAAAACAATAATAGTAATAATAAAAAACACGGTGTTGTGTGGGGTTATAAATTAAATTGTATTGTCTGCAAAGAATGTATTGAGTTCTGTGTATATTCAATAAATTGTTAATTTATCGAACAAGGAAAAAAACATTGTTAATTCTGAGAGAGTTCAAACCTGTTACTGCCTTTGCAATCAATGAGGAGCTGTGTTCCTTCAATCCCCGAACCTGGAAATTAAACACAACAACATGTTATTACACGAAACGTATAAGTTATATCATTACTTAACATTCTACTTCATTGACCATTTCTGAAAGACAAATGTGTCACGCTTGAATTAAAAAGCCAAGGTGCAATCGGAAATAAATAAACCGTCGTATTAATTCGTCATATGCTTTTTATTTGAGGATTTAATCCACGTTTTACCATGTAACTTAGATATGTGGCTCAAAACTATTTGCGAACTACTGTTCAAGGGGTAACTTGTTATATTTACAGAATCTCGTCCTTATAATAATTATGTGAAGAAAGTCATAATTTTTAAACAAACCTGCATATCCATTTCGGGTGGCCATTCTGTGTTTATAAGTAAATCATATAAAATATTCTCCTCTTCGTCTTCCAGCAATTTATCACCTGCCATGTTTCCAGTACTGGACTCTGCCAACGTCACACTACGGTGCCCTATGAGGAACAAATCAAGAGCTTGAACATTCTCCTTTTCTTTAGACAAATTAGATGCAGGTCGTTTTGTCAAAATGTGTATGTGATCACTTTAATCGTTTATATTTGTGGATGCACAAGACATGGCCATTTTAATAATTAGTTTAAGCAACTGAAGTAATTCTTAAGCAACTGAAGTTGAATAGCGTGATCCACCCGGACCTTTTATTCAGTAGTACCCTGTCAAAGTAGCAGTCGTTAGTTTGCTACATCCGGTGAAGATACTAACACGAATCTTCGTCATGGCAGCGTTTGGCGGTGAGATTTAATGACGATACTTGGATACTTTATTTGTGTTAAGTTGAGTTTGTTTTCAATCGTTGCGATGTTGTAACGGTTGTTCTCCCCACAGAAATGGGAGTGATGCCTGAAATTGCTCAGGCAGTGGAAGAAATGGACTGGCTGTGAGTTCATATAATTTGTTTATTTTCTTATATCAGACTGTAAGGTATGTGTATTAAGAAGTTAGTAGTGACAATATTTATTTATTTATCTTGTGATAGTTTGCCAACGGACATTCAAGCAGAATCCATTCCATTAATTCTGGGTGGAGGAGACGTGCTAATGGTGAGAGATATTAAGACAGAAAGTTGGAATTAGCCCAGAAGTGTTGAGAAATATGTTTAATATTACCATTAACTTTGTTTTTGTGTGAAGGCTGCTGAGACTGGAAGTGGAAAAACTGGAGTAAGTATAGAACCACTAACTTTGATGGATTGGTCATGTCAAATAAATGTGTGATTTTGCTTTTTGGCTCAATGCTAGATCTCATGGTGTGGATTAGAAAATGTCATTGTTTTGTCATTACATAAATAAATGTAAATTCCTTCCTACTGGAAACAGCTGTTTTTACATTTGACATAAAACTGTCTGTTGTCTTGTAGGCCTTCAGTATTCCAGTTATCCAAATTGTCTATGAGACAATTAAAGACATTCAAGAGGGGAAAATTGGACGCAGTGCAGTGAAGACAGGAGGAGCAGGTAATAGCTTCCTCTATAAATGCTAGTTTTGTTCAACAGACGATAATATTAAAATGAAAAGGTTTCTATAAACTATAACAATGTTCAGTCTGATTCTAGAGCACTTTGTTATTGTTTATAAAATCTCATAATGTGTATATTAATGTTAATTCATTTTTTTTTTTTAAACCCAGTTTTCAATAAATGGCAGATGAACCCCTTCGATAGAAGCCCAGCATTTGGTAAGTACTCAAGACTCTAAAACTATTGCTTTGATTCTACACTTAGAGTTCTAATTGTATTCACAAAATGTTCAGCTATTGGTCCGGATGGATTGTGCTGTCAGAGCAGAGAGTTCAAAGAGTGGCATGGTTGTCGTTCTACCAAAGGAGTTACAAAAGGTTTGAAAACATTAATTAAAAAAAATTTTTTAATCTTCTTCAGAAGAATTCATCAGAAAAAGTTTTTGTTGTTTTTTTCTAGGGAGATATTACTATGAAGTGGGCTGTCATGATCAAGGGCTGTGCAGGGTGGGCTGGTCCACTGCCCAGGCTTCTCTGGACTTGGGTATATTTCAGTATAACTTCCATTATGTCGTTAACATTTAACTTAAAATAGTTTTTACATTTGTCTTCCCTCTTTGTTAGGAACCGATAAGTATGGATATGGCTTTGGGGGAACTGGAAAGAAATCATATAACAAGCAGTTTGACAGTTATGGAGAGGTAGGTCGTGTGATAAATATTTTTTGACTCTGAAACTTTGAAAAGGTAACACAATTGCTGATTTTTCCAGGAGTTCACTATGCATGACATCATCGGATGTTACATCGATCTGGATAAAGGCCATGTGTCATTCTCCAAAAATGGTATTATTTACAATTATGCCATTTGTAAAATGGACATTCATATAATGGCTTAGAATTATAGAAACATATCTCTGAGATCATATTTGAAATAGTTGAAAAATGAACTTGTGGGACATCAGTAAGTAAAATTGTTTGCTATATGTATATTGTCTCTAAGTAAAAAGAAAAATTCTTAAGCATTGATAAAATACCTAGGACTGTTTTAAATTTAAATCTTAATATGTAATGTTTCAAATGGATGAATACTCTGGACGAAGCACAAAGGCTTCAAATGAATAATTCTGAATTCAGGCCCTATATTGTTATAATATGATTATAATGTTATTTTTGCTGTTTTTTCTAGGTAATGACCTGGGTTTGGCTTTTGAAATCCCTCAACAGCTGAAGAGTCAGCCTTTCTTTGCCTCCTGTGTGCTGAAGGTATCCTCACTTTTTTATGATTAAGTACTAGGAGTTCCGATTATGTACTTTTCTGTTATACAATCATAGAACGCTGAACTGAAGTTCAACTTTGGGGATGAACCTTTCAAACACCAGCCCAAGGATGGATATGTTGGCTTAAACCAGGCTTCAGATGGTCATGTGGTCAGATCAAGCCAAACAGG
This sequence comes from Danionella dracula, assembly GCA_900490495.1. Lineage (NCBI taxonomy): Eukaryota > Metazoa > Chordata > Actinopteri > Cypriniformes > Danionidae > Danionella > Danionella dracula. The sequence goes on along the minus strand of UELW01000001.1, from coordinate 29,647,708 downwards.
TGAAAATAAAACAAGTATATCTTCCTTTTGCTTGTAGGGCTGCACTTAATACGGTTTCTTGTTTCGCTCGTTGTGTATTTTTGGCCTCAGGCAGTGCTAAAGTGACTCAAGTCAAATCCAGCTCCAATGCCCCCAGAGCTCTCATCATTGAGCCTTCTAAAGAACTGGCGGAACAAACTCTGAATAATGTCAACCAGTTCAAGAAATATGTGGAGAATCCTAAAGTCAGGTGAGCTTAGAGTGCAAAGGCAGTACTTTTCATGATTGTTGTGTTTGGGAGCGAGTTTGATTTGGATTCTTTTTGCAGGGATCTTCTGATCATTGGAGGAGTTGCAGCTAAAGAACAGCTATCCGTTTTAGAAAGTGGGGTGAGTTGAATATCTTTAAAACTAACTAGTTTGATAAAAGACCTTGAGGATCATCTTAAGTATTACTTGTTTGTACAATAATAAAGTAGGTATCTTTGGAACAGTTAAGTGCTAATATCTTTGGTTTAAATCACTTTTCTATGCGAAAAGCAACACCTCAACCATTATAGCTTTCGGTCATGGATCATCTTCACACCAGATATATTGTGTTATGTGTTTCCTGAACTGCTTTTCAATTGGTCAAAATTAACACAGAAAGGGTAGCAGAAAACACATTTTCAAAGGAGTGGAGACTGCATAAACATACTTTACTTACTTTCTTCATTTAATGTCATACATTTTGAAAATATAGAATATATATTAAATATTTTTATCTCGTGTAATAGACTTTTTTTTTATTTTAGTAAAAATGGGATGTTGTTGCAAACTTATAATATCTAGAGATGAGAGTTTTTACGAGCCAGAATAATTCTTGTCATCTTTCAACAAAAGTAAAGTTCACCGAATGGTCTTCAGTGCACACTCTCCCTATTTACAGTGTTATAACTTAACAATGCATATATTGTAGATATGTCTATCTGCTGCCATAGGTGAAATAATGTTAAGAGGAAATCAAAGAATAACAACATACACACACTTTGGACAAATTGATTTGAGGGTGCCTTGACTATACACATTAATTTCAGATTAATCAATAATTTATTCTTGATTTATCTTGCTTAGTTCAGGGACTAAGTTCAGAACCAAAATCGATATTGTGATCAGAATTTCATCAATTACTCAGACCTAACACAAATGACAGTACTTTCTGATAAATTGTTGATAACTTTCCATATAAAGAATAAATGGTGTTTTAATGATCTGTGTTGTGCTTCAGGTGGATATTGTGGTTGGCACCCCCGGGAGACTAGATGATCTCATATCTACAGGAAAGCTGGATCTGTCCCAAGTCCGCTTCCTCGTGCTGGATGAGTGTGTATGTTAACGTGAAAGCTTTGAAAGTTCTGCATTAAAGGCTAAGCTTTGTCTTTGGCTAAAATAAAAGCGTTTTGGCAGTATTTCAGTAAGATCACTGTAGCAGTAACTTAAGTTTAAGATTAAATATTTTACCTTTGTTTCAATCAAGGTATTAAGCAGAAATGTTTCTACAAACAAATGTTAAAAGGCTAATTGGTGACCAAATTGAATGTGATTAGGATGGACTCCTTTCAGCCGGCTACACTGATTTTATAATGAGAGTCTACAACCAGATCCCTCAGGTCACCTCGGATGGCAAAAGACTGCAGGTCAGCAGTTTTCTTATCATTTTGAATGGAGTGGAAATTCATCAAATATTTTTTTTCAAATAAGTTTTTTTGTGTGTCTTAGGTGATCGTATGCTCTGCTACACTGCACTCTTTTGATGTGAAGAAGCTCTCGGAGAAGATCATGCACTTCCCAACATGGGTGGATCTTAAGGGAGAAGATTCTGTGCCTGAAACAGTTCATCATGTGGTGGTACCAGTCAACCCAAAAAATGATCGACTTTGGGAGAGACTGGGAAAGAACCATATCAGGGTTTGTGTCTAATTCGTATGGTCTGTGATCACTGTAACGGTTTCTCTTCACTATTAATGCCTTTAACTAAACAAAGAGGAAACACACGATATGCCATTTTTTTATTAAGCACAGCATTTTTAAATGTTCAAACAATGAGCGTGACACATCTGATGTCTTTAGCTGTGGAAAACAGATTTTGAGGTGTTCTGATGGGTCTCTCGTTCTTATCTATTTTTTGACACTTAGTTTGAGTTGTAGTCTTCAGAGTTCATATTTCTGTTGTTTCGTTCATCTGTCTTTATCTCGTTCTTTTTTCTTTCTCTATTTTTCTTTTTCTTACCTGCTTTCTTTCACATCTTTTTTTCTTTCTTTCTCATTCTTGCTTTATTTCTTTTCTTTCTCTTTTTACTTTATCTCTCCCTCTCTTTCTTTTTTCTTTCCTCACTACCTATGTATATCAATTGCATATTAATGATTGTGGCCTTCTCATTAGTCCAACTTAGAAAAATATCGCCTACACTTTAAGACTGGTTCAAAATACATTTCTCATAACCATCTGTTAACCACTTACAAAATACTATTAGAAGCTCAGAATTCATCTCTCTATTTTGTTGCTCCGTTGTCACTACAAAATTATATTCTGAAACTAAAACTAGATATACTGAATCAGTGGAGCAGTGGGTAGTTGTGATAGTTTCCCTTGACAACCATGCATAGTTTTATTTACCTCTATCATCTTGAAGCTTCATCAATGCTTGTTTAAGAAATGATGAAAGGATGAAATGTTTCAATACCTTAAAAAGGCAAATTTGGCATATTTTTACACATCCATCACAATTAATTTTAATTAATTAACCATGGCATTAAAATGCTAAAAACTGAGTTTTCTGTAAAGAAGCTTAATGTTGCATGGTGCCCTCGTTTGTGTTGGACTTTGTTTTGTAGCTTTTTAAACATTCAATTTGAGTGATTTTGAAATCTCTCTGGCCAATGGCAGTAACACTGCTTTGTTTTTTTTATTTTAATCATAGTAATATCAAGATGACGACAGCAAGTTTGTGTTTTTGTATAGTGGCATTAAAAAATGTTCAAAATCAGTCCTTGTTTTCCCTGGGAAATCAAATGCATATTGAGCCTTTGAATAATTTTGATGTATTGTTTGCTTGCAGACAGATGAAGTTCATGCCAAGGATGACACATGGTCTGGAGGCAACAGTGCAGGTGCTTCTTCTTATTCTCAGCCTTCTATTACAGCCTGTGTGTTGATCAGCTTTGAATGAAAGGAATTGTGTTATATGGTTTTATCAGAGATGTGGTCCGAAGCCATTAAAATTCTAAAAGGAGAGTACACGGTCCGAGCCATTAAGGAACATAAGATGGATCAGGCCATCATCTTCTGCAGGACCAAGATCGACTGTGACAACATGGAGCAGTACTTCATCAAACAAGGAGGAGGTGATGCTTTATGTTTTACCATTAGTTTGAAAGAGTCTTTCATTCTCCTCCGTCTCGATGCAAACCTTTTCCTTTTCTCCTTCAGGTCCAGAAAGGAAAGGACACCAGTTTTCTTGCGTATGTCTTCACGGTGACAGAAAACCAAATGAACGCAAATATAACTTGGAGCAGTTTAAGGTGAAGAGTCTTAAATGTAGATTTTACTGCAAAAAAAAACATATATTTATGTTGTTAAAAATCAGCTGTATGCAATGTGATCGAAGTGTTCCTTTATCCTTCTGCCTTCAGAAACAGGAAGTGAAGTTTCTGATTTGCACAGATGTGGCTGCTAGAGGAATTGATATCCGTGGGGTTCCTTATGGTAAGGGATAATAATTCTACACAATTGAAGCACTTATTTTTCAGTCCGTATAGATGGGAGGGTTACCAAATCCCCTTTTCTTTTTCTTTTTCTTTTTTTGTGCACAAAATCATTATACACACCTGATGTACATTTAAATAATATAAACATGATAGTTTCTTAAATAATTCAAACTTTACATTAAAATAAGTACAAGCAAAGCTATCAGCAATGTCTGGTCTGATTAATGTGAAGGAAAAATGAGATTAAAACAAAAAACTAATTATCATATTTTATTCTAAATTATTCCTGCTTTTTTAGCACATCGTTTTCATGTATAGTGTGCATTGTTTACCACTTATTACATTTAAAATAAATTTAGCGAAATGTCTACTTTGTTTCCTAATTGCATTAAATTGTTTCTGGTGACACTCTTGAATTAAAATTATTCTATTTATATTAATATGTGTACTTAAAAATTTACTGAGATAGAATTGGTATTTAAGTAATTCTAGCAAAAGGCTATCTTTTGCTTGTATTTGTACATTGCATGGATTTTGGGTTCTAAAAATCAACCCTGTAGACTTGTTTAAATATAGTTACTTTTTTCAAAATTCATGAATTCTCTTACTAAAAATATTTTCCATGAATAACTCATTTTGTTTTAACGCCACTTTTTAATACAGGTTTAATATAAAACAAGTAATGTTTCATGTTGTCCTCTTTTCTGATTCTTAGTGATAAATGTGACTCTTCCCGATGAGAAGGAAAACTATGTACATCGCATTGGAAGAGTTGGAAGAGCAGATAGGTGATGGACTGAGTTTATCTTCTATCATTCATTATAAGAAACAAATCTGACTTTGCACATTCTCTGCTAATTGTAATCGCAGGATGGGATTAGCTATATCCCTGGTCGCTATGGAAAAAGAGAAAGTAAGCCAGAAGATACACGGCCTGCTGCTGCAGTAATTCCTCTTGAAGGTGCTAATGTAATGATGTGTGTGCAGGTGTGGTACCATGTTTGTTCCAGCCGAGGAAAGGGCTGCTATAACACCAGACTCAAAGAAAATGGAGGATGCACGATCTGGTACAATGAGAAAGAGGTAAAAAGATTACTTTTTAAAATCTTAAAAACTTTCATTAATGATCTCATTTTTAGTTGCTGTCAGAAATCGAGGAGCATCTGAAATGCACCATCACTCAGTGTGAGCCTGACATAAAAGTCCCGCTTGATGAGTTCGATGGGAAAGTGACGTACGGCCAGCGCAGGGCTGCAGGAGGTGGGTCTGCTTCACATCTTCTTGGGTTTAGAATGTACTTTTGGTTACTCTTCTCTTTTTTCCAACACGCTCACATCAGGTGGTCTCTATAAGGGCCATGTGGACATACTGGCCCCGACTGTACAGGAACTTGCAAACCTAGAAAGAGAGGCACAAACTTCCTTCCTACACCTGGGATATCTACCTAACCAGCTTTTTAAAGCTTTCTAGAGCACAGCACCTGGGCAGTCAAGACGTGATCTTTCAATTGCATAATAAATGTAATTTATTTGGTTGAAATATGTCATACTGATGCATTACTTGTGCACTTATCGGTTCTCTTTTATTTGTTTTAAATATTAAATAACATCAGGAGTTCATTTTTTTCCATCGGTAAGAGGACTGATTTATTTGAAAATAAAAAATAATGTGCAATTCATTGTTTTCATTGTATTTCTATTTTTTTTAGCGGAAGTTTTAAGCATTGAGGTTTAAAAATAAATGTAAACAGTGAAGTCCCCCTTTAAGGTCTAGAGTTCTATGGTGTATTATATTATAATTGTTTAATGTATTTCACTAGATTACTCTGGACAGGTTGCAGTAAGTTCAGAATTCAGCTGCTCTTATCTTTTCCAGGACTAGAACACATGAACAAATCACACCTGTTCTTAAAATGTTGCACTGGCTCCCTGTTTGCTTCTGTGTTGATGGTAATTTTAACTCTGACATAAAAAGTGCTCTATGGTCTGGCCCTTAAGTACTTGTCATCTCTAAATCATTGAAACCCCAATTCGTTTCAAGCTCTGCTTCTCACAGTCCACACTTTTATCTTTACTACGAACTTGTGTTAAAACAATGGGAAACAAGGATTTTATGTTTATGCTCAGACCCTTAAAACTAATTTTCAGGTGCACTCAGAGACAAAAGTTTCACCTTTTGTATCTGATCTTAATCCAATCTCTTCAAAACTGACTTACGATTTTTGTTGAAATGTAATGCATAGATGTACATTCTCGTTAATGTTATTTTTACATCTTAATAGATATGTTTTAAAAATTAGTTTTACTTATTTTAATTAGTTATTTACATGTGAACAACAGATTACTTTTTTAGTTTTTATTCCATTTTTATTCATCTAAAGCATAAAAAAAGTGTTTACTGTTTGAACAAAAGCCTACTGCTTATTCAACTGAAGTGGCTTGGTTTTAAAAAGTGTTGCTTATACTATAAATGAAACATTTACTATACTAACCTAATATACTCTGCAGTTCTCCAAACCAACACTGGGGGTCAGGCTCATCAAAATAGTGGAGTTCTGTTCGAGCCTCTGCACCTGAGGCGACTATTCATATCAACCTCAGCACTTCACCTTTATTTATATTAGTGCTCAGACTAAAGGAGGCCAGTGAATGTAAATGTCATTAATAACCCAAAACTACTTCACTGTATGCAAAGTGACTCTACACACAAGTATTATTAAAGACTGTAGTTTAAACTCTCAAATGCACCCAAAGGATGCCTCCTGTAATTACACCCAAACTAACAGCAGTTCTCGTAAATAGCCCTGTACTTTAAACTAATCCACAGAAGACCACACACACCTCATCTTACATGTTATCTTTATATAATATACCAAAGAACATGCATATCCGTACAAATAACCATCCATATGATCACACTCTCTAGACAAGCTCAGCAGCAATGCTAAAGTTAACCAAACATTAGCTTTTTACTAAAATGAGCATATATATTGTATTCTTTCATTTGTATTATGTAACTGCAGTAGCCATGAGATTGTGTGTGTTTGTTTCCAGCCCTCTAAGCATCTTTGGGAGCAAATGGTTTCCAGCTGCCTGAGTGTGTGTCTTATTTCCAGTGTTGAAACGCCGGTGACACTACATACATTTGTCTGCCTTCTGCTCATTTCCTAAACCCCGGAGTCTCACACTTAACCCATTCAACATGCTTCTCCAAGACTAATGACCCATTTCAGACAGATAATATTGCATTTTTCCCATGTCCGAAGGCCATTTTCTTCACATAAATGGTGAAAAGGTGGAAAGAACAAAGAGGGAGGAACACAGTTTAAACAATGTAAAAATGTAACCAGAGGCCCAGAGCAATGTTAGAAATAGAGCCAGATGGACCGGCTTTGGTATTTTTCTTTTAAAATCTACTCATCTACTAATCTACATTAAAGTCATGACATTCTAATACTTAGAACATATCTAAAAATAAGTTCACCACAAAAAGAGCATGTTTCACTTCGACATTGACTAAATAAGCTGCAAATGTTTGTCAGTGCTTCCAACTCCCTAAATTAAACGCAGGGGCTTGTGTTATATCTACCACATTGTGTTAACCATTGGTTTCATCTCAGTAGCATATTGAATGGTGCCAAGTGAAAAATGCCCAGTAGTACAGAAGTAGACCTCACCCTTTGAACACAGAGACACCAATAGATTGATTCTGTAAGTTTGCGGTCTTTGTATGTGTTCCTTTCACAGAAACATATTGCAGTTGTGGAAAATAAAAATAAAAGTTTGAACTGAATGGAGTTTTGTTTTAATAACTAGCTGCATCATTATTATAGTAAAAACATTTTAGTAAAACAATGAACTCTTTGAAGTTTTTTTTATGCCTAAAATTCAGATTTAATTATATAGTAATATAGTAATTATATAGCCCACTCGAAAACGTGAATATTTTTAATGCAATAGGCATGAGTATGAAAAAGACAAAAAATAGATACTTTCACTAGATAGCTTGTATTCTTCCAGCATAATCTGAAGCATATTCTTAAAGTATAAATACAGTAATATATATAGTATTTTACAAATTTTGTCATTGACATTTGTTTTATATTTTGTATTTCATTAGCAAGACTTTTTTTCATAAATAAAAAATCAAAACCTTTTGTTTTGGAACTCATTTGACTTCTTGAACTCATTTGCTATGTGGAGGCCAGAACACAAGACCTGATAACACTTCTTTCATGCCCTAAGAAACTGTTGTTAGAGCCTATGGTATTTTTTGTTCAAACTATCTCTTATGTTACAAACATTTGTATTTGGTAACTGTTTAGAAAACCTGGATAGCTGAATTGGTGCCATGACCCATATGAAAGAGACTTGGTGGTCCCTGTAACAGAGACCAGCACTGTTCAGTTAAAGCTCCCTCAAAAAAGACTAACCACCCATCCGGAAACACTGATTGAAAAACCCTCTCTGAGCAAGTAGAACCAAGAGCTAATACCAAAACACAAATTTACAGTGGCAGTAGCTATTGCTGGTAAAATGTTTGTGGATAATCATCCATAACACAACTCAAAGAGAACCTGGTGTGCCTACTGATGTAAACAGATGAATTGGAAGCCTTTTATATTCAGAAAATTAAAAACAAATGGTTAAATTGGTGATTTGCCCTAAATGGTAAGATTTATGGACCGCAAGAGACAGAGAGAGTGAGTTTGTATTTTAATAGTGCCACGTGCTTCATGCAGCTGATGCTTGTAGAACATTTTGATTGACAGGTTGTTTCAGAACAAGCTGATAGTGTTGAGTTCGGTCACATTCCATCAAACTGTTGCCTTTAAAGATTTGCCTTGTATGCTTTGAAGGATTTATGTAATAGAAAAATAATTCATTTTAAAAAATAACACACAGGAAGTCCCGCCCACTCAGCCCAAAGGGCATTACCTTTGCACCTGGTTATAAGAAATGTCCCTGTGGCAGATAACAGAGATCAAATACGACGAGAGTGGATTCCATGAATTAGAACATTTGTCAACTGATCTAGACATATCAACAAAAAGAAAAGGGTGCCAGATCATTGTTCAAAGTAGAGGTCCTCCCTAAGTCCCCATCCTCCCTCAGACTTGCTTTATCAAACATGCGGTGCAAGAGATGTTTTCATTTTATTGAAGTAAAGACCTGAGATAAATTACCAACTTCAGTTGCAGGCGCTTTGCATGGCTCAAACGTTTCATAGCCATTAAGACCACGATAGAACACACACACGCTATAGAATTAAATAACTGAGGAAATGCTTTAATGGGAATGATCAATTTAGCTATAATCATGATTAACTAAGAACTTCAAATTTGAAATGTGTCTCACTCCTGTATGCATGCATGAACTCTCAAACTCTTCCCGGAGGCAGAAGGAAACGTGTACTGCATCAATCTGACAGCATGACTCACTGCTTTTGTAACCAAATCTACCCCAACTTAAAAGCACACAATTAAAAATTTACCAACTCAATAAAACTGTTCATTCTTAACAAGGGTTTAGTCACTATATCATGCCATTAGGACCTCCGGATTCTTGTTTTGTCATTACTATAGGTAGGTCTTGTGAGGGAACATTTTTTTAGTAAAATATGTTTGCAAAATCAATTAATGATTATTTGGCTAATACCGTTCCAATTTTTTTTGGCATCAGCTGACGAGAGAGAGAGAGAGGATAGAGGAGGAGGAGGAGGAAATGGGAGGAGAGTAGGGAGGTAACGCTCATAAATGCCCATGTCTTGAACTGTACCCACATTAAACGAAACAGTCAGAGTTTAGTTTGTCACTAATGAATGGTTTATCTTATTTCTCTCAATCTTGCCCTCTCTCTTTCTCCCTTTTCCATACCCATGGGTGACATTCACTAATGTGCTTTGATCTGCTGCCAGACAGCACAAAGAGCACACCAGGGAGAACAGGCAAAGAAGGAATGAGTAAGGAGGAGAGAGGGAAGGAGGAGGAGATGGATTTTGGTTACTGTAAGTCTTTAAAAGTTCCCTCAGGGATCTCTGGAAAAACTGCAGTCCAGATCTTAAACTTGCAGTATTTCATGGAGGCTAAATAAAGGCGAACAGATGGATGGGTGGATCTATGAATGGATAGATGGCACAAGGAAGACACAATGTTATGTTAATTTCTACAAATGTATTTTTTATAGTAGTTACTTTTGAAAGAACTGGTTAAGTTTGTGGCCAGGTTTACTATTAAGCATCCTACAACCAATATCCCCTGATGTCAAAACAGAAATGTAGCAAAACAGCTAGAGCATTTTTTATTTTTTATTAAAAAATAGAGTATAGATTTTAAAAATTAACAAAAAAAAACTATGAATTTCTCTGTTTTGGTTTTAAAATCACACATTCCTCGAAATAGGAGTCAGAAATTGAATCAGAGAGCTCCGTATCCTGCATAGTTTCCCTACAACATTCATACAACCTGATTCTACTAACTTAGCTAATGTTGGCTTTTTGAAGCTATTTGTAGGTCTATTGAAACATGATTGAAACAAAAGCCACCATTAGCTGTAGGGCTCAGGAATTGACTTTGAGACCCCTGTCCTATAAAACACTTTCTTCAATATATAGTCAATCTAGAGAAGTTCATAAATGATGATTCTGAAAGCTCTCCTGTTTTGAAGTATTTAGTGACTGAGAAGATTGCTTTTGCAAGGAGACAAATTAGTTTCATTCACCCATTTATTAAAAAAAAAAGTCAATATTAATAAATAAGATAAATGGTGAAATCTTCATATTTTTGTCTGCTATGTCCTTTCAGGAAACATGTTTTCATTATGCTACCCAACATCTCACAAATTTTACAATGATGCACACTAGCTTCTGGATAACATGAACTCCTATTCCTTCTTCACATCAAAAAGCATAGAAGCAGACAAACTGCTAATACCATGCAGAGGTGACTTAAAAAACTCCAGATTTTATCTGCTATCAAAAAACTGCCCAGACCTCACCAGAACAGGCGGGTGCATGGTGGATGGTTTTTAGTCTACGTTCTCCAGTCCTTCAAAGAAGGGTCCCTCTGTATCTTCCTTCAGCACTCTTCAAATACAAATATAAAACAGCTCCTCAGCAGAAAAATGGTGGCTTAGTGGCAAAGGTAACAGAAGCTCATTATATTCCCAATGGGAGTGGAAAGCTTGAAACTCATCAGATTCACTGGCCTTTTCTCCTGATAGTGAATTTGGAAAATATATTTTAAAATTCGAATTTTATAGGGGTTTAAAATACTAACCAGCAATTTATTCACCAATTTCTCAAAAATATAATGTATGCGCGGTCCAAAGGTTTCTTACTGATGAACACACCTTCACATCAACTTGTGGTTTTATACATTTAAAGCGTTGCATAGAATGAGGAGTTTGCATTGCCTTGCTTCCTTTGCAGCATCCACTTTAAAATTTGACACAAAGGCAAACAGTCTTAATGAACAAGAAGATAAAGAGTCATATTTTACAATAAACACAAAGTTGTTTAATTCAGGAACTTCAAAGTTTTTAGACATTAAAAAGTGAGTTTTGAACACATATACAAACTTAAGTTGACCTTTGCAAACACGTTTTGCTTATATCTTGCACAGATCAGATCTATTCTATGAAGGTGTAAGCAGGGGAAACAATCCATGCATTCTGAAATTTTGAGATCGTATATAGGCCTCATTAATGCAGTAAACAGTATGGAATAAATAACATGTATAAATCAATCAATTTGGATTTTTGGAGCTATTGTGCTCTCAATGTCATTGAACACAGTGAATAAGAGACTGACTTAAAAGTGTACACTGCAGTGCGATGATGTCATGTAAGTGAAATGATGTCAAATAACAATAATTACAAGAAACACAAAAAAGCAAAGTGCAGGACAATGGTTGACGGCTAAAGTTAGATGCATTCTCAGCCTCTGGGTACAAGAGCCAGTTCAAAATAAAACTATAAACGCATGGAAAACACATGAATAAGACGTGGGCCACAATTTAACAAAAGAGTACACAAAAGGCATAAAAAATGAAATTATAACTGAGCATCAAGGTATCAAATGTAAATTAAGCTTAAAAGAGTAATAACTAGCTCCAATCATTTTACCAATCATATTAGCTGTCTGTAGTGCCAAAGTGTCTGAAAGTATGTGGAAAGTTGATTTAGCGCTCTGGGAGCATTCCTTTGCCTCATCACTCTGTGTCGGTGAGGATGACCCTAAACCCAGCATGAACTCTGACCTGCCCAGAGCAGTGTGAGCGTGGTCCAGCAGAGGGGTCTCACACTTTCTCATCAGTCTCACCGTCTGACTGTTCAGCACCGCTCCACAGTCCTGTGCTCACAGCTCTGTCGCTCTGTGTCTTCTCAAAGGCCAAGTCTCATCCATCAGCCTAAGGATTCCTTCTCTCTCTGACCCTCTGTCAGAGCTCGACTCACTCTTTCAGTGACCTCTCCTTCCATCCCTCATTCACTCTTTCTGTCCTCTGTCTCCATTGATGCATCTTGTTACACTCTCAAGGATTTGCTTGTTATTTGCACAGTGCCTTACAATTGCAGACCCATGTTTTAAAAAGAAATCCTTGTTGGTTGATTTCTTTTTTTTATGTTTAAAATAGCCTAAAAGAACTTGGATAAAATGCGTGAAAATGTATTTCACCAGCAGGTTGACATAGTGGTTAACATTGCTGCATATCTTGAATGTTTAAGTTCTTAGTATGTTTGTAAGGGTTTTCTTCAGGAGACAAAAAATAAATCTGTATTTTTTATTTAGTTTCACCTTGTATAATTGGTGGAATGTCCTGATTTTCCCAGTATGGTTGTTGTGATGAGACAATCCTTTTCAAAGATGGACTCAGGGCAATATTTTCACCAGCCAATAACAGACCATGACGTCATCAACAATAGTACTTCTCTATGTAAGCTTGCTTAAATAAGCCTATTTCAAACATATTTCAAATGACTTGCAGAAGAAGCACTAGTTTTATAAGTACATCATTTATTTAAATATATTTTTGCCATTGTTTGCAATTATCCTCTCTCTTTTATGTCTGACCTGTTTAATCATCAGTTAATTTATTTGACCAGCTTTTTTTCTATTGTATATCTTTGAAAATGTGCTAAAAAAGTACATTTGCCTCGTCTGTATCTCACCTTTTTAAATAAAATAGTTTTATTGTGTTCCCAGGTGGCCTAAGAGCCTGTGTTAGTGAAATATTTAAAAAGCTAAAGAAAATAAAAGTTACTTTTGTCAAATAACTGCCAAAGTGTCTTTAGCTTAGAGTAACTGTTACTGTAGCTAACACTCAAATAAAGTTACAAAAACAGTTAAAAAACAAACAGGTTGCTGTACTTAATGTGTGTATTTGTGTTTCATACGTTTTGAATTATTGTTTCATTTGCTTTCTTTTAAGTGGAAATACAATGAAGTTCTGTTTGCCGTAATTAGTTTAAAGTTGTAGTTTTATTTTACCTGTTTAAACTTGCACAGAGATCAACCTATGCAGATGCCATCATGGTCTGTGATTGGCTGATGGAATGCCCTGAGTCTATTGAAAAGATCGCAGGACAACCGCTTGGCGCCCAACTGCACAAAATGTAAGTATGACCAGGGATTGGAAAATAGACCCCTGGCCACAACCCACATAAAGTTTCTGTAGCAGGTAAAATATTAAATATAAAAGTAATTAATAATTGGTTGCTATATATAGGAAAAGAGAGTGGATTCAGGTTTGCTTCATTATTGAGAATTCTGTTTAAACCAAATACCATATATGTAAGTTTCTGTCAGATAGTCAACATATACCAGGGTTCCCCAAATCCGTAAGGTAATTATCTTACCTTAATTAGTGCAACAGGTCTGTTTCATGATGACTGAAGCAAAAATATGTAAGGCTCTGGAACTCCAGGACTGGATTTGGACACCCCAGCCATATAACATGCATTTCAGGAAAACAAGATAACGCAAGAAACATTTTTCTTTTGAAAATTTCAACTGAGGAAGCGAAACAAAAAGCGTTAGAAGGATTGCTCAACCACCCACCTACTCACTCTTTCACACACACCTAGACAACTCAATAGCTTGTCTCTGATTTCACCCAGAACATATTGCTCCAGTGCCTCATCTGTCAGTGCAGGATGGGGAGAAGTCTGGCGCCTGAATCACAGCAGCTGTGTGTGTGCGTGCGTGCGTGCATGTATGTGTGTGTGTGCGTGCATGTGTATGAGTGTGTAGTTACTAACTGGTGGCCCCTGGAGTTGGACCCACACGACAGCCCCAATATCTCACTCACTGATGTGATGCTAACTGCTACAGCCACTAGCCTCAATCCATAATGTCTCCCATGGCCGGTTGCGAAATATTTTCTTGCACTGCTATTTAAAGATAGAGAGTTAAAAAGGAAGGTTTCAGACAAGTAAATTAAAAAAATTAAAGTTGTTTCAGGGACAGTGCCTCTGAAATATTACAGTAATTCACAGTAAAAAAATGTCAGAAGGAAAAGTTGAAAAGGAAATGTGTTTTTTTTTGCTATATTTTCTTTTATATTTCAAAGTTGCAGAAAGTCCAAGAGTTAACTTTTCTTTGTACGTGAGTATCTGTAAATGATTAATTTAAAAACTGACAACAATTGACCCTCGAAGAAAATATGCATTTTTACATTTTAAAAACAGAAATTGTATATTTGCTTTATTTTAATGAAAAGGTGAAAATAAAATTACTAAATGTTACTAACATACTTTTGTGTACCTGAAGCTGCACTGATCATCTCTATATTTTAAGGGTATTCATGAATAGTCCAATGAAGATTGGTATTTTAGAACAATTGATTTAGTGTTAAATATCATTGTAAAAAAATGTAGAAAAGCTCAATCTTACGTGTATTTAACTTACTTTTGAATGCTAAACTGAAACAACTTAAAGTATATTTTAGTTACTTAAATTACAGTATAAGTCTTTTAATGACCAAGAATATCTTCATAAGAGAGTCAAATGTAACTTGTAATACACTCAAACGTAATATTGCAGCATTGATTATAAATTTTTTATTGAAATATATCAAAAATATGTTACAAAAAAAGAAAATAATATTAAATAAGTACATTTTAGAAATTACACGTATCTTTCACTTAAAGTATATTCTAATCTACTTTATGTCCATGAAGTGTAATGAAGTACAATTATTTTAAAGTCTGTTAAAAGTGTTATTGGGAAAGCATGATGCAAGTAACTAGTGTAATTAGACTTTAAGCATATTGTATTTAATATAAATATTACATTAAAATAATGTTTGATTGGGTATGGCTTCATTCACAGTTTGTTTGGATAAAGTTATTTAGTTTGTTTCTTAAAATATAAAATAAATATATAAAATAAACTATACCATACTATACTATACTATACTATACTATACTATACTATAGTTAAATTAGGAATCAATTGCACCCAATACAATAGTACATCTGATGCTCTGAAAGCATGACATCAGTGTATCTGTTTTCATTATCTGCAACCAGATAAAGCTTTTTGATATCTGACCAACAATACCTGCAGTTATAAAACACGATAGTCAATAAAACTCAAACTAAATCTGTGGGGAAATAAAATAAATGCATTCCCATGCTGATACAGCTACCCTCAAACACTTCCACATGACTGAAAATCAATCCTTAAGTCTGTCATTTGATTTATGTCTGCAGAACATGAAATACAGTCTAGAACGACAGAAGTGGACCTCCATGGTGATAGGTTGTTTATATGATCTACGAGAAGAGTAATCCGCCATGAGGGTCAAGTTTGTAGTATGTCTCAACAGACGTCAAAGTAGCTCTTCAAAATCTCCACACATGGTTCAAGTGGTCCCTCTTTGCCTTGAAAAAACATTTCTCTGCCAACTTTCATTGACTTGGACAATCTATGGATTGAATACAAAAGACTCTGATAATCTGAAATAAGGAGGATTTTGATTAGTGTTTGATGCCACACGTGGGTGTTAAGAATGTTCGAACTTCCTTTTCTTATTAGCTGTCTTTTATCTTGATAACAATAAACTATAAATATTGTAAGTACAGAAAATAACTCATATTAACAGGGTAAACTGGGGTAAAAATGAATACCTAAACAAAACTAATAGAACACACAGTGTAAGCAATGATTCTGGCAGATCTTCGAGTCAAGCTCGAGCCAGCAAATCGGAATCCAACAGCCTGTTGAAATCAGCTGATCAGATTCCCACAGTATCTTCTGCTTGCTTCATCTGCTGTGTTCAACCATCACTGTCTTTAATTGTCTCTCTGTTGACACTGTTGCTTGCTCTGTTATTGGAGGATTTGGCCACCCTCCCTGTCATTCCATGAGAGGGTTTCTCTTAAATCACCTGTTCCCTGCTTTTGTTGTGTAGCTCACAAAAATACAAATGAAAAGGACAATCCACTAAATCTAAAACAAAAACATTAAATATTAGCTTAGAATAAAATTATTGAATTTATGGTTTTTATCAAGGCTAATATTTAGCTTCCATCCTATCCTTTATGTTACATAGAATGTCTTGTTTTTCTAGAGTTGTTTGTTGTGTGCATGTTCTTGTCCTTTCCGTTTCCCAATCCAGGTTCCACCCATTCACTCTCACCACCGCTCCAGTCTCTCTGTAATACGTCGTGAAGGATGTCAATCACCAATCACCATTACATCGATGACGTCACCATATCACCACCCAATCCGGACGCTCCAAAACGACCTAATTTGGATAAAGGTCTCCAAACACCACCATTGATCAGCTCTGATCAAGATCCTAGGGTGTTGTGCGTTGTGAAGTCGCGTTATTTACTTTTGATTAAATTGAATTATTGTCATGCTGCTAATAGATTTGACTATTCTGGTTCTCCAGAATCATTGGTTAAGGCTGCAGATTATCTAAGTCTGATTATCTATACCTCTGAAGGGAGAGAAAGAAAAATATCACGTGTTATACATTCTGGGACATTACATGTAGGTAAACCTTTTGTTAGTACACTAGATAGGTGATGAGCGCACTTTTAACTAAGATTAGAGTAAATTAAAAGTTAAGCAGTATTTGCCTGATAGTTATGTTTATCCTGTTTGCTAGTTTAGGGATATTATTTTCCTGGGGATATTGCAGGGAACCGGCGCCATCAAGGGGAGGGACTCTCTCTTCAGGTTGATTGGGTTTTTGTTTGATCTGTTCTTGTTTGTCTGTACACTAGTCATGTTGTTTGTAAATAGTTGTAAATAAATCACTCCATTTAGTAATTTGTTGTGCTGTTGTCTCTTTTGGTTTCTCCACTCCGATAAATGTTTTAATTTTCTTTGCAAAATAAATGTTACGGCCAGAGTCA
The DNA here is from genome assembly GCA_900490495.1 of Danionella dracula. Classification (NCBI taxonomy): domain Eukaryota; kingdom Metazoa; phylum Chordata; class Actinopteri; order Cypriniformes; family Danionidae; genus Danionella; species Danionella dracula. Next base: position 29,630,616 of record UELW01000001.1, on the reverse strand, counting down.
TTTGCCATCTTAAAAGAAACGTAACACTTTATCTTTTTTTTTATCTTAAAATAGCACATTAAATAACCAAATTTGAGGGTTTGAGTTGAATGTGTTTATTTTATTTGTTTGTTTGTTTGTTTATTCCACTGACAACAAGAAACATTCTATTTGATAATCATCATTTCTCCCTAAACTGTTCTGCTCACATGTAAAAGATGCCCTTTGGGTATTCAGTTACAGTAATTGCTTAACATTGTCTGATTTGTCATGATTCCAAGATGAAACAAAGCACAAGATTATCAGATGACAAGAGTAGACATGCAGGTTTATGGGAGTTAACGCTTTTGGAATGAGCCAACCGTTAAAGCCAACGGATCCTGATTAAACACGTTTCACCTCTGTGTAGTTTTCAGGAAGAAAAAAATGAAACACCAACCCAGGGGTGCTGCTAGAATGACAGTTAGGGTAGAAGTCACTATAATATTGTCAATGAAGGCTATGGAGAGTTAATGTTCCCATAACTATTTACATTACAGTTTTCATGACTTTTGTACTTTTTTGGTATGATGAACATTTGTCAAAGATAAATTATAATGTAGCAATGTCAGTAAAACTTGACAAAACATGGATATTGTGTACTGATCAACTGCTATTGTTCAACTACTTAAAGTGATACTCCACCCCAAAACATTTAAATTGAGTCATAAATCACTTACCTCTATAATTCATACAGTATTTGGGTCACATTTGAGATATTGTAGATATAAACCAGGACAGGAGAAATCAGGGAGAATCAAGGGCTCACACATATAGACTCATATATGTATAAAAGTACCAAAACATCATCAAATTCCTCCATCGCTGCAATAAAAAAACATTTCATAATACAATCCAATGACAAAGCCTTTTCAACTTCAATGAGGCAGTCTATCCTTGCTAAAGCAGAAGATCTTTACCTTTGGCAAACTGGCGATTGGAGACACAAAAATGGATACAAAGGAGGTAAAACTAAGGCATGTCTCTGAAAGTTGTTTTAAACTGGTCTTTTATAGAAAGTTAGAGAATACTGGTCAGTTTAAATCAACATTTTTCTCATGTTTATATACTTTACTTTACAGTCCCTAAGGTAGAATTAGATGGTAGTTCTTTTCTACCCATAGAATTATCTGATAAAAATATTCCTATTTGACCCATTTGAATCATTGCTCATGTCCGGTGAAGATTCATCTCAAAGTTTACCGCAATGTGACCTTACTTTTAATTCACAATTGGCCTTGTATAAAGTGCTATAAAAGACATTTTGATTGATTGATTGATTGAAGTAGAGACCTGCACTTCTGCAAGAATACATACATTTTCTGCACAGGAAAAGGTTTGATGGGAATGCTGTTACTGCATGAACACACTAACTAGGCTTAAAAAATGTTGAATACATTTAGTCTTTTTTGAGCCTTGGGGAGTCATAGTTTCATAATTCATAACCTGCATTCCCAAAAGTTCGTACATTTTTAAATTCAAATCAAATGAAAAATATTTGTTACATCGTTTTTTATTGATATTCAAAAGATAAGCAAGTGACATAAATAACAGCTGGCCCAATACTTGAATACTGCGTGCAGAAGTCAATCAGAGAATATAACTTTGTGTGCACATCTCTTGTTTCAGTTTTGGAAAAGTTTAACGTTGTGCATAATGAAAATAATGAGCAGTGGGTTATGCAAAATAAATGAAGCTCAAATATGTACAATTGCATTATATACATTAATAATTTGCTTTGATCAAACTTTTTATCTTTCAGCTTTAAGCTTACAACATCTACATTTTTCCACTTTCTTTTTTACAAGTTTCCTATAATCTCATTGCCAACAGCAGTAAGTAAGGACATTTAGGCAGCATTTTTTTTTTTCAGAAATCATATGCGAATCAAGCTTCAACAGGGTCACTTTTTATAATCATAAAAAAAAGCCTAAAACTGTTTTCACATTTCTGTAAGTGTTTTAAAAACGTATATTCTTGAATCGTTGATCTTGGTGAAGAAGAAAATGCATTCAGCTTTTCTGTACAAGAGATGGATGGTGATGCATTTAAAACACTTAAAAACAGTAGTAAATAATGTCTTGTACAAATTCTTACTCGTACTTACTTACTTACTCCAAACTATGCTGCATTACATGTTTTACAGAAAATTACCATAAAAATGCAGTTGTTTAACTTTTGTCTTTCTTTTTAAAAGCACATCTCTGCAAAATGCCGTTCAACTGGACCTAGATGTTTGGTAAAAAAAATTAAAAATACAGTTAAAATCTGTCATAATAATTGAAAAATTATGTGATTTAAAATATAGAGATTTTTTTATATGACATGTTGTCTTATTTTGTATTGTACATATTTAATATACCAGACATTAAGTCATCTATGATCAAGAGAACTGATGCTGTAATCTATTTAGATTTGAATTGGTTAAATCTGCATTAACTGTTGGGAACTTTGAGCACATTTTTTACAGTGCAATAAATACACAAATATCATGCTGCAAAACCTACTAAGTGACTCATGAATGGCAATCATTTAAACTGGCTCAATTAAACAATTCTCTGGCTACACGGTGGTCATTGGTCATATAGTGCAGAGGGAGGAAGGAGAATTAGATAATTCCTGATACGCTACCCACATAATCCCTCTTTCTCAATCTATCGCTCTCAATCCCTGACTCATCTTTCACATTCCTCTAACATTCCAGGCGGATTAGCAGATGCCGCCAGTATAGACCTCATTCATGCAGACAGAAACAAAGACAAAAGTGTGTGTAAGGGAGCAAAACTGCATTTTCTGAAACTGCAGAGCTCTTCTACTCCAAACCCTTTCTCCCCACAGACCAAAAAGTGCATTATGCAGTCCAGCATCTCAAGAGAGCAACCTGTCAAACTTGCTGAAGAAACCAAAGACTCAAAGTACATCGGTTCGCTTCAGGCATCCCCTCTGTTCTAAAATGAAGAGGTGCAGCACTGGGAAATGGCTCTATTACAACATCATCCAACACACTCCTAGAAGAAAAAGTTGTGGCCCAACAAACAAGCTGTTGCTCTCTGTTCAAAGACATTCCACATATTGATCCAGTCAATAAGCGCTTGAAAAATGGAGTAGAAAGAGAGAGAAAGATAAAAGCCTGTTCTCCTACTTTCACTCATTTGTCTCAGTCAGCGGTTCAGTAGTCTGTATACTGAGGAACATTTTGGACAATCAAGGGATTAAATACTAAATGCCCAGATAAGCTTGATGGACTTCTGTTTCTTCATCTAGTCGTTAAAACAACTATTTTGCAGGCAGTTGCTGTCGAATAAAAAAATAAAAAATAAAATCTCAAATGACATTGATGGGAAAGACAGTGACTCATCAAATAACCATAGATGGACCCTCCCACATCTACAGCACTAGTTCACATTGAGATCTCAAAAGTAGATTTTTTTGATCACTATACAACATGCTCTGAACAAGAAAGTAACGCATTTGCCTCATATAAAAGACTTAGAAAAAGTGCCCGCAGCAACCTCATATTCCTGTTTTATCACGACAAGCAGAAACTAGTTAACTGTGCCTACTGAAGTAACAATAGGAACCAAAACACATGTTCGCATTTAAGTAACACTGAGATGGCTGTGGTTAAGTAAAAGAACAATACAATAGTGAGAAGACAAAAGAGAAAGTGAGAAAGAGAAGCCGGTGAAGACTAGAGAAGAGGATCATATTCTGGATGGTCAGTCGAGGGGTAGATCTCAGACCACCCTTTTGAATGGTTTGTTCAGAACATTCTCAGCTGTGATGGCAAATGTTCTGAAATGGACATAGAGACATCCTGGATATAATTTCAAATATTAGTGTTATAATCCATGGAAATGTTCCCCTTGTTTCAAACTTTGATAATAACTTTTAGATACTTTATTTAAGAGTAATGAACTTTTGTTGTTCTATCAGATTTTGAGATTTGCCTACAGCGGATACGTAGACACAAATGTTGTTTTATTTGATAACTTTTATTATTTTTTACACAGCATAATTCTTGCTGTATACTGTTCTGTATGGAGAATAAGCATTTTAAACACTTTCCAAGTTTTATTTGATTTATTAAACAAAATTTTATTTCAATACACTATTATTATTAAAGCCAGGTTATAAAACCTTGTTAATACTTTATTTAATAGAGGATTTAAGATGTAAAATTGGAATGATATTCAATGCTATGATTAGTTAGCATTTTATGTTAAACATGTACTATAGGTAAATCTCAAAGAGTAGCAAAAATTGTTAGAACGCCAGTCTCAAAGCAAAACTTTTTACTGTGTGTTTTTTTAAGACATTTATTTTAAATCAAAATATTATTACGTTCAGTAAAAAAACATGTCAATGATTTTAATAGAACCTTAATTAATCATGTTTTTAATTTTAAAAGATTTTTTTTATTTTAATACATCATGATTTTTTTTAAGAAAAGGAATATAATGCTATTTTTCAGTTTTGTGATGTCTTTCCTAAAAATTGTTAAAAACAAATGCTCTTCACACCACAGAAATATTGGCCATTCCCTTTTCCTAAGTTACCTAACTTACGTGCAAAGCAACGTAAACACACAAGCCAGGAATTCCCCTTTCAGAGTGCTAAGTGTGTCTGTTCCAGAGTCTTCCTGAAGGTAATCTTCCCAAATCCATCAGATCAAAATGATTGATTGCTTTGCATTTTTCAGACACTCAGTCTTCTCACACAATGCATACATTTAAAATATACTGTGAGCAGTTTTAGATGGTGCTGACAGACTTCAAGGTTTACTGATTCTGTTTCCTGGCTTTGTCAATTGAACAGACTTCTAAATTTTTTTGTCTGAGACATAACCGATCCAAAAACATTGTAATAAAAAAATTACTACAACAAATGGTAAATGTTTTGGGTCAAAATATTCTTTTTTTTTCTTGGGAGTTTGAGCAGGTCAAACCAGTAGCACATGTGGAAATGTTTTCATCATCACATTTAACAAGGCTGTTGGCAGAAAAGAGAGAGAGAGAGAGAGAGAGAGAGAGAGAGAGAGAGAGAGAGAGAGAGAGAGAGAGAGAGCGAGAGAGAGAAAGCTTTCTTTTCTTCTAAAACAGGCACGCATCATTATCCCGACTCTCTTTCTTTTGCATTCATTTGTAACACTGTGTTTGTTATGTCTTCACATCTGTGCTTTAGATCATATGGTGCTTCACATCTCATGCTGATATCTGTAAGTCTTTATGATCCATGGAAATTAGTGGAATGTCACTTTAACGTCCGTGAAAATGTCCTTGTTTCTCAAAGCCAGCATAGATTCTGCATCACCGGAGGGTGTGAAGCAGACAGCTGTTCGAGGGTCTCTACTGCATCTTTGTGTGTTTCATAATGTGTTCTTGGAAAACTGCATGACTAAGGCTGTTTTAAGCAATACATCCTGAAGATCCTGGACCTCAAAATGGCAGATTTTAAATCACTCCACACCACTTTTTGACCATACATAATCCTTATATTTTTCAACAACTTGCTTGAAAGAATGCAATGGGTTTGTTAAAGTTCAGAGTTCACTTCTGGTTATTCTGTTGTCTTTGTTACTTGTGTAACATATAAACCCCTGAAGAACAGAAGAGAAGAAAATATGCTGAACAAAGGACAAAATCATGAAAACTTGCCTCTAAATATAATCAGAGTTATGAATAATCGACAGATGAGCAGTGAAACTTGTGAACATAATCCATCACTATCTATCAATAAATCCTGATTTGAAGAAAGAGTGGATTTAAGTTTATTTTCAATGATGTGCAAGAAAAGTCCAGAAAAACACAACTATATAACATTATTTATTTATTATAATGTGTCATTAAACTGAAGATTATTTTAAAAGCAAGGCATAATTCCAAGCTGGAACCAACTTAAGTTAACCTTGTATAAACAAAATGCTAAGGTTTTTCATTAATGTAAATGGTCATACTCGACCGCAAGCCACTGGATTACTTGTGTGTTCTGAATGCTAAGGTTTTTATATATTCAAATATTAAAAGTTTAGCATTGATAATTAACATTTGAACAAAAAGGAGGAACTATTCATTTGTATCATTTTGGCATTTACTGGAAGCCGCAACAAAGGATTTAGCAGGCTGCGAGATTCAACCAAATTTTACAATCTACTAAATAAACTCTAGTAAATGTCAACTTAAACATGAAATTCTGAAGATGAAATGGCAGATAAAATTTGAGTTTCGAAGCAATAACTTTTTAATTTTTAATGCCACACAACTTCAGTAGACCTCATAAGAAGTCAAACGTCATGTACGCCTTGACTATTTAACAGTGTTAAATAAAAGTACAAGAGTAATTTGCTTACACTCTAGACATCAGCAGTTGATAGACGTACACAAAAAAATACACTGGTACTTTAACAAAACACAGCTATGTAAAACCAAAGTTAAACCAAATCTTTCTGCATTCCCTTCATCAGCTGGTTTCCACATTTTAGATTTAACGCATCTCTGAGCACATCTGACAGCATCATCATCTGCTTCCATATCTACGACACAGTGATGAATCAGAGGTCATGTGTTTAGAGCTAATGATGTTTGCATTGGGGAAACACAAGCGGCATTCCAATGGACTCTTACATAAAAGAAGTGTTTCCCTTGGGACAATGATATCAGTTCATCTCTTAAACTGAAGGGTGCTGGTTTGGTTGGCATTTTACCCACATGTCAGCTAATATAACTTTAGATGGATGACGGTGGGCTCTACTCATGTGTCCAGTGGAGCCAGAGCTTTAGTTCCGCTTGAGCATGGATGTGTGTGTCTAAGTATGCTTGCAAGAGCAGGCCTTGATGGACACACACACAACCTCACACAAAAGGGTTTTATTTAAAGGGGTTTTCCACTCTGTTACAGACCAAGCAGACCGTGGGGGTTTCTTAAACTACTAATGTTCTCACATTTTTAGTTGGATTTAGAAGAGGTACTTCAACTTTGTTCTGTTTTATTATGTTACAAATTGTTAACTCAAAATACAGAACTTAATTGACATTTTGTCTGTATTCATTCATCTTCATGTCGGTTTTATTCCCTTTCGGGGTCGCCACAGCGGAATGAACCGCCAACTCACTGGCATATGTTTTACGCAGCGGATGCCCTTCCCTGCCACAACCCATCGCTGGGAAACATTCACACACACATTCACACTTTAACACTATGGGCAGTTGTTCTTATTCAATTCACTTATTCCACATGTCTTTGGACTTGTGGGGAAACCGGAGCACCCGGAGAAAACCCACGCGATCACGGGGAGAACATGCAAACTCCACACAGAAATGCCACCTGCCCCAGCCGAGCTTAGAACCAGCGACCTTCTTGCTGTGAGACGACTGTGCTACCCACTGCGCCACCGTGACGCCCCATTTTGGCTGTATATCACAGTGAAGTATGTTTGTATTACCATTTGATCATTTTTGTTTTCTCAAAGTCTTAAATTAAAAAATTTTATAACATATTTTTTTAAATATGCTGATAATTAATCGGCCACAACTGACCAAAAAACGAGTGTAATTGAACTACCACTGAAAATTACATCCAGTCCTACATATATGATCCAGAACCAGACCCTGAATCAGACTGGCAAAAATCAACGAATTGCATCAGGACGAGTCTGTGTAATACTATGTACTTTTTCGTTCAGAGTTTATTCCTAAACGGCTGTAATGTTAAGTTGTGTGTCTTTATGTCTAAATTCTTAATTTTCTGTTTAAACCTGCCCATTGAGTATGAGCTGGGTGATGGGGTTCAATCTCCTCATGTGCACAGAGTTTGGCTGCATACTTCTTTGAAAAATGCCCAAACAAGGAGTTCCACTCCTTATTGTGTCATAGAGAGCCAGGTTTGAAAAAAACTTTCAGAAAATCTCAGTCTAAAAACCATACTTTTTTTGTAATTGGGATGATCTTTTAAGAAGATCGAGATTATCATAAAAATATTTTAATTATTTGTATTTATTATTTATAAAAATGTTGCCCAGTTAAAAGCAATAACAAATGTGAGCACCACATGTGACATTTAATGCATTTACAAAAGAAAGGAGTAAAATATTAAATATTTTTTCATGTTCACAATTAGTTGTGGTTTCAAAAAAAAAAAATGACCCCTGTGCTCCTTAACCATGACTTGATTATCTCTTTTGTGTCACATGATGTTTCTGTGCAATATAAGCAGGTAAAAAAGTAAACTTGAATGTTTTCTCAAATTAAATTTGTTCTCCTGGTCTTAGGTAAAAGGAAACAAATTTAATATTGATGTCATAATTAATGGAAAATTCTATATTTATCAGAAAATATCAGATGGCTCAAAAAAAGGTTTTGCATCTGAATTTTCTCTCTATACATAAAGTAGATATGCCCTCCATGGGACATGGGATTTTACCAGGTACCTGTTAAAAAGAATTTTCTTAAACACTCATGACGGGGAATTTATGGAACCAGCTGAAAACTGTCTGTAAATAGAAAACAGTGATGCCAAGAAGTTGTGATGTGTAAAAGTAGAAAGTGCCCTCAAAACATTTGCAGCCATATTGAAGCACAGTATAATAATAGCACTTGTTACAGAAGGATTTATATGCTTCTAAATTCTACTGGGTCAAGAAATGTGAACTAGTTGAAACAAAATGTCATGAGAAACTTGCCAAGATTAGGATGCTCTTTGAAAGATTTCCCAAATGTAAGTGAAAAAAAGAATCAACACTTTAAAAAGACTGGGTGAATGGACTGCAAATAATTATTTTTGTTTTCTCTATTTATGCTGTCTCATTATGATTGCAAAGAAAAGCAATTATCAATTATGTTTTGCAGCAGCCAAAATTGGCTCTAAGTTTTTCTCACTTTTTTCCAGTGGAGACGTGGATGTTGTCTTTCAGCGCGTGGCTCCCTGTTCTAGTTTGTTCCTGTCACACTATGTGCGTGTGTATGTGTGTATGTTTTCATGCCCAATAAAAGCTCAAAGGAAGAGGCCAGAAACTCCTCTCATTGTTATTAAGCTAAAGGAATCTCAGTGGGAATATCAGCTTTAAACTAACATCCTCCCTCTCTCTCTCTCACCCACACACTCACTCAAACCAAGTCTCACTTTATCACCTCATGTCCTGAGCTTCTTCATGCAATTCTCTTCTACTGATGATGCCGAAAGGAAAAAACAAGCAGCTCAGCTGTAAATTGATATCATAAAATGGTAAGCCACCCACACGGAGTCAGAGGATGCTTCTTTCCTGCTCTCACACACCTCAAGGGAGTCTGGCAGTCCCACTGATTTTAATGAGCATCAGGAAGTGGAAAATTGTCACTGACCCCTTTGTCTCTCGCACAGACACACATTTTTTTGCGTACAGCAATTCTTTATCTAGAACATTATGTGTAGTATATCTGTCTGTTTATGTCTTGTCTGGTATGAGGCCTACTGCAGACTTCGGTTCAAAGTGAGTTCATGCTGCACACAATTCAATCTTTGTTAGCAAATTTCAATAGTGTATTATCATTGTGTTATGAATATCTAATTAGCTAGGATATTTGATTAAGTCATGGAGTCAATCATGCATTAAGTGAGTGAATGAATCAATTACTCACACTTCAAGTAAGTCTCTTGTCATTGAGGCAAAGGGAGAGACTGTTTTCATTGGTGTAATCTTTAGTGTATAACCAAGGCCTGAGAATGCTTTTCTCCTAATTATTTGCTAAAAATTAAAGTGACTTCCTCACTGAAGAAAACCCAACTAATTAAAGTTCGTTGACTCAATTTTTTTCTAAAGACGTAATACAGTTAATTTTTTTAGTTGGTTAAATTTGTGTTAAAGTGTTGGTGACTGAATTAATATTTTCTAATGGAGATTATATTCTCAATGGCTGTTGTTGATTGGATTTTAGAAAATCTGTTCAGTCAATTGTTCTGTCAAGCTGTGTCAAAGTGATGTGTTGAGTCAACTAAAAATGTTTGTTGAGTCAATTTTCGGAAGACTACAATTGTACATTGAGTTAAGGAAATTTTTTTTTGTGAATTTGTTACCATGTTGACAACAGTTATACGGTCTCTAAAACTAATCAACAGCTGTACAAAAACCAGTGACCAATGAGAAAATGTTTTAAACTGCACTGGGTACCTTTTCTAAACTATTAGAACATTCACAACTAGATTTTTGTTGAAAAATATTTTCCTTCAAATATTTTTTTTAATTGTGTTCTGGTGTGTTTTTAATAAAAATATTATTTACACTTTTTTTATGAAAACCTACCACAGTAAACCCAAAGGTTTTTGTAAAATATTCTCTATCCCTTTCATGTTTAACTGATGTTCCTGGCATTTACATATTTTTCCATGTTCCTGTGCACATTTTATTCTAAAAATATGTCAAATGTGTGCTGAATATGAAATAAGTCGAAAATAGAATTGCCTATTTCTCAAATGCGACATATGTTCCGTGGTATCAAGGCGAACAAGCAATAAAATCAAAGAGGAAAAGTCGCATTAGCTCCAAATTAAACAGAACCCCAAATCCAGAGTCGAAAAGCTGATAAACTGTTAGTGTTTAGAACACACAGCGTCTAGACCAATAAACAGTAGTGAAGTGTGTGAGCAATGTGAGAGCGCTGCTCTGCAGGTAGCATCCCCTGCTGCACAAACACAGCATGGCCACCCATTCATTAGCATGAATCACATGCACAAAACATAGCACTTTCCAGACTTCAAATTCACTCATTATTTTCTCAAATTCTTCAGATCTTGCATGCATAATATAAGAAAAGGAATTAAGAGTTGAGAGTCCTAATCATTCATTGTCATTTCTGGGCTCCAGATGTCAGTTCAAGAAGAGAAATGTATGTTTAGAAACCCTTTGTGAGCCAAGAATAGCAATTTCACACTGTTCCCTCCTGCTGGAGACTGAAGTGATGTTTGAGTTGAACTAACTAGAGTCACATGGATCGATGTAGAGCTTTTTAAGGGCTTTCTTTTTTCATTCAAGTAGAGACAGTTCTGTTCTCAGGATGAACTCAAAACAGGTGTATGTATGGTACAGGAAGTTGAGTATTTAGCACGTATATTATTTGAAGAAACATCCCTTAACACTACATGAGCGGATCGTTTGATCTCATGATAAACTGCCTCTGAAAATGCTCACATCTCATTATTTGGGCTTGAAAAGAAGTGAGGTCACTTCCCACCCTGACCCCTTTCACCACAGATCAGCAGTCAGAACATGTCCTCCGGTGGAAACCTTCGTGTCAGTCTGTTTACACTCTTAAACATTCCATGTGCTTTATTCCCTCCAGCTGGAGCTGAACCCGGATCAGTATAAAATAAATAAATGCTCACAGTATCCAAACAGGGCGGCAGATCAAAACCTGGAGGTGAGAGGTGGTGCAGCGCCTCATTTCCTCTGTATACTCGGAGGCTGCATTTAAGGCTGCTCGCTCATCCCTCGTCTCCTTGATCCCCTCCTTGTCCTCAATCCCATATCCTCAAGGGAATTCTTCTAATCAAAATTCCGAAAGAGATGGCTCAGAGAGTGTGTGAGCTGGAAAGTGTGGATGCCAGGAGACACTTGTGCTCTATCTGTGAAGTGATCTCAAGCATCTGCTGCAGCGCCTCGACAAGAAAACGGAAATGGTTTCTCATCATTCATCCTACTCTGATGTTAAACACATCTGCCAGCCAAAACCAACGTCTGATCATCCACAATTGTATTTGATATTAAATGACCACCCTCAACATGGTCTATTAAAATAAAGTTCTTAATGGCCATTCAATTTTTGGAGATGGGGAAAGAGTAAATAATCTAAAATTAGACTTTGAGCAAGTTGTCAACGAAATATATAGATATATAGAAAATTAGTATAAAACAAATGACACCCAAAGTCTACACCATAGGTTTAACACTAACCAATAAACAGGATGTTTTTTTTTCAAGAAATGAACAAAAATAAAACAAACACATTGAGATTACAAATAAAATCAATTAAACAAAAAAGAAAAACATAAATAAATAAATACATTAATTAATGAATTACATGTATTAATTACATTTATTAATTACATTAATTCATTAATACAAAAACTAAACTGACAAAAAATAAAGAATAACAACAAAACAATCATTATCAACTCCACTCACACACAATCAAACCCTGCCTACTCACACACTGCTCATAAAAACACAAATAAGCAAGGAATAACAAAAAATCCTTAAATAAACAAAAAGTATTTAATAAAACAACAAAGCACTAAAATAACAAAAACAAAGCCAAGCAAAGCAGAAGTATATGATTTGAATTCATGTCCCAATTCTCAAATGTGGACTTGCAGACTTAATTTACATAAATTAAGTACACATATCCATAGGACGTCTCAACTGCCCATTTTAAGCTCTTATTGGCGCCCTTAATGTGAAAACTAATTAATGTGAATCTTTTTGAAAGACCAAGCAGATCATTGATCTCACAGATGGGAGATATGATGGGCATGAAATCATTGAAATGATTCCTTAATATTAAACAGATAAATTACCTAGTGATGTATTATTTCACTATTTGTGCTATCAGATGACAAAGATCTTTTGGCATGAAAAACCCTTTTACAAAAACCATGGTAAACAAAAGGTAACATCTTTATTCAAGTGAAATCGAAATTGTACTGAAAATACCAGAGGATCTTTTCTTCTTCAGATGAGACGCAAGTCTGTCCTAAAATACCACCTCAGCAGACCCTCGAGGGCTTGAGTTGAGGGTCCCTTCATGAGGTCATCAAAGCAGGGGCCCAAGTTAGAAAGATGAGACTACAAGTTCAGATTGTGCCATTTGGGACAGGGCCTTTGATTGTTTCAATGGTTTCATCTTCTGTATCCCCTTTGGAATTCCTAGAAGGGTTTACTGATACTTATCACAGAAGCCACTTAACACTTAAGATTTTCATCATAAGTCACCTCTATTTACTCCAGTGGGGATTCTAAAGACATTGCCTGATATAAATGTTTTATGACTATGAAAAGAACCCAAAGCACTCATTGGGTACTCTTAAAAATAATAGAAATCATGGAATGCCTACCCAGCTAAGAGGATAAAATAGAAAATCCATTTTAAATTCAAAATGCATAAACATGTAGCATTACATTTTAAAAAACCTTTTCATGTTTTCATTCTTTACAACTATTTTACTATTTAAAATATGCATTGAGTGAATGTGTTGAAAAGAATGTGTTATAAGTGAAGTCCAAATAGGAAGCAATTAAATTCTTTAGGTTTAGACACACACGATGTAGAATGTCGTTTAATTTCCCCATTGTACTTCTTTTCCCAGATGGATATATGCTTGTATGTAAATCTCATTACATAATGACATGCCGTGAAAGCTCATTAGCAGAGGAGTTTGTCTAATTTGTTGAATGGGATGGCCTTATTACTACACTCTATTAGATAAATGCAGGTTTGCGCCGACTGGGGCAATCGGAACATGTGTGGATGGTTTTGCCTAAACTAATGAGCTCTTTTATCTGAAATGAGAGAGTTTAATAATTTTGCTCCGGGTACCAACAGAAACGCTATGCTAAAATTAAGGTCAGTGTGTGTGTTCTTTCTACCAGAGATCTAATCAAATCCAGCGGGAAAACTTCTAGTGGAGATCCCTTGAACACTGCTGTTTTTCCAGTTGCACAATAATTGTCTTGATTTCTTGAAGTTGATTTGTGATGAATTAGAAAATTGTAACAAAGTCCAGATTGTCAGCGGCGGAAATGCTCAGACATCAAACAATGAATAAGTGCAGCACATTTCCTTTTCACCAAAATGTTCTTCCATTATGCTAACAATTTTTTTTCTACCTCTAAATTTGTTGTGTCTGTGTGTGTGCGTGTTTGTGTGTGTCCTGATGCAATTTGCTAGCTTTTTGGTTTGTGGTCCACATTAATTGCTGCAAGCCTCCTCGAGGGAGAGTTGTGTTTGGTGGAAACACTGGTAGCACTGAAAAAAAGTTAAATAAACAAGTAAGAAATAAATGAGTTGCAGGTGGAAGCAGCCGGACGAAGTGTACACTTCACTTCAACGGATTGTTAGTGTGCTGCTAACCGTATTTTAAGACGCTAAGGTCATTTAGTGAGTACAGATTCAAAAGGAGGAAAAGCGTCTAATGTTGTCTAATTCCTTCCTTCTGTTCACAAGGTTCACAGTTCAGCTTTGAGCTTTTCAAGGAGTACTTGGGCTAAAATTAAATTCACTCTCATGTTCCTCCCTAACCATTGTCAGTTTTTAAATGAAATATGATATTGTGATTTATTAAAAGAATAATGTCTAAGTCAACAAATAAATACAACACACAATTTCATGTATGTACAGAGGGTTTAAGTCCTTTAAATTCAAAATTTAATAAAAGACAAACTGTAGCACATAACTGGAACTGCTACCTACTCTGGACTTTTTATTTCATGTTTTTAATATTGAATATATATAATATGTATATATATATTTAATATATATGTGTGTGTGTGTGTGCACGTGTGCGTGTGTGTGCGCGTGTGCGTGCATGCGTGTGTGTGTGTGTGTGTGAAAAAGGTAAAATTCTAAATCTATCCAGCTTCAACTTTAAATCTCTAAATAGTTGTATGTAATATTAAAATGTTTAATTATGACACTTGCTACTAAATTTTTTCGTGAAATGTTTGCAAGATTTAGTTTTTAGAATTATTTTTTTACTTCAGACTACTTTACTTCATGTCAATAATATTTAATATGATTTAGAGCATTGTGGAATTAATTTAAATGTAACAAAATCTGGTCTGTCAAAAGCGTCTGTCAAATGCGTAAATGTAAATGTACATGTAACATAATAATACATGGATCTATCCTACTTTTACAAGACATTTAACATAATAAAAATACAAAAGAAATTAACATTCATTCAACACTATATTTTTATACTTCCTTTAATAAAGATTTTGTGCATTTCAACACAGAACTATTCTGAGACCAAGCCCCTGTTGCTGAACTAGGTTAACAGCCCCAGCAGATGTATGATGACTGTCTTCAATCCTCAAGCTGACTTCCCCTCAAGTTCCTTGTGCAGGCGCCAAAAGAGACAAGCCAGATTCAGTCATCATTAGATGGTCTAATAACCAGCCATCACGCTTCTATCAGCACTGCCTGACCCTGAGCGACCTCTACTGACCTGTCAGGTCATTTCCTGTGCCCGTGGGGACCACTTCCTGTGCAGGATATATTGATGAGTCACAGGTTACTCGGCAGAAAAAAACAGAGAAGAAAGCTTGATTTGAGACAATCATTGAGCTTTGTTTATTTACACATCTTTACATTAAAATTTCATTACTCTTTCACGAATAACGTTATGATCAGAATATATAGTAAGTAATATAAAGAATTCAGAAAAAAGTGAAAAATCTAGCATCTGTTACAATTAATTATATGCACAGTGGGTGTCATATGACACATTATAAGTTAGATTCAACATCATTTATGCCATCCAAAAAATACCTGCTTCAAAAACTATCAAGTAGGTGCAATAGGTTCTTATCATCCAATTCTAACATGGAAAGGAGCATAGGTATGTACTTGAGGCAGTGTTCTGTTCCCTCATGGATCTTTAAGTTGAATAGTTTAATAATAATCGATTGTGCCATTTAAAGAGGGTTTAAACTTTTTGGATAGGGTTATGAATATAATTCCATCAAACTAGGAAAGGGAGTGAGCCTCTTGAAGAAGGGATCACAATATACTTGTATTTTTGATACCTTATTCATTATTTATAATGTAACTTAATTGTTTGTAAGTGTCTTTTGTCTAATACTATTTTATGAAGTATTTGTGTTTAAACAGGGATTTGTTTATTTTGTAGAACCATGAGTAATCCATAAGTAATCTAGGTTGAGAGTAATCCATTTTCGATTCTCTATATGTACCTCACATGTGGTAGAATTGACAATAAGCTATAACTATGACCTATAACCGATATATGCTGCTTGAATCCTCATTCTTCATCTCTGCTAGATTTACTTTCAGCCATTCTTCTTATCTGGCTGCTTCACTTTCAGCATAGCTTAGCATAGATCATGAAATTGGATTAGACCAGAAGCTTGTTTTTGTTCTGGTAACAAAAAAAAAGTTTTCTTTCTTTATAGTTTTTACTTATTTATAGTTATTGCATGAACTAAGATCATTGGAACACAATTAGATGCAGATATGATTACTTCTCATTCTGCCATAATAAGCTAAGAAAAAGTCAGCACTAAAACATAAGACACTATCAAAAAATGAAATGCAGATTGCTTCTAGTTTTATAAAGAAAGCATTTTGAAATGATCTGATAATTCTGCTTATGTTGTAGGTCGACAAAATAGTGCCAAAAAGTTATTAAGCTGTTTGCCTCCTTTCAGTTTTTGTTTCATGGCAATATCTTAATGAATGAAAAATTAATTTATGCGAAAAATGCTAATTCTGTGATCAATAAATAGCAGACGTGCTCTCTAATAGTTCATGAATTCATTGATCATGAGTCAAACATCTTCAGTAAGCGATCGGTCTCCACACCTGGCGTTCTAAAATCCATAAATATTCAAAAGCTTTTCAAGACTTGACTCAGAAGCATCAGTTCAGATCTATCTCTAAAAACTCTGAATTTTGATTTATGTTTTTATTTCTGTATGTTTTATATTTGTATAATTATGTAATTGAATATTGCTGTGCAAAATATTAACTAAATAGGACTAAAGTATTCAATGTAAAATTGTCAATAAATAAGATTACAAAAAACATTTAACACAAACATTTAATACAAACAGATACTTTTTTAAGTAAAAAATATAATCTATCCTCATGTTTCAGTGATAATGGAATAATGGTTTACAGTCACACATCACTGTTAGTCTGCAAGTGTAGGTAATGGCTCTGTCCGAAAGTCTCTTTTCTTAAAATCTACATCATCCAGAACCTCCAAAAACTGCTATATCTCTTCACTGTGGTTTGCTACGACTGGATAAGTAGAAAGTTGAGCAAACAAGCACTTTTCTAATTTAGTTCTAACAGACAACCAGCTCTGTTATCAGCCGTGTACTCTTTCAACATTACATGATACATGCTGCTGACGGAACGCACCAGAGACAGCAAAAGAGACAATCTGAGAAGGTGCTGAAAGAAGCTGCTCACATAGAGAGAAACAACCAGACAGTATCAGGAGCTGTTTCCAAAATCCAATTGCTCAATTAATGGCATGCAGTGAGAGCAAATCTGACAAAATATGCAGTTTGACAACAACACTAATGATTGCTTTGCATCAGTGCAGAGTAACACCATGAACAAGCAATTCTTCCGTTTTCTTAATAGATTCCATGCTGTGTTCACACTTAACTTGGAGTAGAAAATGCGGCTGGTGGTCAGATTGAGAAAAAGTAAAATGTCACGTAAAAGAAAATCGTAAAAAAAAGAGCCTGCAACCACACAGCACGTGAAAGATGACTTCAGATGGAACCTCTCAAAGACATGGTTTGCTCATTCACATGATATAAGAAGAATCATGGATTTTTTAGTCTTGTTTGGTTTGTATTATTCACAGTCACCGACAAGCACAGCTGAAATGTAGCATTTAATGTTTTTTATTATTTATTTCATTTAACAGCCACTTATGAATCATAATGAGGGTTACGAGACTCATATGGTGTCTTTCCCCGCTAAGAATGTGCTAAATGTTGGTAGTAAACTGCAAATGCCACACAATGACCATTCACACTTGTGCGCAATCAGACTAGCTATTGAGAGCTCAGAAAGCCTCTGCTTGGGGATGAGACACAGCAGGTCTAAATATAAATGATCCAGACGACAGGAGGTTTCACTCCAATATACTTCACATCAACACTTAAGTCCTAAAAATTTAAATATAGATTTAAAACAAGATAAAGTAACAGCAAATTCATGTTCTCACCTCTCCAATCTAGTGCTTTGTAGATGTATCACGTTATGCTGTATTGCAGGTCAAAAAAAAATTGCCGGAGCGGAATCCAAAATGTCACATGGGCTGGAATGTTAACTTTAGCACTGTTGTATGTGATCCAATTCAAGTAAATAGAATTGCTTTCATAATGTAACTGCAGCATTACTCTGTGAGTCAATACAGAAATACATATCAATCAAAACTGCATGTTTTCAGGTTAGACTGTCTAAAAGAAACCAATCAGTTTGGCATGTTGAGGGCTCGCCAGCAGCCCACAAGAAACAGCTTTCGCCAAATAACAGATTTAAGATACTGAATATCTTTTGTTTCCCCAAATCTATAAAAAGTGCCTATATTTAGCATTCGTTGATATCGCTTAGAACGGCCTCTTAAAAACAAATAAAGAAAAAAAATTTTATAGTCTTTTAGGAGATAGAAATTCAAAATATAACCTATCTAAATAAAACTAAATAGACTCAGAAGAAGGGAAAAAGTGGCTTTTGTGTTATTTTGTGTTTCTAAACCAGTTAATGCAGTATAATAGAATATAGTAGCTGTAAAACTATAAAGTTTATAAGTGTTGGATGGAAATGCCTCCAATTTCCAGACAATCGTTCTCATGTTGTCTTATTGACCAACAGTTGTTATTGTAATTGATTATCAAGCCCGAGCTGTTAACACTCAATATTTCTAATATATTCCAACCTGCTGACACCAAAAAACACACTTACTTGCATGAAGGAGCACATATTTATTCAGACACACATGTATGGGCTCAAATGAGTCAATAGGTGAATGCATAATTGAATAAATTAATAAATTTGTGCTAATGAAGGAGACGTTCTATTGATGTGAGGCTCATGGGAAATCAACCGCTTGTTACTGGGATTTTAATTGTTGTCAGATTTCAAACACCAGGCATCTGACGTTGTCAGCAGTTCACCCGAAAAAAAAACAAGAAGGAAAAAAAGTCAATGGTCACTCGGGCATCGCCTTGACATGGCAACACAGGAAGGTTCTCTGGGGTCCCGACCGGTGACCTTTTACCCTGCGGCTGCTGTGTGTTGTTGACATTGCCTGGTGAACCACTGAAGGACAACGGGGGAAAAGAGAGAGAGATGGAGAGAGAGGGAGAGGTCTCTTCTCTAGGAGATATTGTGAATGAATATGAAGCAGATCAAAGCCTGAGATAAACCCAGAGGTCAGGACCCTAACGGACTCCACTGTCAGGAGGTGTAAGAGATACAGGATATGCAACATGCATCAACATTCCTCATCCAGAAGGAAATTCTCAGATTAATGATTTAATTTTGCACCCTCATTTTTTCCATTCTTCACATCTGTCAGAGCTCACCTGAAAATACTGAATACAAGTATGAGTTCAACATATCAAACCATTGAGTCTCATATCATTCAAAAGGAGGGCCACACTGTCCTTTTAATACTGTATATGATGTCATATCAGGGGCAACTCTAGAATCCAAGTTTTAGGGGTGTTCAGTACTATTTATTGTAATAAAAAAAACTTTTAATACAATCCTGCCATGATCTCAATGGGATTAAATGTTCCAGAGCATGGTCTCCTGAGAAATGTCTGAAATTTCTGGCTCATTGCTTAGTTGGGAGCAAATTATTTTCTTCATTTTGGAGCATTTTAAGACTAAAACATCTTCTATTATCTAAACATTTTACTTTCTTATTCTATAATAAAGGTAACATTAGTTGATCCTTTTTTCTATGGGTTTTCAGGTTCATGTTTGTATTTGAGGATAACTGTATTCAGGCCCATGAAGCCTCTCAACGGAAATCTTACATTTGGTGAATTCTTATTATAACATTGTTGGTCTTACATGGTCTCCTGAGAACATGTTTCATGTTTTATAGATTTAAAATTGAGGCTTCTAGGGTTTTAGGCTGATTTAGAATTTAGGCTTCCATGGTTTTTAGGCTGATTTAAAGGACAAGTCTTCCTGAATAGTGTGTATGTTTGGTATCCAAACAAACAGATATTGTTAAGATGCAGCAGAACTTGTTATTCAGGTGAGCAAATCTTGTTCTGGAAGTGCAGGGACGTGCTCTGTGTTTGGTATTTTATTGGTTGACTCAGCTGCCAGTCCCCAACAGGATAAAAAGCCTGCATCAGTGAGGGGACAGAATTACATTTTAGGGGTGCTAAGATAATGTTTAGGGGTGTTATAGCAAGGGCCTAAAATTACCATTAACTCCAACCATCATGTAAAATCAGCTCTATTCTCTGATTGTAAAAATTCTAATGGACTTTTGTTAAAAATACTTGCATAAGTCTTTCTTTGTGTTAATGTGCAGTACATGGAGTGCAATTGTGCATTGGTTTCCCGACTCGAGTCTCAAGCTAGTGGTTGTTTCCCTACTCTGCCTTTGCTTTTTGACGGGCCTAATGTCCTATCACATTAAAGCCAAAAAGCTCTCCAAAAATTCTTTAAAAATAAAAAACTAAAGATGTCTTGATAAAAAAATAATAAAGAAGAAACATAAACAAGTCAAGTGGCAATGTAAGTCCTACCCCCAATTTCTGTATGTTTTTAAAGATGACACCATTTAGTATCTAACTGAGGTTTGATGACATCATATAGAGGGATAAATTATAAGCAAATGATGAAGCAATGTTTCATCTGAGCACACTGGAGGAGAGAAGTACCATTTACCATAACTTTGATTACAAGGTTATTGTAACAAGTGAAAAGTGTCTTTTCACCGTTTGATGAGAAGTATTAGTTTACAATTACATTCAATTAATGTAAAACATTTTATTCAACAAACTAAACTTTATAGACATTTTACTTTAGTTTGTCTGACAAAAACTCTCAAAGTGCAAACAAGGTTTCAGATACTATAGCAAGTGTAAATAAGTGAATCAAATTAGTCACCATGTAAAAAGAGCATGTAAACGGATGGTCAAAATATCCAATTTAGGTATCAAGACCTTGTAACCTCAAAAGTACAGAGCTCAAATTAATGGGACATTAGAAGAAAAATAGCTTTCATTTATTATTCTGTCTCAGATTCCAATGAAAGGTCATATGAGCGAAATAGAAAGGATGAGAAATCAAACCTTTCAGTGATTGTTCCACTGTTTTTTAAGCTTGTGTAACTTTCAGGTTTAAATTCTAATATCTTTATTTAAGTTTGGTCATTGTCAGAATTACATTTTGATTGAGGTATCATCTGTCTCTGAAATATGTGCGCAAGCAGATCTGCTATCATGAAAGTGATGCAATTGTTCAAGGTATGGCAGCTGCATTTCTGACGGAAGGAGAAAGCTTGAAAAATGAATGGATGTAAACAAAAGGAAGGCGAGATGTCCTGCTTCTGGGACAGTCAAGAGGTCAGCTGTCCTTCCCAACGGATGCTGGGGTTTCCCCTTGATAATGCGCTGCTAATTCAACTCTACAGACAAGCCATTTAGAGTTTTACTGAAGGGACTTTTATTTAAAATCACCTTTTTATGATTTGTTAAGTCAAGGTTTTTTGTAGATTGTTTTGCTTTTTGGGGAAAATTGTTCGAGATACTTGCACAAAGCTGAAATGAATTCAGAAAATCCTAAATGATAAAAACTATGAATGGACATAAAAAACACAAATACCCTTTAGCAAACCCAACAATGTTTCATTATATTTAGCTTCTAAGTGGGTGGCACATCTTTTTTATGAGCTAAATCGCGATATTCTTTGTCTGCAATTTTAAAAACTTTGCAACGTTACTTTAAAACATTTCATTTATTATGAAAATTACAACAGTTATGTATGTTTAACATACACTGTAAATTCCCCAATTCACAGAAGATTTTAAAGATGACTTTCATTTTTGACATTTAATTGTGTTCGACAATGAAACTGAAACACTGACCAATGTTATGGTGCAGAATGTAATTTTATTTTTTGCTCAGGCCAGTAAGCACTTTTGAGCCAGGCTCCTTTTTGTGAGGTCACATAGGGGCTGGAATAAGTTCTTCTCTAGTATGAATGGGATGTTTACTCCGGTTGCTCCAAAATTTCCCTCCCACATCATATACCCATGAAAATAAGTGATACTCTATATTGGAAATTATAACAAGTTAGCCTAAACAAAGGCTTTTATAACATCCATCCATCTTCATGTCGGCTTTATTCCCTTTCGGGGTCGCCACAGCGGAATGAACCGCCAACTCACTGGCATATGTTTTACGCAGCGGATGCCCTTCCCTGCCGCAACCCATCGCTGGGAAACATTCACACACACATTCACACTATGGGCAATTGTTCTTATTCAATTCACTTATTCTGCATGTCTTTGGACTTGTGGGGAAACCGGAGCACCCGGAGAAAACCCACGCGATCACGGGGAGAACATGCAAACTCCACACAAATGCCACCTGCCCCAGCCGAGCCTAGAACCAGCGACCTTCTTGCTGTGAGACGACCGTGCTACCCACTGCGCCACCGTGACGCTGGCTTTTATAACAACTTAAGGAATACAACACTCTTTCTAATACAGTGAAACCTCAATATACAAACTACTCTGTTCGGGGTGGCCATCGTATGCTGAATGTTTTGTATGCCGAAACATCCTTTACATGCAAAACACCTAATCCGTTCCAAGCCACACAGAAACAACACTAAAATTGAAAATCATATGGAAAACTAGAGAAAAATGCACAAGGATTCTTCAATCCTTAGAAGTACACGTTATAAATCTAATAAATAATAATAAAATTATGAAAACTGAGTAAAATAAAAAATAAAAAAAAAACCTTACCTTTGGAGTGAGATGATGTGGCGAAGTGTAGGAGGAAAGTATATGATAGCAGAGGAGAGCCAAGCCATAAAAATACACTTTGCCAAAAAAGCAACACAAAAAATTATCAAATTTAACACACCAACATGAAACCGAAAGCTTCCAGGAGACATGGAGAGCTCTTCCAGGAAGATGTCATGGGGAATCAGGCGACCAATAGGAGAGCAGGATACTACACACAAACACACAGCATCAGGGTTGGAACCAACCAATAGAACCAAATAGAACATTTGATGGCGTGTTAAATGAAGTCATGTGATGTCCAGAGTTGAATTTCAAATGTCAAATATGTATTTATCGACCACATTTTTCATGAGTTCATCTCAAGGTACAACTGTATTAACCTGATCCCCGTATTGAACAAGAAGAGTTGAATTTCGTAATTTCATACGAAACTCAATGGTTCCTAAATTAGTAGTACATCACAATTATTCTATTGAATAGAATTATCCAATATAAATTTCACTAAAATGATGTTGATA
Organism: Danionella dracula; assembly: GCA_900490495.1. Lineage (NCBI taxonomy): Eukaryota > Metazoa > Chordata > Actinopteri > Cypriniformes > Danionidae > Danionella > Danionella dracula. The sequence goes on along the minus strand of UELW01000001.1, from coordinate 29,607,339 downwards.
CACAAAGGTTATCTTCCTGCAAAGAGCAAAAAAATGTATTCCTGAATTCTGAGTAGAGGACGAGCAAGTCTTTTTTTTTCATCTAAGAAATGTAGACTGTACCTTAGTTATATTTCTTCATCTCTGAAGTACACCCACATGCTTGTTGTCTGGATTACTTTAATGCTCTCCTGGATGAGGTCTCCAGGCCAACTCTGGTCTGGCTGCAGTATGGTCAGAATTCAGCAGCTTGTGGCTCCTGTTTTTGTGTCGATTAAAAAAAACATTTCATGGAGTAATTAAGATCATGACACAGAGATACAATTTAAAGTATATAATTTGACAGAAAATACAGCAATATTTGTCAATTTTACAACTGTTTTTGAGAAGAACTTCCTAATCAGGAAAGAAAGAAGGAAAAAAATGTCCAGAAAGTCTCTCATTACAATGACAAATCCATCCCTCTCTATCAATTTCCTAATCCACCTTTAAATATGTATTTGTAGTATTTTTAATAATTGCATGTTACAGTTTTCTCATCCAGAAATATTTTTTGTAAATTCAAAGGCTAGTCTTAAATCTGCACCACCATTTAAAAGAATTTAAATAGCTGTTAACCCATTTCAATGTGTGTGTTCACCTTTCAACACGTGCAAGTACATATGTGAACCCTGTGAACAGGCCGCACGGCTGGCCTTTCTCATCGAAAAAAATTAGTCTGTCAGACGTTCACACACATCTGCTGGTAATGAAGGACTGGACTGCACATAGGACAATGCTTTAAAGAGATTCCATGTCTTAAGCTGAACACCTCTGAAGGCTGAAGACACGTCTAATCTTACGAAGGATTTTTACACATTGTCTGCAGGAAAACAAACAGCACTTTTCAAAGTCCTTGGGATCAGTACGAAATTCCTTGGCCAAAGGACTGAAAGACCAGAGCCCATAAACAAGGGAAGTGCATCATTAGTCCAGCCAAATGAGTCTCAATGATGATGAACTGGTCTTCTCAGGTCCTCAAAACTACTTTCTGATGAGCCCAAGGACAAGAGCATGAGTTAATGCGGAAGTGGAGAATGAAAGAGAGACATTATTCAGCTCTTAAAGCAACTGTTCACCCAAACATGATCTCATCATTTCCTCAACATTAACATTATTCAACAAACCGGAGTTAAGACTAAAAAAAATTAAGAAACCAATGGTTAGAATTGAACTTTAAGCTGTTTTGTTCACTTTAACATTTTATACTTTTTAACCCTAAATCAATTGATTATTGTCTATAAGTGCACTTTTGGATGTTAATGTGCCATATACTACAATGTATTGGGTTACTTTTGAATGAAAGAATTTTTAACAGCTTTAGGTTTATGTTATCATGAACATTTTTATTTAACATTTTACATTTTTGCGACCCATTGTGAAGTGAGCATTCATGTCAATCAAAGATCAATTAATTAATGAATTTTGAACAGTTTTATGTTTATGTTATCATAAATATTTTTATTTAGTATTTTACATTTTTGTGACCTATGGTGAAGTGAGCATTCATGTAGATCCAAGATCAATGAAAACTGAGTTTTTTTTTCTTCAGTTGCTGGCAACCCTGATCCTTTATTAAAACAGAAACAATCAGTATGTTTTAGTACTAAGCAGAGATGCTGATGATTTGCTATTTTTGACCACAGTTCAGTAGCCGTTATGAGCACCATATTTTTTTATGGAGCTCTCTTCCAAAATTCCATGTGGAGTGGCATTGTGTAGAGCCATGCCATAAATAAAAAAAATTATAATAATAAAAATATCTTCCTCCCGCTGTTCTGAAGCTAATCAAGGTTTACTCTGTCAAATAATTGGTTCTGCTTGTTAGCTTTTGAGTCATTATTTATCATCCAAATTTATATTATGAATACATTTTTTCAGTTCACAACAACAGACAGAAAAAATTGTTGTGAGATCACAAACACTATATTTAGTATTCTTTTTTATAAATTACTGGTTTTAACCCAGCAGCCTTCAATAAGAATCAGACTCAGCTTTTTTTACCAAGAGTGTGAGCGAACACATACGGAATGTTGTTAGGTACAGGGGATTAATCTAGTAAAACAAACTAAATTAAAGTGCAGTGGAAACAACTTGTGAAAAAAATCTAAACAACAAAGTAAATACAACACTTATTGTATAATAAATAAAAAGCTAAATTAAATAAATTGAATGGAGATTTCACGGAACTGCTCAATCTGTGAACAGATGAATGCAAACCAAACAGCAGAACTCCGCTAACCTCGCTGTTTTTCACAGATTAAAGAAATTCACATTTGTAGTCAACATTTGAAGTGGATAAAAACAGGCTTAGATGTTAATCTTGAATTATGGGGGGAATATTTTCCAACTTTGATGAAAGATTTTGATCCTTTTCAAACATTGACTATTGTTGTTAGCAATGATGTTTAGCTGTATCACACTTTTTAAAATGAAAGCACAATGGAATCCAGCAGCGATGGAGTGAGAAAGAGAAAGCGAGAAAGAGTGGTGGGGAGCAAGCAGGACATATCCCAGACCAACAGGACGGAAATCAAAGCTGTGCTGCCTTCCCCCATGAGACACACCAATACAAACTCATCAATCAACCTGGAGCTCTCAACACCACAGACACACACAAACACTCCAGATAACAGCAATAAACAAAGTGAGTCCTTACAAACAATGCTGAAATAAGTAGAATAACTGAGAAGAATAGATTCCACATAGAAAAGCACCACCATAATTCTATTGAGAAAATCACCAAGTCAAACTTTCCCAAAAAATACAAAATGCACTGAAACACGAAGCAGCATCAAGTTGTAATTAACACATCAAAACCATGTCCACACCTCAATTACTCCAGATCCTCTCTAAGTGCTCATATCAACAATCCAATGCATTGTTCAGAGGGTCAACCCCTGATCTTTGACCCTAGCGTTAACCCACGGGATCTGGAAAAGGGTGCTACAGCGTTGCAGTGTGACTGGTGCGGCTGGGTTTCCCATGAGAAACCTCTGATTGGTTTAAGACGCTCTCCTCACACTAACACACACCAGCTGTATGTTTCCGTCTCTTGCTGGACAGGGCAGTCTGGGTGGTACAATTCAAAAGCAGCATCACTGACCGGTTGTCCAGGTTCCTGACCTCTGACCTCACAGAATGACAGCATCACGAGACAGATCGTCAGAACCCAAAACATCTCAAGCAAGAAATACACCCAGAGTCGACATCATAAATACACAGATTCCCACTGACATACACCAGAAACGTGAGCATTGCAGAGAGAAAATCAACGAGTCTTTGTTGATTTTCACTTAAAATTTGAATAACTCGAATGAACAAGATTTACATCTTGGTTTCCTTGTCTGTTATTCTACTTAGATCAAAAGATGCTGAAATAAATCATAAAAACAACAACAACCTCTATTGCAAATAGACGATTTAGTATGAATTTCTATTTTTCGATTCATTGATAACATCGATAATAAATTCATCAAAAAATAGGTTTTTCCCTGTTCACAAATAATTTTCATAAGGTATTGCTTGTAACAACTCATAGACAGAATTGTTTAATACTATATGTGTTCCTATTTCTTTTAAGATACCACTGTTTGCAAAGAATATTTTGGGTCAATCTTGTAAGGTCCAAACAGGAGTAATTCCTGGAACAGACAATCAAGATTTCAAAAGGTGCAATGCTTTGTTCATCTTTGCTGTTATTGACAAAAATCTGAATCAAACATATTTCACGAGTTTGGAGGAATACTATACAACCGAAGGAATCTCACACAAACATAGGGTGAGTTGGCAGACTTATTTACGTTAGGAAAAACTAAACTATGAATATAGAGGAACAACTAAGTTTTTAAAGATTACTTAAAACGAGACAGACTATCTTTTTTGACAAGCTGGCTTTAACAGATGAAAGTCCCTCAGGATAAGTATTGATGAAATGACAACAAACGTCATATAAATTTGCTGGTATATAGAACCTAATGTATGAAATAAACCCATTTAGTAGCATGGAAATGATACTATTATAGTATGTTAAAATTAATTTCTTATCCCTGTATTTTATTTAACGAAACTGACCATTCATTCATTCATTCATTCATTCATCTTCATGTCGGCTTTATTCCCTTTCGGGGTCGCCACAGCGGAATGAACCGCCAACTCACTGGCATATGTTTTACACAGCGGATGCCCTTCCCTGCCGCAACCCATCGCTGGGAAACATTCACACACACATTCACACTTTAACACTATGGGCAATCGTTCTTATTCAATTAACTTATTCAGCATGTCTTTGGACTTGTGGGGAAACCGGAGCACCTGGAGAAAACCCACGTGATCACGGGGAGAACATGCAAACTCCACACAGAAATGCCACCTGCCCCAGCCGAGCCTAGAACCAGCGACCTTCTTGCTGTGAGACGACCGTGCTACCCACTGCGCCACCGTGACGCCGAAACTGACCAATCTTTAAAAAAAAAAAAAAACGAATGTAAATTTTACATCCCATATGATGTACAATCATCATATCTATTTTGAAAAAGAAATGATCATTGCTAGTAAGGCAGATCCAGCTAACAAACATGTTGTCATAGCAATCATATTGGTATTTGATATAATACAGTCATAGATAATGTAAAGACTTCAATCAATAAATCAACCAATCAATCAATCCATAATTCCAAATATGTATAGTGCTTTTTTAGTAGTTCTTTTAAAGCAGCTTCAGAAATACCCAATGTGTATTAAGAGGTAAATAGGAATACCTATTGGATAATTCAATAGGGTAGAACTAGAAATACCCTATGAACTGACCAGTAATGTCTAACTTATTATAAAAGCCTGCTTTAAACTATTTTGTGGTGAAATAAAGCAACTAAAATACTTATTTTTATTAATGCGGGGAGGGGGGGTGGAAAATTTTGATTAAAAAAGTGAAGAGAGAAAAGATATCCAACAGTGAAGAACCCCTCTGTGAGATCACTGGGAGCCACTCTGACTGAGGCAGGTGCTAATCACCTCCCCAGCATAAAGTCTATTGAACTTAAGATCCCACGACTAACAGACCACTGGACAGTACTTCATCTCTCCACCCCCTGCTCACTGATTACAACTCTACCTCCTCGTTACCCTTTTGCATATCCAGTCTACAGTTGCGCTTCCTCTTCTCTAGTTCACAGAGTATATTAGTACACGTCACCCAAACTCATATTGTAGTTTCTAGTAGATATTGTGGTAATATAGCTTTATTGACTTATCTGGTTCTGTGATGCCTCTTATGGTTTATGTCTATCTCTCTCTGATTTCACAATGTTCCGTGAATCACATCCACAGTCTTCAGGATTCAAGTATGTGTCCACATTTACTGGTGTTATGATTCCAAGTAGCGTATCTTTTCCCTGTAATATGCATTTCAATAAACTGTCTGCTCACATACACACTAGTGGTGTGCTTTAAACAATATCTTTAAAATGTTAAACCTAGAGTATACCAACATAATAGAAAGATGTACAAGTGTAATTACATTAACAACATGATATCATCTGAGTGCAATAAATCATGGAATATTGACCGTTATTAGGGATTAATTAAAAAAAACTAAGATTTTTGAGGCCACATATGGAGTCTTTTAAAGTGAGGCACTGCGATGAACGCTATTCCAATACAACGTGAATTGAAACAAAAGGAAATGTCCTGAACCTTAAACAAGAGCATCTCTACTACATTTTTAACTTGAAATAAATACACACTTTGAGATATCATTCTCTAAATATGCCCACAAGAATGATTTGTGAAGAAGGATTGTGTTTGGGACCAACATATCACACTCATTCGTGTACACAAAAGCACATGTCCTGCAGATTAAGCTTTGGTTAAAGTACCTCACTTGGAAGCATTTTTCTTGAGGATCTCTTCTCCTTTCATAGCTTTGAAGCTGTAATTACCAGAACTTCATCATGACTAATTTAATTGAATGGCTTATTGTCAGAGTGTTTGGATGCCTTGTGCCACATGATGCTGATCTGAGATGAAATACAGTGTCAACAATGCCGGAGTGTGTTTGACTTTTACAATGGCTTCAGATTTCCGTCCTTTTTCCTGTCACCAGCTCTTGAGATTCATAACTTGTCTTATTCAATTAAACTGAGTGTCAAAGGAAATGAGCACAGTTATCTAGGATTTGGGAAGGAGAAGCTTCCTGCTTGAATTAAATTATGTTAAAACAAATCAAGCCGAATTGTGTTGAACTGGAATAGTTTTTTTGATGACCTCAGGATCCACTTTCAATAGTGTAGTCTAAATTAATTTCTTACTTAACCTGAAAAGATCAAAGAAATGTGACATATTATCAGGGCTAAAAGTCACCGAAGGCCTCAAGAAGAGTAAGACCAAGACGCACACAATGGTCAAGCCAATAAATCAGAAGTTTGCTGGAATACAACAGCATACTGACCTGGCAGGGGAGATAACATAATTAAATAGGTGGATCTAGGTCTAGTTGCTAGTGTAATCTGTCTGGCAACTGTATTACTTCCTGTTTTCGGCCCATACTTCTGCATGCATAGCTATACTTGTCACTCAATCTCTTCTGTTTACCATGCATCACTTACTTACTTCTAAGCAACATCTCATTAGGATGAAGACCAAAAACCTCTGAATACTCATCAACCATGATGCTCCGTTTACCGCTGGATATTATCATTGTAGTTCCAGTCAACTGTATCTTTTGGCATCACAACAAGCTGCTGTGGCTAGAGAGGCTAATTCATTACACAAACGCAAATAGAAAAATTCAGAATAAATAAAATAATCTTTTGACAAGACAAACACTTACAATTATTACAGCACTTCACAAAATAAAGAAATCACTGCATGTTCTTACAATACAAATAAGTATTTAAAAATGCATTGCCAAATAATATCACCAACTCCAACTAACACCAACTAAATACAAACGAGGTACAACTTCTTCTAACACTTTCAAAACCTTCCAAAATCCCAGGCCACAATGAAAACAATTAATGATGCTACAGAAATACAATAAACCCACTCGTCTTATCATTTCTGGGTTATTTTCAGATATTAGCATTTGTGTTTCAAGATTTTGTTGCTTTGTTTTGCAAAGGGATTTTAAGTTCTCAAAATTAGGTATTGTAGTGAAAACATTCAGCCTCTTTCTAATTTTATATGAGCTCTGATTTGCAGTGTTTTTTTTGTAGTATGAATAATTAAATTATACTTCTAATTAGTTGGTATTTTTTCCTATTTACATTTTTTAATTTGCAATACACTGGCTTCTCTTTGACACTGCGGTACCACCATTAAGAGAACACTCTTACAAACTGTAATGTTTGACAATAATAAAAAGTTTCTTCAAAATTGTTCATTTATTATAATCATTATTAATTCCTCTCAGTTATTGGGTCTTTGACTGAATTAAACTTCCTTTGGGGAATCCGAAATGACGTCAACAACACCTCAAAGCTTGGTAGGTGAATCACATTCAATAAACATAGCCCTTTATTTAGCAAAACTTTACATTTTAATATAACCTAAAGAAAGTGGTAATTACAAAATTCACCCCCTCAGAGTTGTCATGAAGTTGAAAACTTGTAATAGTAATAACAACACTTGAGGACCCAGGATTTCAACATATTTCCTTTTGAGCGGTAAAGTTTGCTATTTTAAATATAGGTGTTAATGGGAATCTGCTCATTTCCTGTTCCATCTCCAAGGGGCCAGTCGATGAATTACAAGTTTAGTCACATCCTATTATGCATCAGGAGGAAAAGAAAGGGGTTGTCACTTGAAAAAAACAAAACTTCAATTGCTCACCATTTGAATCATCATTATGACATTTGGTATAGACGCTAAACATATCTCAAAGATTTAAGAGAGTTAACCCTAACCATATTATTTGCACTCAAAGCTGCCCTAAACGACTTTTTACTTTGTTGTTATCATGTACCAAACTGTTCATTGTGATGAATATAAAGAAGGAGACTGAAAGAGACAGATGATTAGAAACAGTCAATGTCACATGAGTCTCATATGAATACATATTTGCCCTCAAGCCCCCGAGATCCTTTTAGGCACATGACAGGAAAAACAGCAGCCTACATCCTGCTTATCACAGATCAAATTAGAGACACATAATTAAAAAATGATCTGCTTTTACACACATTTTTTGAGATACCAAAAATACACCAAAACTCAAACTCCATCTGCCTCGATTTTTGTACTTTCCCCATTTCTAACCTGACATGGAGCAATATTGTTTCTGTTTGAGTCCTGTTTAGATCCGGTTGGAGCAGTTTCACAGCCAAACGGTTAAAACACAACACCTCTAGTGCAGGAAACAGTGGCTGCATGAAACAAACACACACTTCCTGGTCCAGTGAAGAGACACATCCACTTACACACATTAATCATAATGTGCCGCCACAAGGCGATGACATCATTTGCAAACTTTTGAATGAACTGTATTTTGTGTGACTAAGTGGTTATATACCATTAAGATTATTATTTTTTTCTATAAAGTTTAATTACGTGCACACATTCATTATTGGGCTTGTGTGTGATACCTAAAGTCTTTGGTTTGTTACAGCGAGGTCCACTAATTAACACTCTTCAGCTGAATTAGTTGTGTTATTGGTGTTATTATTAAACCCTCAGTTGCTTAACTAGCCCATGATTTAGCCCTCTTTCTGTAAATAAAAGTCCTATTCTGAAAAAAAGGGGAATGAGGCAGACATACAGCACGGTTCATCATACAGGAAAAGTTCAGGTGTACACGGACATAGATAGAAAGCTAAAAGTTGAATGAGAGGTTAAATTAGTCAATGCACAATTGTTCTAAAGTTTGTGTTGTTATTTTTTTCACTTTAGAGAAGTGAATAGTTGTGTTCTGCATAGATGCATGAAATCAGTCAAAGGTGACAGTAGGCACCTAAGGTTACAAAAATGACTTACTATATTCTCTTTGATGTAAAGTTCATTCAAAATATTGTAAACTGAACAAGTTTAGTAAACACAGGATTCTGTTTTTTTATTAATGTTTATATTTTAATGTACGTTTAAAATGAACAAACGCAAATATTATAGGCCAAGGGGCAAGAGAAAGCCACTGTTGACACTATTTGACCAATAGCCCTAACTATTTTTGGTAGCCCTTAACCATCTTTAATATCAAACATTCTTCAGTGAATGTGTAACCATAGCAACAATTAAGGCTTTATGCAGATTGGCTAAAAGTTTGTTTTGGCAGTTGGAACATGCCTGTTCACTAAACGTTGATAATAAAAATGTGACCTCTCTAGACTATCACTGCGCCCCTTGATAACTTTAAAAGCGTGTTTTTTATTGTAAACAATATATTTGACTCCCCTTAAATGGTTGCTGCCTAACGGGCTGGCTACGCTCTGTTCCTCACACTGCTTCTGTCACACTACCTGCTGGGTTTTTCTTGTTGCCACTTGGAAAATCGACCCCTTTCCAACGAAAATATTCCATAATATTTCAAAAACACATTTTCTTGTCATTGTTTATTCAACACGGATCTGCTAGGTTACACTTCTCGTCAGTCAGCTTTATTGAAATTGATTGGTTAGTGGGTGGTGCTATAATCAATGGGTGTGGCTACGGCCATTTGAACTCTCTGAAAAAAAAATATGATTACACAAACATCCATGAACAAATCTGAATATGACATGAGACATGTTTTTGATGAAGGAACAATATTAAAATGCAAAAAATCGAAAAGTCAAGTTTATGTGAAACGTTTAAACATTTAAAGGTTTTTCTTTACTACTAAATTGTACCTTTAAACATCTTTCGTGAGATTAGTTGTAGAGACACTTGTCTTCTAATTGGCTGCTAATTAGCTTCTTACTAATCCAGTTATACGTATAAACTACACAAGCAAGTATTACTGTTTTACTGCAAGCAATCCTGTCTCCACCCCTTGGCCACTCTTCTGTCAGATGTTCCAGGATTCTTTCTGGTCCAAAACCTCTTATTAGGACAGTGACACTAGGTCATTTTAAAAAAGGATAAACTAGAGAATGAAGTGTTGGCCTTATTTATTTAATTTAATGTTTTAATAGTATATATTTAAATTTTTTTAAGTCAAAAGAAAAAACTAATCAAAATAATAATCAGCCATCAAATGAACTTCACATTTAGAATGAGCTTCCTGAATTCTTCAACAAATATCATTGTCTTAAATATTATTTGTACCAAAAAGGCCTTTCTGCTTATAATCCTATCATTTCAATGCAGCTGCTGAGGCCCTCCACATCTCCAAACATCACACAACTGTTACGCCAGGCCAGGGGTTCTAAGAAAACCACTCTTAATTCTGTCTCTAGTGAGCTTAACTTCTGTTTCTCTTTTCCCTCATTTCTCTCTGGGTGGTTTAAAAAGGTTTAATCATGCTGATTGCTGTGATTATGGTCATCTCCCATGGGGCTACTCTCTGGCCCTGGCCTCCACAGGAAGTCACACTGGCCACTGGCGATCCGTCTTCCTGTTCCTGTCCTTCAGCACACACACGCCCGGCTGCTCCATTCAGAAATCCAACAGACGTCCTCAAGCTTCCTTCACTGGCACACGTCTCGCTAACAGATAATTCATCAGTCAAGATGTAAAGTTCACAAACGTCCGATGTTTCTATTGCTACTGATAGACAAAAATTATATTAAATTTGTTAAAAACAAGATTCATTAACATTAATTCACTTTAAACCCAGAAAGAGAATTTCAATTAAAAGCACAGAGCAAACCCACCAGCCAGTGTACACACACATGAGACAAATTTAGCCTGACTCATGTGTCAGCCGGGGCTCGCTGCTTAACCCTGAGTTTTGTGTTCAGGGGAACAGCAGTAGCCCAAAGCCACTGACCTCTGACCTCTTCTAGGTCATCGATCGGCCTCCGCAAAGCCTTCATCTAGATTCTAACTCCCTCTTCTTCTTCATTGCCATGTGATCCTAAAATCAATTAAATCTGACATTCCTCTGAACTGAAGTCACTTCCTTACAGCTCCTATTCATTTTCACTGGGCAGCCATTCAGCACGCCTGACTCTCTCGCTCAGATGACAAGTTCTGGCACTCACTCGTCTGGTCACACGGAGTGTGTGAGGAATGTGTGAGCTTCAAGCAGCCTCCTGTTGGATTCTCAGCCTTTTCTGAGCATTCCTGACTTACTGCCAGCTTTTTTCAGCCAAGTGTTCAGCCTCATAGACGTTGGTATCAAAGAGAGAGAGAGAGAGAGAGGAAAGAGGGTGGAGAGGTAGAAGAAGGTAGGAGAAGGCTTCCATCTGACAGTGAATTCTGCTTGACAATCATAAAGAATATGTTTCACCTTTCATGTATGACACAACACTATTCTAATAATTAAAAAAGGGGTCAAACTCATGTCATATACAAGAATGGTAAGACATGATGAACTTAGACTTATTTTTTATTTGTTTTCACAAATCCACTTTCATTACGAGTCCTAAATTTTTACCACCATACTAGCAGATACAGTAGATGTTTTGAAAATACCTGGTGTCCAGTTATTTGTTAACTAGTAAGAACGCTTCAAAAAGTAGATGCAGTGGGTTATGCTCTCTTTGGACTACTCAGTAACAAAAGTGCAAATGTAACACTGTGTGATACCATGTAATGCAGAATAAAGCACTTCTATTGAGAAGAGAGTAGAAATAAGAATTCAATAAATGATTTGTCTACATAAAAGTACAAGTTGAAACTTGAACAGTGCCCCAAATTACTCTCAAATTAGGAGGAGGCTGCAGTTTTTTATTAAGTTGGAATACAGAGGAATTTTAAATCATTTGCTTTCATTTTTAAGTCACTGATACTGAATAAATACACAATAATCCCTACTTGAAACAAGCAGATTTGATTCTTAAATGTATTTTTAACATTTTGTAACATTTATTGGTAACTACTCACTTTTGCATTCGTATTTAAATTATTAATTTTGATTTTGTCATTTAAATTTTCACCCCAAACACCTAAAGAACCTGCCCCTTCCTATTGTGTGGAGTTTGTCAAAAAACTAGCTTGATCATGTAGATGATTACTAGATGGCGTTGCAGTTTCATGATGTTTGTGAAATCAAAAAATAAATCAATTGAAGAAAGGCTTACTTTGAAAGAAATTGAAAACAATTCTTGAAGATTAACAACAACTAAAAACCTAAATGGAATTTTTTCATAATGGAAAATTATGAAAAAGTTTTTAAAAAAATCCACATCAGACTCTGATAAGCAGATCTATTCAACACCAGAGAGGAAGCTCTTAGACCTAATTCTATAACTGTTTATATCCTGAATTTTTGTTTCCTCATATTCATTAACCAAGGAAATGCTTTTTATAAGAATCCATATTTAATACCCGGTAGTGAACAGTCAAGCAAACAATACTCATTTAATTTATTGTATTTTCTAGAAAATAACCATCTATAAAAAACCAAGCTATAACTCACACCCCATCAAAACGGCAAAAAATAACATGCAGCTTGCTTTCTCTTAAAGCATACATTGTCTTCCCTGTGGATTGTGAAACAAGCCATTCTCTACCGGAGTATGAGTGTGAGTGTGAGTGTGTGTTTGCGTGTGGGAGGGTCAGTTTGTGCTGTTGACATGGGTCACTGGCAGTTCCTCATATCTGTCATCGTCTATCTCCCCTGAGTCTGGGAGCTCACCCTAGCCAGACAGATGGAGCAGCTTGTCATGTCTAGCAGGTTTCCTTACAACAGGTGAGCCCAGTGGATGCAGTGCTTTGGTCAATTATTTATCATATTGTCCACAAGTATTATGGTTTAATAGCATACTAAACAGTAATGCTCATTATCCTGCAGTTGATTTCGCTCTCTTTACATTTTTTATTTAATTTTCTCATAAGTGGATACTTGTTCATCTCTCATTATTAAATGAACGATGTTCTTTGTTTAGGAAACAATAACCTAAACTTAATGGGTTGAGTCAGTTCAACCCAACAGTTTCTTTGAGTTACTGGCTGTCTGGTCAAATGAACAGAAGGGCTTCAGAGGCCTGAGCAGTGTTTGATCTTCATTCTTAGAGATATTCAGTCAGGTAGTCAGGTATGTGTGGGCGAGTGTGTTGAATGGAAAGTCTTGAACACATTCCTGTCAATACCCTCATTTCAGGCAATACATCAAGAGACCTTGTTCTGACAACAGTGGGGTGTCACTTTAGAAGAGAAGAACATGATGACAACAACTGCTGTTCATTGAGGGGCTACTCACAAACAAACCTTTATTACCAAGAAGGGAATCTCACTTTACACCTATCAAGATTGGACATGTCTTTCTGTTAGTTTTAAAGAAACAACAATGAAAACCTTTCCATTTTTTTTTCTTTTGACTAATTTTTCATAACATTTTTATTTAATTTAAGTGTTTTTGTACTAATAACGGTCCCGAACCTATCCAGCTTAGATCTATAGAAGATACTTTATAGTGCAAACTGTAGAAATGAAGCATACTTTAAATTTCCCAACAACAGCTAACTTTACCATCATTTTTACCATCCAAATTTTATTATATTTTTTTATTCTTCATATGTGGATTGTTTGGGCACTCAGCAGTTCTGACAAAAATGTTTTATAATTTGAGATACGACTTAAATAGTAGAAGAACAGGTTCATAAAAGTTTAATTTTACAAAAAAAAATTTGTATTATGATTCTTTGTATATAGAAAGAGAAAGACAATTACCTGAAAAGGGTTATGAAGTAAAAAATAAACGCTGTTTTATTTTATCTCTATGAATATATTTAACAATAAAGAATCACTCAAGGGTTCAAGTAGCTTACTTATGTGATAAAGGAGCATAGAATTACCCACTTTTTGACAAAACAAAAGCTGACCCGAGACAGATTGCATAGTTTCAAACAAACAGAGCTTAAATATGGACCAGTGGTCAATAGGCCGCCATGGGTATTCTCTACCGATCTCATCTATAGGAGTAAAACTGTGTAAGTGAAATTGGAAGACTTCGCTAACAGCTAATATTAGCACAAATAAACTAGCAGATTATAGAAAATGTAAGATCACTGACTAACAAAATACATCTGACCAATCTTTTATCTCGTCTTTATCTGTTTTGTTATTATCTTGTCAAAGGCACATCCTGAAAAAGTTCCATTATTAATAAATGTGAATAAAAAAATTAAATAGTAACATGATTTTTTGTTTAGTTTTTTAACTTTTGACAAGTAGTTGCTTGAGAAAGTGCTGCTGAATATATTCTTGCAGAAAAAGCTTTACAAAAATGTCAGCGAGTTAAAAAACAGCTTTAAAATGCAAAATGACATACAAAGGTGAAATCAAACTATTTTTTTATAATCTACTCGCTCTTTCAGTTTCAGTGAAAAAAATATATATATTTATTTTTATGGAAAATAGGGTAAATAGCATGACCAGGCCAATCCTAATTTGCTCAGTTTCTCTTTCAAGTTTAGGCTCTCAATGCCTGCTCTTATTACAATATCATGAGTGATTTCACTTTCAACATTAGGTCTTGCAGGCACTTGAGACTTTCATTGTTATTAGGTTTCTAAATAATTTACAAACTACTCTGATGGATTTATTCTCACAGGACAGACAGCCGTTCTAAAATTATGACCGGATACATTAGCTCTTAGAGGAGATCAGAGGTGGCAGGAAGGTGGCCCTCAGTCCAGACGGGAGTGGAGTTCTCAAATGCTGACCGACACACACACACACACGCACGCACACACACGCACACACACACACACACACACAATCTTCCTGTTTGTGACTGCACCAACATCCCATTCATACTCTGACCATCAAACAAACCCATAACACTTTTTTCCATGCAGCCAATCTGCTTGGCTCTCTTTGTTTTATCTATAACCTCTCCTAAATCCTTGTTCTCTCCTCTTTTCTTCACACCCACTTCCGATAAAGAACAAGTGTTCATTCAGACAAGAAGGGGCACGTTAGCAGGAAGTGTTGCTATTCTGGTTTGGCCTCTATTTTTCCTCTTTTTCTCTCGGTTTAAGGATGCGAGAAGTATGTCAGTGTGAAATGTATGAAAAGGCTTGCACAATGCCACAAACTGATGGAGGCGTTGAAACATATTAACCATCCCTGCCTTTGTGATTAGGCTAAAGTTTGGTCTCTAATGACCCTAAGTGATCCAAACAAACACACTCAGATAAGAGAGAAGCAAAGGGAGGACAGAGAAAGACAAGCTGCTCCTTCATGACCTCTAGGAACAAGTCGTTGAGTTCATGCGGGTCATAGCAGGAGATAGCCTGTTCAGGTCTAGGAAAACAATAAAGTTAAAACTAGTATTGCATCCTTTAACTCCACATGCAAACGCAGCCACTATTTCCGAGGGCCTTATCTTCAACCCTTATCCGTAGGACATGAAGCCATGTCTTTTAAAGCATATCATCAAAGCAGAGCACTTACTCCCCTCATGTGTGGGGGGCTCCGCTCATATCTAAACATGTCTTATCTATTGGAAAACAAACATCTGTTATTGTTAGTGTTTTCCGTTAAACTGTCAGTTAATATTAGTTCACCCCGAAAGGAAAATTCTGTCATCATTTACATCACTCACTCATGTGTATCTGAATCCGAAGGACTTTCCCTCTTCCAGGTCACTTAGGGATGGGTAAGCCTTTCAATGGAAAGAAATATTGAAGCGAGTTTCTCTGTTCACATTTAAAAGATGCTAAGGCATCATAAATGTATGCTGAATTGGAAAAATGCCTACATTTGGTCCAAATTATGTCAAAATTGTCACTGAAAGTGACATGAGAAACTACCCCAGGAACCACTGAAAAATAGACTTTGTGTGATCTGAATATGTAAAGTCCAAGACATTTTTTAATTACCTTAATAAAATCAGATATGATCTCAAAATCTCTTTCTAAAATACAACATTTTAAATACTAATGAAAATACTAGTGTTGTTGATTGATTAAAACTAATGCATGCTCCTCCAAAAAAAAGTTTTCACCATTAAATGTGATTAATAACAAATTATTTTAAATGCTGTACTTGGGTTTGGATATTTAGATGTGAAATGCAAATGGATGGAGGAAAACCACATAAAATCATTGTGTAGAATGCAGAATAAATATTGAGAGTATAAATAACAAATATTTTAAAACAGAGCAATCTGTTTTACTCCGTTTTGCTTAGCTGCTGTAGAAATGATGGTGACTGAAGCCAAGTGTATTATGTAGAAGTTGGAGCTCATTAGGGAAGAAAAACACAATTGCAAACATTCTTCAATTACCCAATGATGCTGGTCCATATCAGAGTTTGTTGTTATGCAACTCAGAAGTATGAGACTCATGTCACCCATTTAGAGACATTGTAAGCTCAGCCTTCTGCTCGACAAAGGTTTGAAGATATTTGTGTCAATATATTGTCAATATGTATGTTATGAAAAGGCAATGGTCCCGCCTCACTCAGTGGTTAGCGATGTGTTATGTCAATTTACTGCAGGAAATGTGCAGCATTTGTATTCAAATATAACTGGCCTATACATGGCACCAAAAGTGCAAACATTTTCCTGTGTTAACACGTTAATTTTGTCAGCAATAAGATACTAATTAGTAATAGTTTTTCACACATCATTATACTATCATGAGATTTAAAAGTTGTAGGTTCTGAGAAGGAAATTTAAGATGAAGTGCTCCTTTTCATAAAGATAAAAATGTTTAATCATTGCTGATGACCAAATGGAAATAGGGCTTGAAAGACAGTGGCAGCTATAAAAATGCTAATGAAAATGTGCTTTTTGTACATTCTCATTATAACACAAAATGTAAGACAACAAAAGCTGTCTTACCAAAGGAAACAAAAGCTCTCATTATTCACATAGCTAGAAGGGCAAGGCTAAGAATCCTAGTAATTTGATTACATCACACCTCACTTGTCTTAGAAATAGTTGAGAATGCAAGCGTATATGAACAGGGATGCTACAGTACATTGCTTGTTATTAAAAAAAATGCTTGTATTTAAATTCTTTAATTTCACCTGAACTATTTTGGCTATTTAATTCCTTTACAACTTAAATGTGAAACATTTATTATTTAATTGTATTGTTGTTTAATTTGACTGTCAAGCATTTTAGATATGCCAACTATTTTGTTACAGTGAATATATTTTCTGTTGAAAAGTAAACGTTATTTCAGGGGATTTTTCAAGAGGACAAATTATAGAAAAATAAAGCCGTGTAACATTGGGTCTGAGCCATTTGAATACACAGACAAAAGCATAATAAGTAAACCAGCAGTGACGGGAGATTCATGGTGAGTAGGTGGACTGAGCCTCATGGTTTTTACACTGCAACAATAGGGTCGTTAACCTGCCTGTCCAAGGCCAAATTTACACACACTCCGTTTACACGCCGCCTTTAAAGCTTTCCGCTCTAGTCTATCAGGGCCTCTTAAAGTGAACATATTTCGCCAGAGCTTTAACTCAAGCTGTCAGAGCAGTTGGACAAACAAGTTTCTAAAATGACTGACAGGTTTACTCAAGGGTCCTGGTTTTGTGAATTCACTCTCACAATGTGAAAGAAATGGATAAGATTGTTGAGAAGACAGACAAAGATTAACTCTTCAAAGGCTTTCAACATCGACCTCCAAGCCTCTGCCATACATTTCAGTGTCAGAACGGATAAACAAATGATTTACATCCAAGCGTTTCCCATTCGTTTCTTGTAACTCCCAAATGAAGCAAGTGAGAGCTTGTATTGGAGTCCATCAAAGCACCAGGATAGCATTGATGTGACAACCAAAAATGTGGGATTTTTAGTGTTACTTTTAAACAGCTGATTTATGTCAGCTTTGCATGAATGGACTGGCAATAATTGTGTGAGAGAGTGCACCTGATCTTTTTAATGTGTTACATTATCAGTTTTTATTGACAAAACTGAGAAGACGGCTATTAAAACCTTTTCCCATTAAAAGCAGTTCTTTACTGAATCTAATTCATTTAAAATCTTGAAAACTGTTAAGTGCTACAAATTTGATGCGAATAATTATTTAGAGGTTTCTTTTGCACCACTTCAGTAATTTTCAAGGTTTTCAAGGTGCTGGGTTATAAAAATAAATGCAGTGAAAACTCTATTATATAATATTTATCTGTGTAAAAATAAATTAACTTCACTGATTTTGCGATTTAAAATATCTACTTTGGTTAAAAAAGGGTTGAGAAAGACTTATTTGCAATGTAGAAAAATGGTGCCAACAGCAAAATTTAAAACAAACATTTAAAATAAAAAAGTAGGAATATGAATTGTAACTACGTAACGCCTGAAGAGGTCTACTTCAGAAGAGATGTAAATTTTTCTAGTTAACATTATATTCTGCTGAAAGTCGTTATGAAAGATTAGACCAGCGCAGTCTTTTAAATATTCAACTAGCCTTTAGAGAGGTGAACTATACATGGTTTTAGGATGAAAGTGGTGGACTCGCACCTCCTCAACAAATTTTTCTGCTGGGTTCAAATACACTTGCTAGGGGTTCATCAAAGTATCGTCTGGGATGAAAATGTCCTTTCAAACAGGCCTCTGTGGTAATAAATCATGCTCAAACTGTGTGATACAGTGTGAAATACTGAGAACGGAGCAAAACAAACCAATGAGTTTTTCCACGGTCAATCACATACTCATCTGCGTGACCTGTGGAGAGAGGTGGAAATGGGGCTGTGGGGTCGAATGGGTAACATGGCTTCCACTAGTCGTTTCTAGAAATTCATCAGAACCAATATTTCAGGATCAGAGCAGAAGTGGGAAAATGATCCCCGGAGGAGAGACAGAGAGAGAGAGAGAGAGCTTCATATGCTATTCATATATATGATCAGATAACTATGCAGATTTTTTACAATATTAATGGTAAAAAATGTGTATGACTCGTGAATGTTGTATTAAAGGTTGCCAATAACACTTTTTACATTATGTAATATGAATAGTATGGGTCTCCTGGACATGCCAAGTTAAGTTTATATACGAAACAATGTTTATTTAAACAGTTATTGCAAACTTAGTTAAACACCAAAAGCATCTGCATTGGCTGGAATTTTAAAGAATTATAGGGTTTTTTTATGTACTGGAATGCTATTTGTTTCCCATGACTTCCTGGTACAAAGACATAAGCTGCTCGTTCTGGGCCGGTATAAAATCTATAATCTATATCTTAATAAAATTATATACTGATTTATATACATACCTGCCAAAACAGTTGTATAAATAGTCAGATTTCTAAGAGTTTAACTATTATGTAATTAATTGATGTTTGCATTTTTTTTTAATTATAAACCATTAGGTCTGAAAAAAACTTAAATTTTTTTATTTCCCAAAAAATGACGATTAATTTGAACCACTCTAAAATACTTATGTTCAAACTGTCCACGCTCACATTGTTCAAGCTACTTTCAAAAGATGAATGTTCATAATAGATATTTATTAAGATTAAGAACCTTCTCTTTCACTGTGCCTGGTTGGTGGAAGGAACTCCCTGATCCAGTCAGAAAAGCAGCAACACTAACAGCTTTCAAAAAACAACTGAAAACTCTTCTCATCAGAGAACACCTAATATAAAAACTCCTCTTTTTTCCTCCTTTGTCTTTATCTTCTTCCTTTATTTCCATCCTGCAATGGTTTATTGATCAGTTGATACAATTTCTATTATGAACAAGCTGAGATAGACTTTGACGGTGTAACAGATTGCTTATTATCTCTCCTCTAATGTATGTCGGTTTGGACAAAAGCGTCTGCCAAATGCATCAATGTAAACGTAATAAAATCCCAGCAAGCACTTTCATACCACTTTCTGGTCAACAAGCATGTCAGGATATGACAATCCAGATAAAGCAGGACATTGATTTATGATACAGGCATTTTCACATTGTGAACCCTACCCTGCTGAAAAACTGTTCAATTTCAATTGTTAAAACTTCCAAATGTTACCTTTCTGATGAAAAAAAATCTAAAACCTTTTTCTAAGCAGCAAACCTTTGATCTTCCCAAAAGGTGAAGAGTGTTGTTGAGCTGATGCTGTGCTAGGAGAGAAACTGGATTCTGTCTCAGTTTGCATTGTAGAACTTCCCTGTGAGTTAACAAAAGCCGTAGGATCCTTAACTCTTTTATCCAATCACACTTCAATGGAGGGGAAATCAAACAATATCACACACCATATGTTGCATTGTAAACTTGCACCTCTAACAGTGTTTGTAGACTCATACCAAGCAGGTGAACAACTTAAGTCTGAGACTGACTACTGTTTGAAAAAAGGAAATAATAAGGGTCAATAAGAAAGTTGTGATGTTTGCTTTATCCAAGCCATGAGGGCAGCAGTCTAAACAGAGAAGCCCAGACTTCCCTCTCTATGAGCTCTTCCTCAAGCTCTACTGGGGGAATCCCAAAGTTTTCTCAGACAAGCCTCTAGCACTTCCTGGGTCTTCCCCCGGGGCCTCTTCTCTGCTGGACATGCCATTAACACCTCCATAGGAAGGTTTTCAGGGTTGTCCAAAACCAATGCCCAAGACAATCAGCTCCTTTCAATCACACAATACATTATTTTCTAATTATTCTATCAGAGCAGATAATGCACAAACTCATTGACTTGAGACAGGTCTTTCACTGAGGTCAACTGGGTCAATCTTCAACTTGGTGTCCTTCACATCAAACATATTGTTAATGAACCACCAAGATTTTCTTCCTAATCATTAATGTTTTATTGGCATATCTAACAGCAGCCAGTTGGTTGAACTGTCTATTTAAGTCCTTTACCAAAAAGAGGAATGAGTGAGGAATGTTGAAGGTTGGTAATTAAAATTAATCAGAGCACATGTAGCTGGTGGAGTAATTGGTAAAATAACTTGGCAACATGGAAGCCGGGTTGTAATAGAAAAGGCATAAAAAAGCCAAGATTTCCAACTTTATTAATAGAAAAGCTAAACATATAGAGATATGTATAAAGAGAAACAACATCTACTTATAATCCTTGTCAATTTCAATCTTTCAAAGAACAATATGTGCAATTGTCAAAACCCAAATATGTAGGCAAAACCCAACAGTCAAAAAGCAGCAGTGAACCTTCACATAGCTTTCTGACTCTACATACCAGGCACCCAGTGCCGACTTCCGTTCGTGTGCACTACTGATGCCCTGGCCTACGTGAACTCATTGTCTCCTGACGTGTTGTTATTGAGGCTCAATGCCTCGCTTTTGTATTTTCTCTAAATATGAATGTTTTATCCAAACTGGCCCAATTGCTTAACCATCCATAAAACACTCCACCCACTGCTCCCGGTGAACAGGAGACTGAGCACTGTCTGATAACATCTCTACAGATTATGACATGTTCATAAAGATTCTACATTCAAAACAATATCATTTTGTAAAGTCAACAACATGGACACCTTGCACTGATGGTCTTTGCAATGACGCTTCAAGGCAATTCCATGAAATTCCTTGATGTTTTCACTTGCAAATGTATAACAACAAAAGTATTCAAATCTCAATAAAGCAAACAGCATACAGTAGAAATCGAATGGAGATGGAGTGAGCCAGACATTCACTTTGCAACAAAAGTGCTGTGCTTCCCACTCCCCCTCACTTTCACACAGGAAGCTCTTCCTGAGATGAGGTCATAAAGACTCTGATGTAATGGTTCAAATCCCAAAACGTATCTTGGTCGGATTTCCCTCTAATTTAACAAGATATTATTTTGGTGCACAGGTCTTTTAGTGTAACAAGAACATCTGGGGCAAGATTTTATCAAAGGTGAGCTAGAGTAAAAGTACCAATGATAACGAGTAAAAGTGTCTGAACTACTAATGAATTCACAAACCTGGTATTGATTGTGTTTTTTAAAATGACATTAAATTGCCTTAAATCGTGTGATTAGCATAAAATGTCAAAGATTTACCAAGACGTTTTCTAATAGTTAATTCTCAATTGATTTCAAATTTACAGATAAAGAAAATAAAGAGAAAACATTATAGAAGGTATTTGTTGTAATTGAAAACAAGGTTTCTATATTTGCATATATTGGGATAGTTTTGATAATAAACATTAATTATATTATTTGCCTAAACGTTTTCAGAAGTACTTGTACTTTTATTCCCTCTACCTCTAAATGCAATTTTTTTACCTCTTATTGTAGAAATTATTTGTGGAAGTATTCTTTTTTTACTATTCTAAACCTTCACAAAAAAGGAAATCGGTGTCTACACTACAAGTGCTAACAACACCCAAAGAGCATCTCTCAACAACGAAAAAAAGTCCTAATCATGTTTTACATAATCAGAACTATGATAATCGCATTATACTGTTTTTAAAAGCTCAATTGCTATATTAAATTACTTTTAATGTCAGGTGGTTAAAAAGTAGGCTATTTCTAATCAATTCTGAAAGTCCCTAACATTTTCAGAAAACTAGGATAATTTTATCTTGAATCTAAAACTTATAATATTAAGAAAGGGGTTCAATATAAGCCCTGCATTTTTCTTCGAAAAAAAACAAACAGTTTGAGATGGACCAAACATGCTGTGGGTTCAAAAGACAACCCTGATGGCCGTTACATAACATTACCACTTCCTTGCACAGCCCTCTTTAGAAGTTAATCCACCCAATCTACTCAAAAGTTTAAATCTAGGGAGTTAACTGATAAGACATTTGAGACTTGAGATGGAGACAACAAACCTCTCTATCCAAGCATGTAAACAAAGACCCTGCCGACAAGCTGTGTGTGTTCCACGGGTGTCCACATGGAGGCGGAAGCGAGTCGACGAGCTTGAGACGGCCGTTACCTCGTTGACCTGAACAATGGGAGCGATGCTGCTGACTCGTTCTGATCCTTTCACAACACAGTTCAGCGAGTATTGACTTTCAAATTCGGAGGGGAACCATTGAACTAATATTAAAATGATGTAAAGTAGTGTTAAACAGGCCTTTTGTATAAACACAATGTGACATTTCTCATAGAACAAGCTATTAATGTTAATGTATCAATGCTGCATTGATTTGTTAGTGTTGTTTTCACAACAAAGAAAAATCAACCTGTTTCATCAACATTTTTTAAACATTAGAATGTCTTTAGAGCTCAATAAAAAGTTATATGAAAATAGGTTTACTGCCAAACACAGAGTATGTTATTAAAGTGAGATATAACTTACTAGTAGTAGATATAGTAAGTTAGTAAGATATAGTAAGTGTACCTATGTCAAAGCATAGGTGATTTCAGCCCCAACAAAAGGCCTTTAGGTCTATTGACAAGCATGAATGAATATTATTGCTGCAGTTTTTATTTTGAACACACTACATTTCTTATCATAAAATGAACTCTTGTGACATCCCAAACCGATGCCTGTTCAACCGAAAATCACAAAGCAAATATTATCAACGTCCCTCCGATGCAAATTCGCTGGCCCCGCCCACGAGGGGAGGTCCCGAAAACATCTCCTAAATCTCTAGCTCTGAGAATAATAGCTCACAGCTCGAGCCAGAGAGGCGCAGAGAAGTCTTCAGCCTCCGCGGTAGATGTGCGTCTCCACAGGGGCCACAGTGACTGGGATAAAGAAGGGACTAGAAAATACTCTTTGAGGTAAGATGCTCAGATTCGAACCGGCTGCTTTTACTCAGACCCGTTATCTTCCTGCCTCTGAGTGGGTGAACACTGTTTTTACTAGATTTGCAGTCCAAAGTTGAAGTGAGCTAATGAACGCTATCATGATAAACAATGTGAGGAGGGCACTTCAAAGGAATTTCTGACCTGATGTCATTAATACTCTGGACCTGATTTCAAAATATTGGCAAAAATCCATAGTTGTCGTTGTTATAGCCAACATTTACTTGTCTTTGTTGGGGCAAATAATGTTTTCCTCTAAAATGTTTTAAACAATGCATATAAACATCAATGGAATTAACTTTAAATAACACCAGTTATCATCATACTACTAAATATAATGGTAATAACATTAATGTTACTTATGATTGTTATATCATTTTGTTTACTATCATTGCTCTGTTGTTGTTTGATTTTCTTTAAAACCGAATTGAAAGCAACATTACCCTTTATCTAATGTATAAAATACACGTTCTTATTACATAAATGTAATATATTAAAATAAATAATAAAACAATATTTTTTAAAAAGTATACTTGTTTATATTAAATTCTATTGATGATATACAGGTGATATGAGCCTCAGGGATTAGAAGCAGCTGGCACTACATTTTGATAGCACGTGAAATATGACACCTGCGAACGTTTGAATAAAATCCTTCCTAAAAAGCTACTTTGCTTGGTTCTTTGTTGAGAGAAAGCATCATCGGGGATCCTAACACATAATTGTTTCTCTCAGGGAGAATGCCAGCTAAGACCATGAACTCTGATATGGAGTTCGACTCCTTGCAACCGTGTTTCTACCCGGACGAAGACGACTTCTACTTCTGCAGACCAGACGCCGCGCCGCCTGGAGAGGACATCTGGAAGAAATTCGAGCTACTGCCCACTCCTCCTCTGTCCCCAAGCCGGGCAGCGCTTCCAGGGGACCCGGGGGAGCTGGGCGCGGTGCCTGGGGACTGCTCGCTCATGGGCTTTGGATTAGCTGACCCTTTAGACTGGGCTTCCGAGCTTCTGCTCTTACCGGGAGACGACATTTGGGGGGCGTCGGACGGGGATCTCTTCGGCTCCGTTTTGGATACTACGGACAATTCCATCATCATTCAGGACTGCATGTGGAGCGGCTTCTCGGCGCGCGAGAAACTAGAGCGGGTGGTGAATGAGAAACTGGGGAAAGCCGTCTCCACTCCTCCTGCAACTGAAGTTGTTAAAGACAAAACCGTTACAGTCAAGGTCCCTGAAGTGAGTCAGTCTATACCGGAGTGTGTGGACCCTACAGTGGTATTCCCTTATCCAGTCAACAAAAGAAACGGGAGCAGCAGCAGCAGCAGCAGCAATAGCCAAAGTGTGAAACAGCTGAGGACTCAACCTTTACCTCCAGTCAGTGCAGAAGAGGCTCAGAGTGACTCTGGTAAGCACCTACTTACTTTTTAAACTTGTCCCTATTGGCAATGGATCAAAAATCATTATTGACTTATAAAATTAAACTGTCTTTATGTCTAGACAAAAATAATTGGCTAATCAAAAATAATTTGACATATTATTAAAATTCTGCTAGTGAAAAGTTTGGCAGTCTGTAGTGTATCCTAATTGTAATTGGTCACTGGAGTAATTGTTGATCATATGACACACCTTGAATCGGATTAGCTTGTGACATTCCAGACTGAGACTCACACTCAAACACACAGTGTAGTGGGCGGTGATGGGGAGTTTATGTAATACTCTGTCTCTGTACCCAGTAGATGGCAGTATAATTTGATGTCTAGCCATCTTCAAAAATCTGAAAAACTAAACACGGGAGAGATGTATTTTGTGTTCTTTCACTCAAGAATAAGTTTTAAGTTTAATAAAAAATGTATAAAATTTTTCCCAGTAAAAGTGCTTTACAGTTCTTTATGTGGTTAATCCCCATGCTCAGAAGTTTGGTAGTGTGTGTGAGGGCAGACTGCATAAAAGCCAAGCCTCTAAATTCAGTGGCCCCCAATAAGTCGCTTCCCTTCGAAATAAGAACTTGTTTCAAATGCAAATCCACAACGACAATCACACGTGGGTGAGAGAATGAGAGCTGGCACTGGGCACCAGTATGTGATAAAAGAGTCATGCGCATGCATCTACAAGAAAGGCGAACCCCCTGACCCCCTCCCCTTCTTGCCCAGAGAGCTGTGCTTGGCAAGCCGAGCATCTTACAGAGTAGTGGAGTGAATTATAATCATTAGAAAAAAAGAGAAAAAAAAGAGGATGGGTCATCTCTTTTTACAGGGTGATGGCTTTGAACAAGCAGAGCCTTTCCTCCAGCTGTCTACTTGGCATCTCTCCAGGGCAGAGGCTTAAGACGCCATCAGATCAGTGTTACTCGGCAAAGCCCGCGAATAATTGAACCACATGATTACAACACTAGTTTCCCGCCAGTGCAGTTATCCTTTTTCGCGGCAAAGTCATGGAAAAGGGGAATGCGCTGCCTGTGTTGTGTTGGAGACTAAATTGGCCCGTTTGGTCTCTCCTTAACGCTGGCAGACAGTTTCCTGTAGTGAGCCTTTGAAGTTAGAGGCTGTGGGCTCCAGTAAATGCCAAACAGTCTTCATGTGTGGCTTAGCTGATAATCACATCCATTATCTCATAAACATAGTTCTGGGGCGTCACACTGAGGGAGTCCTACCATCCTAGCTTTATGTGAACTTGACTAGATTTCTAACTTGACAATAAATTCGCTTTTGTCAGAAAACGTGAGGTGACGAAATACAAACCCCTTAATTAAACTCTGAAGATACAGGGTGTGTGTAGAAAGTAAAATCTGAGGTGGTCCGGTTTAAGAATTGCGCTGCTCCTCTATGTTTGACAGAGCTTTTTCAAGTGTAAAGAGTGATTGTCTCATCTGCCCACACAGACATTAACGGGAGCACACACCCTGTGAAATCACACGCATGTTCCAGTAGTGCTTGTTCATACCTGTGCAGTTCAAAATGACGGTGTTGCACAACAAACCTGTTAACTTTTACCTCCTTTTCTCCCTATAGATGATGATGATGATGAAGATGAGGACGACGATGATGACGATGAGGAAGATGATGATGAAGATGATGAAGAGGAGGAAGAGATTGACGTCGTTACTGTAGAGCGAAGGCGTTCCAGCATCAACAAGAACACCAGCACTGGACTGTCTTCAGTCTCCAACTCTCAGGCAACAGTAGGAGGTCGTCTGGGCTCAGGAGTGAGCAAAGCTCCTCAGGAACTTATTTTGAAGAGGACTGCAACAGCCTCCATCCACCAGCAGCAACACAACTATGCAGCTCCTTCCCCTTACTCAGAGCAGCAAGAACTTCCCAGCGCTCCCTCAAGCAAGAAACTCAGAATCGACAGCAGCACTACAACACTACGCACTGGCAGGAACCAGAGCTCTTCCCCAAACTCCCCAACAAGTGGTGTACCGAGTCAGCGCATAAGAAAGAGCGACTCCAGCAGCCCCCGATGCTCAGATTCAGAGGACAGTGAACGTAGACGCAATCACAACATCCTAGAGCGACAACGGCGCAATGACTTGCGCTCCAGCTTCCTGATGCTTCGTGACCAGGTGCCCGAGCTTGCTCACAACGAGAAGGCTGCCAAGGTCGTCATCCTCAAGAAAGCCACGGAGTACGTCAGTTCCTTGGAGACCCAGGAGCTCCGACTCCAGCAGGAGAAAGACAGGCTGCAGGCCAGGCGGCAGCAGCTGCTCCGGAGGCTCGAACTGTCCAGGACTCGCTAACTCTTTAGCTGAATGCCTCAAAGCTAATGGTCGACGTGCTTGACGTGCAACGAACCTCTGAGGCTGAAAGCTTAAAACAAATTCTAGGGACACTCACTGCTGACACTTTTTTGCACATTTGTGACGTCAAGAATGTTTCAGGTTTACGTTGTCACCCAAATAACGCTACATCGATGAGGGAAGGTGCTCACCTGCAAATCCCGTTTCCCCTCAGTTAACTCAATCATCTTGTGATGGGTTGATGAATTAGTGTTTGCTCTGTTCCTGCAAAACAGACTTTAAGAAAAAGACACAAGACACTTCGAATGGCTATAATCTCTCACACCTCACTGGTGCTGAATCTCATGGATGTACCTCTGCGCACCTTGATGTCAGACACTTTTGTAAATAGATTAGAATTTAAGAGAACGTACACTCAGTCTGCCTTGTTTTTGTATACATTTATTGTCTTTTGTTTTTTTTATAAAGATGTCAAAAGCTGCCAATAACTAGACTGGAAGTTTATATACCTTTAACAAGTACTGTAAGACCTCGATTTATGAGGGTTTTTGTAATATAAGGATACAATGTTTCTTTTTTCAGATTCGTGTCTTATAATCTCTCTGTTATGATATGCTTTACTAATTCTTACATTTATGCTTTAGTGTGCTTCTGATACATACTAAATTTAATACTTATATTTTCGTATGAAAATGAGTTCTGAGTAGATATCACTTTATCTTGTTTTAATCCTTTTTCTACCTTCTTTTGTACAGAAAATTCTTTCTATCTGCATTTATAAGGCTTCTATTCTTTGCTGTCTTCCTTGTTCCTTGTTTATATATTTGTAAGTATTGGGTTCATAGAACTGGGTCAACGGGGAAAATTTTTTCTCCTTTTCTATAATGTACATTTTAGTGCTGCGACTCACAGCACTTTGAAATACCTCATTTTGAAAAATAAATAGACATTTTGAAAGCAAGTAAAAGCTTGTTGTTGTTCTAATGTACTGTTAATCTGCTGTCAGTGTATGAGAAATCCACAAAATTGTTTTTAAACCCCAATGAGGGCGGCTACATCCATGTTGCAAGCAGCCCTTAGGCAGGTCTAAGATTTATAGCTTTCAAGGGGATGGAAGTTATGACTTTGAAAGCAAAAGCCCACACGTAAATCATTTTGTCAAATAAAAAATACCCATGTCCCTCATTTGAAGTAATGGGCAAAAAGTTTTCTGTAAGACCTAGAAAGGTGAGACAAAATTTCATTTTACCTACTCAACAACACTTTTTGATTAATGATTAATTCTTTAAGTTAAAATATACACATTTGCACTTTTTTACACCAATTTTATTCAAGGTTTTCCTGTTTTGTTAGTTGCAGGCGCTTTTCCCGCCATCTGCCTCCCTCTATGAAGACAGATCTGGTCGAGCAAGCTCTCCCAGACAAAGAAGAACAAGAATCTCCCTCGTTTTTTCACTCTCCCTCTTTCAGTTGATTTAGAAATCGCCAGGGCACATCCACATGAACTTGCTCACAAAAAAACAAACCCTGGCACACACACTCTCTGCGAATGGATATGAAAGCGTGTGCGGCACACACTCGGACTGGCCCCTCTAGCTTCTTACCTCATTGTTCTACCAGTCACCATGGAAACTAGAGCAGCTGCAGCGTGGCAGACTTCAAGTGCGAGTGTGTTTTATTCTATTTGTGCATGCGTGTGTGTACGTGTTCTTGCAAAGGAAGGGGGGTCTTTTGTGAGAAGGGCATCGTGACCTGTGTGTATAATATCCTGCTGGACTGAAGAGCGGGTTTGTGTTTACTAACTTCTGTCACATGGCCTGAAAGCTGACTGAAGCCCCGCCTACCAATGTGTCACAATGAGCGCTCTTCTCTTCTCAGCTCAGCAAAACAAACAAACATAATAAGAAATCTGCCACTACTATACAGGAGAGATCCACAATTAAACACTAGACTAGAGTGTCTAGACTGATGGGTTACATAATAATCTGTGTTGTTGCCTGTACATCTGTGTGTGTCTGCCATGTTTGGTCCACAGGATGAGGTAACCATGGGAGACCCCACTGTGCCATCTGGCCAATGGCTTATCTGTAATACACAAAAACAAAGTATCAAGCTGAGACTATAACATAATCATTTGTAAATGGGCAGAGCTGTCACTGTACAGAGCACTACACATTGAGAGGAAGAAGTATTTGAGAACCTGCAGTTTTTTTAGCTTGTCTCCACAAACAAAGAAATGAACATGTACTATTTAATGGTTTGTGCACTTCAACAATAAAATACAAACAATACAAATCCAACAAAAATGCATTTAAAGACAGAACAGAAAAAGAGGCTGAAAATGAACTGGTTTGTGCCTTTAAGTATATTTGACACAGTTATTATGAGCAATATTTCTGGTTCTAGTATCTTTCAATCAGCTGACTAACTGAGAAAAATAACACATCTTGTATAACAGACACTACTGTACAGAAGCAACTACTGTAAAGAATCAAAGGTCAAAATCTCAAGATAGTAAAAAAGAACTGGATCTCAGACACAAAACTGGTCAAAAAGACTTGAATCTCTAAGAAAAGATTAGACAAAAGGTGCTAGATCTCAAAGAAAAATGCGTAAAAAAAGCTGGATCTCACAAAAATATAGTCAAAAAGAGCTGGATCTTACAAATAAATATGGTCAAAAAAGAGCTGAAACTCAGAGAAGCTTGACCTAAAGGAGCTGAATCTCAGAGTGAAAATTGGTCAAAAGGAGCTGAATCTCAGAGAAGAATTTGTCAGAGACAAGATTGGTCAAAAAGAGCTGGATATAAGAAAAAAGATGAGGTGAGAAACTGACAGCCAGTGAGATTAATTGCAAATGGAAAAAAACAAAAAAATAACATTACAAATAATGTGTCAGTGCCACATAATAAAGTGTTCTTTATTGTGGCTATTAAATAACCATGACAACAGTAAGGTACCAGCTATACAGTGTTAATGCTTTAAAGGTATGTGGGATTATATTCACCAATTTAACACATTCTGTCACAATGTGAAGCACTCCAATCTGCTGTACTCGCAAAGTCCCCCTACGCAATAAAGCTCATATACAAACCTGTGTAGAGTCAGTGAACCTCTGAATGAGTAGGAGGAATCCTGTCAATAAATCTTCTAATTTCAGCATCACATTCTATGAAACATGGTGGTCAAAATATTATGCTATGGGGGTTATCACTGTCTCTGTCAAGGAAACAAGACACATGAACCACATCAAAGTGATTAAAATAAACTTTAAATGAAATAATTGTGTTCTTTTCAATATATTTCGCAGTTTTTACCACAAAAGTTCACACAACAACCAATCAAGCAAATATGTCCTGAAACAATTTAAAAGTTCAGTTTTATGATCGGCACTTTCAGTTATCTATAGCCTGTCTTCTCTGCCTGTTTTCCTACAAAAAATACAAAATGTAATGGAAACTTTTTTTAATGTAAAAAACAGATTTCAATTGGGTTTTTATGATCAAACTGTAGGTTTCCAATAGTGTTCTTCCTTCTGTGTTTTCTGATTGATATATTCAAGCTTCAGGCAGCATGTTGTCCTATAATAAACCTGGAGACTGTAGTTCCATGCAATATGAGTGTATATGATTATTTACAGTTTGGTTAAACATGTGTGTTACCTCAGTCTAAGAAGAGTGCTGAGATCAGCACTGCTCCAAGTGCCCCTGAAAAAACTGTTAAAAAGACAAAAAAATTTATAAATTTCAATATTAACAAACAGGAGAAGCTTTTGCAATCTGTTATGTGCGATTTTGTGTGAAACGATCTGTCATGCTCTTTGGAATGTTCATACAGTGTCTGTTCCCTGTGTGGTGTTTGTGTGCACATGTCGGTGTGTGTGTTCCCTGTATACTCAGCATATGGAAAGCTGCAGACAGTCTAAAGACAGGTTTTACCACAGCAGCCTGAGACACAACATCACCCCACTCTGACTCGGATTCCATCAGAATGGTCACAAATTTCTCAAATCCAGAGATCACGCAGAGCTTCCACCCAAACAACGGCATGCCTGCTTTAGGATGACCCCATCATGATGGGCACAGTCTCTATGAGGAGGGGCCAAGGTAGGGGGTCCATCTGTTGTGGGTCAGGTGCACAGTGATGTGATGCTATGTGTGTGATCTAACTTATCAGATTAGTGAGTGTAGAAATTACTAGTCATATGGAAGATCTGTTACAAGTCTCTGTGTCTATGTCTTTATGTTTTTTGTCTGTCTGTCTGTCTGTCTGTTTGTCTGTTTGTGTGTTTGTCTGTCTGTCTGTCTATCTGTCTCTCTCTCTTTCTCTTACTCTTTCTCTCTCTTCATCCAAGTGAACCGTTCATTGTGTTTTCTTTGTTGCTTCTTAACTAGTTTTCATTTTAACCTCCCGCACGTGTGCAAACACGGCCTTTCATTCATTATACAATGCGCCTGACCTCAAGCAAAAAAAAAACAGAAGTACACAAACAAACACAGACACCCACACAGACATTGAATTTGTACTGCTACCCTTCACTTTTCATAGATTTATGTATATCCTGGACAATCTTTTTAACATTGATCAAACACTTTAAAATAGTTTACTGGCATTATTTTTAAGATAAGATGTTGAACACAAAATAAGTAAAAATAATGTGAACATAATTAGGAAAAATAGTTACATATAAGCTATTTAATTTTAATGTTCACCTTAAGATTCAAGGTGCTAAAAGTTCATCTTGGTCTGTATTGTACTGCAATAATGTATTGTCTTTGACATTTTAAGGAAATTACTTTGTTTCTTCAAAGACACAAATTTATATTTTATTTATATTAATAGTAAGCAATGTGAAGAAAGATGAGGGGACACATTTTAACCTCTTTTTTTAACTCAATATCCCAGTTAAATTAATTTCACCCTTTAAACATGTTTGTATAATATGAGGCTGTTGTTAAATTTGCTAACTAGCTTCCATCTCAATAAATTGCTCTTTCTTTTAAATGACTTTATATGGAGACATATCATAAAAAGAATATAATTAGTATTGAATTAGATTTTCAATAGTAACCTGTAATTCAATAGCTAGATACGAACTTAAAGCTGCATAGAGTTAACTGATATATGTTAATATGTTACTAATATATGTTAATAAACCTTTGGGTTTTTAAATTTAATTTTCATGGAGTTTACTTAAAACTAAATTGACCCCCCAAAAACTCTCATCAGGTTTTATCATATAAATGTATGCATATTTCTCTAATTAAACATGTATAAGTATAGAAATATTTTCTTTCTATGCCCAGGCACCATAGATAGAAAAATATAAATAAACATTTAAATATATAGTTAACATTTACCTTTTCTCCTTTAATATTTAACTGTAAATGTCACATCCATAACACTGGAATTACTTTTACATCGATAAAAATCAATATCACATCAATAAAAACAGATTTTGTTTACTTTTACAAAAAAGGTACAGATTTTGGTTGTCTTTAGCTTTTTGTTTTTAAAGACGCAAGGACAGATGTCTGAAAATACTCGATTACTGTACTCCAAAACCTTTCTTTTTTATTTGAATAACTATTCGAAAACAAACAGTGCAGAGTGATTTACTTTTTTATGCAGCATTGAGATCACGGTGCTTTTGGGACAGTTTGATTGACTCATTTAGCAGCTAAACTGGGATCACGTCCTGTTCTGGCCAATCCAGAATATGGTATCCAGATGTTGCCAGGAGATTTAGGATCATAATTCAAAGTGCCCTGTAAAAGACTCTTACCTTTCGCCCTGCGGGTAATGAGAGCGACATGTAATGTGTGCTTTGAGAGCCCAACCATCAATCTCACACAAAACTATTGTGTACAAATCTGTCTGGGTCTGGTTTATTATTTTAACCATTGTTTTAAATAAACATACTTTTTTGGACTTCATCACAGCCAAATATGCAAAGGTGGAATGTTGACTTCAATAAATCCCCAGAAAAGAAGACAAAAGGACAGTTTATAGAAAAAACTGAACATTTCATTGTCAATTTACAAGGATCAATCAATAATTACTCTCAGCATTAGCTGACTAGAAGTCTAAATCATGATTAAATTTGACATTTAATTATACACTATGTGGATAAATGAAGCCCCTGACAGCTACTGCGACTTTGAGGAAAATAAATAAACTCTTCTGGTTAGAATAGCGTTAACCTCTAATTATAATGCATATGGTGTCATTCGTTCGTTACATCATCAATAATAATTATTTTATAGTTTATTTATACTTTTTTATAATATGTTTTTGCAAACAGGCTTCTCTTTTGTCCATGCTTTTATCATATGTCTAGAAATATTTATTTAAATATCTCATCTGACTATGACTTTCTTCTAAACTGCCTCGTTTGCAAAGAAAAAATCCTAAAACAGGGAGTAGATAAAAAATAGGGAGCTGTCAGAACAAGAGATGAAATGGCCATTTCATGCTAATTAAAATCCCATCTACTAGGTCTGATCTCCGTGACCTAACAGAATAGCACCTTTAACCTAGGGAGAGAGAGATGGAGTTCAGAAGAGTGTGAAGCTGACTGATCCGGCGCTAGAGATGGCACAGCGCTTTCAGCCGAGCGCCAGCCTGGAGTTAAGGCCAGAGGTCAGGAAAGCTAGCGTAGCAGCCAGTGCTATTGTTCAGATCCTCGGACAGTTTTCTGTCTGTTTGATCACCCTGAAGCAGTCCAAGTGTCTTAGACAAATGTAGGGCAGCCCTCAAAGGAAATCAGCTTAATGAACCTCACTGAAGCCAATGAGAACCGTTAGGGTGGGGTGGGGTAGGGTGCGTAGAAATATTTATATTAAGTGGCTAGTTTTATACGGAATAGTATTGCTGCTAAACAAATTTCCAGAATGTATTGCTGTTTGAATGTGTTTACCATTTTAACTTTGATTCACCGGATGTTTTTGTTTAGGTGATTTCGGTGTTATTTAAAATAAAAGCAAAACAAGACAAAACCAAATCTGTGATGGACTAGTAATCAGTCCATCAAAATAAATGTATTTGTTCATTAATGTGCTATTAACTAGGTATTTAAGAAGGAATTACAAAACATTAAAAGTGCACAAAAATAACTGTGTTTTTTTAACGTTTCACTTAAAATCTTTATAAAATGTTTTACTTTTTCTTGTACGTTCACTTAGGTTGATGTGGAAAGAGTACACAAAAGTAAAAGTACCATACTTCCATACATACCATACTTGAGTGAAATCAACTCAAGTTCCAGTAAAGTAACCCTTAAATTTACTCAAGAAAAAATAAAAATTAGTCAACAAAAATGGTCTTTTTTATCAAGCTGCTATAAGCAGCTACTATGTCTCTGCTTAGTGATGTTTATTATAAATAGTAGAAATAGTAATGTATAATATACATGATCAAACGTTACATGAATGTGTGACAAATAAAGACAAATCTACTTACATGTATTTGTCAAGAGATAATAACATTTTTGCTCATTTTGCTTCAAAAATAAAGGAAAAGGAGTACATTCATTATTGCGATGAATAGAGGAAAATGTGTGTGTAGATAATAGATAGAAATTTGCAGCATGATGTAACTTATGCATGTTTAGCTCTAGAAATATAACTGACCTTTTAAACACAGAAAGCTCATGTGGCTGTGACTAATTGTGGTATATGGGATGCATCTTTTTTACAACATCTGATTTTAAATGTAGAGAAAACTTTACTTTAAATAAAATGCACTCAAGTAGTAGAAGTGCACATTTTACAAACTATTTTTAAAAAGTATCAGTACACATAAAATGTGCGAGTAACTGTAATTCTCTACTTTCCACTTCTCTTCTTAAACTAATGGGCCCAGAAAAGGTCCCAAGTAAGGCAAGACAAGTGTAGCATATTTCATACGCATACGCAGAGCATACGCATATGCATCTGCGCAGATATCTTGGTAAATTCTGTCAAGTTCAACAGAAGGCTTTTATGGATGAAAAGAACCAGGAAATATGTCAAGTTCTGATAGTAGAACTGAGAGTGCTAAAACTTAACACTAAAGTTCTTCAGATTTTCAGCCCCTGAGCCACATTAGTATCTTATTTTAGTACTAAGACCTAGTCACTGCAGTCTGCAGTTTTTGGTAAAACATAATTTAAGAAGTTCAGCAACATTAATTATCCATGAAAACAGGGTTAGCTTTCTTAACTTTAAAAAAATATTTTGTAGAAGATTTAAGTCTTTCTTTTTGTAACTGAGAGAGAAAAGTTACATTTTTTTCATCAGATTAGCTAAACTACATTACCACAGATTAAGTTTCTTTCTTTTTTTTGTTTTGTTTGCTCGTTATGTTTTTATTTGAAATCCACCAAACTATTACTGTCTCCACTTTGAATTGGCGACAAATCCTTCATAGCATAACCCTGTTTTATGCCAAATGTTAGCAGGTGATTGGTGCTGGCAGGCCACCTAACTAAAACTAGGATTATGTGAGCTAGCAGATGAATGAACTAATAAAGTCAACCATCAAGAGACATTATCATCTCAAATTGCTCTCTTTTTGACCCAGAGCCTGTCAGTTCATGTGATGGATCAGAGCACAATCAAATCACAGACGCCTGGTGTCCTTACTACATTCACCGACACACAGCCAATTAAGAGAACCACGACCAGCGGAGATTACTTCGAGCATTATCTGAAGCATCTGTTTCTCTCAGACTCACAGATGAATCATGCTTCTTCCACTCCAGGCTGTAGAGAGCTCGCTCATCACTCATTTCATTCAGGCAGACACTCAGTGCAAACCCCAGCTGATAATAAACACCAATTCAGCTAATTAACTTTTCTTAATCTAGTTCTACGGTTATTGTTCAATCGGGTGATTCAAGCATTCCTAATCTAAAGCGTGTTCAGGACAGCTGTTGAATCTGAATGCTGGAGATATTAATCAGCAGATATAATGGAATCAGAGAGAGCTTTTCTTGGGGGATATGCATATTCCCAGCAGTCTGTAGAACCTCGTCCCGTATGATACTCAAGGTTAATTGTTTTGGAGTAGCAGTCGTGCAAATAATTATTCTTCATTTATACATTGTATGCTTTTTGATTGAACGAAATGAGGCAGAACTTAAATCTGTGTCGCTTCTGATGTAATCATTAGAAATGAGGGCTCATCCCCTGATAAATTCCTTTTCTTGACATACCCATGTTGTCTCTTTACTGCTGTCCAATCCTCCCTAGATGAATGTTGACGATGTGTTGAATAACACATTCACAGCTAACTGCTAAACTTGTAAATGAATGCTTGTGAGGTGCCATTGCAGCAATTTAGTATTTACATAATGGTCAAAGGTACAGAAAATTATGCAATTTAGTGTTTTAGTACATAGCAAATTTAGTTCAGGTCAACAGGTCATTTTCAACAAAGTATTTTCAACAAAATCAGAACCTTTTCAATATAATCAAAATCAGAATTATTTAACATAATTATTACCAGTTAATGCACAATGCACCTACAAATATAAGGTAAAAAAAACATTCAAAGTAGTAACTGAAAGGATGATAAAAATTCACTAAGATACTACAAAAATATTACATTTCACACAGTTTCTGGTGTTGTTGAACATTGGCAATGGAGAAAAAATGTGAAAAGTGATCCAGGTTTTACAAAATAACATTGATCTAAAATCATATTTTGACATAATTTTATGTTTTTGTTTTAATTATCTTTTTAGGCAAGACAAGGCAATGCAATTTTATTTGTATAGCACATTACAGTACATATTGGCATTTAAAAGTGCTTGGCTAAAGAATAAAAAACAGATAATAGATAAAAAAGACAATAAAAGCAGATCAGAGATAAATAGGGATAAGACATTAAATGCATTGAAACAGAACAGAAGTTTGTAAGGACACAGCTGTTCGGACAGCAGTGCTCAGTCAGGAAACACATATTCAAATAAATATTTGTTTTTAGTTAAGATTTAAAAGTGACTCATTGGGGTACAAAACTCAGGTGCAAATATGAAGAATATGTCACAGGATTTTTTTTGTCTAAAGTAGTTTCTAAAAGTGAGTACACTGGGCATGAATTTTAAAGTATGTTTTAGCAGTTAGTTTACTGAACATCCTTGATTTATCCATTAATCTCAAAGAGAAGCCTAAGACTATTGATTTTTGAGGTTAGATTAGGTAAATGATTAGGAGTAGACATTTAAAATAGATGCAACTGCTTCTCTTGTGTTTTAGTATTTTACCTCCAGAGAATTTATTTTTGAATTGTAAATAGTCACGCTAGTCACATGTATTTGAATTTATTTTATTTTTAGATTAATTTAGTGAATTTACTCTTGAATTTACTTTCTTTGTTAATCTTCTTTCAATCCAAAAGGCAAGTTCTATATTATTTGTACTAACTCTAAATTTATTTTCACTTTGACATGACGAAAATTTGTATGTTTTTATCAGATGTATGATAAAATTGAAGATTGGGTAAACACATGCTCAAAAGCTACCCAGAGTATGGAGTAAAATACAGGAATTCAAACAGGAACAAAGCCTAACACAGCAAGCCTCAAGAAAACTTCTGAGCAGATGTCACTAAACTTACAAGACCTCAAGAGCAGGTGAAAGCTCAGAGAAATCCAATCCCATTCAAGGCCTGCCCCAGGAAAACTCCCCTCAGAAACAGGACACCTCAACTCCAGTCTGTCATATCCACATCCAGCGCTCTCCCTGACTCACCGTTTCAGACTTAAACATCAAAGTCCCTCCTCAACAATGAGCCACAACAGCTTACCCTTCAAAAGAACAGCTCAAAGTTTTTTTCCTCGCCTTCGCCCCAAACAATGGCTTGTAAACGACAAAAGGGAAGAAAAAATAAAGAAGGGTTATGAGGAGATTCGCCCTTCACCTGCTGGGAGTAATACAATCACTTAACGACCACGACAGGCATTATGGGCCACGCTTTGGAGAAAGAAGACCACATGCTTTATGTCCGACAAAAAGCTTAGATGCCGTCTAGAGTTGCACTGCCTTAAATGTACTTCCCCCGCATCAGGCATTAGCAATAAGTGCCCTCAGAGCTCTTAAAAAGACAACATCAAGCAATACATATATATTTTATATAATTTATAGAGGTGAGGTACATACAATAATAAAATAGTTTTTGATTACTTTTTGGTACTGACTTTCACTACTTTGAGGATGTCATGCCAAGAACCAAATATCACCAAACGTGTGTTGCAGAAAAGTACATTAAGATAACACCTTCCATGACAAGTCCAAAAACATTTTATCTCATTTGATGATTAACTTCTCATAAATCATAGTATAATAATGAACTAGTTCCCAGCACTGTAGAAGATGTTTACTGTACTTCTGATTCCCTCTTAAAACATCACTTTCAGATTATTTCAGAATTATCAAAACCAGTCATGATTGATTCACGATCGAAATGTCTGTTATTTTCTCTTTTAAATGTTTTTGTAAAACAATCCCTAATAATACTCAACCAATAAAGTGTATCAGTGTATTTAACTTTAGTCACAAATGCAGTTTGAAGAAAAATAGCCCAAAAAGAAAATATATACTTTAAAAATAAATGCAAAAACATGTTATGCTGTTTGTGTTATAAAGGTATTTTCTGACTGCAGGCTATTACTGCCAATCTACAGCAGCACTTTTAAGATATTTTATAGTGTTTTAGTAACATTATTAAATATTGAGTCATTTATTCAGTGCTTTAGAACAAAAAGATGCCGGTAATTTTAAAAAGCAGCTGGAACTTCTTATATTTGGGGTTTAAAGCAAAAATACATAATCACATTGCACTATATTAAACTGAAAAAAGAAATGAAAAAACAACACGAAGTAAACAATGAAAGAATAAATAAATAAATAAACAGTTCACACATAGAATAGTTTGGGTACTATTATTTAACCACACAAATTTTAAGAAGGGAAATAAGAAAGTATACCAATATCTCAATCAACACATTCTGAGAGATGTTTCAACATTTCTCAAGATAATATGATCAAATTTCCCCCCATCCCCCTGAAACATCACACACAAGGTTGGCTTTAGTAACTCTTCCCCAGTATAAGAATCCCCTACGTTTATGTCCCTGTTGAACCCGGGGTTGCAATAAATGAGGATGTTTTTCCAAACTTTTGACTGAAAAAGAGTACGGTGCCTTTTCTGGGTGAAGTACTAAATTCACATAGAGCTACCACTTTCTTGTACAAAAAAAGAAACAAGAAAATAAGTGGAGATAAAAAAAAGTAGCGGAATTGAATCTTTTAAAGATATATACTTGTTCTCAACCCTATTA
This sequence comes from Danionella dracula, assembly GCA_900490495.1. Lineage (NCBI taxonomy): Eukaryota > Metazoa > Chordata > Actinopteri > Cypriniformes > Danionidae > Danionella > Danionella dracula. The sequence continues at coordinate 29,567,608 of UELW01000001.1, read as the reverse complement.
AAAATATTTGGTAACACTTTGCTGTAAGAGTACAAAAATTACCATGAATGTATGGATTAATTAATACATCTAATCAACATTAGTTAAGGAACTGATAACTTACTATTTACTAAGAACAATCGGGGATTCAAAGTGTTTTATTCAGGACTTCACAGATCAATAACTTATAAATACATGAATTAAGACTGGACAAATCATGACTTGTTATTTATTACACGTGACCATGTTTTCAACATCCACAAAACATCTTTACAATCTACTATGAACAAAACTATGCTTTAAATAATCCCAAATCAATGCTTGAAAATATGATATTAGCCCAAGTGTAATACAGAGCCACTTCAAATGACTCCTTACATTTGTTAGAGTGATTTTGCAAAGAAAACATTGTAGATTGCTGTTTTCAAGTAACTTGCAAAACTCTGCAAAAAAGCACAGGTTTTTTCGTAGAAGATTGTAAGATTGTGTAATAAATAAAAAGTAATGATGATGTGGTGTCCTGCTTACCATTTATGTTTATTAAAGTGTTTATTTAAGTCATCCATCTCATAAATAAAACACTTTGAACTTATGACAGTTCCTAATAACTTAGGAGCTATTAATGCATTAACTAATGATTATTTAATGTATGAATTTAGGCATAAATTCATGTTAATTTGTATCACCTTACCCCTTACCACATATTCAAATCACCTTCAATCAGATTTAAACTGATTGACTTCTTTTTGTTTTAAAGCCACCACAAAACAAAATGAGTTTAACCTGTCGTCTCTCTCGGCCAAATGGAAGAAGTTTGAGAGGGAAATGACCTTTCGGTATGGCTATTGCTGGTGTTAGTGCCACCCCGGAGCCCCAGCAGTGGAATAGCAGCATTAACTTTGCAGAATAGTAGCATTGTGTTGCCCCCAGTGAGCCTGCTGACTAAGAGTCCTCTTCTAAGCCCAACCAGGAGGAGTGAGGGGACAGGGGTCCAGCTTAACTCCCCACGCCCCTTTCCCCTCCCTCCTGGAGAGTTCTAGGAAATTCCTGAATCAATATAACTTACTAAATACCTCCCCTTTATCTCTCCCTCCCTCTGTACGTCCAATCCTCCCATTCATCCAGTCACTCATTCATCCACCTCTCTATTCACTCCTTCATTCACATGCCCTGTAGACTTTTTTGTAATGTGGGGTAATGACATATAAGAGCGGACATGAAAAGAGAGAAAAAACTTTTGAAGTCTTTTCTATAACATGTGCGAAATTCTGCGAACTCTTTGTGGTGAACATTGCATTGGAATGTGGGTGAAGAAGAGCATGAACACTTTCTTTAAAGCACATTACATATATGGTTACTTGTTTTAATAATTTACATTTTAATATCAAAAGTTCAATGATTTGAACCTTTTATGAACTAAAGGTATGAAGCGTAATTTTTATATATGCAACAAAGAAAGATTACTGCATTATTCTTAAAGATATATATATATCTTTAAGAATAATGCAGTAATCTTTCTTTGTTGCATTTATAAAATGTACGTTTTCATGCAAACATGTTAGCGGAAATGGCAGCTTTTTAATCAAAAGATAAAAAAAAATAAGAAAATAAAAAGGTTTTGTGTACTGAAAAAAAAATGCCATTGAGCAGGGTACTGGATAAGAATATGCATATGTTTGTGTTGATCCGAAAGCAACATCTGCTCATATTCTTCTAATGTGAATTGAGGATTGTTTGCACTGCTCTTTTGAGCCATTCTATAGCCATAGGTGCCCATTGAACCAAAGGGTTGTTTTACTGACAACAAAGAAGTTCATTTGCCTAACGTACATTTAATTGATCAAAGTTACTGTTCAACTTCTTCTCAAAATGCCCTGTTAATTCATCTCAACCATGAGACTGCCACAGGTCACATTGTGCTCAATTTAGGTCTCTCGCGCTAGCAACGGCTTGACTACATTTGCATCCCAACTCCAAAGGGCAGCAGTTCAATCCTATAGCGGTCAAAGCAAGGCTGTGTAAATCCAAATCGCTCCCTTCACACCTTTTATTAGTGTAATGGAGATTAATTTCCCTTCTTATAGTGCCAGGTTTAAAAAAAAAAGATGAAAAACCTCCAGGTTTTAGACGGACATCTTGAATCCAAATGCAGACGGTTGTTCTTAGCTTTGTTAGGAAGAAAAGGCACTGCGTAATGAATAAATGTAAATGTGCAGCAGCATTTACTTTGAGAAGGCTTTCAATTATTTTAAATGCAAATCTTGCTTTGAATTGAAGATTCCATTCGTTTGACTCTAATTATATGGTTCTGAAAGGAGTCTTGAATGATTTTGAATCTATCTGTGAGCTGAACGATTTAAAAAGACCCACATAGTTCTACCACATGCCTCAATTTCACAGTCTCATTGTCTTAAATTGTTGGGAATTTGTAGGTCTTAAAATCTGTGAAGAAGTTTTCCATGATAAAGAACTAACACTTGTTAGTCTGAAAAAAACAATTGTGAAAACAGCTGTTTAGAATTACTTTTAAAAATGTAAAATGAGCAAATTAGTTACAAAGATTCAAATAGCCGAATAAATGTGTGAAATATAATGAAAGGTCCACACAACTGAGAAATACACTTTTCTGTTTTAACTAGTGAAGGAGCATCACGGTGGCGCAGTGGATAGCACGGTCGTCTCACAGCAAGAAGGTCACTGATTCGAGCCTCGGCTGGGTCGGTTGGCATTTCTGTGTGGAGTTTGCATGTTCTCCCCGTGATCGCGTGGGTTTCCTTACAAGTCCAAAGACATGCAGAATAAGTGAATTGAGTAAGAACGATTGTCCATAGTGTTAAAGTGTGAATGTTTCCCAGTGATGGGTTGCGGCTGGAAGGGCATCCGCCGCATAAAACATATGCCAGAGAATTGGCGGTTCATTCTGCTGTGGCGACCCCGAAAGGGAAGAAAGCCGACATGAAGATGAATGAATGAATGAATTTTTTTCACTAGCAATGCAGTGTCTATGATGTCACAAACAAGCTATCACAGATAACATTGTCATAAATGGTAACAAATATACATAAGATTTAGTTTGAGCAGAAATTTTGAGACAGAAACCTAAAGGCCCAGCATTGGTGTATGGTTCACTTGGTTAGCAACATGTTTAATTCTAAAGCATGTAAATAAAACTGATGTGTCGACAGACATTAAAGATCTCACACAGAAGTAGTCCACCTTGAATATTCACATTTTACTAGCAAAGTGTCAGCCACCAAATAACAGTTAAGTTGTCAGTTTGGGTTTTGGCCGGAATTTTTGAAAATATGTTATGTTATGTTATGTTATGTTATGTTATGTTATGTTATGTTATGTTATGTAGCATGGCTCTAAGGTTAAGGAATATCCCAAATTAAGTTTTATATGGGAAGTTTTATAAGGGTTGACTAAAGATTCATTACTATTTTATAACTATGTTCATTGGTCCCCTTCCACTAGTTGCATGCACCCACCTGGGCAATCTTAAACCTTCATAGAATACAAAGACAAGGGCAGTCAAATGAGCTATGCTTACTCATCCATCGTCATCCATAGCTGCTTGTGCCTGTAAACATCCACATTTTTCTTTCATACAGTCCCTAATTGGGATACATTATTGGAGAACCAGGGAAGTAAATAGAACAAGTTTTTTGTCCTTACAAATGTATCAGCCTCTGCAAAAAAACTCTCAAAAACTTTAACCATAAAAATAGAGGCTTTTTGAATGGTTTGAGTTTGAATGCTAAATATGTGTATTTGTGTAACATTTTTAAGAATGATGTTTGTAGGTATTATACAGCATCTATTGAGTCAAATGAGTCCAAATGAATTAATTAATGGTGATTAAATAATGTTTACATATTCATTTGGCATATGTATACAAGTCAGCAAGGTATATTCACAGAACCCTGTGTCACATCTTGAACTCAAGTTGTCTACCACATAAGTAGATCTTTATTGATAAAAAAAGCTAAAGCTAAGTTAATAAAAATTGACCCTAAAAGACTTAAATTCCTCCAACAAATGTTTAAATTTCACAAGCTCAATGTCTAAGTTTCAGCACATTTATTGAGCACCTCAAAAGACTTTAAAAACTCTAATGGGGAAAAAGATTTGTGGTCCATGATTAAACCACTTGAGATCAATGACATGGTTTATTAGATTGATCTTTAGCAGCACCTCAGAACGGCTCAAGCGTGGATCGTGCACAGTAACTAATCCCAGACTTTCACACAGTCGTCTTGAGCCATAAAACCACACTTCCGCTCCCTAACCCTGAATCACTCACTCACTTGGCTGACAGGTACCTGCTGGTGACCATAGAAAGTGGCTCTGGGACAATAAGTGGTTATGAACAAGAACGAGAAGAAGCATGTGTCTATAACCTCAGATTTAGTGAAACAAAGTGCTCAGCGGCGTTTCTCAGGCAGAATTGGAGGCATGTGTTGTTGCAGTGATGGGGCGGGTTTATGGTTGCTGAAAGCGTTTGAAGTGCTGTAATGAGGAAGTGAGTGCCTTCCTGTGGTTAACGGGAGCGAGAGAGATGTATGACGGGGGAGGCCGTAAATGAAAAGCAGCAGTAGCGCAGTTAACAGAGGCCAGGGTGTGCGGGTTAAACGTTTTTCAAATGTTTTAACTGCGTTCTCTCTGACACAACAGGGGGCGAGGATATGTCAGGGTCAAGAGGTGACAGCCGTGATGTGTGCACTCCTACATGCCATTATTTCCTGGAAGATGGGGTACACTTGGTTTAATTATGTGAGTCTGGATCCAGATAGAGCTGGTTAGAAACTTTTGGAGTCCATTTCACTTTTACTGCCATTGTAAGCTTCATGTTGAGTTTGAGGGCTTCGGTTTATTTCCAAGGACTGTGAAATAAACACAGAATCCTTATATTTGCAATCCATTGATTTGTTTTATATTAGTAGTACCAACAACTTGAGTTAGTTTCATGTGTTTCCACAAATTTCAGAATCTCATTGGTCTCTCATCGAGACTTCCCAATCAGCCTGTTCTGCCAACCATTTGCTATTCTACATATGATTTCAACTTTGACCTCTCTGTTGAGATCTTTCCCCGAGCCCACACAGGATCTCCACAACTCCACAATAAGACAGCATTGTGCAATGTATTACATTTAGCCACATTCAAACAGTTAGCTATATTTTATAAAGAAATCCATTGAAATATGTTTTATCTCTTCAATTCTTTTTAGAGCAATCCCAGAATTTTTTTGCGCAAATTAGTTTGTGATCTTTCCCTGAAAGGCCTCTACCTGTAAACTTCAGAAAGCATTAAGGATGCAACTAAAACATGTTTTTGTTGTGACAGGGAGTACAATACGCAGGCCTTTATCTGACTTTGTGTAGATGCTCCCTGTTGTTTCTTTTATATAATCACTACACAGTGAAAATGTATAAAATAAAACATGCAAAAAAACCATTTTGAGAGTCTGGAGCTTAGGAAAGCAATGTTTAATCAGACCTTCATTGGTGTATTGTCTGAGGAATACATTTCATACCTATGCAGCTGCTGCTTACAGTGGATGCATTTTTCTAATAATTTTAGGTAAAAATTCAGTTTGTAATTGTGATAATCTTCAAGGAACGCAGCATGTCTATTTTTTCTCACAATGTGTTAAATTGGTTATTTTGTTCATGAGACTAAACTTACCTGAATAGTTACATTTGGTGTCTTTGATTAGCTTACAAAGACACTTTGTGTATATGATTTGTTAAAAAATATAAAATAAAAAATATTGAGTTCAGAGTTTACTGTTACTCTTTTACCTTTTTTGAATGATTCGTGACTAACTGAAAAATCCATCCATATTAAAAGGTTAAAATATTTCTATTCATCCACTGAAAAAACCCTCTAGATCACAATTTCCTGCCATTAACTTGTATAAAACTAAGCTGAGTAAGAGAAAATGAAAGTCATCGTCCCACGCAGAACCCTCACTGAGTCTCATTACTTATCACAGAAGAGCATGAGATAACCTCATTCATCCTCTTCACCCAGCGCTATTGTCCTTGCTGGGTTTTGCCTTCTTCAACAGTGAAGTGAAGTGGAATGCAGCAGTGAGACGTCATAAATCTCTTCAGGATGATAACAATGTGTTTTAAGAGTCATAAAGTGGCCTTAAGTATCTCCAGCAGCACTGAGGATTAGCCTGTAAGCATCAGATCCCCCGAGGACCGGCTCATTCATATGCAATGAGCAAAGACCCCTCACCGAACACATACACACCGGGCTGAAGGGCACAGCAAGAGTCTGTGAACCCTGGAGAATTCTTGGACTGGTCAACCATGTAGCCAGCCAATCAATCAAACAATTAACAATCAATCAATAAGTCACCTTTATGATGTTTCGCAGCATGTCTAGGAAACAGCCATGGAATTCACCATGTCATTATGCTAGTGGTATGCAATAAAATAGCAAGAAACACACATGAGGTTATGACAAAGAGAGCTGTGGGAACTATCAGGACAAACAAACCAATCTACTTAGTGTGAGAAAGAATAAGGGCTATGTACACTGAGCACAAAAGTAAGATTAACCCGTGCTTGAGTTTGTGTGGACTTTCTGTGTTTACGCATTGATTTGATTAGCGACCTTACGGATTCAACCAGAGTTATCCCTCCTCTGGGATTTTTGCATTCTGCCAGTCAGTACTGATGTCATAGGAATTTGCAGTGCATTGACCAAACATTACGAAATAACAACAGATAACATTCTTTAAAAGCCATCCTATCATACCACATGGGAATAGGCTGGAATAAAGCAGAAGCCAAAAGATTAAATGATTAAAGCTGTTTTGCTTTGAGTAGAAGAGGGCCATATCTTGTTATGCTTGCCACTAATTCAGCTGACGCTGAAATTCCAGCCACCCTCCCGATGGGTCACAGAACGTATGTTTTCCATGCTTTAATTCCACACATGCAGCAGTGGATCTGTTTGGCCAATTATGGCACACTTATACAATTAAAGAGATTATTTACCATACCAAGAGGTCATCAAAAATTTTCAATTTTAAAATAAGCTAAGAATTTTCCTGGCTTGTATTTCTTCTAACTAGGAAGTGGAGCTTGGAAGAAGAGAATCACCAAGCAAAAGAGAAATGATATGAGTGCAATTCACAAAGTAAATATGAATAAATGTTTGGAAATAACAAGAACAGACTACTCTGTAATATTTAATTGATATTACTTTAGTTGAAGGACATACAGTGTAACAATAATGTCAGTAATTTTGATTGAAATTGGCTCTACACATAAACAATTCAGTGTTCCATGTCAGTTGTTCATCAACTACCGTGTTTTATGTTTGTTTTTCAATTAAACAGTGCTGAATTCGAACAAAACAGAACCCATCAATATAGCGACATCAAACTTCATGACAGAGGAACTTACAACTTTTAGAATTATTTAAAAAAGCAAAGATCAAAGATCAAAGGCGTAGTGGGTAGCACGGTCGTCTCACAGCAAAAAGGTCGCTGGTTCTAGGCTCGACTGGGGCAGGTGGCATTTCTGTGTGGAGTTTGCATGTTCTCCCCGTGATCGCGTGGGTTTTCTCCGGGTGCTCCGGTTTCCCCACAAGTCCAAAGACATGCGATATAAGTGAATTGAGTAAGAACGATTGACCATAGTGTTAAAGAGTGAATGTGTGTGTGAGTGTTTCCCAGCGATGGGTTGCGGCTGGAATGGCATCCGCTGCGTAAAACATATGCCAGAGAGTTGGCGGTTCATTCCGCTGTGACGACCCCGAAAGGGAAGTAAGCCGACATGAAGATGAATGAATGACTGGTAATACTACAAATTTGACTAAAATTAACTAACACCTACACATGATTTTTTTCTGAAAAAAGAAACCTATGGCATCAACACGACACTTCTGTGTTTAACAGAAAAAATAAACTCATACTGGCTCAATTAAAATATTATATGAAATTGAAGTTTGGGAAACCCATTGGCATTGCATAGTGTAGAATTGAACATAAGCTAGCCTATTGGTCACTTTTAAATCAGCCTAAGAAAAATGTTGCTCATTCAGATAAAAGTTTTGCATTTACATTTAATATATTGCCTCATTTACAGTTGGAACCAGGGAGTTAAGTGAAGTGCTTTATGACTCAGACACTGACACTTGACACTTTGAATGCCAACCACTCCATGTCTTTGAAAAAAGAGCATCAAAAAAACAGCCCATCACATCCCTTTCTTTCTCCTGTCTTTTCAATCTCCCACATAGCAACTTTTAGTCCTCTCTCTCTCTCTCTCTCTCCTCTCTCCTCTCTCTCTCTCTCTCCTCTCTCTCTCTCTCTCTCTCTCTCTCTCTCTCTCTCTCTCCTCTCTCTCTCTCTCTCTCTCCTCTCTCTCTCTCTCTCTCTCACTCTGGTGCCTGTGCTGTGGGTCTGGCTGACAAAGGGAATTGTGAGGATGAGCCTAACCGGTATTGGCCCACACAATGGACCTGAAGAATGCGGAGAGGGACAAAGGCTAACCATTGGCTGGGTTAGCCCTGGGGTGACAGATCCGAATGGACGGATGAACACGGGGCTGTGCTCGGGACTGGCTAACCCCCCACCAGGCCTTCCCGAAAAGCACCGCGGTCAAGGCCTGAAAACAATCGACCAGCGCTAACTAGCCGTCCCGCTTGGTTCTCCCCCACTCGTGATGATTGATATGGGAAACGCAGCATTCACTGTCCCGTTATTGTGCTTTGAGCCAACAATTATTACCCTCACCTCATGCAAATATCAGAGATTAGGTTGATAGCGTTTAACACTGATTTTATATACATAACAGGTTTAGATGGTCCTTCAATTGCTGGATTCTTTTCAGCGGTGAACAAAAATCCCTGCAACGAATGTAAGAGACATTGAAGAATGGAAGCATGGAAATGTGTTCATATGTGTCGCTGTGAGAGTGAATGGCTTCACGTATATGATGATACCTTTAAGAGAGCTCTGGAATTGGTATGGTGTTCAGGCATGTGATGTGTGAACAGTTTTGGGAAGTTATTTTTCAACTTGTGCTATTTTAACTTTGTGTTCAACACAGCTTTAAATTTCATCCATCAAAAGTATTGAATTAAATGGCTCATTGCTCAATCTTCAATGTGATTTTCAATGTCTAGAAATAATTTTGATATCAAGGCACAAAATGTAAATAATTTGTGTTAAATTTATTACTAAAACCTTAATTCGGGGGTATGGAGAGTGTTAGTTTCAATGTGATCGTTTGATGACTGATGACAGAAATGTAAATAAGCAACCAAATTGAAATTGGATTGAATAATTGTTTTATTCAGAACAGATTCATACCTGATAAAAATTTAAGTTTTTTTAAGTTGCATTTAATATCATTTATAGAAAGCCCCCTGCACGTTTATTATTTAAGCTTGATTACATGAAGCTAGTCTGTTTTATATTTTCAAACCATTTTTTTATAGACAGAAAATACAATCATTAATCAGTTTGCTTTTCAGCATCATCACGCCTACAATGAGTACCAACTTGCTAATACAGCAACAATCAACATTTTCACACATCTGCCATCCAGATAAAGGAGTACCAAAGCTGAACAGCATCATATCTATACAGAGAACACATCCGGAAACATCCTCCAGTTATATAACAGCAGAGGAAACATCTGCAGATGGACGTTTGTTCAACGACTCTGTTGTTTCCTCTTACTCTTCTTAAACAGAGCAACAAGTTCTCATTCACAGTACTTCACCTAAGAGCACCTGGAAATGACATTCACCTCCCTATCGTCTTCCATTTCAATGAAAACCATATCTTAACACTTAGACAAAAGAACAACTGGAGTGGTGGGTTGCTGAATAAATCTGTTTGGTTTGATAAACCTGCAATTTGAACCGAAAGTCGAACAGGCCACATCTCAGAATGAAGGGCACACTTTAGTGAACACATATACAGGTTTACTCTTTACTTTAGACAATACTCTGATAGATTTTTTTCAAAGGAGAGAATAAAGCTTCTGATGAAGTTACCTGATAAAAGAAACATTCAGATTTATTTAAAATCTTATTTATACAGAAACACAATAAATTCAGTGCTGTCAGGTTTAGTGCTAATCAACACTTGCAGCTTTTAAATGGAAGTTTTATTTGTCAGGGTGATGCACATCTAAAAATTAAATATTGTAATTGCAGATAGTAATGAGAGTATAAAAGAACTTTTAAAACAGGTGACTAAGTGTTTATGAAGTTTAAAGTTGATCTTCTGCCATTGTCTTTACATTCACCAGGTCTCAATATTATTGAACCACAATGTTTCAGGAAAATTGTGTCATTAACTAATATCTTGTAATGACTAGCCACTGCTCTGCAAGAAGTGTGACTCAAAATCTCTCAACACATAAATCAAAGTATTGATCCATTATAGATTAAGTGAAATTGTATAGGCAACAAATGCACGTTCTACACTACTACATTGAACCAAATCTGGTTCTTTGACTCTTACTAATAGGTAATAATAATAATAACCTTTTTTGGTTCAATTTAACACCTGTCTCTAAAGGTGCTATTTAGAACTGACCTTCAAAGTGTCATTTAGAAACAACCACATTTAGAGCATTTTTTGGACTCTAAATGGGGTTTGTCTCTAAATGTAGTTGATTCTAAATAGCACTTTTGAAGGTCACTTATACGCTTACATTTACATTTTTACATTTGGCAGCGACTCACACTAAGGGGCAAAACCCTACAGTTTGTTAGAAAGTCTAACTCTGGTTGCTCACACTAGAAATTGTATCAGCTGATCGATCAGCCATAGAAGGAAGGAAATAAAATGTAAGAAAGATTAAGGAAGTATTTATTTTTTTTTAAGATTGAGAGTATTCCTTGAAGAGAAGAGTTTTTAGTTGCTTTTTGAAAGTTGTTAGTGTTTCTGCTTTCCTGACTGGATAAGGGAGTTTGTTTTCTGGGGTGGAACCACAAGACGCTGTTTGTTCTCTGATTGTATTTGTGGCTACACAGCAAAAATTAAGATACAATATGTTATTTTTTTACTTATAAATGCATGCATGAAAATCTAAATTAAAATAAACCAAAATTTATGGTTCAGTAGCAGAAAGCGGCAAATAATCTACTGTGGGCCATTGAGAATAGCAACAAATGTTTAGTGGCTTTGTGTCATCACGTTTGGAATTACCCCACAGTGATCTTCAGCCAGGTGTTCCAGTATTACTGTCTAATTCAAGCGTCTAAAACACATGTACCTAAAAAGATGCCCTATACCATAATTATAAACTACTGTCATCTAAACCAAGTGTCACAGTTTCACTGCTGAATGCAAACATACTGGAATCTGAAATCAAGTATTTCAGTTTCTCTGTTCTATTCCTGCCTCACAGCACTTTCCTCATTAACACTAAACTTGCTAGTTTCATCTTCAACACCTAAGTATTATGACTTTAATGTATTAGTATTAGTACTATAATGTGCTGAGACGTAACCCACATGTTTCCAAATTCACTGTCCAACCTTTAGCAATTTCATATGAAGGTTTTTCCTCAAATCCCTATATACTTGTATTTTGATGAATTGGAGAAAAAATGTGTTATCTTTATCAAAAAGCTATGTAGAGAAAATAAAAGAAGGACTGCAAAATATAGCAGAAATTAGAGTAGTTTGGATCGGTTTTGGTTTATCGATTTTAGGCTTGTCATTTGTGACCAAAATTTGTGACCATTTGAACTCGTTTTATAACATTTGTTGCATTGTGGAGTCAAACTCCTCATGTTTTAATTTTCATGTTAGAAGACATGTCAAAACACATTAAAACAGGATATTCTTAGCAAACATATTGACAGACCCTAAAGATGGATATGGGGAGGGATGAAGCAATAATTTATCATACTGTACTCATTGCCTCATCCTCACACTTACACCCACACACCTTCAGTGAAGCAGCAATAGGAAATGCCACTCATGCCTTGCATGGTATGGGAGATACTGAATGAGAGGTCAGAGTCGTTCACTCATAAAGGAGCTGCCACATTGTTCTGGGTGTCTTGGCAGGTGGATCTTCAATTTCATCCGTCTCCACTCATCTTCTGGCCTGCACAGGAAAACAGAAGGAGCCTCGTATATTTTACCGGCAGACACTTTAACTGCTGCTGTTATGAGCAAGGGCCAGCCTGTTCACACAATGGACACATACTAATGTCATATGTTCCAGGACATGACAGATCTGTTACAACAGCAAGTGTGGGGGTGAAAAACAATAAGTAAACTACATTGTAGTGGGTGTTAGAAGAAGACATTTAAGACCTTGCATACACATATACAAATTCACTATGGAACTAACAATACATTTTTATCTAACCAGGATAAAAGGCCAATTATAACTATTCTGATTTCATGTAGCATGCAATAAGCTTATGACACAAGAGAATTGGCATTCTTGTTTGCCTTATCTCATAGGTATAGCTGAATGAAAACCTGCCTTGGATTTAAAGGGAAAGCACCAGTAAATGGCCAGACAATCTGAATGTGTGGGATAACCGCATTAGAGAGATTTGATACCACTGTGCTTTGTAATCCGTTTGAAGTGAGATCTTTTTTCCAGCAGTGCTTGAAACTCAACCCTCAGCAACAGAGCCTGGAAGAGATGGTCTTTTTTACTCTTATTCAGGGACATTTCTGAATGCCTTTTACAATGATGCCTACAATCTTTAACAAAGTGGGAAAGAAGTTGTGGTGTTGTTGTGAAGACTACTAGAGGACCATGTTGTACGATCTGGGTAGGTAGATCAGGTTGTACAATGGTAGATCTGGGTAATTACTGCTGTTCTTGATTATAGTTTATAGTGTCATATAAGTTATTGATTCTGGCCCTTTAAAAGTTCACCAACACTTCCTCAGCAAGTTACTAAATGTTAGTAACTGATGGCTGAGGCCATAATGTCTTTATCTTTACAACCAACAACAGCACAGCACCATCAGTTAGCGCACACAATAGACTGAAATATTTTTGAAAAGTTGTGTACACACCTTAGCGAAAGGGAAGGGATCAATTGGCTAGATATGAAGTGATCCATACCCGGAATTTGTGCTCTGCATTTAACCTATCCCAGTGAACACACACACTTTAAACACACACCCGGGGCAGCGGGCAGCCATGGCTGGTGTCCAGGGAGCAGTCGGAAAACTGGTGCCTTGCTCAAGTTATGGTTGTTGAAGATGGAAGAACAAATGTTTCATCACCCATATCACATTCAACTCGGTGGATCTGCGGTTCGAACCTGTGACCTTACGATCTCTTTATTCACCAGACCACAACTGCCCACATATATAAGAAATAGGCAAAATGCATTGTAATACAAGTAATTAAATAATAAAAAACAGAAATGTTTAAGAGGTTCTTAGCTTAATACGCATGTTTAAAATAAACATCAACATGTTTAGTTTCATTGTTGAATTAAAATTGCAACTATATATAACACATTAAAAAAATCTACTGAAACAACTTTAGGTCTGAGCTACACCTTACAGTATATTCAAGACCAAGAAGCTTTATTGTCATATCATGTAACTACACATCTTTAAGGAACAAAATTAGAACTCAATTGCAATTAAATCCATAAGAGATTGAGATGATAAGATAATAAATATACTTCTAAAATATATACTAGCAGCCATAAGAGAGGTAGTCAATATGTAAACATGCACAACATAATATAAATAGTGCAAAGAAAATAGAAAAAAAATTAAAAAGGGGGGAAACTACATTTGCATTGTAGCACAAAAAACAGAGAACAACAAAGACCATAACAAAGTCAGAGACAGAAGAACAGAACAGAAAGAGAAATAGAAACAAAATTGGACCAAACAAATGTACAAATTTACAAAAACTTATTTACAAAAACATAGCATGAATGTGTGCTTATCCATAAGAAACCTTCAGAGTTCAGTGGATTTTGACAAAACGTTGTGGCAACATAATGCTGTGGCAACATAATACTAAAAATATGAAAAGTGAAAATATGAAAATCCATGGTAAAGAAATCTTTGAAACAATTATACGCTTTCCATGCTTCTAAGTCATAGATACGATTGAATGTTCAATCCATTGATATATTGGTATAAAAAGCAGATCACATGCTGTGTTTAATTGTTCACAGTGGAAAATACTATAGTACAGAACACTCGGAATTGTAGAACATTTACTTCCTCATATGATGACACGGTCAGAAAAAAAATGAGCTTTGCTAAAAGATGTACAGTTTTATAAATCGAATGTTTTTATTGTGCACACCTCTTGTGAATGTGACCTCTACATACATTCATACAGTTCCTAGTTTCTACATAATCCTTTTTAAATGAGGTCCCATGAACAAAAAGTGAGAAAAATAAGAAAAAAAAAACTTCTGCAGAGGAAAGCAGAGGAAGAGGATGAGAAAAGAAGAGGTACAAAATATGGGCGTGTACAGCTGCGCAGAGTAGGGTGGGGTGTGGCTCAGAGGAGAGAGATGCGCACGGTATATGTTAAGAGTTAAGTGTCATTAATATTTACCACACAGCGTCTTCTCATTGGATAACAGCGGTCAAGCTCTTTAATAATTATGATGAACAGTGCATCCTCAACAACCACTCGGTACAACAAACATCACATCCTGAGAATTAATTTTCAAACAGGAAGTAAGAAATTGCAAATAAAAGAAAAAAAATTACACAGTTTCCTCCACAATTAAATCGAAAAGGCAATCAAATTATATTCATTCATGTTCAACATCTGTAAATCTCTGAAAATCTCATAGTATTTATATCCAGGGTATCATGTGTCCCTTTCAAGCATAATTAGTCAAAGGAAAGGGAGTAGTGCTCACTGATAAAACTCAAATATGTTAAGAATATTACCTCTGGATTATAAGAAGTAAAAAGTGAAAACAGAGTATAATAGATTAAGACAAAACAGGATTTTAAAAAAAGTTTCCAGAGAAAATATTATACTCTTCACTCTTAATTAATCCTTTTAAGATCTATACTGTAGTGCCCCTGGGCACAAATATTGCCAACATGAATTGTTCTACATGGGCCTTTCTTTCCATGCAGTAAAAAATGCATCAGAGAAAATGCTCTGTACTTTAGCCGAGGTGCACAGGAGATTCACCAAGCAAAAAGGAGAGGGCCACCAATGCAGAAACCAGGGAGCATGGGAGATTCTGTGCGACTCCACCATTGCCCCTTCATCAAAGTGGCCACCGGCAACTGAGGGGCGTGCACACACTCTGAGAGTGCTGGATTGAGCCCTTTGTCCTGCTGGCTTCAGGACCGAGTGACATCTTGAACGCTTCAAGAAGATTAAATAGCAAAGCCCAGTCGGAAACTGAGTGAGAGAGAGGGCAAGTGAGAAAGATAATATAAAGAGGAGAGAGGTAGAGAGAGGAATGACGAGGGTGGGACCCAATGGTTTGTAAATGTTCCTTGGGGAAGTGGAGATTTGGAGAAATGGATTGCGAGAGGAAAAAGGGAATGTTCAGGAGAAAGGATAATGAGAGGAGGAAAGGAAAAGAGTGGCCACAATGAATAGGATTAGAGCGGTCTGAGCGTAAGATGAGAGAGAGATGGAGAGAAAGAATGTAGGAAGAGGATGGAGGACTGTGGGTATGTGTGTGTTCATCACGTGCACTTCACATCACACATACAATGCATGATGGGAGGTACTTGACACAACACTCTACACCATACTAAGTCTTTTATAACAGGAGCTGAAATTCTCTACATGTATAAACTAAGAAGTGACCTATTGGAAATCAAAAGAACAAAAATTCCCAGAGATTTGCTTATTTTTAAATTTTAACGCACACTACCTGGACAAAATAAAAGTGACTACCTAGAAAGGTCAAACACAATATTTAATTGGACTGCCTAGTTTTGATTACACCACAAACTCTTTGCGAAATTAAAAGATCTATTTCCATCCATTATTTTTTCCAACTTTTTGTATCAATGTTGGTAGAACCTGACTGTTGTGCAAAGCCTTCTCCAGCACATCTCAAAGATTCTCTGTGTGGTTAAGGTCTGGACTCCATTGTGACCAATACACTAGTGAAAATTATGTCTCTTGCTCCCACTTGTTTACAATTTTAGCCCCATGATTCCTGACATGGTCAAGAACTTGTCCCTGCAATCAGGGAAAAAGTACATTGATTGAACAACTTAGTCATTCAGTATATTCAGGTAGCTTGTTGCCAGCTGAAAGATAATTGAACATCGAGTAGTTATGACTATTTGCTTAGTTACATCCAGATGGCAGCTTTTTGGGGGGCCAGGCAGTGGATGATGCCCATAAATTGAGATTAACTTTTTTCTTAAATTGCACTTAGGCTAGGTACAGACTGCAGCCCAAATTGACCCAAATCTGACTTTTTTGCCCGTATGTCACCTGTATCAGATATTTTCACGAAAAAAAGTACCCCCCCCCAAAAAAAAACAAGTAAACATTGAAAGATAGATGTATTACAGCTTGTATAAAAACCTTGAACTGTGTTTTCAGAACTACTATAGTTATAAATATTGCATAATAATAGTAATAGTTTTTTAAGTATGCAAAATTAAAATGGCATACCTGCTTTGTATTTTACAAAATCACAGATATAAAGAACAGTACATCTGAAAACAATTTAAAGAATTATTTCCACACATTTTTATTACAGCTCTATTTTTTTTACCTCGTTTCAATACACGGTTGATACAACATGAACATTTTTTGTTTTTAATAAAAATGTTAAGATACCATGGAAAGACCCACAAACAACTTTTTCCCTATTGTATTTCAGGCTACAAGATAAGAGAACCTTCCCTTCCTCATTTAAACGAGGAAGTAAAAAGTTTTTAAATATTACAGTGAGATCTGCAGCACACAGGCATGGAACTGTATGTGTGGTTCTGTGGAGAATGCCCTGTGTCCCATAGAGGAACACTTTTATCCCTTCAGCGTGGGTCAGTGGGGCGCCCCTAGGGGAAACAACCCCCGGGATTAATGATATGCGTGACATGCATTGTGTGACCCCTGCAGGGTGCTGGGGTTATCTAAACTCCCCCTCATCCTGCCCTCAGAATGAGCCTCGGAATGTGCCGAAACATCTGAATGAATGTGAAGTGACTGAGAGACACGAAACTACTCAAAAAATAACTGATGTCACTCAAGCATCTTTCTTTCTGTCAAATACTGGATCTAGTACAAGAATGCAAAACAAGGAAGAGATCTACCTGAAAACATCATCCTTATCCTAAAACAGAGAGCCATAAAAAATAATGAGAATAAGTATCAGAAATATCTGTATAGTAAATGCAGAGTAAAACATGAATTAGTGTGTGAAACATCAAAATTATTTGTAATAATAGTAACAATTATTTGCATCAACTTTGTACATTGCACTCATATCTAAAAGTAAACATTTATTTCAAAAGTTTCCATAACTAACAATCTAACTCTGAAGTATTCATTCTATAGCTTTAGTATTTCAGTCCTCTTGATCGGTACTCAATTGAAAAAAAAAAAAGAATTTTCAAACTATGCATTGTGAAGTGGTCCAATGGGTCAGATTATTAATGAATTCAACACTCAAGCCTTTCATGTTTTCTCTTCCTGTCACTCTCTCAGCATCCCTCCATCAGAGACGGCGCATTCCCTCGTTCCGGGTGAAAAAAGGGCTGGAGGAGAGAAAGGGGCTTCACTTCACATCCACTGCAGCATGAAATACGGGCTCCTTCCCTTCACATGCAAATCTAGCATTACATAAGTTTACAGGAGAGACTGAAGACATGCAAACAACCAGTTTGGAAAGAGTTTATCACAGGTGTAATTTGGCAGGTTTTTTGTTTGTAAAAAGGAATAATGATGAAACATCTTGTAATGCAGTTTGACACAAAAAAAATGTTTTATCTTATTGAAACCATACCGAATATACAGAAAGAACACACACAATTAGAAACTCTGCATTTGGTTTTACATACGGCAAGTTTTTAATAATTAAAGTAGTAATGCCTCTTCCTATTTGTATTGTGTTGCGTTATTTGTACTCCAAAAAATGATTGCATTGTTGTTAGTAAACTCTTTTTCTCAATATAAAAATAATACTAGTAATCACATTTACATACGTTATCTATGTTATGTGTACAAATCAGTTGTTCTATTTATTTTTCTTTGTGAGTGTTTTTTCAGCTCACATATCTAAGCAAATCTCAGTGCTCAAAAAGTTATTTGTTGCTTTTACATGATGACCTTTTTCAAGGAAATTCCAGGTCAGCAATATAAGAAATATGTACTACACAGTATTCTTTTGAAAGCTCAAAATATTATAGGCAACATGTACATGTTATATTTGAGTTGCTACAAAAAATTAAGATTTTTAATTTTGGAGGTTTCTAATGTTGCGGGATAAGGAACTGACATTGTTTAAAATGTATTTAACTCTTAATCCACATTAGGCCTTCCTTTAAAAAAATGCTGTGTCTAGGGAGATTTACAAAATAAACCCCGAAATATTATAGGTAAAGATAACAAGCTATCATTGCATGAATTGTTGATGTTATTGCTTTATGTTTCAGTTCCATTTAAATGATTGTATGTTTGTTATCATCACAAAACGTAACTGCTGTATTTACCCTAAGATAACATGTAATTTTTACCTTATCAAATTTTGTACTTTCAACAAAATAATCAACAGTAAATATTACTTAAACAAATTATATGGAACTCCCTCGACACAGGTAAGTATGAGAAAAAACCTAATTTGAATGTGCTCTATTCAGAGTGTATTTGGTCCATCTCATGATAAAGTTAATTTATCTCTTAAGAACTTACCGTGTGCTGTATTTTACCTTCTGTAGCATGAAACATATGCATGTTGAGTTAATTGGTAAACCTAAATTGCACCACATGAATGAATGTAGGAAAGAATGTTGAATCAATGTAACCCCCCCTTGGACTGCCAATCTTTTCAGTGAGCATTCCATCTTTTCACCCAGAGAAAACGGGGATAGTCACAAGAATACCCATGGTCCTAATTAAGATTCATTATCAGGTATGGGGATGTATCAATGAATACCTTTTAAAAATAAGGGCTTTGGTTTAAGAGAAAGCACAGACAACCACAAAGACTCAAGAGTTATCAGGAGGGGCCGTGTCCAGGATGGAGAGAAAGAGAGAGAGAGCGTGTACGAAAGGATAATGTGGAAACTGGATGAGTCAATGACTCTGCAGGCTTTAAAGAAGTTGACGCCTAACTCCCTCCGCTGCGCCTTTCATCCCATAATCATTTTTTCATCCTTTTATTAGTGGATGAATGCTCATCTCCCTCATTCATATCTGTGTGGGGGTGTCAATTGGTCTGCTGAATCCCCAACGGAAATGGAGCATCTCAAAATCTCTCCATGAACAGAATCAGATTAAAGAAATTAAGATCTAATAGACTAAAATGATGCAGATGATGCTCTCAGAAGCTTATTTTATGAATAAACAAACCATTTTTAAATCGAGTCAATCTCTCTGATTCACTCATGTTAGAATTTACTAAAACATTAATAATAGAGGCCCATTTAAATATACATAGATACGTTGATCAATCCTATCATTCACACATACTAGTTATTTTTATGAATTTGAAAAGTAGAATTCAACACAGCTTTCGTGGCCATGCTTTGACTGACAGACCCGTAGGTGGTCTAGAGCTTTTGTCTGGGTTGCATTAGTTTATCAGTTTATCAGGTCACATTAACATAAACAGTTTGAATGTGATCCAACCAAATGCACTTTATAACTGCAAATATGTGGTTTGTTCAGATCACAGGAGCTCTACACCATATCTGGAGCCGTCTAGATTTGAATCAGATAAACTGAGCTGGATCTAATGATCCGCTGCTGAAAACGACCGCACACTCCAGATGAGCACATTCCAGGGTACAAGTTGATGAATACATCTATTGTTATCAACGACAGTGCATTAGGACATATGTTCAAAGTAACTCCAAAATTCAGAGACAGGGGTAAACTTTAAGCAAAACTGCAGAAGCTCGTTGTTAATAATAGCAACATACAAATATTTTATAAACTTGGCCATTATTCTTTCCTGTGTTTAAAAAAATCACATTCACACAAGCATGGTTTCACTCATTTATAATCCTTATCCTAGTCGTTTTGTCTAATCAGGCACCTCCAAAAGAGGATTGACAGCATCCAGATCATAAAAATAGTAATTAACACATGATAGTAATATCGCTTTATAGTAATACCACAATAGTAGTATCAATACTTGAAGTAAAAACTACTGTGGAAAATTCAACTAGCACAAGATCATCATTTAAAGTTTAAATATCAATAAATTAAACAAAGAAACAATATATAAATGATAACGTTTGAAAACAGTAAAGAATTTTTTTACAAATTAACACAAATATTTGATCCCTAAAACTATAAAACAATAAACATTGTAATGTTTTTCATTTAGATCATATTTATTGACATTTCTTCTTTTGGTGACAGAACCTAGCTACTTTATGCGCCATCACCTTTTGAATATAGATATATCTTAAATAATTGTAATAAATTACAATGAAAAGCTGCAACAGCTGGGTTGACATGATTGATCAGCAGAAATGAAAAATGTAACAGTCACAGAAAAAGAGTTCTGATTTCTTAGAATGACCCTCTTTCATTTATGAATGGCTTTTAGGATTCTGAGCTATAAAGACGTAAAACATGAAAAGAGGATTTCTAAGTGACACGTTCATTTCAAGTGTGTTTTCAATCCAAAAACACAATATACTTGAAGTGATTCTGAATTGTTCATAGAAGTGAATCTGAGCTTAAGTGTAGGATGCTCATAAATGAACTGAGACTGATTCAGACTGGAAATGGTCCAGTTCCATATAACTCTGATGAATAAGTGAATGAGTCAGCAGAACCTTCATTTAATTCATAGCTGAGAGTGTGTCACAATCAAATCAAGATAATTATATACCGATGGCATGTCTGTTTTATTTTCAATGTAAACTTCTATAAAGGGGAGCAACAAAGTCTGGTAAAGTTTATTTATGTTTAAAGTGCATCATGGAATTGGATTTGCTTCAAAGCAGCCCCACTGAAAAAGACCCCTAGAGTGAAATGCCAAAATGTAGTTTATCTAGAATAGATTTCTAAATTGTGTTATAGAGGCCATATAGAGAATGTGTGGCTGTTAAGCAGTGTCTGAGGTACTTTGTTTTTGGTAGACAGTTTGTGCTCTCTCGTCTCTTTTAATTCAACGTGTGTCAATCTGAAGCCCTGAACACATCTCATGTTACCATGAGTAAGAAAACCCTCTTTCACGCAGCACCGTCGCCAATCAGCCAACCGCTTCAGAGCGTTCTGTCTGTGGCATGAGGAAATGGGGTAAATTTTGATGGGGGTCTGATTTTCCCCTTTTCAAAAGCTTTTGTCTCTTCAAGCTTTGGATTGTAATCATCACACATCAGGTCAGAAGCCAGTGCTTCTGCACTGATTGTAGTGGACAGTGCTTAATAGGGGGAGATGCTGGGGAAAGGAGATTGTGGCATGGATGTCTTTCTGGTTGTTGATGGCGAGTGACAGATACAATTTTTGGGCCTCAGACGCACTCGCATGAGTAATCATTCTGACCGCATAGGCAATCCCATCTGATGAGATTTTAATGGAAAACATCTACAGACTTCAAAATTGTGCATGCTGAAATGTGAAATGTGATTTTTTTTTAAGTTTGTGGGGGATTGTGAGAATTTCATCCCTTAATCACATAAAACAAAAAAATTAATTTAGATTCAATCTCAATTATTTTCAAAAGGATTCAACAGATTTGCCTGGACAAATGAACACAAACCATCAAAAGGTGTTCAGAGATGCATATTTGAGTGTGCCATTTCTGTCTCTGTCCCTAAATGTTTGTGTGTCAGCCTGGAAGCGCATCACAGACATAAAAACAACATGCCAACCCTAAGTGGCCGTTTCTGAGCAACCCTGCCACACAGCGCCTGGCGTCCTGCTCCAGTGCTCCTTTGTACAGGGGCCAGCACCGCCTCAACTTCGCTCCACCATGCACCCACTGAGAGATGGGCAATGAAGGATACGTCTCAATCCACAGGGTGGTAATGCCCATACACATCCCCCCACACCAACACAACCCCTCTTGCTGTGACTGCAGAACCCCCTGCAGTCAGTAGCCACTCCCCCTCTTGACTACCAGCGTGTCTTAAAGAGACGTTTCAACCAGGCATAAACATTTTCGAGGCACTTACCCACCCAAAGGTCAAACAAGATGCAACTATCAATTATAATCAAGAAGAGAGACGTTGTGGATTAATGTTTAGCACTGTTGCCATTGAGAAAGTCCCTGGTTTTCAACCTGGTTGAGATTGCTTCTTATTTTATTCAATTTTATTGACACACAACTTTGGGAAAGTGTTTAACTTAATGTCATTGATGACTTAATGTCATCTGCAAAACTGCAGAAATCAAAGTTACCAATAAAATTTTAGTCTAAATTAGCCTTCTCCTGTGTTTGCATATTGCTTTAAATGTGCAAGCAGCTGAGAGGGGCCAACCCCAAAAATAATACAGAATAAAACGAAAAATAGCTGCACTCTAAAACACCAAATTAAGCTCAGTCTTCCCTGTTCTACTACTGTATCTTTTTTTGAGACAGAAAAAATAATAATATAAATGGTCAAGATTTTATTATGAGTTTACCTCATTTTATTACAAACTTAAGAGAAACACTGTAATGACTTATTTAGTTGAGTTGTACATATATATACACAAGACTCTTATCAGGCAATAAAAAAAATAATAACGCTGTTAGTATATTTTAAGTTTGATTGGGAGATCCCAATCTTTGACCTCAGCTAATAAGTCTTTTTAAAAAGTGTTTTGGGGATCAAAAAATCAACGAGGCAAGGGTCGTCAATTACAGCTTTTTGTTACATCTGTTTGGGGTCCTGTGTGTGACGACAATTCCTGCACCAACATAATATAAATACGATTCACATTTTTGTCTTTAAATTAACTAACAGTACTTGTTTTCATCAACTTATAAATTTCTCAAACAATCTTACTTAATCGTTTAAAATAATAGTAATTATTTTGGATACATATTCTGAATGCTTTTGGCAGAATTCAAATGAGGCAATTTTTTCTTCATTTATTTATTTATTTTTATTTTTTTTTATTGATATGTTTTGTAGAGTTGTTATACGATATTAAAATGCTGCATTAGTGAGAGTAAGGAAAGCATCGAATGCATGCATGTGTTTGTCTGCTAAAAGTTTCAATGCAAACATACAGTAAACAAAATGTAAACATTCCATTTATGTAGACTAAATATCATTTATGTACTTTCTTTCTTTTGGAATGTTCTCACACTGCCCCTCACATTTTATCTTTGTGCATTTTCTTTTTTATGTTTTTTACATGCTGTGGACATGTGGAAAAACTATAACACCTCCCTAAAGTTCTTATTGTTTATTTGTTATTTTATAAAAAATATTACTAATGTGATTCAGTTTAATCATTTATTGAACTCCATTTTTTTCTGTCTGCATTTAATCCCATCCTTTCGAAGCACATGCCCTCACACTCTTGTGAACAAACCCAAACACCTCATGTGCGATACTGTAATGTGCCCACGCAAATGTTAACACATCAACTTACTGCTCTATTGAGGGGGAAAAGCCTATCTGTCTGTGGAGACATTGGTGGGAGTGAGTAAATTAACAGTTTTTGGGGAGGGGTGGGCTATCTGTTTCAGAACACGGCTCTTTCTTCCAGATTTACTGACTGTCAGTCACACTGTATTCCTCTCATCTTCTCTCCCAAGCCTCCCACTTGTCTGACTCTACCCCTCGCTTCGTCTCTTTATCTTCCTCTCTTCTCCCATAGCGTTTCTCTATCTTTCCTGGTGTCCGTCTTTCTGCTTGACAGATCAGAGGACCATAAGCTTCTTTCTCTCAGACCACAGGAGTTCTTAAACACTCCCCTGGCAGAGAACAACACATAAAACCTCTCTCAAACACACACAGAAGCTTTGAAAACCTGTCGCGAGTAAGGTGGACAATTTAGATAAAAGAACAAGAGATAATCATACTTCAAGTTAAGTTTAGAAACAAAAGAAATTGCAAAGGGAGCGTTGTTAGCAGAGTGAAAGTGGTTGTAATCAAATGAAAAGTATACAAAATACACAGTCAGATTTTTAATGTGCTTTTTATATTTTCCTCAATTAGAGATTCTTGAAAATAATCAAATCTCATCTTTTTATTGAGTCAACAGGACCTCCGTCTTCATCAGTTCCCCATCATGCCCCAACTCCAAGAACATGTTGCAGTCTTCTTCTGTAACATTTTATCTGATGACATTAACTTTTTTTAGGAAGATGACATTATACAGCTTAACAATGTACCTGGATGTACTAAGATGTTATTGATGGCAGCGTCATGGTGGCACAGTGGATAGCACGATCACCTCACTGCAAGAAGGTTGCTGGATCAATTGGTAATTCTGTGTTGTATTTGCATGTTCTCCCCGTGATCACAAGTGTTTACTCTGGGTGCTGGGGGAACAAACTGTCCAAAGACATGTGGTCCAAAAAATTGGGTAGATTGTCCATAGTGTATGAGTATGAGTGTGTAAGGATGTTTCCTGGTGGTGGTGTGGCTGGAAGGGTAACGAGGAAGATGAATGAATGCTATCGATGGAAGTGTGAAAATCAGCAAGACATAGTATAAACATACAGAGTTGTAGCAACATCTCCTTAAAAAGCAATAAAAGCACAAACAATAACTAAAAGTGCATTTGTAATCATTTGCATTGGGTGAAAGGCTAGCTTTACAAAGATATCAACAGACATAAAATTACACACACAAAAAACAAAAATGATTTATAAATAGAAATCAAGGTCTTTAACGATAAGGCATTGGGCACAATACTCTAGTGTTGCCATAATCTTCCACTCGAATACATGCAACCTTTCCAAACCAGACACATAAGTCTAAACAATTACTTGTCATATAACATATATTACTGAAATTTGACCTCTGATAATTCTTCTCCTGTCATGGCTTGAGCCACCAGACTGGAAAGTAAGTCTACCTATAAGTGGGTTGATTGGTCAAGATTTTGTCATGTATTTTCCAATCTTGTGGTGACAGATCATTGACAGTTATTTCCTCATTTTCTTTTTAACCCTGTGTCCTTTTAGTCACCATTTGTTTATTTTCTCTTATTGTTTGTTTTCTCCAGTTATGTGGTCAAGATCACATAACTGGTGGTGGCTTTTTTTGCTTAGTTATTGTTTGGAGGACATCGTCCTCTGATGTTTCCTGTGTAACATTTCCCCTCCTTACGGTTTTCCATGTTAAAGCTTTAACTTAGTTTCCTCTGTTTTCTACTCATTATATAATTTTTATGTAACAAATTTGTTTGGTTTATTTACCTTTTACATAAATTACCTTTAGTTATTTATCCTTATGGGAATATTGATCATCTAATTCTGTGTGCTTGTCTATGCCACCTGTATTTGCTGTTTTCTGAACATTTGTCTTCAGTTTTTAAATTAGAGTTTAAGATGTTATTGTTTTCTTGGTTTTTTGTTTTACTGGGCTTTTTATTTGTTTTATTTAAGGAAAATATTTTCATTTAAGCTGCAAAGCATTTGGGGTCTGCATTTCTCTTTTGGCGTTCTCAGCCTGACAATAAGATTAGAGCATTTAAAGTGTTCCGTTTGGATAAGTTAAAAGATCCTGACTTGTGATCAGTCTCATAATAGGAGCAGTATCGGATCATATCATCAATACATTATAAACACTTATGTAAATCATCAAGACATTGAGTCGAATAAGTAATCCAAGATTTTTTTTTTAGGATAATAAGATGCAACTGGCTGCTGAATGATCGCAAGAATGTGTGACTTATGAGCATTGTGGGTTTGATTCAGCCCTCCAGCAATCGTTTAAATATTACATTTGGCATAATGCATTTTCATATCTATATGATTAGATTAATTACTTAGTGCATGGAACATTATAATTTTGAGATTCAATATTTAATTTTAATTTAAGTTTTTGTTCAAAAAATAATTTTGTTCAAGTCCTATCTTGTTTAAGTTTAAACATTAGATGGATTAATTCAGAGAGAGAGAGAGAGAGAGAAAGAGAGAGAGAGAGAGAGAGAGAGAGAGAGAGAGAGAGAGAGATCACCCTATGATATCAACAGTGATGAGACAGTCTCCAGCTTTCTCTCAGTCTCTTCTTTTGTTCCTCTCTCCATGTCACTGTCTCCATAACATAACTGAAGCTCATCCCACACAGTCTTCTGAGAAAAGAGTTCATACTTCAGTTTTATCAATTCTGGGTTCACAGGCTGGAGGCTTCTGATCAGCCATGCTGGTGGTTCGACGCTGTGCCAGAACCACTCGCACCAGATGTCACACAACAGTTGGCCATGAACAATTCCAACTGGCAGGCATGCCTCAAGTCTGTCTCTGTTCATTCAAGATGAAGACTGTCTGGAGGAGACCCCAAAGAAATGTGTTTGTGCGTGTGGGGTTCAGATCAACCATTGCTCAAGGCAAGAAAGGATTAACGTAAACTTCCTGTGAATGGCAAAGAGCTACAGGTCAGACATCTCTTGATCAATATCAGGACAAATCTGTCAAAACAGACAAGTTAATTTGTGTCTGTGCAAATAGAAGACAGGCTAATGGCACACAAATTATGGTTCTTTCTCTCAAAGGAACTGGTTTGAGTTTTACAGCGCACACCTTGCTGACAATGACAATGACCCTTGTGACCCCTGCTGCAATGGAGCTGGAGCAAAAAAACATGCCTTAACTTCTGCAAGTGAATCCATAACCATCAAACAACACTAACTGAGGGATATAGTAGCTCGATACAATGCAAACCGCATGTGCTATTACCAACTTGAAGTTTGGAACTAGCAACCATGCAAAAAAAGTTGAAAAATATGATAAATATGAACAAGGTGAGAACAAGTTAAGTCAAAAGCACACAATATAAAAATTTGTAATTCTAAATTCTTTATGGAGAACAATGCCCAAAAAGAACAAAAATGAGAGCAAATTTAATGTTAAAACTAAAATTTTTCACTGTAGCATAAAAAACGCTAAAACTAATATATTAAAAATTGTTTATTATTAACTCATTTGAATTGTAAAGTTACATAAAACATTTAACTTAAAAAACTTGAAAAATCTGAAATTTTATAACTTGAAAAAAGAAAACTATAAGATAAAAATTTGAACTAATGAATGAATTTGTAATGTACTAACAAATCAATGAACTATTTGTTATAATTTTAAAACCACAAATTCTATGTTTTACGTTCAAAACAAATGAATCTGAAATAAGCATTTGTTGAATACACATTTCTTTCTTTTTAGCATCTAATGGTTTTGCTAAATTAGATTTCCTTAAATTAGAGTCAGTCAAAGTTCAAAACCTCCTCTACATCTAATCTAAATCAACCGCACACACTCACACCTAAACTCTGTTACCCCACACAAGTAAACACACACACGCATACACACGCATGCACACAAACACACGCACACGCACACACCCACACGCGCACACCCATGCACACACATGAACACATTGAATTCCCCCAGGCTGGTTTGCTTTTCCATCACACATTTACAAGATCCTGAAATATTTTAAATGAAGGATTAGAAGCCTTTAATCAGGAACTCTTAGATGCTTGTGGGTGAGGAACTTAGTGAACTTTAACGACACACACATCTTAACATCATTCCACAGCTGCTATTAAAGCCTCCAGATTTAAACATGTAAAGAAAGTGTGAGATGACATTTATAGTGCTGAACCCTTGGATATCCTTTGGAGGTCAGTTTATGCTTATGACTGTAAGTGTGTGTGGAAGGGGGTTCGTCTACAGAGATGTAGTTTACTCTGAGCTGCTTTTTGTTCGAGCAGTAGCATCCCAGAAGCCGAAATGTCAGCAGATTCAAGCTGCGCGTGCATGTCTCCACTTTTGCATTAGTCAGCTCATGCTCTCTCTTTCACTTTTTCTCCCCCCCTCTCTCTCTCTCTCTCTCTCTCTCTCTCTCTCTCTCACACACACACACATACTCTCTCTAAAAAAAACATTGTGTCTGAACATTTTCCATGCATCTCCTTTACCTAGTGACCCACACTGAATGTCACTTACACACAAACACACATTGCTCTCAATCACTGATCCGAAACAGCTTCTCAAAACAGTAAATAACTGCAGTAGTGAATATTTTCACTGTTTATACCAGCAATCCAGTTTAACCAGATCTCCACATTCCTATATGTTTTAAAAGCCAAGCCTCCGGTCATTCAAGCTAATTTTTTATTATTTTTCAAAAAACAATTATTGAATCAAGTGAAAAACATACTTTGTGGATTTACTTGGTTTATAAAGAGAAAACTATGCCAGTAAATGAAACACTGTTAAATATTTTAACTTTTTTGAAGGCCTACGACTTTCTTTGTTACACCAAAGAACAACAAGGAACAGTTGTCAATGAAGGCAGACTTTAACTTTTTTTCTTTTTCATGCTCATTGTCAAGAAATGACTTGAATTGAACTTCAAAGTCAAAAATTGGACAAATCTCTTAATTAGGATGGAAGAGAAAATCAACTGAGCATAAATATGTAAATCATCAAGACATTGAGCAGAATTAGTAGTTTAAGAAATTGTATTTTGTCAGGATAATAAGCTGCAGCTGGCTGATGAATAATTACAAGAAGTTGTGACTTAAGAGCACAGTGGTTGTATTGAGCTCTGCCATAATTTTTTTGCTATCCTATGTAGAAATATTACATAAAACATAATACCAGGAGTTTATTTGTATGCCTAGATTAATTACTTGGTGCATGAAATATTTAATTTTAGCTTTAATATTTCATTTTATTTCCATTTTTGCTGAAAAATACATATCTTGTTGAAGTCAAATACAATATTTGACTTCAAAGTAAATCAAAAATCAAAAATTTCTGATACTCAGACTATCCATAATAACGTTGGAATTGAGTTAGCGAAAGATATTATATTTGTGCCAGTAGTGTGTACAAAGACTTGGACTTATTCAGTCACAGAAGTGCTCATGTATGGGACTTTTCCTCAAAATCCACAGAGAAAATGTAATTTGTGATTCACTGCTCTCAGCACTCATTCACTTAGCTCTTTGTTTATTGGCTATTGCTGTTGAAATCAATGAATGTCCTGCAAGGCAGAGTTAGCGGGGGTTTAAAAGGCCTTTACTCTTTCAATTTTAATAGCAATTAAAAATTCTATAGACAAAAAGGATCTAGTTGTCTAGTTGAATATTTCTGAAGAGAGGGTCATCGAGTCCAGCTTTAGAGCGATAATCGGTGTCGAAAGAGACGTTTTATGGCTGGCTGGCATTTGAGGAATTATTTGAGTTTGAGTCTTTTCTGATCTTCTTTCAATCAGTAACTCTTTACAAGCAAGAGATATAGCTCTCAGGACCATCCGTCAAGGAGACTTTAGCATGTTGAAACACTCACCAAAGACACTTTTAAATACACCAACACTGACAATGAACAGCCGTTAAAGTAAAAGAAGCTAGAAAAGAATCCTCTCAGCCTTTCTTTTCCTTCTTGTTTTTGCATTTGGTAACTGGTCTGTCTCTCATCTAAATCTTTTTCGTTTTCTGTTTGTCCTTTCTTCCTTTCATCTCTTCGGAGACTGAAAGGTGGGTTGGAGTGAGGGTTCCATGGTGAACTCTATCTTTTTCCAAAAGAGAGCTGGAGATTGGCACCAGTAAAACCATATTACACTAAAAATGGATGAGTAGACCCCTGGCCTTATAGTGTGCCAAACTTGCAATTTAAGGCATTTTTGTTGGCTTAACTTTTTCAGATGTATATTTCTTTCGTCCGTCCTTCCACACTTTTCTTCCTTTTATAATTTAAATATTTTCTTCATTACTTCTTCTCGATTCTTCTCTTCCTTTTTAAATATACAATTGTTCCAGTAAGAATTGTAGCTAGGGGTGATGATGAATGCCTTTATTTGTCACATACAATGTTTTGTGCAGTGAAATTGGGCCGCTCCTATCATACACATTACGAGGGAAGACGAGAGGTAGGAAATAAGACAATAATATAAAACAGGAGACAAATACATGAACTGAATAAACAAACTTTGGCTCATTACATTAAAAGCTGGTCAACAATTAAGATTTTCTTTTTTCAGAATCGCAGAATGCTCTCTGAGTATTTTAACAACAAACTTTTTAAACCAAAGGTCATGACATCAACCTTTCAGAAAAGATAAAAATGAATGTTGCTGGTCCTTCTCTACCAGTTTGCAGTTCATAAAATCCGGAAAGGCCAACAATGACAAAAAGGCAAGGTGTGGTTTTCCTTGAGATAATAAAGCAGAACCATCCACTTATTTCTGGTTCATGGCTCAGTCAGGTGCCCACAACCTTAACTATGAGTAATCAGACCTTACTTATTGAATGAGTAATATAAAAAATATATATGTGACCAGTTAACCAAAAAAAAAACAACCTGAGAATAAAGCCAAATCTATTGCACTAATCAAGATGTTTCTGTCAAGATGGAGTGTCTATAAAACCTGTTCCCTTTTGACAGCAGCCTTAATAAACCTTTAGTCTCAATGGTGTTAGAGTAAATTATTTGTGTAGAGCTACCTTGTGTTTGGGATATTTAAATTGTTTTTCTTTGTGACACCTAAATCTTTGAGTAATTTTGTATATTTTGGTTGCATCATCAGACAAAAATAAAATTAATTGTAAAAGCCGAAAACTGTTTAAAAACCCTGTAACAATAAGGACGAGTGTGCTCAAGTCTTTAGTGGTAGTGAACAGAAAAAAAACACAATACAATCGAAGAATAACAGCCTAAATTAATTGCAGTGTTTCCATTTTATGCAAACAATCGAAACCCCTTCAAAGGAGAAGAAAGATAAAGAAGCTAAAGTGTAGCAGCATGAACTGCTTGAACGCTATATTAAAATGCTCTTTCTCTATTTCTGGCATTGTTGCTATTGTATGCAGAACACATAAATCACAGCAGTCAGCAGAACCCATGGGGAGGCTGGGTGAGCGGGTGCATGTGAGTATGTGTGCATTCTGAAATACTGCACAACTCTGAGAACAGCTCCAAGTGAAGACTGGAAGACAAAAAGAGGTCCCACTTACACCTGGCTGCAGGTATTTTTTTCACCCTCTTCAAAGTTTCTTTCCTTATCCTCAGCTTCTCACCTGGTTCTCACACACACCCTCATAGCACTTTCAGCCCTGGCAAGTCCTTACAGATCCAGCACATGAGTG
This sequence comes from Danionella dracula, assembly GCA_900490495.1. Classification (NCBI taxonomy): domain Eukaryota; kingdom Metazoa; phylum Chordata; class Actinopteri; order Cypriniformes; family Danionidae; genus Danionella; species Danionella dracula. The sequence goes on along the minus strand of UELW01000001.1, from coordinate 29,536,242 downwards.
TTTGGTTTGGGGTGAGCGCCAGCCGATCAATCACCCTCTCCGATGGCTGTTTTACAAGTGCGTACTGCCATGTCATCACACTGGAATCTTTATGGAGGCAGACAGCTCTGTGGGCAACTTTAAGTAATCGTTTCAATAAAACGGAGAGAGAGCAAGAACTTTTATCTCTAACGTGTTCGGTGAGGTACAGGAACAGGATAAAACACAACATTACAGACGATGGGGAAACATGCACTTGGCTCAGGGTGAGATGTATAACTGATATAGGGGATAACGACATGCTAAGAAAGCCAGTCCTTAAGTGCCCTCATTGCATGGATATGGATGCAGTCTGTGGATGGCTATGGGAGGTCTAAAGTCGTAGTAAGGTAAATATTAAGAATTTTTAAAGAGTATGAAACATTCATGGCCTGTAGCTGTATGGAAAAGCACTGTAGTACAGCCCCCATTTAGTCTATAATATGCTAAAAAAAAGAAATAACCTTAAAAAATCTGTTTAATCTCCCCTACTGTTAGTCCTTTTGGACAAAAGTGTCTGCTAAATGCATAAATGTAATGTAAAAAAAAATCTTTGAATAATGATCTAAATGATGCTAAATATAGGTTTATTAGGTTATGAGGGGTTTTTAATCATAACCAAAATGGTAAATGCTATGTAACATAGTAACTCACAAACAAAAACACACTTAATTCATAAAAACAAATCTAGCAGAAAAGTTACAAAACAGTTAATTTGTGAATTACAAAGTACAAATTACAGGGAATAAATTTTATTTTGTACATCATATGTACATTTATAAGAATATTGTAGAAAAATTCTAAACACAGTGTGTTTTTTTCTTTAATGTAATAAATAGAAGTTGCATTTAAAACCACTGAACAAAAAATTTTTTTTCATTTAATAACACCATGTAAAATTTAAAAAAATAAACTGCAAGATGCTATGAAAATATTAATGTCAAGTTTGAAGGTTTAACTGAGACCTGTAATAGTTGTAACTTCCGATAAAGCAGTAGCTAACTCCAGAAATCTGTTAATACAACTCCCACACATGTCCAAGATCTCCATATAACACCAAGGTAAATAGCATTTTTGTGTTTGAGTAATGTCTTTAAGCTGTTAAAGAGTAAATACAGGTGCCCTGTAGAGTTCATCTTTACATATGTTGGTACATTCACAGCGCTGTAATCTTCTGTCTGTCAAACCACCTCCATTACACAGACAATGAACATGACTAATGAGAAAATCACAGAGAACTACTGTCAGCCCTCTTCACCAAGCCCCGTAAACTCCAGGCCCTCAGTCACACTAAACCTCAACACACTCTCCTCTTCTCAGTCATCTGTGAAGCAAGGCTTTAAATTTTCTCTAGTGGCAGATTTGATCCTTTATAACAGTTACTGCGCTGCAAAAACATATACATATTATACATATTTATATAATCTGTGCTTTTTAAGAAGTCACATTTAAACACATTTTACTTTTATATGTGAATCTATACTTTTAACAGGGTGTTTAAGCCCTGAAACCAGAGCATATAAAAATGTTGTTTATCTTTTATGCAAAGCATTTTCAGTGTTGGGCAGATGTTTTAGACCATTAGAACCTATGAGAGCCCTTGTTGATACAGCAGAACTATTTGTTGCTGTGCTTAATCTTACCATGATGAAAACAACTTTCTCAATCTCATCTTGAAAGGAGTTTGGCTGTTTTCCCCCCAGTTTTAAACCTAGACAGCTGTTTCTGCTCCAGTTCATGTGATGGGTGTCAAGCTACGTGTGACTTTGGTGAATGTAATAAGCAAAACCGCTGACTTTGTGCAAGTGTGCCTATAAGAATTGATCCTGAGGGCTAGGGTTTTGAGGGCTAATGGTGGTAACACTTTTGATTTGATTCAGAGCAATTTTATTTCTGAAAAGTTTTTTGTTTACCACATTTTTTCATGTGCATCCTTTTACACAGTGCTGAATAAAAATTAATTTGTAGTTTTTGTGATTCTTACCATATATAGCAATAACACCTTCTATGTTGCTATAAATGAATGACAACTCATTGATAACTTTGCTGCAGATTTTTATAGTGTTTACACACTTTCACATTTTTAGTGTTTACGCACTTATCCTCACTTTCTCATCAAACGTTGACTTAAAAATAATCACAATGATTGTATTATTCAGTGATGTGACCTGAGCGACAGGATGAACTCTCCTCTCTGACCTCTAACGTCCATGACCCCAGCGCTGCCCTAATGGAGACAGGAAGGTATTAAGGGGTCTGGATGAGTGAGGGTGAAAGGTGAGGATCACGGGTCAACATCCATCTCTATGGCAACGCACAGAGAGGCCTTATTGGGCCTGCGATGTAATGGAACCTCCGCCATTTGGTAAAATTTGGTTGAAATGAGCTGATAATTACTACTTAATGAACTGGTGCAGACTGCTGAATTTCAGGGCTTTGCTGCACATAGCATGTGTAGGTTTGTGTGGGAGTGACAGGATTGTGATTTTATCAGTGGAAATGAGCAGTTAACAAGTTTCAGCACTTATGACAGTGAAGGAATGTAGAACGACTTGCTCTGACATTTGCGCTATTTCACAATGAATTGTAAAAATAGTTGAAAAAACTGTTAAACATAGTTTTATTTTTCCATTAAATTGTATTCATAGGAATCTTATCAGCTTCAAGGAGTTTCTTTTGGTGGCACTGTTCACCAAAGAAAGGGTTTTAAAACCACATCATTAAACCAAACAAGGGTTTTAGAAAACATTTGTTTCAGAGATGTGACACAACCATTTTCAGAACCACCTGATTCACTTTATTTAGGTTAGGGTTTTGTCGGCACCTGTTGGGCCAGCATGTTAATGTCAATTCAATATCGGCAAAACATGTTTACATGATTGTAACTTGAAATGTGTTAAAAGGATTTTTGTTAAGAGATATTCTTAACAAGCAACCACTATAGTTACCTACTAAACCCCAGTAGAGGGTTGCAGAGTTCTACAGGTGATCTCCAGCCCATTTAGACTGAAAAGACAGTCCCCTGGACAGGTCACCTTGTTTGTTTCTCCTGATGCCTGTTTTAGGCAGTGAAAGGAAAATATATTCTATACAGTATCCAAGTCGCGCCACGGTTTCTGTAGACATCGAGGTTTAAAGTTGCCACTGTCAGCCATTTACTTTATGATAGTGTATCTCTACCACTGTCAAAAAGTCACGATGTAGGCAAAGGTGAGATGGCAAAACCAAAACCTGAATGCAGGTCTTTAGCATAAGAATGTCCCTTATTTATGTACATTTTTATAACATACTCTGCTTGAACCTATGAGAAATACTAACTTCATCTCACTGTTGCAATCAAGAGCAAATCCAAAGACAACAACAAACAAGCAATTGTTTACATCAGGGTTGTTTTTTGTAAAAAAATGTTAAATGTTTTGTAGGGCAGCTTGAAAATGTCATTTGTATTCTGCTCAGTGTTGACACCAACTTCAAGCAGCCAGTGGATCAACTGCGGTTTTAGTCACTTTCTTATAGACAACCTGTGGGACAGTGGAAGGTTATTCTTTATTGAACAATGGGAAGCCTAGGAAGATAATTTAAAATCCACTCTAACTAAATTAGGCAGCATTGCAACCCACTGGTGAGCCTCTGAGTAACAAATCATCTATTTATTCCCTTCCTGTACTTGTTTATGAACGTTCATTAATTGATGTCTGGAGGTACCCATACCACAGAGATAAGAGAACACTGTCCTGTTACACTGACCGCTCACTGATCAACCCAAGATTTCACAGAAGAGGTGCACAAGAACAACACCAGAAACCATAAGGATGAACATGTAACATCACTCTCAAAGCTGGCACAGCAAGAAAGTTGAGGTGCAGGATTTATAAATAACAAAAAGCAAAAAAAAATTGCAGGTGTATACTGGCAACTTTTCAATTAACCAACCAAAACAAAACTCAAAAACATCCAATGCATTGCTTTTTGCCATAATTAGCTTTTTCCTACAAGTTTTCCCTACAAACAGATGTAAATGCATTTTGGGTTTTTTGTTTTGGGATGTGGATGCATGATTCCACAATTAAAAATGCAAAAACTCTAAATGTCACTTTGGAAGAGCTGCAGCAAAACATGTTGCCAGTGGTATTTCTCCATCAAAAAGGTCTCATTGCATCAATTTCCCTCTGAATCCAGATCCAAGATTTTAATGAGGCAGCATGCAATGAGACAAGACAGAGATATGACAGCCGTTGAGGAAATTACAAGTGATGGATGGATAGACTAGTGTCAAAGCACACTGGAGGCTATATGACCTGTCAGAAGATTAAGAACTAGTGTGAGTGTATCTGCAGTCACTGGGTCAGTAAGAACACTGGGGGACTGATAGACTAGAGAATGGGCAGCCCTGAGTGCATCGGCAGCAGCAAACAACCGTGTGTGTGTGTGTGTGTGTGTGTGTGTGTGCGTGTGTGTGTGTGCGTGCGTGACCTGCAGGTCATACTTAAGCCTGAAGGCGAATTACTAACACAGAGACTTCAGGAGATGAACTCAAATCCTCGATGCGGATCCCTGAGCACTCCAAACTGACCCCAGATATGCGATAACTATCTCTTTGGTAGATTTGGCAGCACAGAAACTTCAATAATTTGACCTTTACCACATACAGTATACACAGTGGATCTTAAACTTGACCAGATAAATAGTCAAATAGGCATCTAGCACTAGGCAGGTTGTGTATTTCTAGATAACACCTCTTTATAGTGAACTAAGACCTTTTTTAAATGCCAAAAGTTTAGATTAAGTCCTAATAGGATGATCCTCTGCATAGTAAACAGACTGAAATCCTTTAGTAATCTGTTAAAGTGGCTGCAGAGCCAAGGGGCCAAGGATTGCATTAACTCCTGAAGGCATAGTGGTCATTCTTGGTTTATAAATGAGTGTATGGCATCACAATATGGGCACACAATAAGTTAACTCCACTTTGCAGGGATATGAGTGGAGTGTTAGAAATATAGTGATCTATAAGATTAGATGTTTTTTTATGAAAAAAACTACATTACAAGTATACATTAAATATACATTACCAAAATGAGAAAAGTGAGATAAATGTTTTAGGTCCTGTCCACACATATCCAATTATGCCTTTCAGACCTTTCACTCTAATTAAAGCCTATTGTCCATTATGAAATTTTACTACTCCAAAAAGAAGCATATGGCAACACATCACAGCAAAAGAAGAAGAAAGCAAGATTTTTAGTTATCTTATTCACATTATTTTTTTAGATTGTTTGTGAAATAAAGAGATCAAAGTTTCAACATAAGACTAAAAACATTATTTATAATAATAATAATAATTAAACATCAGGATTTCTTTAACTTAACTATGTAAAAAAAAAGCAAATAATGAAAACTATTTCATGCAAATAATATTCAGCTTGGCGTCACGGTGGCGCAGTGGGTAGCACGGTCGTCTCACAGCAAGAAGGTCGCTGGTTCTAGACTCGGCTGGGGCAGGTGGCATTTCTGTGTGGAGTTTGCATGTTCTCCCCGTGATCGCGTGGGTTTTCTCCGGGTGCTCCGGTTTCCCCACAAGTCCAAAGACATGCGGAATAAGTGAATTGAATAAGAACGATTGCCCATAGTGTTAAAGTGTGAATGAGTGTGTGAATGTTTCCCAGCGATGGGTTGCGGCTGGAAGGGCATCCGCTGTGTAAAACATATGCCAGAGAGTTGGCGGTTCATTCCGCTGTGGCGACCCCGAAAGGGAATAAAGCCGACATGAAGATGGATGGATGGAATATTCAGCTTTGGAGGGTCTTCGTCAGAGAGCTGATCTTGGATTCTCTCAGATCTTGGAAACTTTTGCATATTTTTTAAAAACTTTTTACTCAGTGCATCCAAACAAACAGACATGTACACACGAATCGCCCTATTTGAGTTATAGGTGTCATAAGCCATTAATACAGCAGCTTAGAAAACTCCAAGGGCTATCACTGTTATAGCATAGCCTCTGAAAAACCAGACTACAAGCTAATTTTTATGTATTAAATCACAAACCAAATGCGCCAAGCTGCAATAATATTCAGCTCATTGTTGCTGACACACTCTTTTTTTTTTACTGGACACATGTGCAAATAGCGTCAGTTTTGGGAAATAACTGTATGAAGCCCCAGAAGAATGGGGAAGGGTTCAGAGCAAAACAGTTGTTGGTTTAGACTGGCAAGAGAATTTTTGTTCATCACCAACACATTTATTACATTTGTGTGCACTGCTTTGTCCAGGCTGTGAGGTGAAGATCTTTTTTAAATGGAGTAATTAATACCCAGGTACCCGAGGCCTTAATCAATCTTCTGATTGGTAGCTGTCCTTCATTCATGCTGATGCTGAAAATTTCTGCTAAAGATCTACTAATATGTAAACCCTACGGAGAGCCGAGAAACCTTTATATCAATGGAAGGAATTATCACCAGCTTTCCCATAAGTGCTAGTTCAGCTTCAAAGCAGATATGACAAATGCTGGAAGTTGTGGAAATCGTTCTTTGTGCTTAAACAAAACCAGGTTATCCTCCACTTTGTCCAGTTCACTTCTTCAGACAGACCTTTCTTGACCTCGGTTATTACCAGCGACAAATTCCACTGCTGAAAACCCCATTAGCTTCTATATGAGCTCTGACAATAACCCAGCCTCACACAGACTCAGTCCGGGGCTCCATTCGAAAGACCCTCCTCCTGAGTCCTTAACACTCCGAAAAGCAGCTTCGATCTGCTTTTCTTTCTTTTTTTCTCTTCTGTCTATCCCATTCTTCCGCTCTCATGTGCATCTTGCTGTGCTGAAGGTATGGATGTTTGAAGTGCGCTCTGCTTTAATTGGACGAAAATGTAGCATAGGGCTTGGTGGGTCATTATTACCCACGCTGACCCCCTTGATGGCGGCCAATCCACATGTCGTTAATGGAATCTGCTGTTCCCACGACGATTGAGGCTATATAGTGCTGGGGGTCTGGATTCCGTTAGTCTGCCCCGTAAAAATCAAGGCCCATTTTAATCAATGGATGGAGAGGTCAGTCCTTAGCGTCCAATTACAATGCCAGATGTTGGACGAGGGTTATTCAGAGCAGCTCATTAAGGGTTTTGGAGTAGAAGAACTGCTTCTGTTTGAACTCTGTATGCTTTTGATGAGCAACCCAAGGCATTTTTTTGTTTAAAATTTATTCACCCATGTTTTGGCAGCTTTTCTTCCTTATAGATTCTTTCTACAAATCATTGATAATCGAACTTAAACAGGTGAACTCTTATTAACTACAGAAGTGGGATTTAAATTATCTTCAATAGACCGTGCAGACAATTTGCAGAAAAAATCTTTAAAAAAATGTTTTTAATCAGTAAATACATTTAAAAAGATTTCTACTACATACTAATTAAAAGTTAAATTCAAATCCACAGGCAGAGTAAAAAACATTTAAAAACTGTATCTTACTTTGAAAAAGCATGATTTTATGTAAATATGAAACACTAAAAGTTCATTGCCTCCAAGGAAATGTTGAGCTATCAATCAGTTATAAAGTCAGAGGACACACTCATTTTATGTAAGTCACTTGACAGCCATCTTGAGAAAACCTCCTGGCTGTTATTTTTCTATTGGCATTTAAGACAGCCAGCCACTAAATACAAGACTGGGAATATAAAGAAATCTCCAGCATAGTTTGTTTCTGCCATTACATAAAAATCTCTCCAAGGCAAAAACCAAAAGTGATTTCAAAATGTTTTCTGCAGCGCTAACGTTTGATGTGGATTTGCATTGACTATTTGTGGGGTTCAATCAATCAATCAATCAATCAATCAATCAACCAGACAACTAACAATACAATCAACATTTATTTATATGGTACTTTTTGCAGTTGCTTTACAAATGCCCAATATTGGTAAAAACAATTTTATAATCATTCCTATTGGATAATTTGATGGGTTAGAAATAAAGTTACCACATACAATTAACTTAGAACTTATACAGTTTTTTTTTATCAGGAAATACAATTATCCTTGTTCAGTCCAGTTGGTAAGGTCAACAATATTTAGTTTGTTTTCCAAATTAAAATATTTTATTAAACAAAAATTTACCTGAAAAGACTGAAATCAGACAGTTCGATGGATGTGAGCCATTTACAACTCAGATTCAGGTTTTTTGTCACATACATGCACATACAGAGTACTTATATGTATAAGAAAAAAAATAAAATAGGCATAAGATACGAGAAAAGAGAACGTAAATAAAATAAAGTACAAAAAATACAATACATTATATTACAAAAATAACTTTTTAATGTATTTTAACGATAAGAGGCAGTTATTAATAAGTAGTTGTGAGAACTTGAGTGTTCAGTACATGATGTGCAAAAAACAGCAGAGGGGTGTGTGTGCGTGTGTGTGCGTGTATACGGGGGTGTGCGTGCATGTGTGAGATGGTCACTAAAGTGTCAGTGAATGTCTTCGAAGTGACTTGTGCTGTGTAAGTCCACGGTTGTGCAAATTGTGTGGAGTGTGAGGTGAATGTGCGGAGTGAGAGATGACTTGACATAAAGTCTGTGTTTATATGCTCGGTGTATCCATGTTTAGAGTCTGAATGGCATGCGGGAAGAGGCTACTCCTTATTCTCTCTTTGTTTGTAGTGGAAAGGCTTTCCTGAATGCAACAGTGAGAAGAGACCATTGTTAGGATGGCTGAGGTCCTTAGCAATCTTCCTAGCTCTGGTCCTGCACAGTTTGTTGGGAGCTAGATGTGGATGGTACATTCAGCTGAACCAGGAAGTGATGCTGCAAGTCAGGACGCTCTCGATGGTGCTGGTGTAACACTGCACCAACTCAGCAAGTCATTTTATTTTTCTGTTTGACTAAAAAATAAGCTAAAAAATCTCATGTTCAATTGTTTAGAGTGTACTATTAAGTCAAACCATGCGGATGATGAATGTAGTTAATCCTTTTAGAATATCCCCTAACACGATGCAGTACAAGTCCAAATTCCCCAAAAATGTCTTCATCATCATTATTTTGACCCGATTCACTTTCAACATCTTTAAACCATATTATCAGTATGTTTGTGTCTGCAATAAAGAGGACAATCTCTTGATTTGAGGAAGATTAGTCAATTAAGCCAATCAATCATGTGGGGAATACTTTTACATAGAATTCATTCATAACTTTTTCTTTTGTTATATTTGGAGTTCTGACCAAGCTAAGTTATTATTCCTTGGAAAAAAACATTTATGCAATAAAGTGATACCGAAGTTTTGGGAAGTAAGTTATCCAGCTATTTAATCTCCTGTCAGTCTCTCTGTCTGCACCATGGCTCCACTCTCAAGCCTCTCAGTGAATCACTTCACTGTAAACAAAGTGGGTGGAGGCGGTAAAAGCGGCAAGCTTTGGTGGAAGATTTAAAAAAGAACACAGAAGAGGTGCAGTCCAGAACAAATGTGCTTCCCATGTTGACACTCCTATCATAAATGCTCCAGGTGAAATAACTAGGTTTGGTCACTACATCAAAGCGAGCTTTAAAAAAATTTTCAAATTAATTTATAGTTAACACTATTATATTTTTAAAATAGGTAAATTTGAAAGGTTTCAAAAAGAATAATTGTTGTTCAAGTCTAAGATCAGCTCTACCCTCACAATCATTCTATTCATATTAACAGAAAAAATACAGTACACATCAGTCTGTTTATTTATTTATTTCATATTTTTTCAGATAATTACATTAACATAAGAGACTTCAAACAACTTTAAGATATTTTTTTGGTGCCTTTTTGATAAAACATATTTCACTCTTCAGGTTTTTGGGGGATTATGATTCATGCTCATGTGAAAGACAGCTGATTTTTATCTCAGTATCTAGATTCTACTGAATTTCCCCTGGAGGAGGACATTCCTCTCATTAATGACACGACTTAAGGAAACTGCTATGCTTTAATCCTGTCAGCATTAATCTGCACATCCCAGAGGAATCACCGCTGGCACTGTGTCATTCATGTTGAGGCGTTTCTACTTTGCTAAAGTTATACGGCCCATTCAAATAAATGAATGTAGGTTTGATGTTCGGAAAATAAAGTATCACTGTCTTTATTCCCTCAGGGAATACCAACTGCTCTTTACACATCTTGTTATTTTTTTTCTAATGTACCTCATCTTTCTGCTCCACAGCCTGGGGATCTCTGTACAGAAGAGACTTACACAGACTTACACACAGTTAAATATTCCCCATGACTGCTGCTTTCATTGAATAAGTGACAAAAGCTTGCCTAAACTAAATTAAATTAAACTAAATTAAACAAACAGATTTTGAATTGTGTTGAGAAAACAAATTCAGTTCATTTGAAGCTAGCCAAAAAAAAAAAACAATGAACAAAAAATGTGTTTACCTACACTAAACAAAGAGGTTTATTCTCACAAATTAACATACAAATACAATTATTTACTATTAAATGTAAATAAGAAAAAAGTAATATAAAATGTTTAAACAATATATTTGGTAAATTGTTTGTAGAGTTGGTAAAGTCTTTCATTTTCATTTTATTGTTTCAATGTAAAATTGTTACACATGAATTTAAAAGAAAATGCAGTTTACAGGTTTTATAAACCATAACCCTAACCCTAAATGTCAGCCTATATAATCTTAAAAAAGAAAAATTTGAATAAATTTTAGTTTGTTATGGTGACAACAAATTTCACTCACTGCCCTTTAAATAATGTTTGGCCTTTTACTATAAATGAATGGAAATTGAGAGACAACTTCTTAGCAACTCTTTTCTTTGTTTTTTATTGTTCTCAGCTCTAATGATAAATTTAGCTTCCAATTATTCTTCTACCAAAATGAATTAAATACCAACAAAACTTCCAATGATCATACAAACTACAGTAGAGCAGGTCAGGTGAACTCAATTTAAAGCTTGTGCAAGTCCAGAAATTAAAGCAGTTAGCGTTAAAAATTGATTATAATAAAAGTCTATTTTCCAGTTGTGCTGAGCTATTTAATTTCATGTGGAATCACTACCCTCTCCTCAGCTACTCTGACCAATCTCACCCTCTGGCCTCGACAATCCCAAACCCTTGACTGACTCGCAGACCAGGTTCACAAGTGAAATCCCTTAACCTAGTGAAATCTCTAATCTTAACATAGTCATTTATGCTGTGGCTGGTACAAGTGAACTGATTGACCCTATGTACTAGCAAAGAAACAAGCACAAGGAGAGAGAGGAAAAGAGAGAGAGGGAGAGAGAAAGAGAGAGAGAGAGAGAGAGAGAGAGAGAGAGAGATAAGACTATGAGACCTACTTACAACAGTCCTAAATTTAGCCACTACTGACCATTTTTGACACATGTGAGCTTTCCCATAGAGATTACATGTTGAACACACACCAGTGTGTGTGAGGCTGTGTGTAGTCATGTCCCAGTTTTAACTGGGTCTCTGCTACTGGGTATTCTGGTGATCTACTAATGAAATTCCCAATAGTGCATATCTTGAGGACAGTGAAGGAGATTGAAATTAAAACATAGCTTCGTCTAAATTTTTACTATGCTCTTTTCTCAAAATAATATTATGGTCATTGATAATTTATCATTTTTGTAAACAAGCATCTGAATTTTCCCAAAAAGTATTTTAAAATAATTCTTAAAAATGCAGTGTCTCATTTTAATAGAAAAAAACGCACACACTCATTCAGGGCAACACAAGTAAGGTTGCTTCCAGAAGGCCACATTTTAAATTAGCTGAATAAAGGGTGTTGTTTTAATGTTTGTTAGTTTTTTGTTTGTTTGTTTTTTCAAAAAAATTATCGGAAGAATTCACGAACTTGTAAGGAATGACACCTGATGACTCTTTCGAATAGACACAAGTTGATTTCATCAAAGTTTGAGAAAAAATTATGATATAAGAACTAATAAGAACTAAACAAATAAGAGCTAATATTAGTTCATGCATTGAAACTCGTGACCATTTGGATTTAAAAACTATGATACGTCCACTGTGTGTGCCCAAAAGCACGTAAGTGTGTCCTACTGTGTGAGAAAGTGACAGCTCCAAAAGTGTGTAGCGACAGCCATGTATGCATGTACGCCTCTCAGAATCAGTGTGACACACAGCACAGGAGGGGCTGAGTGACCTCTGACCTTCAATGTCAGTATCAGACAATCATAAAACAAAGACAAGAGAAGCCTCAGCCCCTTTCACCTCGACTGCATCAGGAAAATCGATGTGTGTGCTTGCTTTGGTGATAAGAAGCAAACAGAGCTGTGGAGGAATTTCTTCTACACTGTTTAGCAATAGATGCCAGGTTGTGTGACCTCTGAGCATAATACACAGAGCACTGTGTGCGAGAGTGTGAGTGTTGGGTTGAAGGTGTTAGATTACCAAAATAGAGTGGTCTGTGTGTCGCCTATGTTATCTGTTACTATAGGCTCTTATTAACTGTGTGCTTTAAAGATCTCCTAATAGCTCTGGTTCAAGGTCTTCCCGGTGCTGCAGGGTCTCTTTCACTTCGATTTCTCAAGCAATGGGTTTCCCCATCAGCGCATGTCTTCTTAGGATCCCTCATTCACATTAGACTGCCAAATTAAAAAGATATTAGGCCTTTTTGAATAAGAGAGTCAGATAAAGTAGTGATTAATTGACTGCATTAGCTGCTTGTTAAGGTATGTTGAATTTATTTAGAATCCCACTGGTTTTACTAGGGTTTTTTTGTAACAAGAATGCTCTTGTTTTATTCCAATTAAATAATTTTATTGACTCGTGTTGGTGGATGTGATTATAGCAGTGGTTCAGGGTTTAGTTTTTTGGGGGGTTTTTTATATTTGTGTTTATAGGATAATTTTATTGCCTTTGAATTTTGATTCATTATTATTTCTATTTTGTGGAAATATAATTGTTGTTGTTTAATATGTTAGTAGAAGAAGACAATAGTTTTTAGATCTTGTACAAATCTCTTTTTTCACTCATTAATTAGATTTCACAGCCAATCAGAATCCACCTTGCATTACAAATTATTCAATGTTAGTATATTATTATTGACATTGTTATTGGCATATTATTATAATATATAATAAATATATATTATAATTATAATAAAAACTACTAATGGTTTTCTTTGTCACATAAAATATCACTCTTAAAACTTTATTTTATGATTCTATTCAAAATGTACTCTTTCTTAAAAAAAAGCAGCCACGTTAAAACTTTTCTTCTTGTGAAATGATGAACAGGGGTGTCCTGCCTGACCTTCTGTAGCCCACAGGCTGCCGGACTCTGTCTCTGGTAGTCTCTGGTAATAAATTAACACGGCCAGTTAGGTTTGGTGGGAAGCAAGCCATTAACGCATGACAAACAACAGTTTGCAAAATGAAGAGCAAACCATAGCATGTTTAGACCACAGGTCAGTGGATATTATGAAATAGCAATAAAGTTGGTCTTCAACTATTGAGCCATTATAGAGGTTAAATAATAATATTAGAATTCATTGGATGCTTGTTTATACAGACTGAGTAACAAGATCCCAGTAAAAATGTAAGTGTTACTTTTGTATCCATAAAAAAGAATACAAGGTATGAAATTAATTAAACTACTTATTGTATGTTCATATATTAGGGAAAATATAGTGAAAATATAGTGCTATAAATCTGCACATTTTCAAAGGAGGCTATGCTCCAAGACACACATTATTACCTTTAAAAGGCACCAGATCTAAGCATTTATAAATCACAAAACCCTCAATAGGATCCATGCTTCTTGCTCCAGAAACAGCAAATGTTAGAGAATAATGTATTAGATTTATAATGTAGAATTCTCAACTTAAAGAATCTAACCAGAAAACTCTCAAAATGTTCTTAGGAGTCTTGAAGACCCACAATTTGTTAGCTGAAAATTATCCAAAATTAAGAAATGATGATGGAAAAACTTATAAATCTATAAGACCCACTGTTTATTTACACTTTAAATGCACCAAACTAAAGAATATAACCTGAACATTTGGAAATGAAGGTTAGCCTTCTGGTCCCTCCTAAAACCATTTGGTCATCCTACTGTGCAAACAAATCAATGAAACAGCAGGTTTTCTCCTCAATTTATCAGGAGTCTAACAAAGTGGTTTCATTAGGGGGGAACACCCGTAAAGCTCTGATCCTAATTGTCCCTGCTGCAAGTTAAAAATCTTCTAATTAACAATAAGCTCTTTCAGTAGTGGCCCATGACACACAATATCTAAACTAATTTCACATTAAACAAACCAAAGCCTTCACACTTGAAAACCCGTCTAAAGGTCTTAAAAAGGTCTTCTCCCATAATAAACCCTAGGTCAGAGTTTGTAACTCCTCATCACTGACTATAAGAACATTTTAATTAATTTAAAAACCAAAGAGTTTTGAGCTCTAAATATTTCAGTGTTGTTTTATCTAATGACATAGTTATTTTTTTTACATTCAAATTTCGCTCACAGCCTTTTTATTATCTCAGTCATACGTCCTAAGCACAGACATGTGTATTTTAGGTAAGCTGCTAACCAATCAGTGAGAAGTATTGTTTTTAGCTGGGAATGAAGTTATATAAATAGACCTCCATGAATGACGGAAAGTAATTAAAAAAATCTCTTTAATGCTTTTAATCACCAAGCACCTTTACACCAAAGCAAAGTATCCAAGCCCAAAAGAGCATGCAGCAACACTGGTAAATGTCTCTCCCAGTTTAGACTATACCAGTGTTTCACTTAAACATTCCTTCAGAGAGTGCCAGAGACTGACTGCGGATTATACAGTAGAATCTAGGTTACACACAGCAGACATGGCCATCTGGTGTTGTATTCTTCTCTAACCTGTTAAATCCCCCGCCATCACCACCTGGACAAATATATACAGCTAAACAATAGGAAACAGATCTAAAGTGCTCAGGGGAATCCAGGCAGCTATTAAAGTTCTCGCTTCTACCAAGAGTCAGTGCATGAAAACTCATTTAGTCCATACACATGGCATCCTGTATCATTTAGACAGATAAACAAACAATAGGATGCAGTTTTGTGTATACATTTGTGTTATCTCCACAGGTGCAAGGTGGCTAATCTTCAGATGTGATCTCATGGTTTTTGGAATTATATCTTGAGGCAAAGCTGAAGGTGCTAAAGGTATTTTCTTTCATTCACTACAGCAGTCTCTCTCTCTCTCTCTCTCTCTCTCTCTCTCTCTCTCTCTCTCTCTCTCTCTCTCTCTCTCTCTCTCTTTCTCTCTGCAGTAGCGCTCAATTACAGTTCACTGAGGATAGTTACATAATATATATATATATATATATATATATATATATATATATATATATATATATATATATATATATATATATATATATATATATATAGTGACATTAAACACACTACCACTTTCTCAGAACATTTAAATTTCATAAAAATATAACACAAATAATTACTTTTTGTCATTTTTGTCTTTTTAGCATTCAGGCTTTAGACTAAATAAAAACATAGACATCATCTGATATTGGCACACAAGGGGGGAAAGGCTTTCTGACATTGTCACAATCCAAATGAAAAAAATCATGTTTTTGACTGTGGGAAGAAGTCCATGTGCACTTAGAAATGTCACATATTTTCAGCGATCTTGCGAGACTAATTTAAAAAAAGATGTACAAGCTGAGCCTCCAACCAGGAATCTCTGTGCTGAACGACACCAACTGTGATAACTACACCACCATATTGTTATTTCTGGGTTCTCTTTCCCATCATTAGTTGACAGACGAGAGGGAGAGAATGAGAGAAACACAGAGAGAGAGAGAGAGAGAGAGAGTGAGAGAGAGAGAGAGAGAGAGTGAGAGAGAGAGAGAGAGAGAGAGAGAGAGTAAATAAATCATCTTATTTTTGAAGACATGTTTTTACAAGACTTTAGCATAAAATGAAATACGTTTCCAAATGTACCTCTCAAATTTACGCATGTAAATTCTGGATTTTTGTTTTTGTTTTGCCCTTTTTAATCTGAAAAACATTTTAGTTGTCTATTATTGGAATTATTTATATAGGAAGTGATGTTTTGAATGTAAAACTAGCTTACATCTATATAAAAAATAATACAACAGCGATTTATTTGTTTTCCACAAAAAGACTTGGCCATTAAAATATTTTTGGCAAATTTAAATAAAAGCAGGAATTTATCATTAAAAGGGATTTAATGGCGTAAATGCAGACTTTACATATAAAATCAAACATCCATACAATTTACATATTTTTCGCAAATATTTATTTATTTATGGAATTTATTATAGCCTTTGACATACCATTGACTTATGAAAGCTGTCTGGCAACTTCTCTGCAAGGCATTTCATTTTTGTCTGTGTATTACATCCTCCAAAAATAATGAATTTTTTCTAAATCTTGTTTTATGAATCATCAAAAGTAAAAAGTTATTGTTCTGCACATGGATCGTCCTCATTGAGCAGCAGTCTGTTGATGCAACCAAATCTACTGTGTATGATAAATGCTTATACATTACATTAACAACCACATCTGTGTGTGGTCTTCAACAAATCCAGACCTATTAGTCATTACAAACGAGAGCTTAATGAAAGAGCAAGAATGAGACTTCATCTAAAAGAAGACAAAGCCCAACTTTGGGGGACAAACGCTCCAAATTAAAACAAAGAGAGATCGAACAAAGGTAAAACAAAAAGAAGAGGGTTAGAGACTGGAAGCCTGAAGTGTTTGAGTTTAGGAAAACAGCGGAGACTCCTCTTTCTTTTCTTAGACAGCTGAGGGACTTATTATAGGATTAACGCTGAACACTGGCCCAGTGGAATGTTCTGTGGGTTTGGGCTGTGATGTCTGTGTGTGAGTTCTGAGGTGGTAAGGCAGGATGGGGGGTTGGCGGATCGCCCGGGGTAGCAGATAAGTTTTGTTGATGTCTGTGTGTGACGTGAGAAGGAGATCTATAAAGAGCAGCTGCTTTAAGAAGATCGAAGAAGAACTTCAAGTACAAGGTGAGTGTGACGTCTCCTAAAACAGAGCTTGTCTCTAGTGTGTTTGCCACCTCTAGTGCCCGTAGACCACACAGCCCTATGCTTAGTAGCCAAGCTTTAGATAACAAAGTCATGTAATTGTGTAGGCTTTTAAATTAAAAATTATATGAATACTGGCAACATATTGGTTAAAAAATAACTTTATTTTTTAAGACACAAAACAAAATTTAAACCAAAACTGTGTATTAATGAGTAAAATACTTAACGGAAAATATATAAAACAAGCAGGATTGTTAATTAGAACATTAAAATAGAGGTGAAATGGAGATAAAAAATATTTCTAATACACACAAACCGTTTAGACATTCCAGGTCAATTCCTAGTCCCAGACTCCTCACGCGGACAGCTAGCCTAGTACACTTCTCCATTGCCTGCTAATCATGCTTGCGTTACTTGGCAATTATAAACAAGAGCAAAGTCGTGAATTGTTCTTATAAATTACAAGACAAGCATTAAATAAGGTTAACTCAATTTGTAAAATTGAGTTGGATCCAAGGTTACTGCATGACACCTCTTGATTCCTAAATGGAACAATATTAAAAAAAAAACTAATACATATATTAACACAAAACATCAAAATCTACACTCAACTCTAATTCTGTGGGCCCAAACATTTAACTGTCACTCGTCTAATAATTTAACAAAGATTTATGCTGTTACCTTGTTCTTGAGCGATACAGAGAAAGTCCAAATCTTCTCACAGACTTTCACCACTTGTCTGGGAATTTTGTGTGGAGTCATGAATGAAAGGGAAGTAAGATTACAGCAAAACACCAATAAAAGTGCTATAGAGCCATTATTTACTTTTTCATCTCTCAACATTTTTCTTGATTCACAGAGTAGACTCGAATGTGAAAGGCATCCATTGAAAGTGCTGTGTAGGGTGTGTGTTGACATAATTAGTTTGTGTCTGTGTGAGGCTTATCCTATATTTGATGGATTCTTATTAAACTAAAGGTTATGTAATACGAAACACACACCCAAAACCTTACCAAAGGTAAGAGAAAGCAGCTAATTACAATGAATTTGTCACTGCCTAAAAAAACAAAGTGTTCTCACAAGATCTGGTAAGTGAGGTTCTTCTAATCTGCTCCTTCATCCAGCTCTGGCGATATGCAAATTAGGCCACTCTCATCATTAGCAATGATGAATCCATTAAAAAAAATAAGGGCAACTCTAGGGTTTTCATGCTTCAGCGATCACCTTCAACGTCTTTACTTAATAATATCAAAAAAAAAATTCTCTTTTTTTAAACTCTTTTCTTTTTCTTTTATTACATTATACACAGCACTCAACCTAGATAGAATACGCCCAAGAATTGTTTGTATCGACATTTACTTGCATCCCTTTGTGTAATGAGTCGAAAATCTGGCAAATCAAGCGACAAGACTCTTTGAAATGAACACCTTTACTGTAATTAAGCTCTCTGTGACTTGGACTGGTCATATAATCATCTAAAGCTGAGCAGTCAGATGCCTCTTGGTGTTGTCTTTCAACTACTTTTAAATTGTTAATATACCAATTAATTAATGGAAATGACCAGCATTGCATTCATAAGATATCAACACATTACTGATGTTATTATTGAGATAATCCAAACAATAGAAAACTAAAAACAGAAGTATGCATACAAAACACAATTGATTCATTAGAGTCCTTATTATTCCTAGAATTAGCATATGTTTGACACCTCCTGATAAACGATCTCCTGCCTCTCCATCTACCCTGGACTCATAAGTCTGACTGTGGTTTGATTCTATCTTCTGATGGATTTATCTGACTCTAGCTTCAGGCAGACCACAGACAGCTCTTCATCATGACTGAGGTGACACAGACACAGAAGGTTACTGGTGCTCGCACTGTCAGTTGTCTGATT